>CM050508.1:137023271-137740322 GCA_027563665.1 Antrozous pallidus
TTATTTACATCTTCCTTAATTACTTACAGGTCCTGTAAACATTTTATTAGAATTGTGCCTACATATTTTATTAGGGGGAGGGTGATGCTGAAAATTGTACTGTGTTTTTAATTTTTATTTCCACTTGGTCATTGATAAGATATAAACATACAACTGATTTTTGAATGTTGATTTTATATTCTGAGATCTAGCTAAGGTATAAGTTCTAGGAGAGTGTTTTTGTTTGTTTTCTGGCTTGTTTTTTTGTTTGTTCACTTGGGATTTGGAGAGGAGGGTTGTTTTTTGGATTCTTTGGGATTTTCTACATAAGTCATTGTGTCATCTGAAAATTTGAATAGTCTTATTTGTTCTTTTCCAATCTGCTTGTTATCAACTGTGAGAAGCATTCAGGAGAAAAAAAATGTATTTAATCCCAACTATTTTGTATTTCCCCACATCCACTGAGTGTTCAGGGAACACTGACTCACTCTTCCAATAGATCAAACAACTATTATTAGGAAAAACATCTGGAAATAATAAGATAACACATTGCAAAGACAAAGACGGAAGACGGGGGGACTTTTTATGTCATGCTCCTCAATAGCAAGAGTCATTAAAGAGTGACTCTGAGTATTGTTTGTTCCCTTAAGTGAGGGCCACCCAGCCCTCAGGATTGACCTCAAAGCCCACACAGGGAAGTAAGCAACTCTCCTCCCAGTACTGGCCAAGGTCAGGGCCTCCTAAAGGCGATGTGGAGGCAGGGATTGACCCCTGGGTCTGAAGAGAGGATAGAGTGAGACTTTTGGAAAATTAAGGATGGTCTTCCCACCTTGGATCCAGGTGGGTGTTCAGCACGTGTGTGTGACATCACTGTTTCTTTTGCCTCTGAGCTGAGACACAGCTTCTATAGTTTCTGCAGGAGGTGGATTCTGGTGGGATTGAAGAGAAGGTAAACAAGATAATGTTCTTGTTCCCAACAGGAATAAATCTGAGCAGTGCAAGAACTGCTCAATAAAAATGTATTTAATCCCAAATATTTTGTATTTCCCAACATCAGGAAACTAAGGCCAGGGCTAAAGATGTGGACCCCAGAGATATCCATGGAGATGCATAAGCAATGCTGTAGCAAAGGGATCCTATACAATGAAATATCTGCTTACCCAAACTACTTAGAATTTTTTAATCATAGCACTATTTGTTTTTCTGATAAAGTGTATGGCAATTCATGGCTGGAATAAACTGATTATATATATTGTGTTCAGTGCTTAATCACCACGTTTGCTAAAGGTGGATATGGTTAAAGAGGTGAGAACAAAGGGAATGCAGTTGTCCCTGACACATGCTTGGCTATGGAGAAATTTACTGAATCTAGAATAATTAGATATTTTCACCCACTTTCTGTAAGGCGAGAGATGAAAAAATATTTTTAAAGCTATCTTGAATTGGAAGAAAAAGAAAAATATAGTTAGTTGCAGTAGTAAATTTTTAACTGTATCTGTGGTCTATATCACACCATATACAACTTAATATTTTTATAGTAGCACTAGGGGTCCAGTGCACAAATTCATGCACCTTGAAAGAAACTGTGAACCATGAAGTTGCAGTGGGCACAGGGGCAAGTCTTGGCCAATCCTCTGGGCCCCTGCCCAACCCCTATCACCACAGCTCCCACTCCTCTTTCTGCCTGCAGTCCTGTTCCCTCCGCTGCTGCTCCCACACACTGACAGGTGCCCTTCTCACACCACTGATGGTGTGGGGTGATTGGGGCCTGCACCATCAGCAGGTGCGAGCAGAAGCTGCAGCCCTGCTAGCCCCTCAGGAGTAGGGGGAGGTGGAGAAGCCCTGAGGGGCGATTGGGGCCAGCAGCCTCTGCTCACACCTGCTGACAGCATCAAGCGATCCGAGCGGCTCCAGAGCCAGCAGAAAGTATAAGCACCAGGCGGGACCATGGCACCTGAGAGCAAAGAATTTCAGTAACCACCAGAGTCTTAACACAATGACAGTGACTAAAATATGGATTCCTTTTGGCTGTATGTGCATAATACAGAAGACATTCTGTCCTAAAGAAACTCATAATCCATTTGGAAAAACAATGCTAAGAGAATTGGCAGTTCAGTTGGTTTTTGCTAAGACTCAGAGACTTGCTCAAAAGTACTCTCAGAAATTAGGGTTGATGTTAAGGACCTCTGTGGACTAACACTGGTCCCAGGACCAGCAAGCCATGAGGAGCCAAAGGCAGCACTAGGAGTCTCCTTTCCTCTTCTCTCTTGTAGAGTCTCTGGCCCATCTCTGAGGTCCTGGTTTATTTTCACCTGCCAGGCTGCCCACCACAATTCTTCTTCTGTTGTCTAGATCTCAAAAAAGCTGCTCTGCTTGGCATTCACTATCCCTTTATTGGGCAGAGCCCCTCATACTTCATGGGTCACCAGGCCCGCTGAAGGGCGAGCTGTGCTTGCTGAGGTATCCACTCTTAGCACAGCTTTGCTGTAGTTTCCTGAGCAGAAATCTAGGTTAGGGTGTGTCAGCCAAGTTCAGATGTGAATAATATAAGACATTTTGGGATTCTATGAATTTTTACATGGATTACTTATAATTATAGAAAAATGAAAATCATACATAAAGAAAAGCCTAAAATGCTAACCACTATCAACATCTTAGAATACCCTTTTCCTTCATACTTATATTTTCATCCTTTTTATAAGTGGCTGGTGCATAAAATTAATGCATGGGAGGGGAGGGGAGAAGGAGGGATGTCCCTCAGCCAGGCCTGCACTCCCTCCAATCTGGGTCCTCTTGAAGGATGTCTTACTGCCAATTTATAGGGATTGAGCCTAAACCGGCAGTTGGACATCCCTCTCACAATCTGGGACTGCTGGCTCCTAACTGCTTGCCTGCCTGCCTGCCTGCCTGCCTGATTGCCCCTAACCACTCTGCCTGCTGGCCTGCTCACCTCCAAATGCTCCCCCCGCCAACCTGATCACCCCCAATTGCCCCCCATGTCAGTGTGTTTGTCCCCAACTGCCTTCCCTGCTGGCCTACTTACCCCCAACTTCCCTTCCCACTGGGCTCCTCACCCCCAACTGCTCCTCTGCTAGCCTGCTCACTACAAACTGCATCACCCCCTGCTATCCTGATCCTCTCCAACTAACCTCCACTGACAGCCTGATCACCTCCAACTGGCCCCCCTGCTTACCCCTAATGGCCCTACCCTGCACCAGCCTGATCACCCACAACTGCCATCCCATCCTGGCTTGATTACCCACAACTGGCCTCTTTTCTTGGCCTCTAACTGCCTCTACCTCAGACCCGCCACCGTGGCTTTCTCCAAAAGAATGTCCAGAAGGTTTCCTGGAAGGTATCCCAGTCTAATTAGCATATTACTGTTTTATTAGTATAGATAGAGTCTTGGTGCACTGGTGGAAACCAGCTGTTTTGCCCTGAAGGGTGTCCTGGATCAGGGTGGGGGTTTCCTTGGAGTTTGGGCCAGCCTGGGAGAGGGACCTGTGGTGATTTGTAGGCTGGTTACACCCCCATGGGGTAAGGGTCCCTGCTGGGAGGGCATGGCCAGCCTGGGTGAGGGGCTGAGGCTGTTTTTAAGCTTGCCACAGCCTCTTTAGGCTAAGGCTAAGGGGTCTTATTAGGATGCCTGGCCAGCCTGGGGGAGGGGCTGATGGCTGTTTGCAGGCTTACCATGCCCCCCAGCGACCCAAGCTCCCAGCCCCTCCTTTTTTTCTTTTCTTTTCTTTTTTCAGTGCTTCTTTGAGCAGAAGCCAGTGATGGCTTGAAGCAGGTATCTGGGATTTATTTATCTTCTATAATTGAAACTTTGTAACCTTGAGCAAAGGCCAGGGCCAGTCAGGGCAGGTGGAAAGCTTGACTTCTTCCATCGCCAGGGGCAACCCAAGTCTCCTGCTCCCTCCAGCTCTGTGGCTGTCACCATCATTATTGGGTTAATTTGCATACTCACTCTGATTAGCTGGTGGGCATAGCAGAGGTATGGTCAATTTGCATGTTTCTTTTTTATTCATGTAGATATCTACTATGCATATTATTTTATATTTTCTTTGTATCACTTATTAACCATATTGCATAAACATCACTCCATGGCATATCTAGAGAAAATTGGTATTTAATTATTTAATAGTGTTTAATTTTATGGATATGTCATAATTTATTCAATCAATTCCGCAATCTAAGGTACTTAGACTATATTCAGGTTTTTTATATTCTAAAAATTTCTGAAGGAATAGTTTTTATATAAGTCCATAATTACTTCCTTAGCATGAATTTCTAGAAGTTGAGTTTGTGAGTTAAAGGGCATAAACATTTAAAAAATAACAATATATTAAGCAGTTGCTACACACCACATGTAACAGTCATGGCATGCTTACAAAGTAGACACCCTTTTTCTGCCATTTCACAGACGAGGATGTGTGTGCACAGATATGAAAACTTACCTACGATCCCACACCAGGTAAGTGGCAGACCCAGGATTTGAATGCAGTAACTCTAGTCTCTAGCCTCAAACCCTTAACCTTTGCATGGTTCTGCCTCTCTGAGTTGGAAGACATTTTTGTAAAAGGATTGGACCTGTCAGGGTTTTGAAGGAAGAGTAGCCTGCCACAACAGGACTTTAAACCAACATGTCATGTGCTACCAGTGGACAGGCCACTTGTTACTGACGGACACATTCATATATTTAACAAGTGACATCATGAGGACCCCAATTAATAATAATATCCTCCACTGATGACTTTGAACACAGCTAAGTTTAATTTTTGATGCTTTCAATGTAGAATTTGCTTGCTGACTTTTGAGCTCAGCCAATAGCCCCTTGGTTGAGAAAATGTTGCCTTTACTCATGAAAGAACTGCCAATTTTGCTAGAGAGATAACTCATTTATCTCAGTAACCTGTGTTTCTACAAAATTACTGGTCTATACCTAAACATGACAAAAACTCACTCTTATCATTTCAACACAAGAATTAGAAGTCCTACCTCAGGTGATAAAAGGAACAAGAATGGGGGGAAGGGCCTGTGAGTGATTCTCAAGAGCAGGTTGGGGTGGGAGGCCAGGTGGCTGTTGGCTGGATCTTTGATGGTTGAGTCACATAGTGGGCAGGTGTGTGCTTGGGGCAGGATAACAAGTCTAGACTTCCTGAAATAATAGTCCTTCAGTTGTCAGCAGCAGCAGGACTAGGTGTGACCTAGAGAGTCAAAAGTCCTTTCACCTGAAGACAGTTGGTGGTATTATGAGAGCTACTAGCTTTCTCATAGGTGCAGAAATGTTCCCAGTTGAGAACTGTACAAATGGTCTGACACATAGCTGCCTAATGAGTCAGCACCTAGAAGACCATCCCTGGGAAAGCAAACAGCACAACTAAAGAGGATCTGAGTGCTTGACATTGAGAATCCTACCTGCTCCACATCTGTAACTATATTTTAGATCTGTATTTGAAGATACTTATACAGATAAAAATATAAAGGGCATACATCAGGTTTGTCTGTGTCTGTTTTCTAACCAGTTTCCTAGAACAGAGCTCCCCGCACTCATGTGGAGAATGAAGACCAGAGAACAGCATCCCTGACAAAACATTCTGCCTGTTATAGTGTAGATCAGCCAGCTAAACAGAGGATGCCTTAAACAATCAGTAAGCCAAATCTGGAGTCTTTATTACACTGAGTTATCTCCAGAGTCTGAGCAAAGCAACATGGAGGAAGCTTTCCCTTTATACCCTCCTGCTTTCTTTGCCTCCTGAATATGGGGCTTCCAGACCTTTTGTATGTAGGCTTTACAAAGAGCCCTATGTACTGGGAGATATTTTGCAGGAAGCTTGTAGCCTTGAGCACAATTCTGTAAACTCAAGCACAGCACAATTCAGTTAACTAAAAGACACCTGGCATGGGAATAGCCAGGGACAGACCAAACCCTTATGTCAGCAGAGTGGTGCAAGGCCAGATAATTGAGCTTATTTTCCCTATTATTCGAGCAAGCGTGTATACAGAAGCCAAGAATAGCAGAGTTAATTCACAGAACAAGGACCACCTATGTTTAGTGGAAAATTTCAAACACCAGTTTTGACAACATAGAGGTTACGGTAACAATATGGAGTGCCTATGCTTAACCCCGCGTTTATTTCTTTGACTTTCCCCTTCCATTCTACCAGAGTTTTCAAACCTGTGGCACTTTCTCAAACATGTGGCTACATTCCTGGAGCGGGCACTGTTGGGTTATCATCCCCCCCGAGCTGGGCAGGTGCTCACCCTCCTTCCTAACTGAACCCTAATTCCATGTATACCCTTCCTTGGCCAGGCATCTGGGCTTCTGGGTGGCCTGGGACCATTGCCAGCTTACAGAGGTTGAATCTTGATGCAATGAAGCCAATCCAAGCGACCCTGTTCCTCTTGCTGGTAATAAATTAAGCCTGATACAACCCTGACCCATAAGAAATAAATAAAAAGAGCCTGCTGGAGGACTGTGAGAAAAATTTGGTTTTCTTTTGACATTTTTGTACTTTCATGTAATACATATAGCAGTGGCTATCATTTGATAACCTGAAGGAGCCATCCTATCCCAGGGTATTTTGTTATGTGAAATAAGAATTTTCCCTTGCTGTATTGAAATATGGTAGCAATTATCTCTGGTAAAACTGCTGAAACTTGATCCTGCTGTTCTGCTTAGAACAAAAGGGTAGTCTTCAGCTATCTGCTTTTGCAAGACAGGACTATGTTCCCACATCTAGCAAGGTTAGAGACAGGGAGCAGGCTGTGACTTCCCTATCTCAGACACAATTCTGAGAGCTGTTCTCAGAATTTAAAACAATGAAAGCTTATAGTTCAGACCCCTTTAAAAGGACTGCCTGCACCCCGGGGCAGTGCGGTCGTGAATGTTAGGTCTCCGACTGTCCTGGCCAGTTCAATAAATCATTGCTTGCTTATTACCAACTTAACTGCCTCCATGGTCATTTGAAACTGGTTGTGGAAGTCACCCCACAACAGCATAAGGCTTTCTAACTCAAGATTTATCGGTTATTTAAAGGCAAACATTCTAATACACTATCCCAGTGTTCTCACATCCAAAGAGTTTGTGACCAGCAGTAGGTGATGTTAAAAGCATCCAGTACTTCCTCTCCACCTGCCACTCTTCCAGGAAAAACATCCTAAAAAACATCCTGGCTTTGGATACAAATAAAACAGTATTTTGCCACACCCTTGTCAAAAAAGCAATTCTGAGATGTTCTAAATTAAAATGACAGCCACTGAAGAGTGAAAGAGAACAGCCTGTGAATAGCTGTAGACCAACTCTGACAAAAGACTGCTCAGGTTCCTATACATTAGTTGGAATTTAGGATTAATTCACAAGTGACTATTTCTGTGATTTTCTAAAAGAGAGAATAGCCAGGCATCATAGACCCTCAAGAGCCTCCATTTCTTATTTACACATGAATTTTCCAATCCACTGCCCACAGCTGATCCCTAGGGGAGGACCCTTCCTCCTTCGCACTCTTGTCACATGGTTTTCAGAACTAGCCCTGCTCACCTTCTCTCCTTCCCATTGTCAATAGCTAATGTAGATCTTTTCAGAATTACTAATAGCTTTCTCTCTTCCATTTGATGTATAAAAATGCTTGCAAAACTCCAGGACAACAGACACCTGTCTTTCCTACATAGCTATGCTGCTGGTGGGTTAGACTCCATGCCCTATACCATTTTTTTTTAATTAACAGTAGCTTCATAAACCCTTTAAAAAAAAAGACATACTACCATGAAAGTTAAGATGTTTTGTTTGCCCAATTGGTGTGGATCAGTGGTTGAGTGTCAATGACCCATGAACCAGGTGGTCACAGTTTAATTCCTGGTCAGGGCACCTGCCCAGGTTGTGGGCTCGATCCCCAGTAGGTGATGTGCAGGAAGCAGCCAGTCAATGATTCTCTCTCATCATTGACGTTTTTTTTGTTTTGTTTTGTTTTTTTGTTTGTTTTTTTTTTGAGAAAAAAGAAATATTTATAAATTTTCTGTTATTTAGGAAACAACTTGCTGGATAGTTTTGGTGGTTTTCTTTTGGAAATCCAGGTTCCATATGTGTTCTTTGCATCTGAAGGACTTCTTAATACTCCAGAAATACTTCAGTATTTCTTGTTAGAATCCAAGTAAGTTATAGATTTCATAACTTTAGCAAAGCAACCTATTTGATTTTCCATGTATTAACCCATTGGTGGCTCAGCTCATGTTAAATAAAGGGCCTTCATTCCACTGGATATTATTAGAAACTCTTTGTCAACTTCAGGAACTCCTACCTGAAGTTCCTCTGTTTCTACGCGTATCTTCAAGGCTGTGCTCTGCTGCTCTTCTGAGTCTCAGTGTCCCACCTGTACTTTTATTTGTGGAGTTTTCACTCAGTCAGCTGTCCAGTGATTCTGGGTGATGTTTGTTTTGTTGTTTTGTTGTACTTTTTGAATTGTTGTGCGGGGCAGATCAATAGGTGTTTACCTATGCCACCATCTTGGTTGCTCCCCCATCATTGATGTTTTATCTCTCTCCTTCTCCCTTCCTCTATCTGAAATCAATAAAAATGTATGTAAAAAAAATTTTTTTAACATCCTGTTGGAAGTAAAAGTTGGTCGATGAACACTCAGAAGTCAGCCACACTAGTTCTGAGAATTGCTGCCAGTGTCTATAGAATCAGAATTCTTAAAACCAGGATTTGGGGCCCTAGACTTTAAAAGGTATAATTTTTGGCATAAAAAATGTTCCCAGATGCTAATTTATACCACTCTGTGGCGTGTCTGAAGGTTGCCAATAAATTTCACAAGTTCATTCCAATCCCTTGTAGTATTTGAGTTCAAGACAGGATTAGTAATAATAGATGATTCATAGATAATTCAACTATAAAGCTCAAAACCAGTTCTATGTAAGAACAGGCAATGCTATTTGGATTAAGAAATGACCCAAGCTTTATCTAAAATGGGTGTGAAATTTTGAAAACAAAATTTCTCCCATGACTTTGAAACAATTTTTATTTATTTTCACACTTCCTATCTTCCTTATATTTAATTCATATAGAAACTAGGCATTTGGTCCATCAACATCCTCTGATTATAAGATAGAGACATTTTCTAATTTAATGTTTAGTAAAATGACCCAGAAGTAGCTCTTTTTCTAAAGGGCTCCAAAAATCTAGTACAGTGGTCTCTCCTTACTTGTGGGATATATATCCTGAGACTCCCTGTGGATGTCTGAAACCACAGATAATGCTGAACCCTGTATACGCTATGTCTTCTTCTATACATACATATCTATGTTAAAGTATAATTTATAAACTAGGCACAGTAATAGATTAACAATAATAAAATGGAATAACTATAATAATATGTTGTAATAAAAGTTATATAAATGTGGTCTATCTCTCTGTCTCTCAAAATATCTGATAGCTGATCTAATAACCAAGAACACTACTGAGTGACTAATGGGCAGGTACCATATGTAAGGTGGACATGCTGGACAAAGGGAATGAGATTGTCTGAGATTTCATCACTCTACCCAAAAATGGTGCCAATTTAAAACTGATGAATTGCTTATTTCTGGAATCTTCCTTTACTATTTTCACATGGTGATTGACTGTGGACAACTAACACATCAGAAAGTGAAACCACTGATTAAGGGAGATTACTGTATACTATTATATCATGACCTGGGAGGGTGGTGGGAGTAGCTTTACTTGAGAAGACAGCTAGATCTGTGACTTTGGTAGATTAGGTGGCCAGGAAGTCCCAATAGTCTCTAAAGTTATCCTCTCTTAGTCCATGTGAACTAAGATTTAAAAATAAGAAATATAATTCAGAAGCACATATCTTGCCAAAAGCCTGAGGCAGCAAGGGCCTGTATTTGTGTATGACCAATGGAAGTTTGGTGCAGGTGCCCTCTTCAGGGGTTGAGGGAAAAAGACTAATTGGGGATTGGACATTAAGTAAAGGATAATGTTTTTTAATCAAGGGCTGGTGCACTGGGTAGTCTCCACTTGCCTCTTCCCGTGGATTTTCCTCCCTTTCCACATGTCCTGTGGCCCAGGAGGCTGAAGATTTTCATTAACAAGCTCCTTTGTCCCTGACCTCTGCCTGGGTTAGCCAAGAAGGCCCCACAGAGACTGGAAGGCTGGATGAAAGTGAGGTTGGGCCTATATCCTCCAGCTCCCTTCTCAGCCATGGGTTGTCTGCCACTGTAGCCTTCTTTCTACCTAAGGCACAGCCCCTATGGGACAACCCTTCCCTACAGTCTATTCTTTCCAGATTCTGGCAACCACTTTTAGCCTACAGGTGGTAATGTCTTCTTAGCATTGCTAGACATTGGGTGTACCTCCATCCCTTACCATGTTCCCTGGACAAGAAAAGCCCCATCTCAGCTTGTAAATGATCTTCTGAATTACAACTCACAATTACAAGGGCTATTGGTTTCCTATGGCCCTGACTCATACTGTTGGTCAGTTTACAGAATCCAAGTTCCACATGGAAGTGAGAGAGCAAGCAAAGAAAATAAATAGGAACAAAAAGCCTTTTTCCCCTTTAAATTGCATTTATTCATTTCTTTACTTTGGCAAAATATCAGGTTTCATTTCATGAACATGTTGGCTAAAAATTGGCGTCATTTCTTAATACAAATTTCCTTACTTGTTTCCCAAATTCCTAAGTGACACTTGCAGAGCCCCTAAAAATTCATGATTTCCAAACAAATTGCCTTCTCTTCCCCCTGGTAAAGGGTTAAAAATCTCTGAGTCCTTGGTGCAGAAGCCTGAAAAAAGAAAATGGTTGGCTTAGGTTTCTAGATAAAAGACTATGAAGATAATGAATCACATAGATGGACTCTGTTTCCTAAGAGGTCATCCACAGCTCAGTTCACTTCCATTGATGTCACTACTTAGACTCCAGGGGAGAGATGATGTTTCAAACACACTCCCTGACCTTAAACCATGAGCCCTAGTGAAGGTGCTCTCACCTTTCACAGAGAGAAGAGAGGACAGAGACTGGTTTGGAAATCATGAATTTGTGGGACTCGGCAAATTGCACTTGTGAATTAAGGATAAGTGGGCAGTTTGTAATAAGAAATGACATGTTGTTAGGCAAAATATTCATGAAATGAAATCTCTCCTTTTATACCCATACACACTCATTTTTAAAGTAGAGGTGGGTAGGGTTGGGGGTGGGGAAAGTAGGGACTCATAAACACATCATTTCAGCACGTATGCAATAAATGCTAAAATGGGAAGTGGCACTGGCATTGTGGGAATGCAGAGGAGGAGTCCTGGGTTGGATCTGATAGCTCGGAAAATTTCCTGAAGACAAGACCTGGCCTGCACTTTGAGGGAAGAGTCATCCAAGTAAAGAAAGGTGGGCATTACGTTAAGGGGAGGGAGTAGTGAGGGCAGGCACAAAGGTGTAAAACAATTTAGTGTGAGAGCCGATTAAACACAATTTTTGTGCCCAGGACAGAAAGAGGCTTCAAGGGCTGGGCAGGACCTAGAAGGCGGGCGAGGCCTTAGACCCACCACTGTGTGCAGCTCCTTGGTATGCACCCCAGCGCCTTTATTTATTATTCTCAATCCTGCTGCCTCCCTGTGGTTTGGAAAAGATTCCAAAGCGAGCAGCCTTCCCCGACTGCCTTGCAAAGAAGATGGGCCCACTTAAGAAAGGGGAAGCTTGATGCTGCCTTCACCGAAGCAGGAGCCAGGCCGAGGAGAGGGGACTTCTGTGGAATTGGCAGTGGCCTCCCTTCTTTGGACATACTTTAGTGAATGGAATAACTGCCAGATGGAACAGCCCTGCCCTCACCTCCCCCCATGTCTGAAGCAGTGGTCCCCAGCACCAATCCACACATAAGACAGAGAGCAGTGAAGGGAGCTTTCAGACATATGGACTTCCAGATCCCACTACGGTGGGAGTGTGAGAAGTGGTACTTAAAAGTTCCCGGTGCCCAGCCGGCATGGCTCAGTGGTTGAGCGTCGACCCAGGAACCAAGAGGTGGTGGTTTCATTCCTGATGAGGGCACATGCCTGGTTTGTGGGCTCCATCCCCAGAAGAGGGCGTCCAGGAAGCAGCTGATTGATGATGTTTCTCTCTCATCGATGTTTCTATCTCTCTATCCCTCTTCTTTCCTCTTTCCCTAAAAATCAATGAAACATTTTTTTTTAAGTTTCCCATGAGGTGCAGACATCCATCGAAGCCTCAAAACCATTGTTGGAGCAGCTTTTTCCAAGCTGGGTTCCACTGTTCTGAGAGCTACTGAGACAAATACCATTAAGTAGTTGTCTTAATTGCAGGACATTTCACTTTTTATTAGCTAGTACACTTTAAGAATTTCTAAGAGGTAGAGGAGGAATGTGGGAGGAATATATTATATAAATATAATTGAGCATAGAGGTGCTCTCTCTCCCTCTCCCCACCCCCTCCACCCAGAGTATTTCTCAAGACTAGGCTCCTGCAGCACACATTTTGGAGAAAGCTGCTCTAGGTTTGCCAAGGAGGTTCCATAAGAGACTAAAAAGGGTTAATTTATGTGTCACCTTCACGGGGCCACAAGTGCCCAGATATTTGGGCAAACATTATTCTGAGTGTTTCTATAACAGTGTTTATGGATGAGAATAACATTAGAATCAATAGACTAAGTAAAGTAGATTGTTCTCCCTAGTGTGGGTGGGCCCTACCAAATCAGCTGAAGGCTCAAAGAGAACAAAAAAGCTGACCTTTATCAAGTAGCAGAGACTTCTTTTCTGCCTCATGGCCTTCAAACTGAGACATTGGCTATGTTCTTGCCTTTAGACTTGAAGTAGAACATTAGTTTTTCCTGGTCTTGACCCTGTTGGATTTCTGACTAAAACTCCACCATCAAGTCTCCAGGTTTCCAATTGCCAAGTCATCCTGCAAATCTTGGGACTTGTCAGCCTCCATAACCTCATGTGCCAATTCCTTACAATAAATCTCTTTCTACCTATCTGTTGCAGAAGACCAAAATATGTCACCTGAAATATGTCTTTTTGACAAAAGAATTATTTTGCACTGATAATTTTGAGAAACTCTAAAAACCAAGTAGAAGTAATTCTTTTGTAAGAAAAATTTACATTTTTAAAGGTGTCTCCTCTGTATCTGATGGAGGGGACAGAGGAGAAATGTTGGGAGTGAGGTATACTAAGACCAGCTCCTGGGTGCTGGGCACAGAGGATGGTTCATGGGGTCATACCGCTGGAAACCAGAAGAACAAGGGATGGAGTGTCAGCTCCAGGGCGTAAGAAGGCACTTATTTAGCATCTAGGGTGAGACTCCAGACAACCACTGATGTTTTGTCGGTATTATTCTCCCTAAAAACATGAGCTTTTAAGTTGGGTTTTTCTTTTTTAAAAAAAATATATTTTATTGATTTTTTTACAGGGAGGAAGGATGAAAGATAGAGATTTAGAAACATCAATAAGAGAAAAACATTGATCAACTGCCTCCTGCACACCCCCTACTGGATATGTGCCCACAACCAAGGTTCATGCCCTTGACCGGAATTGAACCTGAGACCCTTGAGTCCACAAACTGAAGCTCTATCCACGGACACAAACTGGTTAGGGCTAAGTTGTGTTTTTCTTATTGATGCTTGTTTTCTCTCTGTTTATTCACCTGTTCCCTTGGAGCTGCAAGGAGGAGCTGTGGCGTGTGGCCACGTTTCCCTGAGTGGGATGAGGATTTGGAAGCAATGGGAACGAGGAGGAAGGGGGGCTAAAAGGCCTGCTGCTGCCCCTAGGAGCCCTCAGAGCCTCCTGGGAATGCAGCCCGCCCACCCACGCTGCCCTTCCATAAATGGAGCTTTCTCTGTTAACACACAAAAACCTGAGGACTTTCAGCAGACCCAGAGGCTCTGAAATTTTAGTGGCCCACACGCTTCTCCTTTGCCAAAAGAGCACAAGATCCTATGGCCCGGGGCAATCAGAGATGTGTGGGCTGGGCAGATGTCCATTTCTGACAAGAACGGCAGTTTGAACAGCCTGAAGATTTCGAAATCAGGCAAGGAAACTTCTGCACCAACATCCCACTCTCCCTCAGCCAGAAGCTCGTGCTGCCCTTGCCCACCCACCCCAGCCATCAGGCCGAGCCCCATGCTGAACCCTGTAGAAGCAGACTTTCACTCCACCTGCCTGCCCTGGCTGCCTGGCTGTTTCTCGCTTTCTCCAGGGCCAGGAGGCTGTGGTGGCAGCATGGCTGACCAATGGTGCCCCCTGTCTCTACGCTCCCCAGCATCTAAAGCAGCTGGTCCTGCATGTCACTGCCTTCCACAAAGACAGGCGGAAAGGAGAATGCGTGCAGGCCTGGGAGGAAGCGCGGTCAGCCCAGAGAAGAATCAGATGGGTGAAAATGAAAATGAATGCTCCTTTCTGTTCCTCTTGGGTTTCCTTTCAAGTGTTACTGAAACAAGGGTCAAAAGGTTGTCTGGTTCATAATACAAAACAACCCCCTCCTGAAGATGTAGAAACCAGGAGAGGAGACAGTGTGTCTCCCTCCATGGCCCTCACTGGCACTGAATCATACTTTATGTTTGAAGAGCATTGTTGAGATATAATCCATATACCATACAATTCACTCTCTATACAATTCAATGACTTTTGCTATATCCGCAGGACTATGCAACTAGCACCACTACCTAATTTCAAACACTTTTATCACCACCACTCCCCCACCAATTCCAAACCCTTTAGCTATCACCCATTCCAGTCTTCCAATCCCTCAGTCCTAATCTGTTTTCTGTCATTACAGACTTGACGATACTGAATATTTCATATAAATGGAATTATACAATAGGTGTCTTTTCTTTTCCTTAGCATAATATTTTTGGGGTTCATTCCTGATGTACCAGTATTCATTCCTTTTTATGGTAAACTAGAGGCCCAGTGCACAAAATTCATTCATGGGTGTGGTCCCTATGCCTGACTGGCAATCAGGGCCAATCAGGTTTCCCTCCTCCCCGCCTCCTCCTTTCCTCTATACATGCATCTGCCGCCACCCACTCCCAGGTCCCTGTCCCAGCCTGGGGCCCAGCCCTGATCAGATAATCGGGGCCTGCTGGCCTTGGAGAGGGACAGGGGGAGGGACCCAGGAGGTTGGCTACCAGCCCTGAGGAGGGAACTGGCCCTCAGCCCCTCTACGAAAGGGGCTGTATCTGCCACCACCCACCTCTGGTTCCCCATCCCAGTCTGGGGACCAGGAGATTGGCCAGCATGCCCCATTGGTGATCCGGACATGCAGCCTGGGGGCAGCTCCTCCTGCATTGAGCATCTGCACCCTGGTGATCATTGTGTGTCATAGTGGCAGGTCATTCTAGTTGTTCTGGTCACTCCAGTCATTCCATTCTAAAGGCTGCTTAGCCTTTTATATCTACATTAATAAAAGAGAAAGATGCAAATTGACCATACCTCTGTGATGCCTACCGGCCAATCAGGAGTGAGTACGCAAACTAACCCAACAAAGATGGAGGGTTAATTTGCATACACAGGCACAAAACAGCCTGGGTCCTGGGAACAGGTGCCAAGCCCACAGCCTCCTGGGACCATCACCACCGCAGAAGGTGAAGGTGGCTGCACCAAGCCACACCCTGTAGGCTCCTGGAACCACCACTGGCCCCGTAAGGCGAGGGCAGCAATGCAGCTTGACAGCAGACAGCAGAGCCTGTTTGGCCAATAGTGGCATGACCCACAAGCAGGCAAGCGGGCCTTTAGGCAGTGGCCAATTTTTTATCTAAAAAAATCTATATTTATATTATTTTTCAACAAGGGATATTGTTCTAAATTTAAAAACATATAAGAGATAAAGCCAAATATAATGTGTGCTTATATTTGTTTATGATTTGAGCAAATTGACAGTAAAAAGACATTTTGGGGGCATTCTGAGAAAACTGAGTATGTGGAGCAGGCAGGTGTGGAGCAGGCAGGCCCCACAAAGAGCAGAGAAACATGGAGAGTGGGCCTAAGCCATCAGTAGGACATTCCCTGAAGGCTCCAGTATTAGAGAGGGTGCAGGTCAGGCTGAGGGATGCCTCCCCATGCACGAATTTTGTGCATCTGGCCTCTAGTATATAGATAATACTCCATTGTGTGAATATACGACACTAATTTAGTCATTCATTATGGACATTTGGGGTGATTCCATTTTTTAGCTATTATGAATAATCTATTCAAGCACAAGTTTTTGTGAGGACTTTTTCAGTTCTCTTGGATATAGACCAAAGAGAAGAATCACTTGGTCATATGGTAAACTCTGTGTTTAATCTTTTGAGGAATTGAAAGACTGTTTTCCAAAATACCATTTTAATGTACCATTGCATTCCTACCAGCATGTATGAGGGTTCCAGTTTCTTCACACCCTCAGCAAAAATTGTTCTTCTGTTGATAGTCATCCTGATGGGTCTGAAGTACTATTTCATTGTGGTTTTGATTTGCATTTCCTTGACTATTTTAACCTCTGTTTGTGCAAGATTAAAGCTATTTCATAACTTTAAAACCTTTCATCTTTCAACCCAGTCCCCTGCCTGCTCATTTGTCAATCCAAAGAGAGTGAATTTTTTTCTCCAGGTCAGTTCCCTGACCACCCTGAGAAATGCTGGGTCCATTCTGGCATAATTTGAGATTCCTCACCACTAACCCTTTGTCAATTGCTATTATTTGAAATTCTCACACCTCTCTTTATAAAAGCAGGGATTCTTCAACAAGTTAATAGCAGAAAGAAAAAGATAAAGGGAGATTGTTCTAAATTTAAAAACATCTAAGAGACATAGCCAAATATAATGTGTGCATTGTATTTGTATTATGATTTGAGCAAACTGACAGTAAAAAGACACTGTGGGGGCATTCTGAGAAAACTGAGAATTCGTAAAGTATCAGATTACACTAAAGAATTGTTGTTAATTATCTTAGGCATGATGGTGTAGTTAGATAAGAGGATGTTCATATTTGTAAAGAGATAGCTACTAAAGTAAGTAGGAATGAAATGACATGATGTCTAAATTTTGCTTTAAAAAACATCAGAAAGGAACAAAAAGAAAGGGACAAAGTATGGATGGTAAATTTGGGTGATGGGATATGAATGTTCATTCTACTTTTCTTTATATATGCTTAAAAGTTTTATATAATAATAATAGATCTCAAATAATGATAATAATAATAATAATAATAATAAGATCTCATGTAAACGAAAAACTTCACAAAATATTTGAGCCCGAAGCTATAAAATGATGATCGTCTAATATAGCTGAAATCTTCTTAGGTCTATTACTTAAAAAGTAACAGAGCTGATTTGAATACATATATAGTATTTTAATTTACAATCTACAATGCTATCCAATGTTTTGATATTGGGCTAAGGCTTGTTTTTTGTTTTTTGGGGTTTTTTTTAGAATGGGTCCTTTTGATGGGCATTTGTGTTTTCTTCTACATAGACTACAACCATAATGTTTCATCCACAATTTTTAATTATGGCTTCTTCAAAGTGGAATAAGAAGATATGGATGCTACAGAGAAACCTGAGTGCAGAATATTTCTGTATTGTATTATTTTTCAACAAACACAAATATTTATTCCATATACCAAAAGTAGACTGAAAATATTTTTAGGAATTTAGTTTTGTTTACTCCTTGCTAAGCATTAATTTTGTTTCTATATAACCAACAATTCTCTTTGCACTCGTACTTAACTAATTTATAATATTCACCTAACTTACATCCCCGCAGTTCCAAAGATGGCTGCTAATAACAGGCTGGGGGATAAGCATGGCTGGCTCTCGGTCAGCACCGAGCTCAGCTGGTGGGAACTAAGTGCATGGTGCAGCCTCCTGACATGGGGTATCCACCAGCATTTTTTTTTTTTTACAGAAAGATGGAAAGCATGGTTACAAAGTAAGCTAAGAGGAAGTCTGTTTACAAATTTCTTCTCGGTTTGGAAAAAATCTGAATTGAGTGAATATTCCTTCTTAGAGCAGGTTCTTTGGGTGATGGGTACATGGCCATAGCATGCTGAGTGCAGTGGAGTCCACATGGTGGCACAAATAGGAAGTGTTCATTGCACACATGGGCAAGTGGCCAGACCTGGAGAGAGCCAACAGAGAGAGGGGGCCGGGAGATGAGGGAAGAGGGTGAGTTTTTCAATCGAGTAATGTTGGTTACTTTCCTCCCCAGATATTAAATTTGTTCAACTGGTTCCCACAGCAAACTTATGCTGAGAATGGGGCCAGTGACTGAAAACCAAACCTTCTGGACTCAGTCACAGCCTCTTTTTTCAAAACTTAGTTCATCCTCCTGGGTGAGGCTGAGAGTGACTGAGCATTTGTTTTTGCTGCCAGGTGGCTTAGCAGCCACAACCTTATAGAACATCATATGCTTCTTGTGGGACCAAGAGAGAGATTGATTATGAATCATAAATGTTGGAGTAGGAAGGGGCTTTAGTGACCCCTACTCCAACCATCCCACGTTACAGATTGAGATCTAGATTGAGGGAGTCACTGACTTGACCACCATGATGACCATGTTCAGTGAACTTAGATATGCTAATTACATATTAATTCCAATGTTTTGCATAAAATTACCTGAAGTTCAGATGGATGCTCTCTTGATGGATGATAAAATGAGAAGCAAAGTGACCACTGGAAGTACTGACAAGGTGACAGTAGAATATAAGAGTGACTCATTGCAGTGAGAAAGGCCCTCCAGTGACCACGGAGTCCAAAACTTTTATTTTGTAGTTGAGGACACCAAAGCTATGAGCAGGTAGTGACCAAATTCCAATTTTCAAATTGGAATTTTCAAGTTGGAAATTCATGATTTAAAATATGTAATATCCAGGCTGCCAACAGCCCTATGTTGACTGGGTTAATTTCATCTCCATCTCCAGTACCTGGCAGAGAACATGCTAAGTTCTTGATAAATGCCCTGCAACTGAATTGTGAATCTTATTATTCAGGTTAATATAGCATAAGGCACAATGTATATTCTATAAGGGGACTAAAGGGAGTCCAGACCACAGCTGTTAAAGGGGTAGAAAAGGAAGAGATGTCCTTGAAAAGTAGGCAGAATTCAAAAGGTTGGTTATGTAAGTGGAAAGTGGGAAGAGCATGATCTTCGCAGAGGAACAGCATGTTAAGGATGCAGAGGGCAGGGTGTCTGTGGTTCGGGGAACATCCAGACATCCAATTGGCCACAGTGTAGCGCTGGAGTGGGGGAGTAGATGTTACGGGCTTATCACTGAGGGCCAAGAACTCTCTGTCCTTAATCCTTCATAGGCTTTGGAGAACCCTACAGTTTTGAAGGGCGGGAAGGACATACAAAATCCATCCTTAGAATAGACCCTACAAGAAGCTATTACGCAGTTCAGAGACAGGATTTTTTCCCCACTTTCTCCAAATGCTCTGGCTCTCTGAAAAGGTCAGAAAAACACTAGTGACGGTCTGTCTTGGGAAATACTTTCAGACCGTCGAGGCTGTCAGGGAGATAAGCATCCTTATGATGGTTCTGGTGATCCAGGCCCATTCTGGCTCAGGCAATATAAGGACGCACAGTTTCGCTTAGCTGGAGAAAAATGTGTGTTAAGTATTCTCAGTTCTTCAGAAAAGTTCAGGCCCAGTTCAAATTGGGGGTTGAGATTTGAGCCAATTTTGATTTTGTCAGCATCTGTTTTCCCAAGTCTTTAATAAAAGAAAGGTTGTTTGTATTAGTTCTGATGACCCCAATGGAAGAAAGAATAACAGTTCATTGAGTGTCTCCTTTTAGGCCTCTACTAGACACATTTACTATATATTTTCACTAATCTTTTCAGCAATTTTAAGAGTAGATAGCTTTGAAGGTGTGTGTTCTTGACTGTTTAGCAAGCTTTTCCATCACCCTGGTATTGATGGCCATGTGACTGGAAACTGGCCAATCAGAATCACTCATTTCCAGATCACAGTGATTGGACCAAAGAGTCAGCACAGGACCCAACCTGCACCAATGACAATCCTTTCCTGAGAAGCATTTTCTGTTCTACCAGTGGTCAGCAAACTGCAGCTGGTGAGCCACATGCGGCTCGCGAGCCGTGGTTTGCCGCTCTGTTGACTAATGAGTTTGCTGACCATTGGACTAAGGCACTAACAACTGCACTGCAGTATAGCCTCTGCCTATACCCAGTCTTTCTTCCTATATCTCTTCACCTGAGAACAGACCTTAAACACTTTCTTGCTCATTTATCACTTTCTCTGAGTGGCTTCCTAGGGATCAATCAAAGAGGAGGAGGAAAGTGTGATAGTGGTGGGGGTGAGGTGCTGATCTCTGACTTTACAGAGAATGTTTCTCTTTTTGTATAGTATAATTAAAAATAAAAATACAGTCTTAGCTGTATTTTTGGCTCAGTGGATAGAGCATTGGCCAGCAGACTGAAGGGTCCTAGGTTCGATTCCAGTCAAAGGCATCTACCACTGTTGCAGCCTCAGTCCCTGGCCCTGGTCCAGGCGCATGCAGAAGGCAACCAATCCATGTGTCTCTCTCACATCAATGTTTCTCTCTCTGTCTCTCCCCTCCCTTCCTCTCTCTCTAAAAATTCAATGGAAAAAAAATATCCTGAGGTGAGGATTAACAAAAAATATAAATAAGTTTTTTTAAAAAAAATACAAGCATTCTGGAAGTCCTCAGAGTCCATTAAAATCTTTTCCCAAGAAAGACTTACTAGTAAACCAGCAACCTTTTCATTGGCTGCCAGGGGTGCTAGAAAAGTTTATAGGTGGTTTTGCCTAAAGGCCAGAGAGTGACTCAACTGGCCTCTCCAGGATGCCTCTAGGTTTGAGTTTCTGTCAATTATGCTCTATGTTTCTAAGAGCTGTTTCAAATGGATGGTTTCAGAGAAATCTGCAGTTTGTGTGGGGTGAGATCTTTTTTGCTGAGTGGGCATGGATGATGGATGCCTCTGAGTAAAAATAGGGTGATCGGTCAGCCTGTTAACTCGTCACCCTCATGCTCCATCACTAACATCACTGTTGTGCTCAGTCAGGTCTGTGGTGAGCATATTTGAAACGGGCATTCTGAGAGCTAAGATAGCAAGAGGCCTCTCCAGAGCGGGCCAGAGACCCTCTCCACAAAGCTATTTGGTCAGGGATGGAGCTGCCTCACACACCACCTGCTGAGGAAGTTATAGGGGCTGCTTGCTGAGCTGTGTGCTCAGAGACACTGTATCCACCTGGAAGACAGAAGGCCTTTCTCCAATCTTCAGGCAGGCACCACACTTCCCTGCCTTCCCTCCTTCTAACCATTTTCCCATCAGAATTAAGCAAGAGTATGAGACCCAGCACAAATAATTGCCAGGGACTGAGACACACCTGTAGTGGGCAGGTTTGTTCACAGTTCATGGGCATAAAGATTTAATTTGTTTTCACATCAAATAGGCTAATTGGATATGACAACTAAATTTAGCATCGTCATATCAATGACAAAAATGGGATTTGGAGCATTAAACAAAGAACTTGCTTTTTTAAAAAAAAATGTAAGTTTTCATGCAGAAATTTCACAGTTTACCTGTAATCTTAGCTCACAGCAGTCAAAAAGATCAGATGGGCATGTAGAGTTTACTGAAAAGCTTAGAGACAGACCAAACAGAGACAATACAATTTTTTCTTTCCTTTTTTTATGCCTACATTTTATGCCAAAATGTGCTACTCAACACCTTAAAAACTTTCCTGTGGTGGTAATTCTACCTTCCTGTAGTACAAGCACCTGAGGAGAAGGTGGGGTCCGGTCAGAGGCACACTGCAGCCAAGGCCTCAGGGATAGGCCAGGGCCCGTGGTCACTCTGACGGGGCCAATGAACCCCATGTAAGGGGCAGGGCAGGCTACATCTGGTAAGTTACATACACAGTAGTGAGACAGGGGTTGAGGGTCCTGGGGTTGGTGAAAGCAATTAGCACATTTGTGCTCTAAACCCTCATTCTGAGTAGGACAGGAAGAGCCACTCTATAGAATCCAGAGTCTATGAGAAAATAATGTGGCCTTGAGTGGTTCTCAAGATCCATTTGACTTAATAATATTAGTAAAAGAATACACAGACTAGCACACAAATGAACAGACCAGCCTGAATGGCAGGCCCAAGGGGATAGCACATGCCTGATGCATGTTGAGACTCTGCCTTTGAGTTTACAATTGCTTTATATATATATTTATTGATTTCATTTACTGAGAAACTTGTTTCTAATAGGAAAGGAAAGCAGGAAGTCACTAACACCTTAGCAAGAGTGAGTTTGTCATCTGAAAGAAGGAAACAAGAAGAAGGGTCCTGGAGTTGTATGAGGGTTGGAATGATGATGGTCATGGGCAGGAACCTATAAGTGAAGGGGGAAGAGGACCTGATGCTAAGTTTATCCTCATCCTGTGAGCTCACCTTTTCCATGAAATTGTTTGCATTTAAAGCCACACTGTGTTCAGTCTTAGCCTCTGTTTGGCAGCAGTAGATTGGAAGATGTAGATTTTCTTGTTTTGGAACAACTTCTAAACACAAACAATAAATCCCATGGCCTGATGTTCTTGAGTAAAGTTTGGGCTGCAGTCCCCCTTTTCCCCACCCTCCACCCCTGCCCCCATCAAAAAACAACCAGTCTTACTAAAAATCAAACCTCCCTGAGCAAGTTCAAAAGTTGTTTTGAATTCCAAAGTTAGTGTGAAGCAGCTAAGAAAATAAATGCAGGTGGAAATAACTGTTAGTAGGAACACAGTTGTTCTATTTGTTCTATGGGGTCTGGTACCTAGAGATATTTCTCCTCTTACAAACAGAAAGAACAAAAGTCACAACAGTCAGAGAATATGTAGCTCTGGATTATCTGAGTTTCTTATGTTCAAAAGTGTTTTTCTGTACAAAATATCTCAGACAACATGGTAGCCCACCCATCCAACCATCTATCTACCTATCATCTAACCATCAACCTATCCATTCACCTGTCATCCATCTTCCCACCCATCCACCCATCTAGCCATCCTTCCATCCATCTACCCACTCACCAAACACTACTTGATACTCACTGCATGTGCCATGCTAAAGACAGTCAGCTGGATGTACCCATTACTCACCAGATGGACAGGAAATAAATAGTTCTCTTCTTTGATAAAGGAAGTTACTGGCAGACATGATAAGACCCCATAAGATCCAGTGGATCCCTAACAAGTTTGGCTCAGTGATAGAGCATTGGCCTGTGGATTAAAGGGTCTCAGGTTCAATTCCAGTCAAGGGCATGTACCTTGGTTGCGGTCATATCCCCAATTGGGGGGGGGGGGGCGTGCAGGAGACAGCTAATTGATGTTGCTCTCTCATCGATGTTTCTAACTATCTCTCTCCTTTCCCCTCTGTAAAAAATCAATAAAATACATTTTTTAAAAAGATCCAGTGAAGCATAGACATAGAGAGACAGGCTCTAAAGTTAGCTGTTTTAATCATGATTCTGACACTTTCTTTTCATGTAAGAGAATCATCTAACCTTAGTGCCTTGGTTCCCTCTTCTGTAAAGTGAGTGAATAATAGTTTCTATCCTACAATATTGTTAAAAGAATTAAATGAAACAATGGATATAAAGTGCTCAGAATTATTTCTGGCACATATAATGTGCTCAATAAATTTTAGCTAGTATTACTGAAATAGAGCTACAGTGAATTCTGCAGAGTCTAAAGAGGTAATGGGAAAGGGGAGTTTCTTATGGCACAGTGAAATGCGTTCCAGTCCATGACAAGGCTCTGGGGACACTTAACAAATGCCATAGGTACTAGACATAGAAGGAGAAAGTTGGTTGTCATAGGCAGTGTTCAAAATCTACTGTCTTCTCAATACATTTATCTTCATGTACCCAGAGGTCCAGCAAAACTCAAGCCAATTGTTTTGCCAAAAAGAGTCCTGGTGAGGAAATCCAGAGTTTGGGGACAAAGAGAAGGGGACAGGTCAGAAGACCTAGGTGGCAGAACTCTTACAGGATCTGGAGAAGGATAACTTGCCAGCCAGACCTGAGGTTTGGACAGACAAGATGACCTCTAAGCCTGCTAAATATTCTCTATTAAATATTCCCCAAGAAAGCAGCTGATAAAGCGGATAAGTTGGAAGAGAGACAAATGCCAGGTCTAAGACCGAGGGTTTGTTTCATGGTCAATGTGGCAGTTTCTACAAACCCACTAGAATTTCTGGAGAAAGAAAAGACCCTGTACATGTGGGAGGAATTGTGTGCTTGCTTCATCCTCTCCAAAGAGCAAGGAATGTCTTTGGACCATGGAGGTGGGTGCTCTTTCCAGATCATATGCTAATCTAAGCAGCCAACCCTAGACCTGAGGATCACCCAAACATATTTCTTTTGGTAAAAGTAAAAGAAACAAACAAACAACAACAAAACCTTTTTCACTGGGAAAAAAAAAAGGTAATGGGGCAGTTCATGTCATTGCTGTGAATATTGTCTTGTTAAGTTATTCCTAAAAAAAGTGGGAATGAACCATCTCTCCTGCCCACTCACTGTCCACTCCAGAAATACAGGAGAGAATAGAAGGGACTTAATAGTTAACTGGCCCAACAGCTCTTAACAACGATGGGCTCTGTATTGAGTACCTTGGATATATGATCTCATGGAATCCTTAAAGATTCTACAAGATATTTGTCTCCATTACCATATATGGATGAAGAAACCATATCTTGGAGAGGTGAGGGATGTGCTCAAAGTCTTAATGCCAGTGAGAGGTAGAGGTTGATTTGAACTCACTTTTCCCTTTTCCAAATCCCAGTGGCTTTCTATTATTGCCCCTCAATACCCTCTTCCCCTCCATCCCATAGGAACTGTTTGTGGAGGGGAACAAAGCTGAGCCTGGGAGAGGAATATGCCTACAGCTCCCCGAGAGTACAGAAGGGAACAATGACACTGAAGTCTGTGGAGGGCTCTGCAGCTATAGTCTTTATGTCTTTGGTTCTTGGTAAGGTTTCTTTGGAAAGACTCTAATCTGAACCGTGGGCAAGGATATCTTGTTAATGACTTGTCTGGGGGGGGGGGGTGGAAGCTGGGTGGAGAGGGGGAAAGAAAAAAGACCAACCATAGAAAGAGGGGACAAGGCAGTGGGCTGAATGCCAGCAGTACCAACTTAGTGGGATGGGGATGGGTGAGTCCATGCTATTTTTCATTCAGCATGTTCCTCAGAGTCAAGTGTGAGAGCATGGGTGAAGGTTGCTAGGTCAGGGCTAGGAAGTATAAACACATTTGCTCCATCCAGCAGCATTTTGTGGTGTTGTTGATTTGAGCTTACTCCCTAGGATGTGATGTTTAACTATATCATTTAAACTAATAACATAATAATCAGTATTTATAAATTAACAAACAGCATATGGGATTTTAAGTACACTAACTATTGCACCCAGATATTTGTCTATTTCATTTACATCTGGACACATTTTTATGTTCACCTCAACAAAATCCTTTCTTAAGTGCCCATTGGGTGCAAGGAGTGCTGTAATGTTCAGGGTCACCTTGCAGGTGGTCGGTCGTACATCCACCACTGCACTCTCACTGAGATGATAGCTGCATCCTAACTGACATGCGGTGCAGCCCAGCATAAGTCTGTCCTCAGTCACAGGGTGTTGAGTTGTTGCTGTCATTTAAGAGATAAAGAAATAAAAGAATCTAGTGGGTTAGGAAACTTGGCCAAAGCATACAAATAATAAAGAGCAAAGCAGGCTGGTTCTAGAAGTTTTCCTGCATCCCAGCCAGGGCACAAACCACAATAACAAGCTGGAGTGGGTGGAAATGTTACCTCCTACACTATTGGGAGCAGATCCACATTGTGGCGAGTGGCCACAAAGCCTGGGCCTGTATGCTACAGATGGAGCTGGAGGATATCTAGACACATGTTATTCTTGGATCCGGCCACTGCCCAGGGTCATGTCACATACACATACATTTGTTTTTCTTTTGTTAATTTGTTATCAATTCATGATAGCCAGGGAGCAGAACTGGCAACAATTGATCACTTGGTTTAGAAATTTCCTTTTTTTTTTAAATTTCAGACATTATCTCTTTTTATCTCATATTTTTTTAACACTCAGAAGCAGCCCTAGACACTTGTGTAAGGAACACTTCCCAGGAACTTCCTCCCCGGAACTCACTCACACCACTCCTTTGGAGGGGGCAAGCTCAGGGGAATGTTTGCAGATGTGTGGTAACATAGGAAATATGAGGAAAAGGGACTTGGCAGAACAGTCAATTGCATCTGTTGCTCATGCTGCAAGTTAACGTGTTTTGATCACGAATATTAAATGTAGTCATTGTTAGAGGATGTTTTTTAAAATCACATTTTATTGCAATTTTGGAAGCTATATTTGCATAAGTTAAAAAATGTGATCTCCTGATGTAAATTTAAATAAATGTTAATAATCCCTTAAGTAAGAAGTGCATGGAATATGTGTCTGTGTGTTTGTGTGTGTGCATGGGTGTGTGTTTCCATCTTCCTCACTCACTAAGAGACAAGTCAAGCTTTCAGCAGCAGAACTCTCTGGGTGAAATCATGCTGATGTCATCTGCTATTCTCTACCTTGCTGCCTTCTCACCATTCAATTGATCATAAAGTGCTTGTTGATATCACACACTCCCCCTTTTCCTTTCTATCCTCTCTCCAAGCCCCAGATGGCCCCCAGAGCTGTTTACCCTAAAACATGCCTCTTAGGGAGTCAGTTGGAAATGTCAGAATGTTAGGATGAGAAGAGACTTGGTGGATCCCCAAGAGCAAGGCCCTCATTGTATGCACAGAAAAAAGTTCAAGGACCAAAGGCTTCAGTCTTCAGTGGCCCATGTCAGGCCAGACACTACGAGTGCTGTTAGGGACCTCTCAGTGTTTTCCCAGGACCCCTGATGAAACGGATCAGCTCTTGAGATCCTGGCACAACACTATTTTTTGTCTTGCCTCTCTGTCCTCAAACTCTTACCCCCAAACCCACCTCTCTGACTGGGCCTGGTGCTGGGAGCCATGCAGGAAGGCCATCTCAGGTGCAGGCTGCTGGCAGGGGTGGGTGAATACTTCTACTTGGAGAGGACTGCCTGAGCTAAGTCATCATTGTCAAGCACATTTACATGACCCTTTTAAGTGACAGCCTTTAAGTGACTATAAGTTTACAGTTTCAGAGGGATCAAGAGCCAGAAAGGCAGATGTTAATTCTCAGCACGAGTTAGACTTTGTTGGCAAACGTATCCTTCCTTTCTTCACCCATATAATTCACCACTTAAATCATGCAAAGGGATCTCATTGGTCCAAAGATAAAGTCCAGATCTACAAAGTACTCTCAAGGTCAGACCTTGCTTACCTCTCTGGCCTCACATTGTCCACTGGCCCCTCTGAGTACATCCAGCCGCCCATCTTCTTTCTCACAGGTAGGGGTCTCGCCCTGATCCCTCAGTTACTGACCAGGTCCCTATTGTGCCCCAGTTATGAACTCTCTTGCCAACTTAGCAATCTCTGCAGGACTTATATGATGCTAGTCAAGCAATTAACTAGTGGCTGTTTACTCCACATTCCTGAATGTCAGCTCCCAGAGGACAGGAACCATCTCTGACTTATTCCCCAAGACCATGATAGATATAAAATATTTATCTGAATGAATAATGGGGGTCATGGGTCAGAATATCTGGGCAGCCACACTGCATATGGGGTTGGGTTCGGCCCAGCTGACTAGTTCTGGGGACCAGAGAAATGAGACATGGCCTGGGTGGGTGGTGGGGAGGGTCAGAGGTCAGGCTTGCAGGCCAATTTGGGTGAGGAGGCTCAGCCAGGTTGCATTTCACAATAAGGCCTTGGAGAGACTCCTTCTGTGTTCAGCAGAGAGAATGCTCTGGGGTTTGGCTTTCTGGTTCCATGTTTTTCTGAGCAACACAAGACTGCAAGGAAAAACAGCTTAGAAGGAAATACAGCATCCATTTATTCCCTGATGGCCTGAGAAATCCTCATGAGGAACTAGACAAGATGGAGTAGTCAAAATCATTGTCTACATTGCACAGCCCAGAGGGACCCCCTGCTCTTCAGTGGGCACTGGAAAAGCCAACTGGGTGTTTGCGGCTCCTGCTGAAAGAACTCTGCTGGTTTGGGATAATTGTGTAACCTCTCCTTGAGCTTCAATATCCTTTTTTAATAAAATGGGTATAATTACTGGGCCGCTATAGGAAATAACAGATAGTTGAAGTGTGTGGCCTAGAGGAGGCACTATAAGTAAAAAGTAGCTAAAAGTACTGGTGGCTTATGACTGTGTGCCCTCTTAGAGGGATGTTTGGCTCTGGTGCTGCGGATTTTGACCGTTCTTTTTACTAGAGGTTATATAACAGTCCACTGGAAGGGTGGAGTTTATATCGTTGTTAGGAAGTTTGTTTCTCAAATGGTAGAAAATAATATTGTTTTAACTAACTCTTTGGTCCCATTGAATCCAGTTGCAGGGCTGATCCAGACATTTTATGGCTAGAATTATCTCCAACAATTAATACTCTCTTGGCTCAGTGGGCAGGGAGGCTGCGCCCCACTGGAGGCCACAGGAAATGCTGGGCTCAGGTGGGAAGCCCCATTACCAGGTCAAGGTTAGGGAGAACACACACAGAGGCTGCATTCCTGAGCTGTGAGCCTCGGGCTTATTGCTTCTCTGCTCCTTATAAGGAGCGAGTTATTATCAGTCACAGAAAAGTCACTGCTCCTCTCTCCTCTGGAGTGGCTGAAATCAGCTTTTTTTTTTTTTTTTTTAAACCTCAGAAGGTGGGGCAGTGATTACACATGGAAATATGCCAGCACTTCAGAGAACCATCCTTGAGGATGTGGACAAACTGTAAATGAGCTAGAGTTTTTTTGTTTTGTTTGCTCCTAGGGACTTTCAGAAACTGTGCTTGGAAGTCCCCCTCTTTTCTGGGGGAAGCAGCCTGAAGATGCACTTTTGCAGTGCAGGGGCAGCCACAAAAGGTGGCCTGGTGGGAGGGTGGGAGGCGCAGAGTGTGTTCTAACCCTCACCACAGCCATTTGTTCTTCCTTTTCGCTTCACCAGTAGTCTGTGAACAGTGATGCCTAGAGCAGGTGGTTGCTGAGGAGGAGCAAGAGATAGTGAAAGTGACAGGTGATGCTTTTCTTCCTCTCTGAAGAACCAGCTCAGCACCAAAGACAGGGCCCAAGCAGCCAATCTGGGATCTCCAAGGCGCGAGCCTCGCCCCCTGGCTAGAGCCCTGCCCTTCCTCCCCTCTCTGGGTTGCACCATCTGGCATCTAGTGCACAGTCTGACACTCACTTCTCCATGGTCTTGTGTGGACTGTGGTGTTTTCCTGGGCACGGTGGTCTGCCCTCCCCACCAAGATCACAGGTTCCTCATAAGTAGGTAGACGGCTTTTACTTCATCTGTGACCCTGGGGCAGTGCTGGGCATTAAACAGGTGCTCGATGACAGCTAGTTGGCAACTTGATAGACAGGTGATTAGGTTACACAGAGTCAAAAAGCCAGGGATGGCCTGCTTTCTGTGTGTAGCTGAGAATGAGCCCAATATCATTGAGAGCTGGTTATCTAGCTTCCAGGTCTCCACCCGACACTTGCTCCTAGTTCTCCCTAAAGATAACCAAGCCCAAGGATTCCACTCTCCCTTCCTCTTATAGGTAGCCTTACTTTAAATCCACTTTCCAGATCCTCCTCCAGCCTCAAGTGAGGGAGGCCCACTGTGCACTCAGCGCTGTGGACGCTCAGACATCAGCGCAAAGCAAGCAGAGCTGTCCTCCTGCCCCCAGGCTCCTTCTGTGGGGACCAGGAGTGAAAACACGCACCAAGAGATACTTCCTTGTACCACCCAGCCTCCATCTGCCTTTTTTCTTAAAAACAAAACAAAAAACACCGAGAAATCTTTTGTCATTTATCCAATTTCCTGTTATTACTTCCCACGGCCTGGAAACTAGGACCAACTTTTCAATGTCCCCTTTGTGGTTCCCTGACATCCTTCAAAGATCCCCTGGTTTTTTATGGGTTTTATTGTTAATTGCAGTAACAGCAAACAAGAAAACAGTTATGAGGGAGTTACAAAGGTTCCCAAATCTTTTGGTTCAGCTCCTGCTAATGGAAAGTAAATCGGCTTAATTTTTCCGGTCAGGATGTCAACAATATTGCCTTTAAAAGTTCATGTGCTACAGCTCTTCCTGCTCCCTCAGGTCCTGCTTGACCTCAGAGGGGTGGAACCAGCGGACTGTTGTGCACCCACTTGAGGAGCTACCCTCACAGGACCCACAGAAGATTAGTTGGACCCAGTGAGGCCTGGCCTTGAGCAGAGGATGCTCTCAGATGCCCATGCAGTCAGCACCAGGCCCAGGCTGAGGCACTGATATTTACGAGATTATGGCATCTAAACGCACAATGCTTAAAAAATGGAACTTTTGTGGTTATATTGAAGATCACTCCATTGATGTGTCCAGAAAAAAGGATTGATCTCTAATTTCACTAATAATAACATGAAGGAGGTTACGAGATCTCCAAAAGGATTGGTTGGCTGCTTGCATAAATACATAAAACATTGGGACAAACTGAAAAGTGCCCAAATTACATAAGGTGATCTATGACACAAAGAAAGTTCATGTGTATGCACCTGTCCTCGCCTGACTCTGCACAGCCCCATCTCCTGTGAACCCTCCTTCCAGTCTGCCCCTCCCTGATCTCTTTCCAGGTGACATGGCACCAGGGTATGAATACCTATTTCTTTTCTCCATTTGTGGTCAGGTCCGTGGGCTTTGCCAGTTGTGAACTTAGGAATAGTTGAGGGGACTCTCTTTCCTACCACTTGGCTCTCAGGAAACCCACTAGACTAGGTGGGGGGAAAGGGATGTGAGGTAGAACAACTCTTAGGGCCCTGGGTGTCCCCATTCGTAGCTCTAACCATAGCTAGTTGTTGAGGAAACAATGCCCCTGAGCCGTAGGGCTGTTGGCATTGCTCTCAGGAAAGCTGGGTCACAATCCTAGCACTGCCCTGGGCCTGTGGGCAACACACTCAGCCTTTCTTAAGAGTGACTGTGAGGGTCCTAGGAGACATGTGTAGAAAAACACATTGAGAACCAAAAAGATCTATGTAAATGCCAGGTATTATTACCCAGAAATGGACAGCAATCAAGGGGGCAGAATAGAACAGCCGTAGGATTCATGTCTACTTTATTCACCGCTTAATCCTCAGCACCTAGAGTGTTCGCTGACACACAGTTGGCATTCAGTAAAGGTTTCTAAATGAATGAACAAATGAGTAAATTACCTATAGGTCCTTGGTAGCTCATCCCCTCTCCCTTTTAACTAGTGACATTTCAACATTTCAGGCTCATCATATAAGAAATCGGGTTCTGTGTGAAATTGGGAAAAGGCACTAGGAGAGGATGGTTTCTCACTGTGTGGATTTGAGCCGATTCTTCACCAATCTGGGCCTCTGTTTCCACATCTGTCAAGTGGGAATGATAATGTGATCCACAGTCTTCATCCCAGGCTTTCATGGGTATGTGGTGCGTCTTAACTGTAACATGTTGCGTCACAGCAGCCCAGAGGGGTACCCGAAAAGGAGCCCTGCAGAGCCTCACCAAGGTGCCAAAGAGAAGCCAGTCTCAGAGACGAAGCAAACCTTTTAATTATTAGAAGTTGCTTGCATGAGTCAAGTTATCTGTGTGGGTAGAAATTTGTTTGGTTAGAAGTTGAATTCCTGATTTGTGTCCAATCTTTTCTAATGATCCATTTAAGGAAAGGGAAACACTCCCACACAGGATCAGCTTGCAAAGTCTTGAGAAACCACTAACTCTCTGCACTTACCTAACACAGCCTGCTCAAGTCAGAAGCCTTGCAGGAATTCGGCAGATAGGAAAGCTCTTATTTCATCACCGAAATACTATCTTTTCTGAAAGGCAGCGCTGAGCTCCAGCAGGCAGACCTCTTGGAAACAGTCCTCAGGGTACAAGTCTGCTTGGAATGATTGCCTCCCTGTTATGCATAACAGATTTTCCTCAGTGACCCCTCCTCCCTCTACTGCCACCATCCTGCTTCCAGCTTCAAATCCCACTCCACTTGCTGGCTGTGCCTAAAGTCTCTTTAATGAGGACAGTTTTTCACTGATGGTTGGAGAAACAGCCCAGATGAATGTATATACCTCAAGTGAAGTGAGAAGGGAGATAATAGTGGGAGGGGTGATTTGGAGGACAGCAAAGGACCCAGGAAGGGAAACTTAGAGACAAAGGCAGAACTGGGTCAAGGGTCAACTCTGGACCTCAGTGACTGAAGCACAGATCTGCCCTTGGCCTCTGCAAAACAATGTGTTAAACTGGAAATGTTCCAAGTTCCTTTTTAGTTCTGCTGCTGCTAAGTTTCCCCCGTCACTCGCCCCTGTTGGGATTCAGTAAAATGTCAGGGATGCTTTCCTTGCCCTCCTGGAATAGACAGAGACCCAGGGGGACAATTGATAAGACCCTCTGAGGCACCCCCTCTATGTAATTTATTCCACTTGAGGGTAGGAAGCATCAGACCTGTCTGGGTCTGGTCTTGGCTGCTTACTAGGTGTGAGTCACCTTGGACAATCTTTACACCTCTGCTCCTTTATCACTAGAAGTGAGAGAGATAGCTCCTGCCGGGAAAATTGGGAGGTCAGAGTTGATGTAGTCCTTTTTTCTTTTCTTTTTTAAGGATAATGCGCAGCTCATCACAAGGATTCTCTTGTCATTGGCTCCCTTCCTTTCATCTTGCTGACTGAGTCATATTGGCCTGGATGGGTTAGGGAGGAGGTAAGCGCAATAACTGTTCCACAAATGTATTGGCTAGGCTATAGGCAAAACTGCTGTAACAAAGAGATCGAAAGATAAAGTATCCCAAATGTGTTCAAATTTAATTTTTCTCTTATTCACAGAGATCATAGGATCATCAGAGGCAAGAGGTTGGTGAGCAGCTCTTCTCTCTGAGACCCCAATTTTCTACATCTTGTGCTTCTTCAAGACCGACTCAGAGCCCACCTCTCTTGGAGACCCAAGATCCCTCATCCACAGGGATTGCACATGGTCACCCCCTCAGTGGACACTCAGCAAACACTGCTTACAGTGCTAGAGAATGTGGTGACCCCTCCACCAGATTGGGAAGCCCGTAAGGTCAAAGATCATGACCTTTATCTCCCAACCCCTCTCAGCCTCAGAAAAGTGCCTAGCATGGTACTTGTCACATGATAAGCTCTCCAAGACAGTTAGCCCTGAGTGAATGCATTCCTGGACTTCAGGCGGCCACAACATGAAAGCTGAGGTGTTTACTGAGTCATCATATTGTACATATTTTTTCAGCTTATCATGCAATATCTTCCAATAAATGAAAGAAAACTATGTGTAACTTTGGTGAGTGTGTATGAAAATGAACTCTCATGAAAGCCCTGATCTCACCACAAAAATTTAAGAAATGTGCTTCTTAAACACAAACACACGGAAATACGAAAGCTCCTGCCATGTGCAAAGTTAAGGGCCCTTGTGTGGAAGTGCTGACTAGGATGCTTGATGGAGTGAATATTTTTATTACTGTAAATTTTATGGAATCCAATTTCTTAGCGGAAAAACTTACACACTCATTGGTTTGGGTAACTGCCCTGATGAAACTGGCTTATGGCTGGCAATCCAAAATAGCAGTGTAACATGTAATTCATCACCTACCTTGGTGTTTATTTCACAACTGCTGGTGGAAGAGAAAACCGCCCTCCTCAGTGAGCTGGTCAGTAGGGAGCTCTCCTGAGATACTGTACAGCTGGCTTGTGTGGGGAAGGCAGAGTGTTCTCATCTGCTTTGAACATTTCCATACTGACATATTTTTATTGCCATTTTCTGTGTTAGATCTAACGCCAAATTCTTTGTTGAGGAGCATCGTGGTCCTACCCACTGCTGCTCTCTTAGCCCATTTCTGCAGGAAATGAAATATTATGTGTCTTTTCATGGCCTGGAACCTTTCTCGGTATGTGTCAAAACATGTCCTGTCTTGGCTGCTGGTTAAAGCCTTATGGCTCTACACTTACCTAGACTCATAAACAGGGATGTTTTGTAGAGATGTGCATGGTGTATCTTTCATGATTCCAAGGGTGCCATTCATTTATCTATTTAAATTTTATTTATTGAGGTAACATTGGTTAATAAAATTATACACATTTCAAGTGTACAATATTATAGCTTGATATCTGTATAGCCTATCACCACCAAAAATCTAGTTTCCTTCCATTATCATATATCTCACCCCCCTCTACTCAATTTGCCCTCCCCCCACCTTCCTTCCCCTCTGGTAGGCACAATTCTTTTGTCTGTATCTATTTATTTGTTTTTGTTTTGTTCTGTTTGGGCAAGAAATTTTCAAGGTGATGAATAGCAACAACCTACAACCAAGATTACTCTACCCAGTGAAGCTATCATTCAGAATTGAAAATCAGATAAAGAGCTTCACAGATAAGAAAAAGCTAAAGGAGTTCATCAACACCAAACCAGTATTATATGAAATGCCGAAAGGTATTCTTTAAGAAGAGAAAGAAGAAGAAAAAGGAGGTAAAGGTGGCTGCTTTAAACTAGATCATGGAGGGAGCATTATGCTAAGTGAAATAAGCCAGTCAAAGAATAAGTATCACATGATCTCACTCATTTATGAAATATAATGAACAACATAAACTGATGAACAAAACCAGATCCAGAGACAGAGAAACATTGACTGTCAAACCTCAGAGGGATGGTAGGGGAGGGTGGGGGTAAGGGGAAGAGATCAACCAAAGGACGTGTATGCATGCATATAAGCCTAACCAATGGACACAGACACTAAGGAGGTGAGGATATAAATGGGGAGGAGTGTTGGAAGGGGTAATGGGGTATGAGGACACATATGTAATAACTTAATCAATAAAGAAATTTAAGAAAAGAAATATTGCAACCATCCATAAAGTGGATTTGATCCTTTCCACTCCTGCTGGGCAATCCAGAATTCATTGATAGGTAGCTGCAAGTTGAAGAAAACCACATAGAAGCAACCTGAAATAAGTATGAGTCATCAAATCTTGAAAGCTCATAAGTGAGCTTGGCCAAAGCACAAATACCCAGAAGAACAGCTGAATAAGTTCTTAAGTTCAGAAGAGATATAAATCTTTAGGAAATCTTTAATGTGCAAACTCTAAATTCTGCAAGAAGGTGATATGAGTTGATGTTGAAGAGTAAAGTTGCCCAGAAATTGCTGGTGTCTATATATAGCCTATTCATTTAATATCAAGTAAATGTGTTATATAATAAAAAATTATATGAAAAAAAGAAAGAAAAATTACAAAGGCAGTGTTTATTAAAAGACATTTCATTTTCAAAATGTAATAAAATCAGCTGTTAAAGTGTATATACAATTTTGGGGACAATGTATAAATATGTACACATATAATTATATATTGTATATTTGTATAATCATATATAATGTATTTAATGTGTTAAAATATATTTTATGTATTATATATTTTATATAAAATGTACTAGATATAAATACATGTAATATTGTATTCATTGGTTATAAAGAGGTAGAAACTAAATAGGGAAGAGGACTAGATTAGAAAGAGGTGGAATGACTTTCTGAGATGCCATTTGAGCAAAACCTGAAGCCTGAGGAAACTGAGGTAGTGTTCTTTGTGGATCCCTGGGGGAGGAACATTCCAGATGGAGGAAACAGAATATTTAAAACCCCTGAGGCAGATGTGTGCTAGGCATTTTGAAGAAACAGCAAGAAAGTCAGTATGACTGAAGTGGAGTGAGTGTGTCAGTGGAGTGGTCAAACTTATCTGGAAACAGGATAATGTCAGGCTTTGAACTTCACGCTCTCTCAGGAGAGAATATGGGACAGTAGGTTTGGACATGCTAAGTTTGAGGGACAGAGTCCTGGGATGCTGCAGAACTAAGAATTCATCTAAGCATCTTACCCTCATTTTTTTTAATCTAATTTCCTAGGCTGGTATTTAACAAACCTTATTTTCATTTCGGTAAACCTCCTTATGTGCTTTTTAGAACAAGGCAAACATAGTTGAAACCAGTGCTTTCATAGTGACATCAGACCATTCATTTAAGAACTATTTAGTGAGAGTCAATTATGCGTCAGGCATCAGGACTGGGCATAGCCAGGCAAAGTCTCTGGCCTGGTGCAGCATTGTTACAGTTGAGGAGAATGACAGTAGTTGACGTGTTATTAAACACACAAGATAACTGCAGATTCTAACAGGTACAATGAAGAAGTAGAACAGATAAAGAAGGAAACGATAACTTAGGATAGGAGTTGTGGCTTCCCTTAGGACATGATATTTGAACTAAAACTAAAGTGATGAGAAGGAGTCATGCCATGTTTCAGAAGAAGTGCATTCCAGGCCCAGGGAGCAGTCAGTGCAGAGACTTGAGTTGGAAATGAGCTTGGCATGTTGAAATGACAGAAAGTAGGCTGGCAGGTGTGGCTGGAATGCAGTGAAAGGGGGAATGGTGTAGGAGGCAAGGCCAGAGGGGTGTGAGGGAACTGCTCATGTAAAGACTTGCCTGCATGACAAGATCTTTGGGTTTTATTTTAAGTGCACTGGGAAGTCGTTGCAGATTCTCAGCAGGGGAATGACATTATGTGATTTATCCTGATTGCTGAGTTTCACATGGCCTATAAAGGGTCATTGCAGTGAATGAAAAGTGAGATGATGGGGACTGGACAAGTGGGAGAGGGGCTCAGGTTGAATGAAGGAAAAGAAAAGTCAAAGGTGACTCCTGGGTTTTGCCTAGAGAAACTGGATGGATGCTGGCACTGTTCACAACTTAGATCCAACTGGAAAGGGGCAGGTTTCAAAGAGAAATTGAATTCCACTCCAACCATGGTAAATTTGAGATGCCTATTAGTCACTTTGCAATCCCACATGTTTTCTACAAATAAAATTACTCATTCTTTCAATTAGTATTTATTGAATTAGTGGATGCCAGACCTTTATGGGTGAAGGAGGACAAGCTCAAAAGTTAAAGATTGGCAATTCATAACAGTGTCGCTAACATCAGAGGAAGCAGTTTCATGGATGTTATTATGACCAGTCATCTTAGCTACCTGCAGAGGCCCTGGGCTGGGAAAGATCACCTTTCTTCTACAGGTGAAGTATCAAAGGCTGGGAGGCCCTCCAGGTCCTTCTCAATGGGCCCACCCCCAGGAGTCAATCCAGGCCTTGTACCTTTGCTCTTTCTTCCATCCCTGCCAAGCTCTTATCAGTGTGCTGCATGCCCCTGAGAGAACTGCCTTGGGAGGTCCTCATGTGACATGGAACCGAGCATGACCCTTGAAGCCATGGTGACTCTGGCCAGCCAGAAGCTGTGGGACCTAGTTGCAGCCTGAACCAGTTGCCTGAACCAGTGGCCTGCATCATCAGGAGGCAACCCATGACTTCCACCTGGGCCTGGTTGAGCTCTGTGACAAGAGCAGTGACACTGTCAGACAAGGGTTCTCCTTGCCCTGGTGAATCAGAAGCACGGGCGGGGGGGGGGGGGGGGGGGAAGGGGCGCGGGGGAGGTTGGCCCAGGCTTTGGAACTGAACCCGGGATGGGTCTCTCTCTGTGTGGTTGGCTTCACTGGAGTCAATTACTGAAGAGGCAGAAGGGAGGAGCATGGTCCTTTGCCAAGGGGGTATGCTTTTCACATCCCTGTTTCCAAATGCACAACCTCCAATTGGGCTTGGTACATTCCCCTTATGAAAATTCATTTTTGTAGATTTCCACACCAAAGGTAGTAATATAGGTATTTATTTTTGCAGATGCAAGTAATATATTAAATAATAATCATAATAATCTCAAACTTAAGCACAAGAATCAATGAGGAGAAGAGGTGGTATCTTAGTTTATTTGAACTGCTGTAACGAAATACCACAGACCTGGTAGGTTTCTTTCTCACAGTTTTGGAGACTGGGCAATCCAGCACAGTGAGGGCCCCCCTCCTGGCTCATAACTGTCACCTGCTCTGTGTGTCCTTTTGAGAAGAAAGAGGGCAGGGGCCCCCCTGGAACCTCCTTTATAAGGGCAATAATCCCATTCATGAAGGTCCCACCCTCATGTTTTCAGCGTCTCCCAAAGGCCCCACATTCTAATACCATCATTTTGGGGATTAGGATTTCCACATATGAACTTGGGAGCAAAAAAACATTCAAACCAAATCAGACAGCATTGTGCAATGGTTAAGAGCTTGAAATATGAAGCCAGACTGTCTGTATTTGATTCCAGTCTCTATTGTTTACTAGTTATATATTAATTTGGGAAAGTTTCTTAACCCCTCAATAACTAATTTTATTTATTTGAAAAATGAGTATTATAATATTACCCAGTCATAGCTTGTGCTGAGGATTAAATTAATTAATAATGTAAAGCTCTTGGAGTAGTGCCTGCACAGAGTATTCTATAGGCAAGAGCTATTATTATTAATAATAGTATTATTTTTATAGGTAGGTGACTTGTTTAAAATGTGAAGTCCAGAGTCATACACACAGACTTTCTGTTTCAGTGGTCCCAGAGTGGGGCCCAAGAATTTTTCACAAGCACTACCACAGATTTTTGTTGCAATTGGACTAAAGTTACACTTTGAGAAACCCTGGATTCTAAGGCAAGAAAGAACGTATTACAGAGAAAAAAAAATAGAACTAAAGAATAGTGTACATTTCCTCAATTTATAATTTCATACTCTCCAAAGTGGTAGATTTAGAATGGAATTCAGCGAGCCTTACAATGGATGCAAAGATGGTTTCCAAAGAGAGTAGTAATTTAACTGTATTATTGATTTTTTTCACATTATTTTATTTTTACATATCTGCTTTTACTAGATGCTTTTATTGAGATATAATTCACATATAATAAAATTCAACCTTTTAAAGTGCACTATTCAATGGTTTTTGTATATTGAAAAAGTTGTACAACCACCACTTCTAATTCCGAACATTTTTATCACCACCCACCTAGGAAAAAAATGTGCTCAACAGCAGTCACCCCCCATTCCTCCATCATCCCAGCCCTAGGCAACCACTAACCTACTCTTAGTTTCTATGGATTTGCCTCTTTTGGACATTTCATATAAATGGAATCTCACAATATATGGCCTTTTGTGACTGGCTTCTTTCACCAAGTATGTTTTCAAGGTTCATCCATGTTATAGCAGGTATACGTACTTTTTTTCCATTTATGGTTAAATAATATTCCCTTGTCTGTGTAAATCACATTTTCTTTATGCATTTATCAGTTGATAGACATTTGGGTTGATTTCATTTTTTTGTCTATTATGAATCATACTGCAATGAATTTTGTATGCACATATTTGTGTAGACAGATGTTTTAATTTCTCTTGAGTGTATACTTAGAAGTAAAATTGCTTAGTTTAACTCGATGTCAGACTTCTTAAAGAGCTTTTTTCTAAAGCAGCTACACCACTATATACTCTCACCAGCAATGTATGAGCATTTCAATTTCTCCAGATTCTAACACTTGTTATTGTCTGTCTTTTAATTTTAGCCAAATTTGTGTGTATGAAGTGGTACCTCAAGGAGATTTTGATTTGTATTTCCCTAATGACTGATAGTGTTGAGCATCCTATCACCTGTCATTTTCTGGCCCTGCAGGGTTTTGGGGTCCTGAGGCTGGATGCTGAGATATGATTGTATTTAGAACATGCTGCTAATTTCTTCTCATCAAGTCTAAAGAGGAGCATTTTTTACTAGGATATTACCAAATATCTAGGCCCTTTATACAAAAGCCTAGCAAATGAACTTAACTTAAAAAGATGTTTTGAATTATTTTACAAAATAATGAATGAGTAGTTGAAGAAAATGAACTAATGTGAAAAGAGATAAGAGAAACTCCATTGAAATAAATTTTATTATTTAGGTACTTGCTTAAAAGATATTTATTTGAGCTGAAACCGGTTTGGCTCAGTAGATAGAGCGTCAGCCTGTGGACTAAAAGGTCCCAGGTTCGATTCCTTGGCTGCGGGCATATCTCCAGTAGGGGGTGTGCAAGAGGCAGCTGATCGATGTTTCTGACTTTCTATCTATCTCCCTTCCTCTCTGTGAAAAAAAAAAAAAAAATAGAATATATTTTTTAAAAAGATATTCATTTATTTATTTACTCACCCCTCTAACCCTCTTATGCCAGGCAGGCCTATACCACTTCTCCAGACATCCAGTGATTCTGTGATACACTATAGGGAAGAAAAACATTTTCCTCTATCTTTCTAGGGTCTTCTGGTTGATCTAATCACCAAATTGACATAAGATAGATTAACAGGAGAGAAAATAATTTAATTATGCCTATATGGGGATCCCATACGAATATGAGACCCACATGCAATCAGGAGAAATGGACTATATGCTATGTTGAGCTAAGAAGAACAGGATGGGGGTCTCTGCTTCAAAAAGAAGGAGACGATTCACAGGAATATGGGAAGAGCAAATGTTTCAGAGACAATGGGACACTGACTTTGATCTCTAGATCCCCAAGCTTCCCCTAGCCCACCACACTAGCACATACTCTTGATACTGATCTCTGATAATAATCTACATCCTAGACCAGGACCTCTAAATTCTTTTAGGCATTTAAAGGGGAAGTAATAATTTCTTCCTGAGTCTGCTGAGGCCTTGATTGTTTTGAGCGCCAAAGAATCTGCTTGCCAAAGTGGCACATTCTGGAGAGACTTGATCTGAACCCTTGATTCAAAGATCAACAGGCATGCTCTCCAGCCCAGAGCTGAGACTCCCTTCAGAGAGACCTCAGGACAACTAACTTACACACCAGAAGGGACATCTCCTCATTGCTGGAGGGTTTAGATAAAATCCTCAGTTGCTCAATCACGAAAATTTCAAAGTGTTCCCAGTCTGCAGTTTGGGGATCAAGAACTAAATTCCTGGAGACCTGCAAAGAGGTCTGAGAATCTGACCGAGAATCTCTAAACCTAAGCTCTATTAGTAAAAGATTTGATTTTTAGTTATGACATAAACCTGAAATTCCCTAAAAACGAGGTTGTTAATCTTGCAGGAATTCTACAGAGGGTATTCTTGGAGGTCCAAACCCTTAGTTGTTTGGGAAATCTGATTCCAAGCCAGGATGTCTCTTCTCCATGCACGTTCTCCCCTCCTGTGACTAAGCATCAGAAGGAATACTCTGGTTTCTAGAGCTTATAGCAGTAGGAATCTCAAACCAACGCAGACTAAAAAAAATGTGTTGCAATCATTTACAGGATATTCTATTCTCTGAGGGATTTTGACCAGACCTGATTATGAAAACAACTTTTCCCCTTTGTCCCTGCCCCCTTCCACAGAAAGCAGCTTGCTAGAGAGACAGATAAAGAGAAGAAAGGAGTGCCAGTGGCCAGCGGCCAGCTGCTGAAGGCAGCATCTGTATGTTGTGTACAGGCCCAAGCTTTATCGCAGGGGAGGCTTAGTAGCAAAGCTGTTTGGAGTAAGAACAAAAAAGGGGCCACATACTAAACTTGACAAGCTTAGAGGGTCCTGCTTGGCAGGCCTTACACACTCAGTGACCAAAAGTAACCACACAGGGTGGTCTGACCATAAATTCCTAATTGCACATGTCATGGTGGTTAGTCACGCACAGGCCTATAGCTTCCTTAGCAAGGTTCATCTTTACCTTAAGTGGCCTTGGTCCATTGTTCTTACAAATCTAGGATAACCTTTGAAATGTCAGCCTAACTTTCTTTTCTAGACTCCTTGGAGGTACAACTGCACAAGACCACCAGAGCATGAGATCATAGCACCCTACATGCCATCTCTGTTCTTTACTTAGTAACTATCCTGTACTCACCGAGGTAAAAAAAGGATGTGTTTTTCCATTTTGCTTTTTGTCCAATCCTAAAGATTTCCCACTTTGCTTTCTCCCACCCCTTGATCTATCACCAATGGTGCTCATGTTCCTTTGATACTAATGTATAAAATAAGCTGTAAAACTGCCATTCTCTGGAGCATTTTCTCAATTATTTGAAATTTTGCTTCTGGGCATGTTCTCAGTAATTTAGGTAAAAAAAACAAAAACAAACAAACAACAACAAACAAAAAACCTCTTATAAGAGTTTTCTATAGGCTGGACATTCTTTCATAAACGTGACCAAATTGCCTACTTCCTATAAACCTCCAGTTCTTCCTTTGAAAAACTGAGACCAGCCTACTTACCTCAAAAGGCTGACTTAAGATGCAATGAACATAAGAGCAATTGGTATATTAAGAAGTGGTACATCAGGAAGGCTATTGTTATTTTGCCTTTCCCTTCAATCATCAATGAGAAATTTATTTCCTTTTCTTTTCAAACTTTTCCCAGAACCCAATCCCAAACTCAGGGAATAATTGCAAGCATTCAGAAAGTATTCAATAAAGTTTTCTTAGATGAAAAATTCAGTTTTCTGGATATCCAAAATATTGAATAAATGAATGGATTTGGTCACTTAACAAATGTTTACTAGGTGTCTGTTCTATTCTAGAGACTGTTCTAAGCACCAAAAAAAACAAACATGCAAGAAAGGAAACAGACTCTAAGCAAGTAAGTCAATAAAATACATTAAATGTTAACTGGTGGTAAGTGTATAGAGAAAATAAAATAGGGAAGGAGGATGAGGAGTGGCAGGGGTGAGGTGAGGTTAGAGAAGGGTTGGGGTATTCTTAAAAGCTCCAATTTGTCAAATTTGGGGGGAGTGAGTTAGCTGTCCCAGACTCATTTCTAAAGAGATATCATCGTCTTCTGAGCTCACGGGTCATTCTGGTCCCAGTTTCCCGGCAGCCAGACTCAGGGTCAGAAGCCAGGCAACAGTTGTGAGGTTGACAATGACAAACCAGACAGATGGAAGAAGATCCTGAGGCAGTGCTCCAGGTCATCCATCTATGGGAAATAGATCACCTTGGGAAGGATCCCCACTTTGGCTTTGTCTAAAAGACCCTGTGTGCCGTGCTTCCTTGAACAGCACTGACAAAGACTGGTCTCATAAACCAAATCCCTTCCCTGTTTACATTGCATGTATGACACATTCCTGTCCCAGGCTCATCCAGACCAACAGCTGCTGTTTTCCTAGCAACATGGCTCTAACAATTCTTACGGGGAATGGAATTAATCCTGACATAGAAGCGGAAGTTTATACTTCACAGTGGGCGAGGGGACATTTAGAAATTCTTTCTCCTTGTCTCCTTACCTTCCTTGCTACTCAATTACCACCCCAGGAACCACTTTTGATCAAGCTCAGCACAGGGTCCCCTTTCATCCATCAACTTCAAACCTTGTTGTGAAAATAGTGTTGAAAGTATGTTGCATAAATTATAGCATTCACAATAGCTTGCATTTACATAGAGCCACCATGGGCTGATTCTTGACTTTATGAAGTTATCATTTTTTTGCCTCATGACAACTTTAATAGGAAGCCTGAGAAAACCTGTAAGAAATTATTTAGAATCACATGTCAGAGTAAAACAGTCATAGCAAACTGTCCGGTTAAGGATGGTTTTTAGGGCAAAGATGGGGAACCATTTTTCTGCCAAGTGTATTTGGATATTTATAACATCATCCACTGGCCATACAAAATCAACTTAAAAATCATCCTGCTATATTTGGTCAAACATTTAATTTACTCACCCTTAATGCCTTTGCAGGGCCAGACCAAATGATTTTGCAGGCCCTATATGGCCCGAGGGCCAGACATTCCCCACCTGGTGTAGAGGAATTCACTTAGAGATGCAATATGGCTCCAGCAGCAAAGGTGTCTAGGAAATGTTGACTCTGTTTAACTGTGACTGTTTACTCTCTGTAGCTTCAGAGTTGGCTGACCACTCGGAAAACCAGAATACCACAGATAAACATCATACCCCCAGGAAGGAGGCCAATGACTGCAACCATAGAGTGTGATAGCTGCCACTGTGTTGTCTGTTTACTTAGGAATGTGTTGTTCTTTCTAGTGGCCTTGGTGACTATCCATCATATGGTTTTACTATTAATCCCCTATAAAAAGAGGACCTGTTTGGGGAAGGTATGTATTTTTGGGAGGCCTGCCACCACTGGCAGCAGCTGATTTGTCCATGTATATAAGATTCTCATATGAGAGCTCTTAAGAATTTGAATAAGTTCTTGAATCAATTCTTCAGAATCAATTCTGAATTTAAACTTTTGGGGCTTTCCTGCAACAAATGGCAAATAGCTTCTATCCTGCACTTGTTCCAAATACGTGGTGTTGGCTCCATGTAGAACTGGTTTGTGAAGGAGTCTCAGGCAGCTGGTTGGGAAGGAGAATGGTGGACGATGTTTAGCAGTGTCTGCTCTGGAGGAGATGCAGTACAGGAGCACCACTCTTGGATATTTACCATATCTAATTAAGCTCTAACTTTTCATTTCACAATTGAGGGAACTGATATTCAGGGAGTTGAGATCAAGATCATGAGCCAATGAGAAGCAGAGCTGGACCTGGAATCCAGCCCTTTAATTTTCCACTTGAGTACTGTTTTCTTTCCTTTTTTTTGGGGGGGGGGGGGGGATGAATTCATTTATTTAACACCTTAAATTAGGCGAAGAAAAATATATACAACTGTGTAAGAAAAATCACATTCTCATTCTACTTGATCACAAAATAAAGAATGTGGAATGAGTCCCAGGATGAATTGCAGGAAACACCCTGTACAGAAGAACCTCAAGCTTCTAGCTTCACTGAATCCAGGACTAAACGTGTCGATGTGGTAGGCAAGTGGTCGGCAAACTCATTAGTCAACAGAGCCAAATATCAACAGTACAACGATTAAAATTTCTTTTCAGAGCCAAATTTTTTAAACTTAAACTTCTTCTAATGCCACTTCTTCAAAATCTACTTTCCCAGGCCATGGTATTTTGTGGAAAAGCCACATTCAAGGGGCCAAAGAGCCACATGTGGCTTGTGAGTCGCAGTTTGCTGACCACGGTGGTAGGCAGTTAGACAGACATGAGCAGAGCAAGGACAATGGGCCAGGTAGAGAAGAAGGTCACTAGGTAGAAAGCTCTGGGTGCCCAACCAAGAACAAATGTAGGTGGGACCTCAACCCCAGGCTGCCCTTTCCTCCACTAGTATATCACTGGTCATGTGGTTAAGACCCCCTGACCTTTCCTCCCAAGAGATAACATCTAGACCTCAGTTGTATTTCAGCTCCAGGCCCAGAAAAGCAGCAAAAACAAACAAAACCCCACTGCTGACCTCAGGACAAGCTGCATTGGATAATGACCTCCTGCTCTGGTGCTGACCAGCCAATCACGGGAGACCTAGATCCTGAAAGGACACAATTGTTGGAAAGCTGCTGAATAGTCTATTGAGATCTTCCCCTGAAAGCTCCCTTAAAATCTTCACCTTTAAAAACCCTTCAGATGGAGGACCCGGAGCACTCTCCCTCCTAAGAATATGCCAGGGCTTTCCCTTCCTTCTTCCCTTCCTCCTCCTGCCTCCACTCCCACTCATGTGCTTCATCTTTACCTTCCTCACTTCCTTTGCCTCTATAAGTAGTTTCCTAAGCCCATTTCTTCTAATAAATTACTTCTTCCACTTCCATGATTTTATAAATAAACTAGGGGCCCAGTGCACAAATTTTGTGCACTGGAGTGGGTGGTCCCTCAACCCAACCTGCCCCCTCTCACATACTGGGAGCCCTCAGGGGATGTCCAACTGATGACTCACCCTCACAAGGCTTTAGGCCTTGGGCACCCAGCCATCACCCTGCTCAGCTCAGCCCCGGCTGCCTGCAACCACCTGGCCCTGGGGGCTGGGCACTTGCTTCCACCACCACCACCACCACCACCACCACCACCACCACCACCGCTGCTGCCGCCACAGCTTCCCCTCACAGCACCTGGGGGCTGGGCACTTGCCACCACTGCCATTTCATCTCCACCCCCAGGGGCTGGCACTCACACCACTTGGCCCTGCTCCTGCTCCTAATTGGCTGGTAGCATAGCCAATCAGGAGCTAAGGTACTGTGAAATTTGCATGTTTCTCTTTTATTATATAGGATGTTCTCTTATAATTTGAGTCTTGGCTCTGAATTGTTTCTTAGCCAGAACTGAGGTTGCTGAATCCAGGTCTAGTCTGACCCTACCAGTCTAACACCTAGTGCCATTCTCACTAGCCCCATCACTTCCTTAATATTCCTCAGCTTCTTTCAACATTTTCATTATCTAATATATGCAGAAGGTTGGTATATATGGCTTCCAACCTGCACTGGCAATTTGGAATCATCATCCTGGATTCCTTTGCCTTCTCATTAATGGCATAATTTTTATCATCTGCAGCTTTCATTTTTCTGATGTTTTCTTTTTTTTAATATATTTTATTGATTTTTCACAGAGAAGAAGAGAGAGGGATGAAAATCAGAAACATTGATGAGAGAGAAACATCGATCAGCTGCCTCTTGCACACCCCCTACGGGGGATGTGCCTGCAGCCTAGGTACATGCCCTTGACCGGAATTGAACCTGGGACCTTTCAGTCCGCAGGCCGACGCTCTATCCACTGAGCCAAACCGGCTTTGGCTCTAATCTTTTCTTCTTGTTGTTTTGCTTCTTTTTTATACATAAATTTTTTTCCTTTGGCCAATCACTTCACCACACCTGTTTTTATCTTGATTTTGCTCACTCAAAGATGGAGGATGGGGCATGGTCCTTCCAGCACCAAGGGCAGAGGGATAGAGAGTTGAGTAGCCTTGCAGGGAGAGTGGATATTATTTTCAACATAAACTCTTTGTTGCTCTCATTTATAAGATCTCAAGAGGGCTGATTTTATGAGGCAATGGGAGGTCAGGCTCTATGTACTGACTGACACATGGTTCATGATAACCAGTTGCTCTGTGGCCCCAACATGGCTCCTGCTCTCTCTGTCTATTCCCAGCAGGACTGCAAGCCTCAAGCCAATGTGACCCCAGGAGAAAGAATGAGAGTTCCTTCCCATGCAGAAACCAATAGTGATGGCCAGGGGCCTGGACTTCTGATCCAGAGCCTGAGGTTATTATCTTATCTCTGTAATTACACTGCCCTCATCATTCTTATCACCCCAGTTTGGGATGGTATGCATAGAATTGTTTTGGTCTTTCTCAGAATGATGTTAGCATAAATTTCATTTACTTCCTATTTAAAAACCTGTCCTACTGGCTAAGAATAACCAATTTTGTAGGACATTCAGCTGAAACAGGCTTGGCTCAGTGGACTATAGCGTAGGGCTATGGACTGAAAGGTCCCAGGTTCCATTCTGGTCAAGGGCATTTACCTTGTTTTCGGGCAAATCCCCAGTTGGATTTACTGATTGATGTTTCTCTCTCATCAATGTTTCTGACTTTCTATCCCAATCTCTTCCTCTCTATAAAAAAACAATAAAATATGTTAAAAAGAAAAAAAAAGATAAGACATTAACATGCAGATGTCTCTAAAAGGAAAAGGGACCAGAAAGGTCTTTGGATTTGTTTCAATTTATCAATAGATAATCTTTCTTTTAAAAATAAAATAAAATAAAATAAACCCTGACTCAACTGATAATATTTGCCTTTTTGTTTGGCTTAGGGCAAATCCTGGTCTCATGCCTAATTCCATGCTGAGCATCACCTGCTTCTGAAATGCTCTGCTTCCTTGCCCGGCATACATACTCTTCCCTTTTCTGTCTAAAATTCTCCTTTGCCTTGGGGTAAGAAGATGATATGTTTAGTTTGACAAATACAGAGTGTTCACAGTGTTTCAGGCACTGTACTTGGTGCTCAAGATTCAAAAATGAATTAAATAGCCCTGGCTGGTTTGGCTCAGTGGATAGAGAATCAGCCTATGGACTGAAAGGTCCTGAGTTCGATTCTGATTCAGGGTACATGCCCAGGTTGTAGGCTCGATCCCCAGTTGTGGGGCATGCAGGAGGCAGTTGATCAGTGATTCTCTCTCATCAGTGATGTTTCTATCTCTCTCTCCCCTTCTCCCTTCCTCTCTGAAATCAATAAAAAAAATTTTAAAAATTAAAAATTGAATGAAATAAAGCTCCTGCCCTTGGGAAAGTTAACTGGAACTTTTAGTGAGCCAGAGAAACACAATGCTGAGCTTTGTGTTCTGTTATAGCATTTCATCTTCATCCAAAAACTACTGTTCTTGTGGATGGTCTGTGCCTCTTTTGTTCTCTACTCCATCCCCAGCACCAAACACAGGCAGGACCTGGCACACGGTACTGAGAAAGACTTGTAATTGAATAACTGATTCCTTACAACTACCTCATCATTTTTCTCCTATTACAGATGAAGAATTAAAGTCAACAGAGGCTTAAGTAGCTTTCAAGAATGTCTCCTAGTGATAGATGCTAAGACCAGCAGGTCATAAATGTGAGAAGGAGAAGTTTATCAGAAGGCTGATGGACTATTGATATTTAGCAGGACTGAAAATCTGCATATTATTACCTGCTGCTGGCTGAAGAGCTGAAGGCAGTTCTAACCTTACAATCCTTTATTGTTTAGCAGACCTTACCTTTGATATGTATGTTTGCTTTGCTAAAGGACAAAATGTGTAAATAAAAAGCCCTTGGTCCAGACATTCAGGGATCCCACTTCACAGGAGGGTAAGGCCTCCACCGGGTTCCCTCATGCCTTACAAATTTATATTTCTCGTCTAGTCTCTTCATTTATGTCACAGCTCTTTCTCCAGATTTCTGAACACTTGCTGAAAAAAGACTGTGGCATGTTAGTAATGATGACTTAAGTCATTTGTTTCCAAACTCTTCGCTTTTTCTCCTATAGAGCATCTTATGTTACTTCAATTTTCTAGATTCTGCTCTCTCAGCTGAGGAGCAGACTAGATGATCAGATGATCCCTTCAAGCTCTAAATTTCTTAGCCAATGCCCAAAGTTGGTACTTGAATGCACATACCATTCCCCTGGGAGGGTTCTTATGGGCTTTGTTTTGTTTTTAACATGCAGTTATCCTACACTCATTATCTACCAGTTCTTTGAGCTTAATATTTTATTTTGCAACCCCTTTGTAGCATCCCCAGGTCTGTGTTCTACGCTCAAGGACTTCTCAATTTTTTTAATTTATGATTCTCAGTATATTACCAGACAAACAATGGGTCCGTGCTGCCTATCACTACTCAGGTCAATGAAGCAGAGACAGGGTTGAATCATATATAAGTGTTTATTCCAGTACGGCCAGCAGTATGGGAGAGCAGCAGGTCACTACAGAAATCTGCACGCCATCATAAGGCAGCTGCTTAATATAGTAAAAGTACAAAGGAAAAGTAAGTAAAAGGGCAAAAGAACTAAGGGTTTTTAAAGGGCTTGTTGTGATGTACCTCCATTTTACATAGGATACCTCTAAAAAAAAGTTGAATTATGGAGTCATTTTATTTTTAAAAAGTCAGGGACATACAAGGTCTGGAGAAAAAGTGCTCCAAACTTCGTAGCCCCAAATGGCTCAACATGTCTGGCTTATATTGACAGAATATCACAAAGGTATTGATTAGATCTATCGGTCTGAAATGAGGAACCTACTTTGCAAAAAAGCATTTTTTTGCAGAAGCAGAAATTGAGCAAGTTAATATCTAAAAATCACTAAATCAACAGAAACACATTATCTGGGACCACCTGGGCAATTTAGAATAATTGTGCTGTCCAGATCCTGGGATCACTGAGTCGATAGGAATGCACTCTCAGTAGCTGCTTGAGGCAATTTAGGATAGTTGTGCTTTCCTGGCTCCAGGACCACTGAGTCAACTGAAACTCAGTTACCTGTAGCTATTCAGACAATTGGGATAATTGTCTGTCCTGGTTCCCAGAGGAATGTGCTTCGATGGCCAGTGAGGTCACAATCACTGGGTTATTCAAACCATAGTATTCAATCATACATAAGTTCAGAAAATCAAAATAACTTTCCATTGTTTTAGCAAACAAATAAATACAGAACCCAAACAGCAGTTTCTACCTGAGATGATTGCTATCATACTTCATAGTGATATGGAAGGGTTGGGGTTACATGGGGAAATAGCCAAAGGGAGTGCCATATGGGCAATTACCAGGTAAGCAAAGGCCTACAGGTATGCAAAGGGGCTGCTGAGGGATCATTAAAGGGCTGGCAATTCTGGTTTCTGCAGCCAAATTGTCAATCTTTCCATGATAATAGGCAGCTCCAAATGGGGAGGAAGGGCTGCATCTGCGGGTCAGCTCCAGCTGGGGTAGAATATGCCTTCTTTAATCAGAATAAAACAATCATGTTTAACAGAGCATGAATAATATTTCTTACAATACTATCTGGTTCCCCAAATTTTAATGTTGCCCCCTTTCAAGTAAACCTGCCTTTTCTGGACTAAGTAAGCCACATGCTTCATTTCCCAACACCAAAAATGTTCATTTCCTGTTTTCTTTTTAGGACAGCAGCAAGCTCTGGGATCTCTGTCAGGCCTCAAATGATCTCCTGCCTTAAGAGGGAGAAAATATTTCTTGAAAATAATGATACTTGAATTTGAAGGTAAAAATACATTCTTTAAAATGTAATGGGATCATTTAAAAACCAATTGTTTTTCTATACACTAACAATAAAAAATAAAATTAGGAAATAATTGTGTTTATAATAGCATCAAAAAGAATAAAGTACTAGACTTTTACACTGGTACACTGAAAAAAAAATGTTGAAAATTAAAAATCCTAATACATGGACTGGATGACTTAACATTGTTAAGGTGGCCCCATTCCTCAAATTGATTTACAGATCCAACACAATCCCTATCAAGACCCCAGGTGACTTTTTTATAGAAATTAACAAATTAATACTAAAATTCACATGGAAATGCAAGGTACCCAGAACAGCCAAAACAATCTTGAAAAAGAAGAACAAAGTTATAAGACTTATACTTTCTTATCTCAAAACTACAAAGCTACAGTAATCAAGACAGTGTAACACTGGAATAAGAATAGACATACAGAAAATGGAATAGTATTGAGAGTATAGAAATAAACTTGTATAATTGATTTTGGCAACATGTCAGGACAATTCAATGGTGGAAACAATAGTCTTTTTACAATTGGTGCTTGGCAAGTGAATACCTTCATGCAAAAGAATGAAGTTGGACTTCTACATCACACCAAAACTTAATTCATAATGGACCAAAGACTTAAAAATAAGAACTAATACTATAAAAATCTTTGAAGAAAGCATGAGTGTAAATCTTCATGACCTTGAATTCAGCAATGGGTTCTTATATGTTACACCAAAAACACAAACAACCAAAGGCAAAAAATAGACAAGCTGGACCCCATCAAAGTGGAACATTTTTGTGCTTCAAAGGTCACTATGAAGAAGGTAAAAAGACAAGCCACAGGATGAAAGAAAATTTTTGCAAATCACATATCTGATCAGGGTCTAGTAACCAAAATATATAAAGAGCACATACAAATCAACAATAAAAAAACCACATTTTAAAAATGGGCAAATAATTTAAATAGACATTTATCATAAGAAAAATGCAAATGTTGCCGAGACCGGTTTGGCTCAGTGGATAGAGCGTCGGACTGCGGACTGCAGGGTCCCGGGTTCGATTCCGGCAAGGGCGTGTACCTTGGCTGCGGGCACATCCCCAGTGGGGGGCGTGCAGGAGGCAGCTGATCGATGTCTCTCTCTCATCGATGTTTCTGACTTTCTATCCCTCTCCCTTCCGCTCTGTAAAAAAATCAATAAAATATATTAAAAAAAAAAAAGAAAAATGCAAAAGTTTACTAAGCATCTCAAAAGACGCTTAACATCATTAATCATTAGAGGAATATAATCAAACTGTAATAAGATGTCACTTCATACACACTAGGATGGCTATCATTAAAAAAAGACAGACAGCCGAAACCGGTTTGGCTCAGTGGATAGAGCATCGGCCTGTGGACTGAAAGGTCCCGGGTTTGATTCCAGTCAAGGGCAGGTACCTTGGCTGCAGGCATATCCCCAGTGGGGGTGTACAAGAGGCAGCTGATCAATGTTTTTCTCTCATCGATATTTCTGACTTTCTATTGTTGTGGTATACCCCCATTTTACATAGGATGCCTCAAAAAAGATGAATTTTGGAGTCATTTATTAAAGCCGGTGGCATACGAGTGGCTAATGCTCTTCAAACCTCGCAGCCCCGATTGTCTCAACAGGTTTGGCTGATATTGGTAGAATATCACAAAAATATTGATTACAACTTTGGGTCTGGAACGAGGAACGTACTTCGCAAAAAAAGGCATTTTTTTTTTACAGAAGCAAAGATTAAGCAAGTTAGTATCTAGGAATCACTAAATCAATAGAAACACATTATCGGGACCGCCTGGGCAACTTAGAATAATTGTGCTGTCCAGATTTTGGGATCACTGAGTCAACAGGAATGCACTCTCAGTAGCTGCTTGAGGCAATTTAGGATAATTGTGCTCTTCTAATTCCAGGACCACTGAGGCAACTGAAACTCAGTTATCTGTAGCTACTGAGACATTTTGGAACAATTGAGCTGCCCTGGTTCCCAGAAGAATGTCCTTTAGCAACTAATGAGGTCACAATCAAGGCAACACTCAAACAGCCAGCAATGGATTATTGGGTAGCACACATAAGTTCCAGAAAATCAAAATAACTCTTCTATCATTTTAGCAAGCAAGCAAATGGATACAGAAGCCAAATAGCAGGTTAAGATTAAAACTGTAGTGTCTACCTAAGACAATTGCTACCATACTTCATTATCATTCTCCTTTCCTCTCTGTAGAAAAATCAATAAAATATATTTTAAAAGGCAGGCAATAACAAGAATAGCAAGGATGAGAAGAAATTGGAATCCTCCTACATTGCTAGTTAGAATGGAAAATAGTGGTTACTTTGCAAAATAATTTAGCAATTCCTCAAATAGTTTAATATAGGGTCACCATGTAACTCAGCAATTTCTTATATATGAAAACAATTTCATATATATGAAAACCTTGTACCTAAATTTTTAAGGTAGTGCTATTCCTAGTAGTCAGAAAGTAGAAATAGAGCAAATGTCCACCAACTCATGAATGGGTGAACAAAACACAGGGAATTATTTTTTCCATTATGCTAATAACAATACTTATTATAGGAAACTAGGGGCCTGTGCACAAAATTTGTGCATGGGGGTGGGGGTTGGGTTCCCTCAGCCCAGCCTGCACCCTCTCCAAGAGGGGAACCCTTGGGTGATGTCTGACTGTTGGTTGGACATCCCTCTTGCAATCTGGGACGGCTGGCTTCTAATTACTCACCTGCCTGCCTGACCACCCTTAACTGCCTCTGCCTGCCTGCCTGATCACCTCTAACTGCCCTCCCCTGCTGACCTGATCTTGCCCCAAGTGCCCTCCCCTGCTAGCCTGATCTCTCCCCCAATTGCCCTCTCCTGTTGGCCTGATGGCCCCTAACTGCCTCTGCCTCGGCTCCCACCACCATGGCTTTGTCTGGAAGGAAGTCGGACATCTGGAAGATGGCCGGTCAACTAGGTCTAATTAGCATATTACCCTTTTAGTAGTATAGATAGATTATATAGGATAGAATTGCTTAAATGGCAGGCAGGGTGGGGGCAACCTTTTTCAGTAGGAGGAGATACTCTTGGCAGACAAAAACACACAATCCCTATATCTGGATTGACAGCCAGCCATATGCACTATAGTGCCAAAGCAGTTGAACCACTTTCTTACACCTTACACCAATCGGCTTTTGCCCTTAAAACCCCTCCTCAGCCCCCACCTTAGGTTCTGCCTTAGCAGTTCATTCAGATTAGGTTCTAATTGGTTGGTTTCTATGCCAGTCAGCATCAAAAGCTCGGCCTCCTAGGCAGCCATTAGCAACTTGCACTTCACCTAGATTTGGTTCTCATTGGTCAGTTTCTATGCCAGTCAGCATCAAAAGCTCCACCTCCTATGCAGCCATTGGCTCCCAGCACTTCATCCAGATTTCGTTCTCATTGGTCAGTTTCTATGCCAGTCAGTGTCAATAGCTCTGCCTCCAAGACAACCATTGGCTCCTGGCAATTCACCCAGATTTGGTTTTGATTGGTCTGTTTCTATGCCAGTAAGTATCCAAAAAGCTCCACCTCCTAGGCCACCATTGGCTCCTTACATTCACCGAGATTTGGTTCTGATTGGTCAATTTCTATGACAGTCAGCATCTCCAGGCCTATCTCTGATCAAAGAGGTGGAATTGATCAGCAGCCCAATGGAGGCCCAGAGAGAAACAGAGGTGGGGTTGCTGGCAAAGCCAGGAGAGAAAGAGAAAGGCAATGGCTGATCAGCAGCTGCCAAAAGGCTGGGAATCCGACCCTGCCCCTCTCTCTGCAGGCCTCTCTCTGGGCCTGATCTGTAGCCCCCTTGGCAGTCAGTGCTGGGCCTTGGCAATCTGGCATTGACTTCCAGTGTTGGGTCAAGCCTTGGTCCTTACTCTCTTTATATATATAGATATGCTTAGAGAGTGGGTTTGTGGATATTTGTGCTTCAGAAAGAAAGCTATTGGGCCAATCTTGGGGGCAGGGGCAGGCGGAGGTGACCTCATCTTAAGAGAATGAATGCTCCTGGGGCTCTGTGTCCAAGATCCTGGTGGCTATGTGTTTCTAATGGATGATTAGGCCCTTTTTACCCCCCAGGAGGTTAAATAAGGCCTATGTTTCTCCCGGCTTGAGGTTCCGGTTTATCAGATCATCATGTCCTTCCCAGCAAGCTGGAAAGCTTATTGTGTAAGAAAAAAAGAGAATGAGAGCCTTTGTGTACAAGATCTGGGGTGTGGCCCACGCAGTGCTCCAGGGTAGGGGGCTGCTGAGGGTGGTCTGAATGTGGGTTTGCTGCCCTCAAAGCATGTTGACGAGGAGATGGGGAGGAGCCTTAGGGGAAACTTTCTGATGTCTAGGGCCTATGCTGGACCAGGGCCACCCTAACATGCTGGGACCCACCAGTAAGGATGAAAAAGTCCCCAAAACTCAGAGCGCCAGATTGACTGGTCAACGTGTAAGGAAGTGATGTGTTACAGCAACCTTGCTCTTCAGACTTCCCCCAACACCCTGGAACCCCTATGGTGTCCTGGGAACCCATTCCTAGCAGGGTGCACAGATTTCCATTCTGTATCAGAGCCCATACAAGAGCTATTAGTGCAGAGAAGTTGTCAGGATTCTGCATGCTTTTCATCCCAGCAAGTGCAGTTAACAGTGTTGTGTCCCAGCTCCCCAGAACTCTTCCACCATGGCCCTCCCTGCAGACCAGCAGGGCTGGGCTCCAGCTCTCCCTCCTGAATCAGGCTGTGGCACCAGGCAGATGCAGCTTAAAACTGGAGATAATACCCTGGAGAAAGGTGATCCTCAACTCTCAGGAGCACTGGTGACAAGACATGTCACCACCTTTTCTATACCCTAAGGCAGCGTCTTGTAGCACCTGATACTGATTAAGGTCACCTGGGATTTTACTGGCCAAATACTTGCAGCAGAAGATGCTATCAGTGGAAGGGTTAAGTCCTGGTGCCAGTAGAACAGTGAGAGCAACAGAGTGGCAGCTGGGGCTTGGAGTGGGGAGGGGAGTGTCGGAGGAATCTGAAGTGAGGCTATGCGAGGACTCCAGGGTCACTCTTCGGACACCTTGATCACAGTCCAGTCAGATCATGTTGGACTTCTAACCTACAGTATAAAGTTGTGTTGTATGAAGCCACTAAGTCCATGGTGATTTGTTACAGCAGCCGCAGCAAACTCACACATTGTGTATTCTGTGTATTAACACATCTTTGAGAAATAGCTCTCCAGGAAGTAAAGAACGTTTCAGAGTATTCAGCTCTCTGCTTCAAACAAGGCAACCATTTTCTAGGTGTCTCCAGATCTTGTGTTTCCAGAGGGGAATACGTTCTTTAAAGTTCTAAGAACTCATAGCTGCAAAAACAGTTTTGAGGAGTTTCAACTAAGTGGGGAAAAGGTTTAATAAATGACTGCTTTCCCCAGTACACCTTTGCCTATCCTGTGATGATGTCTCAAGGAAATATCCTAATGACCAGTCACATTCAGTATCCAGTCCCGTCTGGGTCAAAATTCCAATCTCAGACCCCGTTTAAATCTTATCTTCCTTTTCTTCCTGGCAAAGTTAGGCTTCAGGAGGACATGTGCATGACCTGACCTTTCTTTCATCTTCCCTTTCACAGGTCAAGTGGAGGGAGGCAGGGAAGAGGAGAGATGAGGATCAGTACCCTCTAACATGACTGGTTACCTATCTGTACTGGGGAGGTGGCACTGGTCTTGCCCTGGCTCCGTTGAGGTCCATATGATACTGGGCATTTCAGCTGGTATACTAGTCCCAGCATAATTAGGGAGCAAGTTTTTCTCTGAGCCATGTCCAGGCACACCCTTGTCCTGAGGCCCCCTTAGGAAAGACACATCTCCTTTGGGCCCTCTCCTTATGAAAAGGTGTAAGTGCTCAGGGAGGTAGGTTTGAATGAACCTGACACACACACAGTGGAGTTTCCGCCACCTACCGAGGGCCTGAGTAGGAGCTCAGAGTATGTATCCTCTGTATAGTTTTCATATTTACAGCTGTAGCAAGTGGCTGGGGTGGGTGCTGGGTAGAAACAGCTATATGGTCCCTGCTTTCATCTCCATAGAAATGTCCTCTGACACCAGGGACCCATCTTGGACCTTCTGGAACCCACTCTACCTTCTGAGTATCAGGGAGGGTTCAGTGTTCACACCTATCTGTGAGATGGAAGTTTCTGTGACCTAGAAAGGATCTGTGGATGGCCCAGTTGGGCTGCAGAGAGCCAGCTTTCTGGAGCTGTGGTGAGCCTTCCTACACATCTCAGTCACCCAGATTCATCAATCAGAAAGTCCCAAGACTTCACTGGGGGCTAGGCTTGATCTGAATTCACGTTGGAATTTAAGCTGTCTGGCTTCCAGGTGCCAAGGAAGACTCCTTATGAGCTTGCTTATGAGCTATGAGTACCGATGAGCTGTTCATTCGCGTTGGAGGAAAGCAGTCCAAACTAGCAAGAAGGGAGGGCTGGAAGGGAGGCTGCCTGAGCCCTGAGCACTTGTTTGCCTAAATAGTTGGGCACTTGTTCAGTCACCTCCTGTTGGTGGAGCCTGGGATGAGCCAGCAGCAACCTCTCTCTTTCCCCCAAGCTCTGAATGCAGAGGGGAGAACATTCTTTATCCTCACAAGGAGAGTAGACTAAAGCCTCTTGGGAGTCTTTCAACTCTCAGTTTTCAGTGGCATCACACCTGAATTGTTTAATCCGGAGAGAGGAGGGCAGAGGAAAGCTAAAATCCCCCTTCTGGACCAGGTGCTGTATGAAACAACACCCCTGAACCACCACCCCTCCTGCTGGTGGGAAGCAGAGAGCCTGCCTGACACCCTCCGGCCGCATTCCTCCTCCCTGGGTTGGGCCTTAATGTTGCCATGCCTACCAGGCCTGCTGGTTCTCTTGTCCTCAGAGGTTTGGCTTCCTCCTCCAGGCCTGAGCCTGGGTGGACGAGGCGGTCACTGTGCTTCCCACATCCACTCACATTCACCCTTCCACAGGCCTGTCTTAGGGTCTCTCTGTCTCAGAGACAGGATCTGCCCACAGGCAGGGCAAACTTGCCAAGTGGTAATGCCCTCCACCAGAGACAGAGAAAGCTGCAGACACATGCCCCAGCTTCCTGGGCCCAAGGGTGGGGGATGAGGCCAGGCAAGCTCTATGTCCTCTCTCTGAGGTCCTTTATGGAAATGAGGGCACACAGCAACCTGCTCATCAGCACGCTTCCTATTTGCTTCCTTCCCTTATTAGCCCGTTAAACCACAGTGGATAGGAAGTCTTAGAAAAGAAGTGCCTCCTTTGGGATCCCATCAAGCTCAAATCTAAGAGAAAAGCAGAACCTGTTGAATACTTTCTGCGAGCAGTGGGCTCTTATCACTGGCTTCCTGCGTTAACTGGCAGAGGTGTGGCACTCAGTGAGTCCTCAATAAATGCCAAACTGAGCAGCGCTCACTCCAGGTAAGCTTGGATGGAAGGGGCTCTTCAGAGACTCTCAGGATAAGAGGGAATGGCTCGGACTGTCTGTCCATCTGAAGCTGGAAGGGAGCGATAACGTGGGCCTCACAACATTCCATGTTCGCACTTTCACTGCGGGGATCATGAGCCAACACAGGGCTCCTTGCTTGGGACGGAGAGGTGGTCCTCAGGGGAGAGAGGCCTGGAGCTGGGCCTGCTCTCCTGGCTCTTGTCCTTTCCCCGAAACTGTGACCCGGGGATCCAAGTCTCCTTTGCATGCTGTTTCTGCGAGGTTCACTCTGAACATTGCTCCCATGATGTAATGCTATTTGGCCGAAGCATTTATTAATTGTATGTAATTGGAGGGCAGAGAACAAAGAGGGTGTTGAAAAATCCAGGTTAGATCTGAGCTTGGGAACAAGCTTGAGCAGGCTCTTTTATATACCCTTACAGAAAAAGTCCCTAAGATGTTAAAGAAAAGAAAAGAAAAGAAAAGAAAAGAAAAGAAAAGAAAAGAAAAGAAAAGAAAAGAAAAGAAAAGAAAAAAGAAAAGAAAAAGCTGTTGGCACTTGAAATGAAGATCAGGTCATTGAGTAATACTTGTCACCTACAGATCCTAGACTGCTTATTTGTCACCCACAGATCCTAGACTGCTGGTCCCCGGGGACTCCCAGTCATTGCCTGGGGTCTCAGTGTCTGTCTGTTCTGCCAGGATATAAGCCTGGGCTCAGGCCTGGGAGGAACTGATGAACAAATGTGTCTAGGCTTCCTTGTTCTGAGTCACTGCAGGCGGCTCACCTCGCCTCCCCGAGGCCGCGCAGTCCTGGGTGCGGCATCGCTGGGACCCAGCCAGCCTCTAGATTCTCTGGCTGCGGAGAGGCCTGGCCAACTCACACAGGTAGCGCCCTTGTGTTCTTGGCAAAGGAAGCACCACCACGGTGGAAAGGAAGGTGGAGGGAGGCTAAACATGAGCATTTTCCAGGCCTCTCTGCCCAGGAGTAAAGTTGGTAGGGAAATGCCTCTGACAGTTTTAAATGTCACAGATGATACACTCCAGAAAGGACCCAGTCCCCACCGGACAAGGCCCTCTGTTTTGAGTCTTGCCTTTTCCCAGCCCCAATCCTCAGCAGGGTAACTTTTACATGTTAATATCTGTGGTGGAGCTTGGAAGAAGGTTTTCCTCCCACAAATGGAGGATGGAATCTTATGGATTCATCATCAAAATTTAAAAATTAAATAAAAGAACAAAAGAAAAGATATCTATGTACTTACCAACATACAATACATGCAAACATAAACACATAATGTTCTATCTGGTGCCAGGGTCAAGGCAATATGAGAGCTCAGAGCTTCAGCTTCAGCTCAGAAGGGCAGGCCCAGCTCCAAGCTTCGTTCACCTTCATGATGACATGGAGTTCTTAATCAGAGCCCCCATGAGGGCTCTGATCCCAGAACTTAACACTGGTCCTCCAGTGGTTTATCCATAATGATGCCTTAGCTATGGACTCAGCAGCTTTAGGTGAACAGATAGATGCCCACCCTCCCGTATGCTAGGCTTGCCCAGGACCCATTCTAGCAAATGTTCTTGGGCTCGTTTTCATCTGAGCTGTATAGAGGATTTACTACTTACGGGGACTATTTTGATTCTCAGAGCACTACAAAGCAATGTGGCTCCCCTATCCTGAGCAATCAATCAAGAAACATGTACTAAGCCTGGAACATGAATAGGATTGTTAGGACCCTAAGCATGTAAGACATTGGGGCTCACGATGAGTTTGCCCCCTTGGGGAATGATCACATGCACAGCCCTAGCTATTAAGTGTGATGTCTGCTGGCTGCAATGCAAGGCCAGGTACATAAGCCAGCTCTGCCACTCCCAGAAGCATGAGCATGGCTGGGCCCTGGGTCTCTTACCACCAGTCCCCCTCACCAAACTTGTTAGGAGGGGTAAATGAGATGGCCTGCACTTGGCACAGTGTGGCACATGGGAAGAATTCAGTGCCTGTCAGTATTGTGACTTTCTACACTAAAAGTATGTCTCTTGAGGACAGAGGCTAATTTTCATAGCTCCGTGTTCTTCCCACATGGCCTTCCACAGAATATGTGGATCTATGTGAGGAACGGCTGACACAGGAGAGCAGAGTTTGTTGTGTAGGTCCATTTCCTTCAGGAAGGAGAAAGCAGTGAAATAGTGAAGTCTGGTGCAAATTTTGAAAAACTTACTTTGTCCAATAAAAGTATTTTCAACTGCATATATTCCTATTTTTAAATAATTAAGTGAGATTTTCCTATATGTAGTACCTCCTGGAGTGTTTGGGCAGAGATAACAGAGGAAAGCTGAAACAAACAAGGCAGGCCAAATAAATACAATCTAGAGAAACCTCCCACAGATGCAGATCTTGTTTTGTCACCATCAGTCTGTAAGGAAGCATGTAGAAGTCAGCTTTCAGAAGGCAAATCTTCTCCTTTGGTGCACATTGTCACAGCAAGGCCTGAATCTTAGCAGACCAAGAGTCGTGACAGGCTGATGCCTGCCTGCCAGGAATATGCACCTGAGGCTGCTGATAGGTGCTGCCTAGGCAGACTGCCGTGGGCAGGCAAGTGATCTGTATTGCTCTCCCACAGACTCACAGCAAGACTGGGTGTTACCATGGTCGGCTAAGCAAGGGCAAGGCCCATTCTGCTCTAATGTTCCCTGTCTTGCTGGTATATAATGAAAAAAGGGGCCACCTGAGGGTTTAGGAGGTGGCCTGCATTCATGCTCCAGCCCTCCACTCACTACTTGTGTGATCTTGGTCAACTCACTCAGCCTCTCTGAACATACTCCAAAAGGCCATAGATCTATGGCTGTATAGATGGGGACACCTATACAATGACGGGGTTGGGTCAGAGAGTGTGTGAGGCCAGCTCCAACTCTAGCCCTAGAATCCTCTGAGTTTCGGAAGAGTGAGATTAGGGGGAGGCACCTGGCAGCTCATGGCAGGTGTGTGCTGATACCCAGGGTTCTCTCAGAGATCATATCCACATTCCTTTTTCCACCCCCGGGATGCACACAGAAAGGCATGTACCATAGTACTGCCTCTGGGTGTAGATGGTAGGTATTCACGTAAATCATTTACTAAATTAGTACTTCCTGAGAACATTCTACAGAACAATGATCTGAGGGGCTGTGTTGTGAAGGACACAACAAGACCTTTGCCCTCAAGGCCAGAGTCCAAATCCTAGCTCTGTACTCATCAGGCTGTGTAGCTTTGCATAGACATAACTCTCCAATTCTTTGTCTGTGAAATAAGGGAAATCAAACCTGGTCTGCTTGTTGTAGAATTAGAAATAATATGTGTAATTGTTGGATTGTTCCTAGAATTGAATTTTCTTAAGAAATAGATATTATAACTTAAGCTCCTGGCATAGAGCCTAGCACCTGGTATGTATTATGTGAATGGCAATTATTATAGTTACTAATATTATACTCTTATCATTATTATCATATGGGCCAGAATTAATAATGCTCTTGGAAGACTGGAGTGTAAAAAGCCTCGGCTAGTGTAGTCTTGGGTTCAAAGGCTTGGAGAAGGAGCTGATGTGCAAATTAAAACACATCATGAAATATAAATTTGGAAATTATGGGGGAAGCCATTGAAAGCTTAACTGTAGTAAAGTTCCACTGAGTCTTCCTTCCCACCTGCTTTTATTTACTAGAATACACAATTTGCCTTTTAGGAATGCTAACAGACATATCAATGGTAATGTTTAGTAAACAGTAAGATTATCAGGTTGGGGAAGTTTGTTTTATACCATAGAGTCAGAAGTAGGTAATAAAATGCAAATATTCACCCTGTGAATATCAAAAAGCCCAAATTCAGCCTTCTGACTGACCAGACTTCTCACAATTATATTAATTACTGTTGATCTTAGTTCTCAGCACTGGAGACCTAAAAGATGAGATGGGGCTCATTGAATGGTAGGTGAGCTTTGATACAAGAGTCCTTTACTTCCCCAATGCCTATGTTCATCAGCCCTGCACCTATGTCCCAGGGAAGCCATTACCAGTATGTCTGTCATTTATTCTACAGAACCCTTGGGCTCCCCCTTCCTCAAGGTTTCCTAACAGGAAATAAAACAGCCAGCAAATTTCTTCTTGAAATTATCGTGTTTTCTTTGGATTATAAAATCCACAATATTAACTGGTTAATAGTCAACCTGAATTATTAATCGGTCAATATGGATTTTGTAATAAAAGAAAACATGCTTAATTCAAAGTAATATCCATCGCTAGTTGTACGCATTTTCCCCATCTTTCAGGTAATGTGGATACCGTCCCAATAGAACTTTTCTTGTTTTGAAGGCAAATCATTCAGAGACCCAATTTTCTACTTCTTCATACTTTTAATTGATTTTTAAAATCTTTATTGTTCAGATAATTACAGATGTTCCTCCTTTTTCTCCTCATAGCTCCCCTCCACCCAGTTCCCACCCATCCTAGGCCCTCGCCTCCTCACTGTCCTCGTCCATAGGTATAAGATCTTTGTCCAATCTCTTCCTGCACCCACTTCAACCTCTTCCCCACGAGAATTGTCATCCCACTCTCTTTTCATGCCCCTAATTCTATTAGATTCACCAGTTTATTCTGTTCATCAGATTTTTTATTCATCTAATTTTTAGAGTCACTTGTTGGTAGATACGTATTTGTCACTTTGTTGTTCATAACTTTATATCTTTACTTTTTCTTCTTCTTCCTCTTCTTAAACAACATCCTTCAGCATTTTATATAATACCAGTTTGGTGGTGATGAACTCCTTTATCTTGTCTGTGAAGCTCTTTATTTGACCTTCAATTCTAAATGATAGCTTTGCTGAGTAGAAGAATTCAAAGAGTACCAAACCAAAACACATCATAATTAAAATGCCAAGGGCAAAAGACAAAGAGAGAATATTAAAAGCAGCAAGAGAAAAGCAGTTCCTTACTTACAAGGGAGTACCCATATGACTGTCAGCTGATTTCTCAACAGAAACTATGCAGGCCAGAAGGAAGTGCCAAGAAATATTCAAAGTGATGAGTAGCAAGAACCTACAAGCAAGAATACTCTTCATATGTTTTGAAGTGCTGCTCAGAAAGTGCATGTGCCATCGATCAGAACAAGTGGTAATCTGAAAGAACAATACAACAAAATAGCACACATATCAAATCAAATATATATTGACATATGTGTAACTCCATCTATTGAAAAAAAAAATCCCTCATTATTAACCAGTACACCTAATAAGTTTCTTATGTTCAGTTAATTAAACAAGAAAGCCATAAGGTTAATAAGGCTCTAACACCATGGCAGTCTATGTTAGTAAATCAAAATCTAAGCCTGCAAATGCCTCAAGGATACAAAATCAAAACTTTAAGGATAACCAAAAACAAACAGCCAACTAGGCTTTAAGCTCTAGCCAATCAAATAATTTTTTTCTCTGCCTCTTTAAACTTTAATTAATGGAATAGATTTTTATGTAAATCTTCCTCCTCTTCTCCACCTCCTGTCCTTACAGCGCTCCTATTCATTTCCATTTTGGTGCTGCCCTATTTCAGTTGATTTTTGCTCAAATAAACTCTTCGTTTTTTTGTTTTTACTATGCTTCAGTTTATCTTTTAACACTTAATCCTCTGAGGTTCCCAAAGCTAACATCTTCAGATGCAAAGAGGCAATTCTTTAGAGGTTATCAACTAAGATAGCCTGTTAGAGGCCATTTGGAAGTGTGATGGTGTCAGGGTTGTCACAGCAACTGGGGGGTGTTGCAAGTATTTAATAAAGGGGCCAAGAATGCTAAACATCCCACAGGATGCCCATCTCAAATGTCAACAGGATCCCTGGTTGGGTTCCTGCCCTCAAACTGGTGCTCAAGTCTGGATCTGCACAGCAATCAGAACTCTATCTTCATGGGACTTTATCAGAAAATGGCTGATGTCATCATCAGCATCATTCTAAGCAAATGTGTATAGAACCTGTGACCTGGAAGACAGAGGCTACCTAAAGAAAAGCAGTGAAATGCTTTGAAAGTCAAGTGAACTCTATTACAATTATATGGGAGGTTCATATCTAAGTTAGGAATGCCATATGTCCCCCTCTTTTTCCTCTCTCATTCTAGATGAACAAGGATTTGCTCCACAAAGTCAGGAAAGACAAAATCCTAACATACAGATTTCCATTTGCAATTTGAATCAGTGCATAATCTTCTCATATGATGTACTTTCAAGACTGCAGACTTCTCAAAATAATTAAAAGATCCTTGATTTACAAAAGAGGTTGACAAGACTGCTCTTAATTAGTATTTCAGTCATATTATTTGGGTAGGCATTTTGTTTTGCTTTGATTCCAAATTTAGCATGTACAAAATGACATAAAAATACTTAATTTTGAGACACTTTGAAATCATTTATAAAATGAAAACTATTTAATATGGTCAAACTCATTGAAGGCATTTTGATCTAAATATTCACATTTTGTTTAACTGTCAAAGAAATTAATGCATTATGAAAGAATAATAGATTTTATGACTTTAGCAAAAGTCTGTATTTTCTTAAAATTGGCTCATATATATATGCATGAAGGCACACCTACTCTGATTTCTAATACAAAATTTCACGCACATGTTTTCCCTTAAAAGACACTTCCCATGGCCTATGCTAGCTCTCCTGCATCCTTTCCTTGCATAGGTTCCTGGAGCTTCACTTTGCACATCATGTGCAGCTCCTGAAACTGCACTTTTATTTCTCACTAAAGGCCCAGTGCATGAATTTCTTGCACAAGGGGGGGGGGGGTGTGCCCCTCAGCCCAGCCTGCACCCTCTCTAATCTGGGACCTCTTGAGGGATATCTGACTCCCCATTGAGGCCTGATCCTACCGGGCCTAAATGGGCAGTCAGACCTCCCTCTCACATCAGAATTGCTGGCTCCCAACTGCTTGCCTGCTTGCCTTCCTGATTGCCCCTAACCACTTCTGCCTGCCAGGGTGATCACCCCCTAATCACTCCCCTTCCAACCTGATTACCCCTAACTGCCCTCTCCTGCAGGCCTGGTCACCCCCAACTGCCCTCCCTTATAGGCCTGGTCACCCCTTACTGTTTTCCTCTGCAAGCCTAGTCCCCCCCAACTGCTCTTCCCTGCAGGCCTGGGTCCCCCCTCCCCCGCAACTGCCCTTCCCTGCAGGCTCTGTTGCCCCCACATTCCCTCCTATGCCAGCCTGGTCACCCCTACTGATCTCATCTGCAGGCTTGATCACCTCAACTGCCCTGCCTTGCAAACCTAGTCCCTCCCAACTGCCCTCTCCTGTTGGCCATCTTGTGGTGGTCATCTTCTGTCCACATTGGGGCAAGATATTTGACCACATGAGGGCAGCCATCTTGTGTGTTGAAGTGATGGTCAATTTGCATATTGCTATTTTATTAAATAGGATAGAGGCCTGGTTTATGGTTGGGGGCTGGCTGGTTTGCTCTGAGGGATGTCCTGAATCAGGGTGGGGGTTTCCTTGGGGCATGGGGTAGCCTGGGCAAGGGGCCTGTGGTGGTTTGCAGGTGGGCCAGGCCCCCTTGATGACCCAAGTGGAGGCCCTGGTATCTGGGATTTATTTATTTTCTATAATTGAAACTTTGTAGCCTTGAGCAGAGGCCAAGGTAGGCCAAGCAGCTTGGCTTCCTCCATCACTGGGGGCAGCCCAAGCCTCTGCTCTCTCCAGCTCCATGGCTGCCACCATTTTTGTTGGAATTTATTTATCTTCTATAATTGAAACTTTGTAGTCTTGAGTGGAGTCCAAGGCTGGCCAGGGTGTGCAGAAAGATTGGCTTCCTCCATTACCAGGGAAACCCAAACCTCCTGCTTGCCCCATGGCTACAGCCATCTTGGTTGGGTTAAATTTGCATACTCTCTCCTGATTGGCTGGCGGGCATGACCTGTGGGTGTAGTTGTGGTGTGGTCAATTTGCATATTACTCTTTTATTAGATAGGATCTTTATTTCCCTTGACACCAAGGGTCACATTTAATATTGTCTAGCGTGTATCTCACATGAAAGTGCTGTTTCCCTTCTAACAGACAATGCCCCCAAAGACCACTTCTTCCTCCTACTTCCCCATTTGTCAATTTCTCTGACTCCCTTGCACCCTTTTAAAGAGAGAGAGATGGAGAAGAAAGAAGGAAAGAGGGAGAACGGATTTAAGTGCAGTTTTAGTCTATAGTGCCTTGTACTGCCCCCTTCACTCCGTAACAAAATCTGAAACATTTCTGGGGCTAGATGCTTCCTGTGTCCCCAGAATCCACAATTAATAAGTAGTCAATAAGGTTGACAATTATAAACATGACCTCAATCAAATTTTCTTTGATGGTGGGATCAATAACTTGAATAATACACAACAGAAACCCAATTCAAATTCCATTAAGCAAAAACAAATTTATTAGCATAATAAACTGAAAAGTTCATGCTCCCCTGGACTCTGAGCACCATTGGACCTAGGTATCCAGATACTGTCATTAGGGACCTGTTACCTCTCTCTTCTTCAGCTCTACTTTCTTCTGTATCAGATTCATTCTCAGACTGGCTTTCCCCAAGTTAGGCAAAGATAACCTCCAGTTCTTCCTATAGCTCTGTACCACCACCAGAAAGAAAGAAAAAGAAATCGTTTCCCATGGTTCCAGCCAAATTTCAGGAGCTGACTCCCATTTGCTTTGATGGGCTCAGCTTGTGTCCACCCTAAACCAATCACAGCAATGAGATGCTCTTATTGGCCAGTTTTGGCTAAAGCCCTAGATCTAGTGGCAAGGTCAGCCCCAGATAAACCATATGGACTGAGGGGGAAGAAGAATAATCCCCTAAAGAAGCCATGGTATTGGTCCTGATAGAAATAAGGCAATCCCCTAAATTCAGAGGTCGTGGTAGAACACAAAACATACTCAGGAGACAGGCAGCAAGGCAAATATCTTTACTTCTACATAGAAGGGTGTGCACACATGGTCTGGAAGCATGCACACACAGAGCAGGTGTTCTGTTCAGGTTTATAATCTCTGACGCACATAACCTGTCCCTTATTCTTGATTGGAGCTCAGGCACACAGTCTTTCATGATTGACTAATTCAAATGGCCTTTGCCATTTCAAGATAGCTGCCCCCAGGGAAGCTGCAAGCCATGTGCCAACATGGTGGCTATCTAAGCTGTTCTTTGACAGAAAATATGATTTGTTTATTCTCACATTCCCAGAAAAAAAGAAAAAAAAGAAATGAATGCTGAGGTGGCCAAAGCAGCAGCTGTTCACTATAATTCCTAACAATGATATCAACCCTACAGGGTTGTGATAAGAATTAAATTATATGGATTCAAGAAGTTTATAAATCATAAAGCAACTATAGCTAAAAGGTTTTTTGTAATTATTAAACATGTAATTCTGCTTATCCACACAAAATACATTGATAGATTACATTGACACTACAACCAAAAGCAACAGTCATTGTGTGGCTGGTTGGTCAAGGGAGACTCCAGTGGCAGATGAAGGCATTCTGGGTTTTGTGGAGAGTCTGATGTGGTGATAAGGACTTTAGCTTTGAAATCATGCAGATGTGGATTCTGGTCTTGGCTACTTCTTTGATCAACTATGTGAACTGGTACACGGCACTCACAAACTTTCTTCAACTGTGAATTGAAGGTAGTCACACTTCTTAATACCCATTCTTGTAAGAGTGAAAATGTATGCAAAGTGACCATGGTGCCTACCTCAGCACAGAGAGCCAATAAATGTTCTAATGTTTACCCCTTCTCTCTTCCCTGTCTCCAGGACTCATGTTGGTCTATTGCTATTGAAATTTCAATAATTTAAGTCATCTTAATATTGAAATGTGGAAGTTGGAAAGTACTAGTTTTTATAGAAACAGAGTAAGTCAAGTTCTTTTTCTTGTTTGTTTTTTGTTTTTGTTTTTGTTTTGTTTTTGGGTTTTTTTTTGTTTGTTTTTTTTTTGCATTGCTATTTAGACTTTTTCTGAATATCCTAGCTGATGGGGGAGGGAGATCTGGCAATAGAATTGGGGACTTTGCCCTAAATATCTGTCAACCTGGGCTGGTGATGAACTTTGGTTATTGCCCTCTTAACACACCAATTCAAACAACTTTGATGGTATCAGACTACCTTCCCAAGGTGCAAAAACCACAGCTTAAAGGCAACCTATGAGTCAGCAGTTTAGTGAAATGTGAGTAGGGATTCCGTCATTGATAAGGAAGGAATGACTAAATAAACAAGCTCTCCTAGGGATAGTTTCGGTGGGTATTTTCTGCCAAGTGTTTGAGAAGAGAAGAAAGAGGTATCGAGACTATAAAAGGAACAAATTCCAGAGGTGCTCCCAAAACCTCCACCACCCTTCTCTACTAACCCCTTCCTACTGCCCTCAAATTCCTTTTGCTCCAAGGATCCTCCTCTTGGGGAAACATTGACTCACTTTATTTATTCCTACAGCTCTCTCTCTCTCTCTCTCTCTCTCTCTCTCTTTTCTTTCCCAAAACACAGTTATAAAAACCAAGACTCAGGAGATGATTCTCTCCCTTCTCTGCCTTACCATAATCACAGAACTACAAGGACCCACCTTAGGAGTCCACATGATTCTCCCAGGCACCTCCTGGGAAGAATCTGGCCCATCCTAGCTAATAAAAAAATAATATGCAAATTAACCATCACTCCAAGATACAAGATGGCCATGCCCAGGTGGTAATAAATGATGGCCACCACAAGATGGCCCAAAGGGAGGACAATTGTGGGTAGTTAAGGGTGACCAGGCCAGCAGAGGAAGGCAGTTGGGAGTACCAAGCTGGCAGATGAAGGCAGTTGGGGGAGATCAGGCCAGCAAGGGAGAACAGTTGGAGGGGACCCAGGCCTGCAGGAGAGAGCAGTTGGAGGGGAACAAACCTGCAGGGGAGAGAAATTGGGGGGCACAAGGCCAGCAGGGGAGGGCAGTTGGAGGTGATCAGGCAAGCAGGGAGGGCAGTTAGGGATGACTGGGCTGACAGAGGAGAGGAATTGGTGGGGGGGACCAGGCCTATAGGGGAGAACAGTTAGGTGGGACCCAGGCCTGTAGGGGAAGGCAGTTGGGGGGACCAAGCCAGCAGGGAGGGCAGTTAGGGGTGACCTCAACAGCAGGGAAGGGCAGTTGGGGGCAACTAGGCCTGCAGGGGAGGACAGTTGGGGGCAACCAGTCCTGCAGTTAGGGGTGACCAGGCCAGCAGGGCAGGGCAGTTAGGGGCAATTGGGCTGGCCAGGGAGCAGTTAGGTGTCAATCAGGCTGGCAGGGGAGTGGTTACGGGTGATCAGGCTGACAGGCAGAAGCAGTTAGGGGCAATCAGGCAGAGGCAGGCAAGCATTTGGGAGCCAGCAGTCCTGGATTGTGAGAGGAATGTTCGACCACCCGTTTAGGTTCAATCCTACCAGTATCAGGCTTAAACAGATGGTCGGACATCCCTCAAGGGGTCCATATTGGAGAGGGTGCAGGCTGAGCTGAGGGACACACACCCTCATGCACAAAACTCATGCACCGGGCCTCTAGTTTTATTTATAAAAGGGGTCACAAAAGGAATTTGATGTTGCATTCAGTATAAACAGTTTTCATACTGATTGGATCACCACTTGCCTAGAGTTTCCATATCAGCACACATTAACCATCATCTTTTCCTCTTTGCCTCAAGCTGGCTTCCACCTCACATTGCACCTCCAGAGCATCGGATGCTAATGTGCAATTTCCCAAGCATGCAGAGGAAGTGGCATCAAACGTCAGGTTTCCTTGGTTACAATGTCCTGACAGTTTCCCATATCAAAATCAAATCTAGCCAACATTTATTATTAAGAAACTAGAGGGAGGGCTGGTTCCAACCTCTGCTGACACACTAGTTTCCCATTCAGAAGCTTAGAGTAGGTCAGCCAGCTGCAGAGCACTACATTTTCATGTAGCCACACCCCGATGTCCCCCTAACTGATTCTAATTCAGGAAATCTGCAAGCATGGATTTGTGCTCCTTCCCTCGGTCTTGGTGAAGGGCCTCTTCAGCTAAGCTAAGGCCCAAGTGGGCCAAGAAGACTAGCAACCAACTTTGTGATTGAATTCCTGATCTCTCCCTTTTGCTGGCTGCCACCATTCACATACAAATCACATGCCTCAAAAGGTAACAAGCTGATCCCTTCCAGAACTCTAGTTTGTACCATCTGAATCCCGCATTCTGCCTGACTTTATCCCCCCTACCATGTTCTAAGATAACTAGACAGGGAGAACCTGGAAAGCAGGGGCCTTGAATGGGTTCTTTTACTTCCCAGATGTTAGCACCCTGCTTAGAGCAGGGTTTAGTGACCACTTTTTTATTGTTTCTGAAATACTGACTTGACCAATTCCGAGTGAATCTTTAACTTTCAAGGAGCCCTTGGCCAAATGCAAGTCCAAAGTGGTCAGAATTGTGAGAGCACAGACACGGGTGTGGTTGGCTCACTCTTCCTCCTGCAGCAGGGGTCCTCTCACCTTGCACAGCACCCCCTTTTTTTTTAAAGATTTTATCTTTATTGTTCAGTTTATTAATTACATTGTTCCCTTTTTTTCCCCCTATAGTTCCCCTCCACCTGGTACCCATTCCACCCTCTGCCCTCACCCCCCTCCATTGTCCTCTCCCATAGGTGCATGATTTTTGTCCAGTCTCTTCACAGCACCCTTCTTAATAAGCAACCTGATTGGGGCAGAAGGGATAAGAGGGACTTTCCAGGCTCAAGGAGGAAAGAGTGGGAAGCAAAAGAAAGGGGGGCTTAGAAAAAAGATCCGAAAAGAAGAAGAGGAGAGAGGCAGGAAGGTTGGCAGAAGGAGACTAGAGGAGATGAGACAGAGACATACAGGGAGAAAGGAAAGGAGACCAAGAAGAGGGAGAAGGCTGGAGGGAAGATGTCAGAATGCTCAGATGGATGGGGTAGGGTTGCCATGCCATAATTTGTCCTAATTAAGTGCCCACTGTGGGCTAGATTCTGTTTTAGGCCTTTGGGGAGAAAGTGGTCAAAAAGATAAGCTTCCTTCTCAAGAAACTTATATTCTCATGAATGACTGATGACAAATAAATTAATATATATTGAAAGTTGTTACAGGAAAATAAAGCAGATGATGGTCTACTGTCAAGTAGAAGCTACTTTCACTCAGAAGATTCTGGCTCCTAGTGCAGCACTATCGTGTTTATGTGAAAGCAAAATGTACCAGACAATTAAGGTTATGTTTTCATTCAGGTTATTGAAATAAAGGTAACATTCATTAAAGAAGTATCTCTAATTGAAAAGGAAGGGACCCTGGGACTGAAACAGGCAGGTAAACAAGGGGGTCACCCTTAAATTTTACAGGAGTCTTGAAGAAGGACAGAGATGGGGCTTATTTTGAAGTATTTGAGGGTGGGTGGTCTTTTGAGTTTATCCTTGGAACACAAAAGAATGGAGAATTTGAAGAAACAGGAGGTAGGGGATTTCTTAAGTATTGCTGTTTTCCAAAAGCACAAGACTTAGACAAAGTTCAATCTTGTCACTAATATTATGCACCTCAATTCTAAAATCTAATTGTGTTGCTTCCCTGTGCTTACTACCTGCACCTCAACTTTTGGAGTTTCTTCAAGCAACAAACAGGACCCTTCATGACCTGATTCCTGCCTGCTCCCAATTGGCTGAAGTGGGAAAGCACAGAGGAATGCACATGCCAGAAGATCTTCTGGGTCAGGCCCACCCATCACCTCTGCACACCTTCCATATGGCCACACTTACCTGCAAGAAAGACTGGGAATGGTAATTTAACTGTGTGCCCAGGAAAAAGGAGAAAGTGGATGTTGATAGTCACAGTTAGCTGTTCCCTCTCTCTCTGGGAATGTCCCCCTGCCTCCCTCCTGGCCCTTCCCTGATTATATGGCTTCTATATGCTGTTCCAAAGTCATTTAAGCATGCCTTCCTTTAGGAGTTCTTTCTTGACCAGAGTGTGGGTCAGATACTCACTAAATGCCTCTGTGGTACCCAAAAATCTGTTATAATACCACTCACACTATTCTCCAATTGTTTATTTTCTCATCAGACCCCACACTAAACCTTGAGGTCTCTGACATTAGGAACTGGGCCTTTTCTCTCTCCATCCTTAATGCCTAGCACCACTGGGTACTGTGTAGGTGGTTGACAGTGTCTGCTGAATAAATGGATGAACTCTGGCTCACTTCTAAATTGCCAGAGCTCCAGATGTCCCACAGAGTGATCATTTCAATAACAACAAAACAGAGAGTCCCCAAGGAACCTTACAATGAGGTTGAGTTGAGTCCTGGTACCCCCAAGAAGACACAGCATATTTTATATTAGGATGCAAAGAGAGCTAAGGTGCCTTATTTTGAATTCTGCCCACTAACCACCATTGAGAGCCCTTGGTAAATAGAACTGTAGCCTCAGCTTCCTGGCAGGTGAAGCCAGAGGTAAGAGGCACCCATTGTGTGAATTTGGGCTAAGACTGCAACCAGCGTGGGAGAAAGACAATGGCTGGAATGGACCCTGTTTGTTTAACATCTGGGTAAGTCAAGCAAACAGTTACATAGTGACACACTTAGGTACAGCTTCTCTGATTCCTGCATTGCTCCAGTCCAGCCTTGAGTCAGCACCAAAGACAGTAAAGTCTTATTAACATGAGAGAGAAAGGCTGAGTCATTTCCATAATGACTGAATCCATGGCAGGATTCATCACCAAGCCCGAGAATGATAAAATGGTGCCTCCTTTTATATTGAGCTATTGGCTGGAGTCCCACCTTTACAACTTTTGACAAAGGAATTATATGCCGCAAATATCCAAGAACAAATATTATCCAAGAACAAATATAATGGGGAGATTACCTCAGGCGCATGAGTAACCAGACAGCCATGTGATTGGGACCTACATCCTGAGCGGGACAGAGAAGCTTATCCAGAGCTCCTTAGGACTGCCACTACCTCAGTCACCATACTGGGGTATCTACAGCTCTTGCGCCTGCCAGGCATCCCCAACCCCTCCAACATTCCTGCTTGTGATTCATTAGAGCCAAGTGGGTAAGAAAAAGGAACAGAACACAAATTTCTTAACCTTAGATTGACTGGACTTCCATAAGTGGTGAAATTAATGAAATAAAGATGACTCATGCGCTTTTAGATATGTCCTGGTGATTCTTTTCCTTGTCGGGCTGGTTCTTACCTGAGCCCTTAGGAGGCCATTGAAGGTGTCTGAAGGCACAAGGATAGGCCTCTAAGAAAGAACCAAAAGGATGTCAATGATAGAGTGGCCTCAGGACAGTAATTGCCAATGCCATCCGTGCACTTTAGTTCTCCTCACAAGAGGGGGAAACTGCTGAGATCTATCTCCCATGGAGTCATAGGTGTGCACATCCCTTCTACAGGAGCATCAAGCTGCTCAGGTGATGATAATAATAATTACATTAGCTAACACTTATTAAATCTTAAATGTACTAGGGCTAAGCTAGGGAATTTGCATGCAGTATCTTGTTTCGTTCTCTCAATCCTATGAAGTAATATTAAATACAGCCATCATTTTATGGGGGAAACACAGGGCCCTATGTGATCTGGCACCTGTGCATGCCTCTAGATGTATTTCCAACAGCCCTCTCCCAGCTCACTCTGCTGCAGCCACACTGGCCTTTTGTTTCCCTAGAGGTCATAACAAGTTATTCTACTACAGGACCTCTGCACGTGCTGTTTCTTTTGCCTCTGCCACATACTTTGCCCAGATCCTCCCATGGGTTTACTCCTTACCTCATTTAGGACTCTGCTCAAATACCATCTACTCCAGAGACTTCCCTGATCTTTTCACATAAAATAGCTCAGACCCTCCTCACATGCTGTTCTCTAAAGCATTACCCTCCTTTGTCTTTCTTCACAGCACTTAACAAAACTGAAAATTATACCATAGATTTATTCCTCTGATCTATTACTCCTCAATTTTAAACAGGAATTTTGTCATCCTTAACACTGACCTTGAGGAGAGCCTAGCACATAGTTGGAGTTCAACAAATATTGGTGGATTTGGAACCAATATTATGTGTCCCAAAGTTGCTGCTGTTTCTATTACAAGAGAGGTTGTCTTACTGACGCGCAGAAGCTAATGTTTTTTTCTTCGGATTGTTCAAAGCACAGGACCCTAAAATAAAGTACTATAGAGACAAAGAGTTGAGACTCTGGTTACTGGCCACAGAATATTCACAAAATTTAAGAAAAAAAGTGTAGCCATAGGTGTCTGTTTTATTCAATTCTCTTATTTCCCTATTAAGTCACCTGGGCAGTGAGCAAGTTGGGAGCGGTTGGACAGGTAGACAGGCTCTGGTGAAGGCCTCCCAGGCTCTGCTTATGAGCCCCACAGGTGAGAGGCTGCACAAATCTCTCTAATCTATTCCCATCACGGGAAGCATTGCACAAATCTTCATGCAAAATTTTCCCAACTCTTTCATGTCCTCACAGTTGGGTAAACAATCTCTGCTGCTGCTGTGACTATTCCTACCTACTCCACAATCTGCTAGGCTTTATGATGTGCAAGGGCATTGTGAATGAATGAATGAATGAATGAATGAATATTGGTCAAGTAAATGAATGAGCCGTCTCTGGAGAACAGGACCACCTCAGCACCTGTCCAGCGCACACAGTCAATTCTCAATAGAAACCAACAAAATAGAGGAAGATGGAAAAAATGAGAAGGAAGAAGGATTCCAATTTAACTATACATACATAGTTTTTCTTGTGTGTCAGCTCAGTAACACATGGCATCTCATTTAGTTCTCACATCCTGTGACAGAAGTATATTAGCATTGATGAGAAAACATGAAAACAGTGGGCAAAAACACATTTGCATCATTTTCTTGGTGCACTCTTTGTCTAAAATAGAAAAGCGCTTATAATTAAAGAAACAGACTCCAAACTGCTTATCTTTGTGGAGCCCAAACCACAGGATTTTGTGTTTACTTTTTTTCTGATTCAGCTTCATGAATTCTCTAGGCCAGTGGTCGGCAAACTCATTAGTCAACAGAAACAAAAATCAACAGTACAATGATTGAAATTTCTTTTGAGAAACAAATTTTTTAAACTTAGACTTCTTCTAACACCACTTCTTTAAAATAGACTCACCCAGGCCATGGTATTTTGTGGAAGAGCCACACTCAAGGGGCCAAAGAGTTGCATGTGGCTCGAGAGCCGCAGTTCGCTGACCACTGCTCTAGACCATTTAATTTGCTGTTTACTTGTCTTCCTATAGCTTCAAGATGAAATGTTTATTTCTAGCATCCTCTTTTCCTTCAACTAAATTTTTCAAATTCCCCCTCTCCGTGGTCTACATTAATTGACTCAGCTCACTGGACACCTGTGTATTTCCTCTATCAATTGTTTCATCATTTTTTAAAATATATTTTATTGATTTTTCAGAGGGCAAGGGAGAGGGATAGAAATTCAGAAACATCAATGAGAGAGAAACATCAATCAGTTGCCTCTTGCACACTCCCTGCTGGGGATGTGCCCGCAGCCAAGGTACATGCCCTTGACCGGAATCGAACCTGGGACCTTTCAGTCCGCAGTCCAACGCTCTACCCACTGAGCCAAACTGGTTTGGGCAGTTGTTTCATCAGTTTTTATGGAGGAGGAGCTTGGGTTTTCCAAATTGATTAAATATCTGCCTAACAGACATGTGTTAATTAAAAGAGAGAACTTTTTTTTTTTCCCACAGCACATTAGAGCTTAGGACACATGGTTTAATCCTCAACCCAAGGCAGAGTATTATTACTACCATTTTTGTTAGTGGGAGAGCCAACACACAAAAAAGATGATAACTTGTCCTGAGCTGTATAGCAAGAAAAAGGAGACTGGAATTTAAATTCTGATCTTCTGGCTTCATATTACAGGCAAGCAAGAGTAATGAAAGCAACCTAAGCAAACTCAGCTCTCCCTAGGTAGAGACCACTAATGCCTACATCAGGCCTGGGCACCACACTTTACAGTCTATAAAATATCCTCAGGCTCTTGCCCATGCAACAGTACAGGAGCACTAATGGCTAACAGGAGCACTACTAGATCACAATCACTGGGCCCACTGAGGCATGTCAAACAGACATGCTCTGATAGCCCTGGGGATACTCACTACACTCTTGTTTCAGAAAACAGTGACTACACAAGACATTTGGGAAATTTTTCCATTAAAATATTTAGCACAAGCATTGAGTTTCCAAGGAATTCAACTTAAGTACTTGAATATTTTATTTCTCTGAAATGTCTTGGTCCCTAATTGTGCTAGCTAAATGGGGTGTTACCATATAAGATATGTTACCATCGCATATCTCAAACCTAATTTCCAGACAATGCTTGTTTAAAATATCAGTCCAAAGTTGCCACTTTAAACAATGAAAAAATTTATAAACTTTCCATAAACCGGAAAGTGTTCCGTTCTATGAAAATAAGGAGGGAAATATCTTACCCAGAACAATGCTTGTTTAAAATATCAGTTCAAATTTCCATGAGGATTTATCATCACTAAACTACAAAATGTTTCCACATGGAAACTGAAAATGCATCTAAGCCCTCTCTATTGGGGATTTCTATTGGTCTTTGGCCTCTTGGAGAATGTCTGCTGTTTAATACTATTAAAAGAAAATAGGCCAGAAAGGGAAACCCATTGTGTATCTCTCATCAAAACCTTTTGATGACTCCTAGCTTCCTCCATAACAAAGCCCTATTGTAGTATGTAAAGTCTGCTGCAAGCTAGTCCCAGCCTGTCTGTCCAGTTTTTACTTTCACCTCACCCCACCACACCCTGAGCCTCCTTTCCTCACCTTCTCCCTAAACTCCAATGGTTCTAGACTCATTCTTTTTCCTTAGGCTCTCTCTGCTTTGTTGATCATTTTCTTTTTTCTCTTTGGGGTGCACTTAGACCATCTTTCCAGTTATTTTAAGTTATTACTCTTCTAACTGATCTTCAAAGTCAAACTCAAATGCTTTCTCTTCACTGAACATTGTCCCGAACCCCCTACCCTGATCTCGCATTTCACTTTCTCTCTCCAAGGGCCTTCCCTTAAGTTATTTGTGTACATGTCTGTGCTCCTGGACAATAGGACCCTGCCCCCTCGCTCCCTTCTGTACCCCAGGGCCTGCCCAGGGCTTTGCGTGGGGTAGAGGCACACTGCACATTAGCACAAGTAAAATAGAACCATGAGTCTACCATTCTCAAAGAGAATTCAGGGGACAGGAAGCTGAAGGGAAAGAAAAATCACTCTACCTGTTATTCCTTTCAACACTGACCTTGGCATTTTTCCTCAACCAGTGTCCATTGGCCAAAGTGAGGTAGCAGTGAAGACTCCAGTAACTAGCTAAGACTATGTGACTCCTGGCAAAGTAAGTAGAATTTCAGTAAAGCAGGTAGGAGACCCTGCAACCATTTTCCATACCTCAGGGCAGATATGCCAAGTGTCCATCTCCCATCCACCTCCATGTCCTTACTGCTTCTTCCCGCTGTTATGGCCAGTACCTTTTACAGACAGGGTTCAACTGGAAAACTTGGGGTAAGTTATTTAACACCCATGGCAGAAATTGTTTAGCACAATATCCATTCTTTTCTCCCTTGGTAACAGAAGCTCTGTTTTTTAAATGGCCACCCAGAATAAAGATTGCATTTCCCAACCTTCCTTGTGTGAGACTGAGCTTTGGTCAGTGAGTTGTAAGTGAAAGTGATGTGTGTGAAACTCCCAGGAAGCATCCCCAAAGCAGAAGGAGGCACCTTTCTTTGTCTCCTTCCCACTGCCTGGAATGCAGAGGGGGTGGCTGCAGCTTAATAGCTGTTTTGGACCATGAGGTAGAAGCTAATGCTGAGGAGGGCAGAGCAATAAGATAGAAGTAGCTGGGATCCTGACACTATGTAATATCTTATAAATTCTGGACTTTTCTATCTTCCAACTTATTTCAGATGTAAGAGAAATGTTCTTCTATACTATTTAAGTCACTATTGCATTGGGGTTTTTTTGCAACAAGCATCAAAATCTAAACCAACTGAGGATAACATTTCTGAGCCTTGATTTCTTTCTATAAAAACTACCTAGCTGGAGTGGCTTAGTTGGTTGAGCATCATCCTATGCACCCAAAGGTGGCCGTTCAGTTTCTGGTCAATGCACATATGCAGGTTGCAGGTTTGATCCCCAGTTGGGGCACATATGGAAGGCAACCAAATGATGTTTCTCTCTCATATCAATGTTTCTCTCTAGCATGTCCTCAGATAAGGATTAAAATACACACACACAAAATAAAACTACCAACATCACAGAGTTATTCTCGATCTTCCTCACCTCTTAGCGAATAAAAAGAGCTTAAGAGGGTGGAAGGAAAGAGGATTCATTGAGGTAGCTTTGTGTCATCCCTTCTCTTCCCTGAAGTAGGGTAGATGGTGCCTCCTCACCCTCCAAAGAGCATCACATGTTACCCCTGTAATTGATGATCAGAGTCTGGCCTCTACCTGGGGTTCAAAGGACTGACTGCCTGTTTTTGAAGCTGAGCCAGGAGACTGCTGCTATGGCAAGGCTGGCCACACTTCAAGTTTGTTGAGGTGAGAGTTGTAAAGTGTTGGAGCCATGGAATGTAAGGAGAGACATTGCATGGGGGTCATCCAGGATCTTGGCTAAGGGCCTCTTGGAGGACAGATCTCAGCGGTGAGAAGTCGGAGGTAAATGTCGAGGAGCTGAAGCAGTACCAGTAACCCCTCATATAGAGATGCCCGACTTGGGAGCAAGGGCACTGCCAGGAAGGCTGCCTGGAGAGGAACCTATAAATTGCTCAGGGATGCATCCCGAGAGAAGGACAGCCAGCATTAGATGACCGGCATGTCCTTTAAGGTGAGACCAACTTATTGAAGTGAGATTTTTCTTAATCTGGAGAGAAGTCAACAAGACCACCACCCAGTTCTCCACACTGCCTCCAGCCCACAGGCGACCCACTGGGGAAGGAGACAGGGTCTGATATCTTATCAGGTTCAGAGATTCTATAGTTCTTATGGAGTGGACATGCTCATTGCTGGATGAGTCAGTACTTACTGTTTAAAATGACTCTAGGGTTGTCTCTTACCTCAAAATAAGCAAAATCTTCTTGGGGCTTGCTGGAGTTCTTGTCCAGGGGTAGGGAGGATCACCCAGAGTAAACGGAACACAGAAGGACACAAACAAAGATGCCTTTTGATTACCCTATGAGTCTGCTGTGCAGCAAGCAGACAACTCTTGTTTATATGTTGATGGCCACACAAATACAGCTGCCCACCTGAGGCCCGTCCTCCCTCAGGAGGGCCCCCAGTGTCCTGTCAGAGGGAGTCACTGAGTTGAGATGACATGAGGAATGTGCCTGCTCAGGGGAGGGAGCAGATCCTCCATGAGGGAACATGATTCTGTGTCAATTTTTCCATTGGACCAAGACCATTCAAATTCCCTGAGGAGTCCAGCAAGCAACCTCTATAGCAAGTGGTGGCTGGGCCAAGGTTACTTGAAAAGTAGATGTGGGACAATCGTGCTGAAGCCTATGATGTAATAATCCTGATGTCATCAAGGGCTGTAGCTTGAGGCCTATGGAGTTTCAAAGTGCCCACCAGGGTCCCTCATGTCAAGCTCAGGAGAACTTTTTTTTCCTCTTGTAGCTCAGCTCCTGCCTCCTGATCATCTAAGGTAATGGAGATGGAACCCTGATTCTGAACTGCCTTCAAGGAAGGAACATGGAAAGTAATTGCTCTTCTTCCCAAGTTCCTGGTCTTGATTTCTAACTGCCCAAATCTATATGACATTCCTCCATCTGGACTGGCACTGTGGCCACCCCACCAGGCAGCACCTGGGACTTACCTGGCCAGATGTGCATAACACATTTGTTTATATTATCTGAAATAGGGTACTTTTAAAAATTACAAAAGTTAAAATATATAGAAATCAACTAAGAGAAAATATCTGCACATGGACGGAGCTACAGAGAGCACAAGGTTATTGTTCTGGAATAGCCAGCCTCTAGCTGTACATGGCTGGGATGCTGACACAGCTTCTCATTTACTTCAGTGGCTCCTGTGGGACCACACCCCAAACTCAGTTTTTAGTCCAGAAAGATAGAATTTGAGGGAATAAGAAGGAGTCCAGCCAAGTCCCAAATTGGACAATAGAGTAGCTGGGGAGATGATGGCAATGCATACTCTTCTGGGAGGGAAATACTAAAGGAAAGACCCTGGCTGAGGCGTCCCATCCACAGGCACCAGTCTCTCAATTCCTCTCCTCTCACAATAGCTTTTAAGTGACTACATCCATTCATTCCACAAACATCTCCTGAGCACCTCCTGCACGTCAGGGCCCAGGGTGGGCTCTGTAGATTTGGAAATAAGTTTCAGCTCTGCCCTTGAGGAGCTCAGAGTCTAAAGGGCAAGACAATCATATGCAAAGAAGGTCTGAGGGAGAATGTGGCAGTTGCCCCTTCCCCCAGAACCAGACTGAGACAGAGCCCAACATGAAGGGTGCCTTTGGGACCATCTGGGGAAGGGATGGGTGGAAGTAGGATGGACAGAGAGAGTTGTGGAGCTGCGCTGTAGGCCTGATAGTGGTCTCAGCAGCACATAGAGAGCTTGGGTGCTGGAAAGGCCCTTCAGAATGAGGTGAGATAATGTCACACATTGCACTGGCCAATCACTGGTGTGGACCATCAGAAAGGGGCATGATTTGGGCACCAGGGGCAAACCTTGGGCACTGGACAGCACCCCAGCAGCTAGACCAAGTCCTTCGATTAGGGAATCTGGGTGGTGTGATACAGTGGCCACCACATCACCCAGGGTGCCCTGAGAGCTGGGAGGGGAGCGATGAACTGTAGGAATGAATCACGAAGGAAGTGTCTGGGAGGATGAGATGAGTTTGGGGGCAGGAAGTTGATTTGAGCTACAGTGCCTATGGGGTACTGTCACCTGTTGGACTGGAGAGAGTGTGCTTTGCGGGAGAGGAGAGGAGATGAGAGAACGTAATTCTCTCCTCACCATCATGAAGGCCTGGCTTCATCACCTCTATGTGAAGCCAGAAGTTTCTGCTTATTCCATAAACACCAAAAGAGCAGAACTACATGGATAAACAGTAAACTGCTGTGGCCAGAAAGAAATCAAATCATGATGGGCTGGTGAGCAATTCAATGAAGTTTTTAATCAGCAAATATTTAGTCTATGAATAAACACCAGTACCTGCAGAGCTGGCTGCCGCACTTCCTTCCCCATTGGTGAGACAGAAGTCTGGCCGCTGCAGTGCATGCGGGGGACGGACCAGCCTGTTAAACCAGCCAGAGCCTGGCACCCAGGCTGCCTGAGTTGCTCATTTTCTGTGATCTAGCCCAGTCACTCCCTTCTGAGCTTCAAGTCCAACATCTATAAAGCAGAGTTCTCCCAGGCTGGTGGGGTGTGGTGAACTAATGTGTGTAAACCCACACTGTGCATGGTGGGCCCTGGGTTGCAGGAAGTGACCCGCCTGCTTTAAGGCCATGGCTGATCTCTCACTGTCAAAAAAGACACCATTCCCACTAGAACAAGCCCAAGGTCAGGCAAGTCCAGGGTCATTGTTATGTGTTCAGTTTATTCAGACAAAGCTGTGACTATTCATGAGCAAGGAATGAGAAATAAGTGGCCTTGTCCCTTCTCTTCTTGCTTGTCCTGGACTAAGGGGTAGAGATGGTTGCTTAGTGACCGTGTTGAGTCATCTGCGAGCCATCAGGCCCAGGGTCCTCCTCCCACCAGGAAAGGGGCACCAGCACACATGGTAGCCAGGGCTCTTGTCTATGGGGAGACTTGGACACTCCTTTCTAAAGGGGGTTTTACTCTGAAGCAAACTGGGGACATTCCTCTGACGGGAATTACCCCAGATGAAAGAAGATTCATGAGAGGTGGGGGTGGGGGTCGGCAGAGCAGCAACTTAGGGTTCCAGCTCAGTCTTTTCATGGAGTAAATTATTCCGGACAGAGGCAGAATGACCAAAGAGAAGCCACACAAATGGGCCTCTGTTTCTTCCTTGGCAGGGAAAGTATGGGATTTCTTTTTCTCTTTTTAAGTCCCAGCCACTGTGCTGCCCCAGAACAGGGAACTGGCTCCTGGGCCTCTCAGAAATGAGGGGAGAGTGATGAGTCAGAGCTCCCCGAATTAGCATGACACCTGCAGTGACCTGTGAGTTAGGAATTTCTGTTGCCATTGAGCTGGCCTCCCAAAACTGGTCCCCTCCACTCTGAAGAGGGGACACACTGTCTGTTCCTTCAGCCCACAGCCTGGATTCCAATTGCTTTTGCAGTGAGGGCTCAACAGTCAGATTTTCCGTAAGAATGAAAGGAATGAGCTGCAATATTTTCAGAAAGGATTTCCTCATAAGTAGCTTCAAATGCTCTTCAAGGTAGAAAAGAATGAGAGAAGCAGAGCTAGTCATGATGATCAGCCTGGCATTTAAATTCAATTGCAGTGAAAGTTTACAATTGGATAAGGCTTTCTCAGAGCAACTAACAAGAAATAAACTTGCAGTGAACTTCTGAGTGCAAAAAACACCATCAAGCATTTTGTTGTGCAGTACAACCCTGCGTGGAAGACAGAAAGGTGAGAGCGCACAATGGAAGGTCCACGGGTCCTGGCAGTTGCTCCCCAGCAGGCACAAGCACCCATGCTCCTACCACCCAGGAGATATTCACATCCATCCCTCTGGGACTGTCCCTGACAGGTACCAGTCTAGTCACTCAGCACTGGCACTGCCCTGAAGCTCACTGCTTGAGCCTTTTTTTTTATTGGCCAACAGCCTGATATACAAAATCAAAGACTAGTCTGTGTCCCAGGATGATGTGGCTTTTCTAGTTTCTGTCTCTTATGGTGGGGAAATCCCAAACACCTTCTTGTTGAAGTCCCTCCTCCTCTCCTTGCAAATCCCAGGGGGAAGCCATAAGGACCAAAGATGTTTGTCTCTCCATTTCTCAGTTAGGAGAGCCCTACTTACAAACGGCCAAGAGGACTGGAAATAAGGGGGGTGGGTGCAATTATTCAGCCCCATAATTTAGAGACATATCAATTGGAGGCATGGAAGCACTGAAGGGGCACTGATGAGTTAACAAGCTCTACTGGCACCCAGGATACTTATATGAATAATCTGAGGTTTCCCCACCCAGGCCCAATCCCTGAGTGCAGGCATCTGCTCTGACTCCTCTGGTTTCAGGGTGTCATAAATAGATATGTATTCAGGGTCAAACAGAAAAAATAGAGGTTTATTATCAGGAGTGCAGATAAACCAGGAAAAGAAACAGAAAGTTCAGGAAATGTCCTTAGTTACTGTTTGCTGCTGTTCTCCCTCCTATCGTGTTCTTTCTTTCTGTCCAGCTTATGTTAGCCTCCTGTCCTGTGCTTACTTTGGGTTTTATCTCTTGCCCATCCTTCATTTTGGGCCATGACCATGGACCCTGCGTGGTCCTCACTTCATCTTCTGAACCCCTTTTGCGTTCACCTCCTGGTACTAACTCATCCTCTTGTTATTTTTAGTTGAAACTCCTGAGTGAGCTCATCATTTTGAGCTCAGTTATATCGAGGTTGTTGGACAGACTATACATGGCCCTGGGTCAACGGCCCATCCCAGGCCATTTCCTGTGGCTGGATGAGGTCTTGCAGAAAAAGGGAGAGAAGAGGATCCTGTCTGGCTATAAGGCAGATCCTTCAGCAGAAGTACCTGAGGGTATTGTGTTTAATGTTGGTGACCTCTTGGTTCTTGCTGAACAGTTTTTGGCAATCTGTATTGGACAGGCAAGCATCGCTATAAATTACTTCATTTTGTATAACTCTGCTTCACATTCATGGGGACAGACACAGGAACTGTGAAGTGCCTTCAGTATTCAGTGAATTGCAGATCTTCGTGAAAGACCAAACCTAACCAGGGTGCTAGTTTGGGAGGTGACACAAAAGTAATATTCTCAAAGGGTTCCGGCTTTCAATGCAGACATCATGGTCTAGCTCTCCTTTGAATCCAAGAAACTTGGGATAACTAAGAAGAGCTCTCTTAGAGAAAGGAGTCCTCACAGAATTCTGGTGTATAGCCACTATGGAAGACACTATGGAGGCACCTCAAAAAATTAGGAATAGAATTATCATATGACCCAGCAACTCCTCTTCTGGCTATCTACCTCCCTCTCCCCGCCTCCAAAAAAAAATGAAAACATTTATTCATAAAGATATATGTGCCTCCATGTTCATTGTAGCATTATTCACAGTGGCCAAGACAGGGAAACAACCGAAGTGTCCTTTGATAGATGATTGGATAAAGATTGTGGTATATATATACACAATGAGATACTACTTAGCCATAAGAAAAGATGAAATACTGCTATTTTTACAACATGGATGGACCATGAGAATATCATGCTAAGTAAAATAAGTCCAAAGAAAAAAGTTAAGAACCATATGATTTCACTCATATGTGGGATATCAAACTGAAAGCAACAAACAAGAGAAACAAACAAAAAATTATAGACACACACAACATGATGATTCCCAGGAGAAAAGGGGATGGAGAGTCAGATATACAGTAGAGTGATGGAAGGATATTTGACTTTGAGTGGTGACATACAATACAGTATATAGATGATGTATTATAGAACTGTATCATTGAAACTTATATACGTGTATTAACCAATGTCACCCCCAATAAATTTAATTTAAAAATAAGATAAAGAAGAGCTGTCTTTGGGCCAGGGTCAATGAACACAGAATGTCAAAGCCAGGGGTCTGACACCACATGCTGATCTGCTGCCCAATGGGGCCGGCTGAAAGGTGGCCTGGAGCCCTCTCACCTGCCACTCCCCTATTCCCACACCCACACACCTTCCTCAGACTATTTCATCAGTTCCTGAAGGAAGGTCTGACTATTACAGTTTGTTCTTTTAGGATAATCACATTTGGGGACTTTAGGTCCCTGCCTCCCTGTAAGAACTATGCCCACAATCCTCAGGCTGACCCTAGAAAGGACCTTTGTGCTTTGTAAAGGAAAAAGGTCCTCCTGTGTTTCTCTTTTCCACATTTGACTCTCTATCCTGCGCTTCTGACACTCAGACACTTCACTTCTGGCCTCCAAATGTGTGTGGGCTTCTCCCCACACAACAAGAAATTCTCAGACACCTTCTTGGAGTCCTACAATTTACCTCAATTCTGACATTCACTACCTCGAGATAGTGTCAGATCTCACAGGTTAAGGGCTCTGCCCCACACTTCAGATGCCATTCTCAAGTCCAGGTTGCTACCTGTGCTTCTGACCAACAAGCAGTAAATCAGAGGTTTCCACAATCCCTTCTCAGATTCAATTTGTTAAAGTGGCTCACAGAAATCAGGACAGCAGTTTACATTCTTTTTTACCAGTATGTGATAAAAACTTATGATAAAGGATACAGATAAACATCCAGATGGAAGAGATGTGTAAGGGCAAATATGTGGGAAGGGATGCTAAGCTTTCATGACCTGAGCTCACTCTCCGAGAACCTGAACGTGTCCACTGACCTGAAAACTCTCCAAACCCTATACTTCATGATGTTTATAGGAGCTTCATCATGTAGGCACAATGGGTCATTAATTCTATTCCAACTCCTTTCTCCCCTTAGGCAGATGGGGACCGGGCTGACCATTCTAAGCTTTAATCATGGCTCAGCCTTTCTGGTGACTTCCCTCATCCCAGAGCCTCCAAAATCATCTCATTAGAACAAAAGGTTCTCCTATCACCCAGGAAGTTCAAGGGACATAGAAACTTTATGTTGAAAATTGGGGTCAGAGACCAAATGTAGAGCAAAAGATGCTAGTAGTGCTCTTACCCCATAGGAGGAAATTACAAGAATTCTAGGGACTCTGTTCCAGGAACCCTGGGGCATATACTTTTTCTGTTGTATCACATTGTGCTTCTGACCAACTGGCTATAGATGAGAGATTCCCATAGCCCCCTCCTTAGGTTTAATCATTTTCTAGAGCAGCTCATAGAACTCAGAAAAAGAATTTATTTACTATATTAACAATTTATTACAAGAGAATATAACTCAGAAACAACCAAATGGAAGTGATGTGTAGGGCAAGGGATTGGAGGCGGGGGGGGGGGGGGGAGAGAGAGCACAGAGCGTCATGTCTATGAACACTCTAGGTGTACCACCCACCCAGCACCTTCCTGTGTTCACCAACCTGGGAGCTCTCACAACCCCATCCTTTTGGGGTTCTAGAAGGCTTCATTCCATAAACATGATGGACACAATCATTAGCTCTTAGTGATTAATTCAACCTTTTAGTGGGAGGGGAGAGGGACTGAAAGTCCCAAGCATCTGGTTGCTTCCCTTGGAAACCAGCTAGCTCCACCCCCAACGCACACACCCATTGTGGTTATCTAGGGGCTTTCCTAAAGTCATCCCACTAACATAAACTCAGACTTGGTGAAAGGGGTTTGTTATGAATAACAAAAAATAGCCATTTCACATTTATCACTCTGAAGCTATGTCAGAAACAGAGGATATATATATATATATATATATATATATTACAACAAAAGATGCTTCTGTTGCTCTATTCCAGTGGTTGGCAAACTCATTAGCCAACAGAGCCAAATATCAACAGTACAACAATTGAAATTTCTTTTTTTTTCTTTATTGTTCAGTTTATTAATTACATTGTTTCCCCTTTTTTATCCCCCTATATCTTCCCTCCACCCTGTACCTATCCCACCCTCCGCCCTCACCTCCTCTTCCCCAATGTCCTCTCCCATTGTTGCAAGATTTTTGTCCAATCTCTTGCTGTACTTCCAACAATACTTTTCTCCCCAAGAATTGTCAGTCCATTCCCTCTCTATGTCCATGTTTCTGTTATAGTCACCAGTTTATCTTGTTCATCAGCCTATCAATTCACTTGATTTTTATGTTCATTTGTTGATAGATGTGTATTTGTTGTTCATAATTTATATTTTTACCTTTTTCTTCTTCCTCTTCTTAAAGAATATCTTTCAGCATTTCATATAATACTGGCTTGGTGGTGATGAACTCCTTTAGCTTTTTCTTATCTGTGAAGCACTTTATCTGATCTTCAATTCTGAATGATAGCTTTGCTGGATAAAGTAATCTTGGTTGTAGATTCTTGCTCTTCATTATTTTGAATATTTCTTGCCACTCGCGTCTGGCCTGCATCGTTTCTGTTGAGAAATCCGCTGACAATCGTATGGGTGCTCCCCTGTAGGTAACCAACTGTTTTTCTCCTGCTGCTTTTAATATTCTCTCTTTATCTTTTGCTCTTGGCATTTTAATTATGATATGTCTTGGTGTGGTCCTCTTTAGATTCCTATATTTTGGGGTTCTGTGTACTTCTTGGGCTTTTAAGTCAGTTTCTTTCACCAGGTGGGGAAAGTTTTCAGTCACTATTTCTTCAAGTAGGTTTTCATTAACTTGCTCTCTCTCTTTTTCTGGCACCCCAATAATTCGGATGTTGGCTTGCTTGAGATTGTCCCAGAGGCCGCTTACGCTATCTTCAATTATCTGAATTCTTTTTTTCTTGCTTTTCCAGCTGAGTGGATTTTGGTTCTTTGTATTTCAAATCTTTGACTTGGTTCTTGTGGCCCTCTGGACTGCTTTTAGGACTTTGTGTAATATTTTTTATTTCAGTCTGTGTATGCTTGATTTCTAGTTGGTCCTTTTTTTTATCCGTGAGGGTCTGGTTCGTATCCTCAGAGGTCTTGTTCATTTCCTCGAGGGTTTCATTCTTTTCCTTGTAATTCTCATTCATTTCCTGATTGGTCTTGTTTATTTCCTGGTAATTCTCATTAAGTTAATCGGCCTTTTGTAGGAGCCTCTTGAAAAGCCTTATAACCGTGATTTTGAACTCTATGTCTTGTCGTCTTTTCTCTTCCATTTCTTTCACACCTGATTTCTTTCCATATCTCTGCATGGTGCCTGCTTTGTGTGGTGGATATCCTCAAAGGGACAGTGGCTCAGCCTCCCCAGTTACCTGAGGTGGGTACTCTTACTGCAATCCTTTATGGGTTGTATTTAGTATTTTTGAATTTAAACCCAGCTTGTTGTTGTTAGCCCTAGGAGGGTTTGACCTCCAGGCCAATTGGCTGTGAAGGGAGACTGTGTTCAGGTTGGATGGGCGGAGTCTCTGAGCTGTGCAGGCTGTGTCAGCGTCAGCTGCGTCCTATGCAGCGCTCGCGCACGCACGCGTGGGTCTCTGTTGGATGGGGATGGCTGCAGACACCTCCAAGAGAAAGCTGCTAGTCTCTTCCCCTTGCCAGACAACTCTGCCTTTCCCCAAATGTGCCTGCACACCAAAAGTCTAGCCCAGGATTGTAAAATAGATGGTTTCCGGAACCAGGAGACAAGTTTCCAGGGGGCAAGTCGCGGGTTTGTGCGACCCTTGCACGGAAATTCGCAGACTAGGCGCCTCTGCCACACCCCGCTTCCTGGTTGCGTCCTCCAGACCTCGGACCTAGCCTGGGTCTGGGGAATCTGTGCAGGGGGACTTCTCCACGTACCCCGGATCTCGGACCTCGCCTGGCGCTGGGGAATCCAGGCAGTGGGACGTCTCCGCCCTTCCCCGTTGAAGAAATCTGTCCTGGTTGCTGCTCCAGCCCCAGCCCGCGCGTGCGCGCAACCAGGGCGGCTCCTAACCTGTTTCCGTCTGAAAGGCTGCGCTCCCACAGCTCCTGAGTCTCAGTGTCCCACCTCTACCCCTATTAGTGGAGTTTTCATTCAGCCAGCTTTCTGGCGATTCTGGGTGCTGTCTGTTCTGCTGTTATGTTGTAGTTCTTAAATCGTTGCACGGGGCAGAACAATAGGTGTTTGCCTATGCCGCCATCTTGGTGTGTGTCTCAACAATTGAAATTTCTTTTGAGAGCCGAAAACTGACTTCTGTGCATAAGCCATGAAGTTTCAATCACACTGTATGTGCACATCCGCATGTGATATTTTGTGGAAGAACCATACTCAAGGGGCCAAAGAGCCACATGTGGCTCGAGAGCCACAGTTTGCCAACCATTTCTCTATTCAGTTAGGAAATTATAAGGGATTTGGGCTGTGAGCCAAACTGTGGACAAACACCAATATGTGGACAAATATCATAAATCATACATCACAACATAATATGCTGCTTAGCAGAAGAGAGAGAGATCAGTAAACCCTATGGGGTACTATTGTTGGGGAACCGAGTTCCTGATGTCACAGCGACTGCACTGCATGGGACAGAGACAGTGAGGGAGGAACTGCTTCTGTCCTGGAAAGCTGGGAACCAGCAGGTCCACTGCCTCCAAAAGGCAACTCCTGAAACAGAAGTGCCTTTCATTTAGGAGTGGCTCCTATCTACTATTCTTTGTTGCTGTTTTTACTATTTAAAATCACCAGTAGCAATTTTTAAACCTTTTCAAAAAATAATTTTTAAAACATTCATAACTAATTGATAGAACAGCCCTGCCATTTTGCCACAGTGGAGTTACTAACCCTGTTTTGCAGATTTGGAAACTGAAGCTCAGAGAGAATAAGGGTTCATCTGAAGGAAGAACAAAGTTTTCCTTGACTCTCTCAGGGATCGTGGCTGTGTCTGAAATTAAATGGACAAAGACAAATTAATAGGAGGAAAGCACACAACTTTACCTCACATGAGTTTCATGTGACATGAAGACTCCAAGAAACCAACCTGTGTGCTTCATGCAGGGTCTGATGAAGAGCGGTCCATGGTGGAGAACTGAGATGGCACAAAGGGTAAGTGTACTAGTTTGGGGAAAGTGAACAAAGGTCTGTTTGTACAGATTTTTCTTGGTATCCTTTCCTCTAGAGATAAGGATGCTTCTTTCCTTTGGGTCAAGTCTCACATGAGAGTTTATGACCTGCTTCAGGGGAAAAAGGCAGAAACAGTCAGAGAGATGTCCTTCTTACTTCTGCCATTTTCTCAAATTCCTTCAGCTTAAAATAATCAGAAGGCCATGCATGGTCCTAAGGGTCCCATTATGGGGAAGTGTGTCCTGAACCCCATTATCTCACATCCAGCACCTAGCAGAATTGGTGTTTGGGTCCTGATTTATGGCCCACAGCTATACAACTCTGCTCTTCTATCTCCATTTTACTTGGTGTCTAATAAAGTTAAAGTTAAAGTAAAAATGATAATAGTTTTGTTAAAGTATGGAAGAAAGGATTGCTTCTTTTGGTTGCTAACCCATCATTAAATGAGGCTAGAAAGACAAAAAGTGCACTAAGCAGCTTCTTACCTCTGACATAGAACACGAGGCCTCTGCTGTTTGAAGAATGTGTACACTGGAGGTATACATAGTTGTCTATTTAAGGATGTAAAAGTAAACTCAAAAAACTTCTTGGAAAATGTTGTTTCTTATTTGAAAGAATTTTGAAAAGATGTTCTTTAGTGAGAAACCAAGATGGTGGCATAGGTAAATACCTAAACTGCTACCTCGCACAACAATTTCAAAAATACAACTAAAAAATAAAATGGACATCATCCAGAACCACAGGAAAGCTGGCTGACTGGAAATTCTACAACTAGCAGGAAAGAGAAAAGCACACGGAGAATTGGAGCAGCTACAAAGCCTGAGGTACAAGACATGTGGGCACAGAGAGGACAGGACGTGAGAGGATGGGGCGACTGAATGCCTGGCTGGTGTGTTCTAGCGGGAAGGAGACAAAAGCTTCAGACTGCACTAAACCCCAGTTCCAACAGCACTGAACCTCAGTCTTGGGCGAGACCCTGGGGACCCAGGCTCATACAGGGGGAATCTGGACTGTATGGCGGAAACTCGGGGGAGCAGCAAAAGACAGAGGTCCGGAGATGCGCACAGAGAGGACTGACAAATCTCCAGGCTGCACTGAACCTCAGTTCTGACTGCACTGAACCCCAGTCCAAGGTGAGACCCCTGGGGACTCAGGCCCATATGCGAGGAATCTGGACTGTAAGGTGGAAACTCAGGGGAACGGCATAAGTCAGAGGTCCAGAGGCGTGCAAATGTGCACAGAGAAGACGTATTATTGAGTGTGCCACTGGCTTAATCTAGCATGAAGGAGACAAAAGCCCCAGATGGTGCTGAACCCCAGTACTGGCTGCACTGAACCCCAGTATCAGGCAAGAATCTGGGATTCCGGATTCACTGGGGGAGAGACTGGAATGTTTGGCAGTGGGCAAAACTCGAGAGCGCCTTTCTCTCAGAAGTGATTGTAGCCATTGCCTGTGAACACTGAGACCCAGGAACCTCATAGGGAAGGGCTGACTGGAAGCCAAGGCTGTTGGCTCCATCTTGAAACTCCATCCCATCCAAGCTGAGCAAGAGGCTTTTGCAATTTTGCAAATCTTGTCCCAGCATAGATACAGCTAATCTTCACAGCCAATTGGCCTGGAGGTCAATTCCTCCCAGTGATACCAACAACAATCAAGACTTAACTACAACAAGGCTGTACACACAGTCCACAAAGGGATGCACCAAGAGTGTCCACCTCACGTAATAGGAGACACCTAGCACACAAAGCTACCCTACCAACTCAGGGAAGCAGCGAAAATGCGGAGACAAAGAAACAGATCACAATTGAAAGAAATGGAGGGGGAAAAACGACTGGATATAGAGTTCAAAATCACAGTTATAAGGTTTCTCAAGACGTTCCTAGAAAAAGCCAATAAATTTAGCGAGACCCTCAAGGATATGAAAAAGGACCAACTAGAAATTAAACATACACTGACTGAAATAAAAAAAACTATTATAATGAGACCCAACAGTAGACTAGAGGAATGCAAGAATCAAGTCAAAGATATAAAATGCCAAGAGGCAAAAAACACTCCACCAGAAAAGCAAAAAGAATCCAAAAATTTGAGGATAGTATAAGAAGCCTCTGGGACAACTTCAAGCACACCAACATCAGAATTATGGAGGTGCCAGAAGGAGAGAGAGAACAAGATACTGAAAACCTATTTGAAGAAATAATGACTGAAAACTTCCCCCACCTGGTGAAAGAAATAGACCTACAAGTCCAGGAAGTGCACAAAACCTCTAATAAAAGGAATACAAAGAGGACCACACCAAGACACATAATAATTAAAATGCCAAGAGTGAAAGACAAAGAGAGAATATTAAAAGTAGCAAGAGAAAAACACTTAATTAGCAACAAGGGAGCACCCACATGGTTGTCAGCTGATTTCTCAACAGATACTATGCAGGCCAGATGGGAGTGGCAAGAAATTTTCCAAGTGATGAATAACAAGAACCTACAACCAAGATTACTCTACCCAGCGAAGCTATCATTCAGAATTGAAAATCAGATAAAGAGCTTCACAGATAAGAAGAAGCTAAAGGAGTTCATCAACACCAAACCAGTATTATATGAAATGCTAAAAGATATTCTTTAAGAAGAGGAAGAAGAAGGAAAAGGAGGTAAAGGTGGCTGCTTTAAACTAGAGCATGGATGGAACTGGAGAGCATTATGCTAAGTGAAATAAGCCAGTCAAAGAAAGATAAATATCACATGATCTCACTCATTTATGAAATATAATGAACAACATAAACTGATGAACAAAACCAGATCCAGAGACAGAGAAACATTGACTGTCAAACCTCAGAGGGAAGGTAGGGGAAGGTGGAGGTAAGGAGAAGAGATCAACCAAAGGATGCATGCATATGGGCCTAACTAATGGACACAGACACCAGGGAGGGTGAGGGCATGAGTGGGGAGAGGGGTGGACGGAATAATGGGGGATGAGGACACATATATAATACCTTAATCAATAAAGAATTTTTTTAAATGTTCTTTAAAGCTTTACTAATTTTCTTGGACATATAATAGTGTCTGAAATTATGTTTTAGTAACTTTCAATATTATTTAATAAAACAATGTGGATTCAGTTTTCCTTTACACATAATTTTTAAAATATTTTTATTGATTTTAGAGAAAAAGAGAGGTATAAATATCAATGATGATAAAGAATCATTGATTGGCTACTGCTGCCTACTCATGCCCCACACTGGGGCTCAAGCCTATAACCGGGACTAAGCCCTGAGCCACGCCGAACAAGTTAAACATAATTTTTAATCAAGAAGAAAATACACAGCTAGATTCATGTTGACATTTTTAAAGGCTCAAGCATTCTAAAACTGCCTTAGCATATTCCTTCTGATGAGCTCAAAATATGTCCAGATTCCTACATCCTGACTAGCATAGAACAACTTTTAAAACAAATTTTGTTCTTTCATTGAATAAATTATCAAAGTGAATCAGTTAATGTATTTGATTTCTTTCTTGCTTAATAAAAATAATTGGAAAATACTGATCGTCAATCAATCAGTCCAAAAATAAAGAAGAAATATAATACTTAAAAAACTGCTACCATTTCAGTGCTCAGAAAGCCCTTTGTGGCCTGTGTTCCAGCCTCCTTGTGTCTGAACTTTCCCTCTGAGATGAAATGACTCTGTAAGAAATCTCACAATCTCACATAGTTAAGTAAACACACAAACTCATGCCTGTTGATAATCACCACTGCAATCTCGCCAAAAAAGAACCTGTGTCTTCCTGAAATCTTTGTGAACTAAATAGTTTAGCTGATAGCTCACATGACCCCAGCAAGAGTACCTTGAAGAGTTTGTAATAATTTGTCAGTCAAAAGTGTCCAAGGCACTGGCCAGGTGGCTCATTTAGAGCATCATCCGGATACACAAAGGTTATGGGTTCCATTCCTAGTAAAGGCACATATTAGAATCAATCAATGGATGCATAAATGAGTGGAACAACGTATCTCTCTCCCTCCCTCTCTTTCTGTCTTTCCTTCTCTCTCTCAAATCAATAAAAATAAAATTTGGATACGGAAAGCTATAAATCATTAGGTCTCCAAAAATCACAAACACTGATTGTGTTACCAGAGGTTCCATCATGGAAAATTGTGGAAGGTCTTAAAGGGCTTTCTCCCAATCTAGGATGTAAAAGCAGAAGGGCCACAACCTAAGTGAGGTTGTCAGACCGAAAGCAGAAAAGATTATGAGCAATAGATTGAGATTCTTGCTTTCCATAAATCATTTTTAAAGGCTTCTTAATGAAATGAAATACAAACAGATGTACATATTAGTAGTAGTAAGCAGTTTAATAAATTCTTATAAAGAACACAGCTGTGTGAATATCACTAAAAACAAATTTTAAAAAATAAACAGGATATCATCAGAAGACCCTTTCATACCTGCTCCTGCAAAGGGAAACTATCTGACTAGTTTGCCTGTTTCCATGTTTCATATGAAAGTAAGCATATAGTCTGCACCCTGTAGCTTCCTTTACTCAACATCATGTTTATAAGAGTCACTATAATGTTTCATTAGCAGTAGACTATTCCTTCTAACTGCCAAAATGCATTCCACTGTGTTGAATACAACTCACATTATTCATTGTATTACCGATGGACATTTAATCCAAAGGTTATTGTCTGTTTTGGGAAGTTGTTTTAAAAAATCACATATTTGAGAGAAACACTCGAATATAGATGAAGCAAATAGAAGGGTCAATTCACGTGCATAGACTTCTTTGTTCTGTTCTGCTCCCCAACCCTGCTCCCCAGACTCAGAAAAAAATGTGAGTTATGCTTGTGAGAAGGTAAGTGTTACAAGGAGAGTGGGATTTGGAGCCCCAGAACTTGACGAGAACATTGGATCTGCAGTTGTGGACTCAGGAATTTGCACATGTGTGTAAACTTCAGGGATGCCTCTGGTCACTGCAACATCCTCTGTACATATCTCAGAGCAGCTAGGATGCCTCAGGCAATCCCAAGTTTTTGTGACTTCAGTCTCTAGCGGCTCAACAAGTGTAGGGATCCAGCCACTTCTCAAGAAAACTTAATCAGGATTTGGCAGATGTACCTTCCTGTTTTCAATACAACTATGGTTGAAACTTCTAGCACACAGCTCATAATTTTTTCCCTTTTCTAAGGACTTGGCAATGAGTCTGCTTAAGATCTCTTTCTGGAACTTTAAAATGTTAACTGCTCACTAAGTTTTCAGTAAGTTGAGGCAAAGCTAGCTTATTTTCATATAGTCTCTGTTTGTTAAGATATTAACTTTTTGTTTTAGAGAGAGAGGAAGGGAGAGAAAATGAGGAGGAGAGAAACATCAATGACACATTGATAAGCTGCCTCCTGCATGGCCCCCACGTGGGATCTAGCCTACAACCTGGGCTTGTGTCCTGACTTGAAATGGAACCAGCAACCTTTCAGCGCATAGGACAAGGCCCAACCAACTGAGCCACACCTTCCAGGGCTATATAGTTTCTATTTCTCTGGATGTAATAGTTTAAAATATTTCTAAATACTTTAGAGAAGAAACACTTGAAATTTCTCTTTCTGATGACCAGTACATAAATTCAAAGTGCCTTTGGGAGCTAAAGAAAACAAGAGTACTATTTGAAGGAGGGTGGCTGGGAAAAGAGGAGGAAATGTAGTGTTTGGATTCATTGGTTTGGAAAGACTTTTCAAATATTTTCATCAGTATCAAGAACTTATTTATGTTTTATTTTTGGCATGGCTATAAGGAAATTATATATATACTAGAGGGATCTGGCTGGCCTGCCCTGATGGGATCCGATCAGGCTGGGCTGGCAGTGGGGAGAGGCTGTGGGCAGTTGGCTAGCCAGCCCTGACCCTGATTGGAGGAGGGGGCAAACGGGAGTGGGGCCAGCCTGGGTTGGGGGCACCCCTGATCGAGCCATTGGCCTGGTAGTTCCAGCATTCTGGTCACTTGGCTTTTATATATATAGATCCTCAAAGACTTTAGATATTATTTTATAAAGAATTTGCTGCCGCTAATAAACACAAATGTACGAGATACTATAAATATTTATTTAAAGAATTGAGGCTTTTAATTGTATATTTTTTTCTTTTCCTGTCTGTCTTAGATTACAAATATCTTTTTGATCTTACAAAAGCACTCAAATGATATGACAGTGGTTTCTAGAAGCACATCTGGAAGATTAATTAATGACCTGTGCTGTAGTTCAGGAGCATCTTAGTCTCTTGATAAAGTTCATAGGAAGGCTCAAAACACAAAAATATGGTGATAATAGTTAAAATAATTATCATATTAAGATTATTCTAAAAATATAATAATTATAGTGTGCTGTGCAAATCCTAAAAAAAAAAAAATGAAAATGAAAAGAAATATAGACAGTTCTCCCTCCTACCCATGACATTGGTTCTTCAAGCCAACATTTTTTCTGCTTTTTACTTTCATACCAGTCACTGTGGACTTTAATGAATTTTTAAAATTAATCTTCATATTGATTCTCTGAGGTAGGACATAGTATTCTCCCCATTCTACAGATGAGGAAACTAGACTTTGAGAGGTTAGCTCTTTTCCAAAGTTACAAGATTGTGAGTGACAGAGCTGGCACTTAAATCCAGCTGTGTCCTGAAGTCCAAGCCTCCCTGCCACATCAAGGATGGCACCAAGGCCGAGTTAGCCTGAACACAGAGGCACCATCAGGCCCAGGAGAGGCAAAGGCCTAAATTACTAACTCCAAAGGTGAGGACAACTTCCACTGGATCTACTGAAAATAATGAAACCTAGCTCTCCAACAATTTAGGGGACAATGTTAGTATTAAAATTTGGATTTGGCTTTGCCTCATTTTTTAAGCTGGTGACATGAAGACAATTTCACTTAGAGAATAAGGACTGTTATGTCCATTGAGGGTCTGCTCTGTCCTTCTAGGTGCTGGGAAGTAAGAAGATAACAAAATGAGGTTCCCACATCAAAGCACATAAACATACGACTGCTGCGTCTATAACATCAGCAGATGAGAGTTTTGCTCCTTGAGTCTGCATTTAAAATAAACACCAGATCAATCTCCTTAGGGTCCACAGTGGACTCCTTTTTGACTAAAGTGCTAACATGAGTTCTTTCCTACCATATGTGAGGTACTCGTGAACAACACCATTAAAGGACAATATAAGAATGTAAAGATTTGGTTCATTGAAAGGTTCATTTCCAAGTTTTCCTGAGTCCCTCTCCCGCCCCCCACCCCCCCACAAAAAAACAACTTTTACCACAAGTATATTCCTCTCTCCTCCCTCTTCCCAGCTAGAATAATCTGTGCTAAAATCAAGCTCAAAATTACAGATTTGTTTTTAGGCAGGCTCTATACTCCACTCCCAGTAAAGGAGGACTGTAGAAGGTGGGAGCCAAAGTGGTAGAACCAACCATACAGACACCTGATTTAACTCTTTTAAAAAAATGCAGTTACTGCCCTGACCAGTTTGGCTCGGTGGATAGACCATCAGCCTTCGGAATGAAGGGTCCCAGGTTTGATTCCAGTCAAGGGCATGTACCTTGGTTGCGGGCATATCCCCAGAAGGGGGTGTGCAGGAGGCAGCTGATCATTGTTTCTCTCTCATCAATGTTTCTAACTCTCTATCCCTCAGCCTTCCTCTTTATAAAAAATCAATAAATTTTTTAAAAAATTCAATTGCTGAGACTTAGAAGTTAAATGTCTTGTCCATGGTCAAAAACAAATAAACAATAAATCCAAGACTTAGACATTTTTCTGCAACCCTATAGTTCATGTGATGTCCAATCCCATGGTCAAAAAATCCCATAATATGAGTTCTGCCCATCACAATGATTGGAACAAGGCAGATTCTTAGTGGAAGTTATTTGAGTAAATACATCTGAGGGAACCCCCCAGCTTCTGGTGTTTCTTGAGTTACCTTCTCATTAATCCTCTTATGCATTGCATCTTCCATTCCTTCCTGAACTAAATTAGCCAATAATGTTATACCATTCTCACCTGAGTAGCAATATCTCCAGTGATGCATAAATTACCTGGGCAGAGAGAGAGACCATTCAGAGCTACTTAATTAGTGCATTTACCAGGATATATTTTACTAGTTGACCATAGATATGCCACACAGAAGCTGAGGCAAAATTGTTTTAGGGGTTGGTGACAAATCCAGGATCTAGAGCAGAGGGAAGTGAAAGAGAACTGAGCCCAAACTGGAGATAATAGATGAGCTAACTGATTTGCTCAAGGACATCTAGATGCTTGGTACCAGAGTGGGGATCTGAGCTCTGACATCAAGATCAGTCTGGCTACTCTCCCAATGGACCAGAAGATACTAAGGCTTCATGGAGGTGCTTGCAGAGGGGTAAATGACGCTGCAGAGAGGTAAATGGTGTGCAGAAGCATAAAGGGCAAGGGGAAAGGAGGATGCCTATCCTCAATGAAAATGTTTATGAAGAGAGAGAACCAAGATGGCAGCATAGGTAAATACCTATTGTTCTGCCCCACTCAGTGATTCAAAAACTACAACATAACAACAAAACAAACATCACCCAGAATCACCAGAAAGCTGGCTGAGTGAAAACTCCACAAATAAAAGTAAAGGTGGGACACTGAGACTCAGAAGAGCGACGGGAGCGCAGCCTTGAAGACGGAAACAGGTTAGGAGCCGTCCTGGTCACGCGCGCGGGCTGTAGGGCTGGAGCAGCAACCCTGGCTGGATTTCGCCAACAGGGAGGGCAGAGACGTCCCACTACACGGATTCCCCAGTGCCAGGCAAGGTCTGAGATCTGGGGTACGTGGAGACGTCCCACTGCACGGATTCCCCAGTGCCAGGCGAGGTCCGAGGTCCGGGGGACTCACCCTGGAAGCCGGGCGCGGCAGAGATCTCCTAGTCTGTGGAGAAACTGGGCAGCTGGGAAAAGAAGTTTGCGCTCAAGTGTCACACAAACGGGCGACTTGCTCCCTGGAAACTTGTCTCCTGGTCCCAAAAACCACCTGTTTTACAACCCTGGGTGAGACTTTGGGTGTGCAGACTCATTTGGGGAGAGACAGAGTTGTCTGGCAAGGGGAAGAGACTAGTGGCTTTCTCTTGGAGGTGCCTGCAGCCATCCCCATCCAACAGAGACACGTCTGAGCGCCTCATAGGACATAGCTGACACTGAGGCTGCCTGAGCAACTCAGAGACTCCGCCCATCCAACCTGAACACAGTCTCCCTTCACAGCCAATTGGCCTGGAGGTCAAACCCTCCTAGGGCTAACAACAACAAGCTGGGTTTAAATTCAAAAATACTGTACAACCCATAAAGGATTGCAATAAGAGTACCCATCTTAAATAACTGGGGAAGCTGTGCCACTGACCCTTAGAGGACATCTACCACATAAAGCAGCCACCATGCAGAGATATGGAAAGAAATCAGGTGTGAAAGAAATGGAGGAGAAAAGACGACAAGACATAGAGTTCAAAACCACGGTTATAAGGCTTTTCAAAAGGCTCCTAGAAAAGGCCAATGAACTTAATGAGAACTACGAGCAAATAAACAAGACCAACCAGGAAATGAATGAGACTTACAAGGAAATGAATGAGACCCTCAAGGAAATGAACAAGACCTCTGAGGATATGAACGAGACCCTCACAGATATGAAAAGGGACCAACTAGAAATCAAGCATACATAGACTGAAATAAAAAATATTACACAAAGTCCTAAAAGCAGTCCAGAGGGCCACAAGAACCAAGTCAAAGATTTGAAATACAAAGAACCAAAATCCACTCAGCTGGAAAAGCAAGAAACAAAAAGAATTCAGATAATTGAAGATAGCGTAAGCGGCCTCTGGGACAATCTCAAGCATGCCAACATCCGAATTATTGAGGTCCTAGAAAAAGAGAGAGAGCAAGTTAATGAAAACCTACTTGAAGAAATAGTGACTGAAAACTTCCCCGACCTGGTGAAAGAAACTGACTTAAAAGCCCAAGAAGTACACAGAACCCCAAAATATAGGAATCTAAAGAGGACCACACCAAGACATATCATAATTAAAATGCCAAGAGCAAAAGATAAAGAGAGAATATTAAAAGCAGCAGGAGAAAAACAGTTGGTTACCTACAGGGGAGCACCCATACGATTGTCAGCGGATTTCTCAACAGAAACGTTGCAGGCCAGACGGGAGTGGCAAGAAATATTCAAAATAATGAATAGCAAGAATCTACAACCAAGATTACTCTATCCAGAAAAGCTATCATTCAGAATTGAAGATCAGATAAAGTGCTTTGCAGATAAGAAAAAGCTAAAGGAGTTCATCACCACCAAACCAATATTATATGAAATGCTGAAAGATATTCTTTAAGAAGAGGAAGAAGAAAAAGGTAAAAATATAAATTATGAACAACAAATACACATCTATCAACAAATGAACATAAAAATCAAGTGAATTGATAGGCTGATGAACAGGATAAACTGGTGAATATAACAGAATCATGGACATAGAGAGGGAATGGACTGACAATTCTTGGGGAGAAAAGGGGTGTGGGAGATACAGCAAGAGACTGGACAAAAATCTTGCAACAATGGGAGAGGACATTGGGGAGGGGGAGGTGAGGGTGGAGGGTGGGATAGGTACAGGGTGGAGGGAAGATATAGGGGGATAAAAAAGGGGAAACAATGTAATTAATAAACTGAATAATAAAGATAAAAAGTATTAAAAATAAAATATAAAAATAAATAAAAAAATGTTTATGAAGAATCTACTCATTGAGTGTTGGACTCACTGGTGGGGCCCTACTCTGATATAACTGGTGTTTTCACAGAATAGGAAGAAGCAACAGAAGTAGGTCTGCACAGAGGAAAAGCCATCTGAAGACACAAGAAAGTGACTATCTATTTACAAGCCAAGGAGGGGAGCCCCAGGAAAAAGTACACCTGCTGGCACCTTGATCTTGGACTTCAAATCTCCAGGACGGAGAGAGAATATATTTCTCTTATTTAAGCCAGCCATTCTGTGGTATTTTGTATGGCAGCCCAAGATAACCAATATGACAAAGAAGGCCAATAGTGAGGGTCTGCTGAGGACTACTTCTCCCTCAGCCTCATTCAGCTCCAGGCTTGTCTGGGCTCAGGGAGGAGATGGCGAACTGATACATAGAGCTGAACCTTATCCAGGCATTGTCAAGTTAACCAAGTTCATGTTGAAACAAACAAGCAAAAAGAGATCAATAATGATGGAAGGCGTAGATAGCCATGAACAATTTTCCTGTGGCTTACCTGTTTTAATTGCCTTGTTGCCCTGGTGGTTGGTTTTGTATGAGCAAACATTTGTCTCAGAAAACTTGTTTGTTGAAAATATACAACCTACACTATTTGAGGCCTCAGATTTTCAATGTTTGCAAAATAATTGTTTATATCAAGGAAAGAGTAAATCCCATAGAAAGGGGGGAAGTTATCAAAAATGGCAGAGTAAGGACCTCTGAAAATTTCTATTAAAGCACCGAGAACACTGGCAAAACTGGTCAAAGTCAACTTTTTCAGAATCTGGAAATTGATCAAGATTTTGGCAATCTGAGAAGAGTTTATTCAAGGGAAAAAAGGCTGAATCTCAGTAACAGCAATAAAATGTTGACATTTCAATTTGTTCCATCTCCATTCCTCTCCCCAGCTGAGCAGTAACCCTGATAACTAACAAGCTCAGTGAAAACCAGTGCCTGGCAGCCATTGGAGGATGCAGACTGGGGCAGGAGTTCCTCCAAAGCCCTCTCCCCAGAGAACTTTCCGATTTGATCCATCTGGTGGTTCTTGGAAGAGCCCACTCACAAACCTCTCTTTATTTTAACTGACATGGGTCTTACCCACTGCGAAGAGTCTTTTCCCAGGACACTCATTGAAAACCACAGATGTCTAAAGTGGTATATAATAGTTGAGTCAAATAGTAGACTAACTAAAAAACTTACAAGAATTAGCTGGGAATATGGTGTTGTCAATAGGGAGCTTTGGAAAGCTTTAATATATTTCTGGGACTCTAGAAGGCTACATGCAAACCCAAGGCTGTGCAAATGCTCAGGAAAGACCTGAGAAGGTCCTAAATGCTCACCTCTGGCTGACCTTGAGGCTCTATGCAAGCAGGAAGTAAAGGCTAAGACAGAGGTGAAAACTGTCTACCCAAATGCTGAAAGTGTGCCCAAATACTGACAGAGTTCCTCAGCAAAGACTCTGAGAGTTCTGGGTGTCACGTGTCAGTAAAATGTCTGTCCCATTATCAGCTGACAACTAAGCTAAATGAGCAGAGACTTCTGTGGCCAAAAGTGACAAAGTATACAGACTATACTAAATACACAGAAAAATACAGTAATACAGAAAATACACAGAAAAATAACTAAATAAAAAGGCAACAAATCCTGGGGAGAATCCAATTCCAAAGTTACCATAATACTTTTTTATGTTTTCAACAAAAACTTATAAAATATGTAGAGAAACAAAAAGTTATGGCCCATACTCAGGAAAAGAAAATCAGTCTCTAGAAATTGTCCCCGAGGAAGCCTAGATGTGGACTTACTAGGCAAAAGCTTTTAAATTTGCTGTTTCAAAAATGTTTAAAGAGCTAAAGAAAACCATGTTTAAAGAACTAAAGGAAGTATGAGAAGGGTGTCTTATCAAATAAATAGAAATTATTATTTTTTTTTAAAGAACCAGCTCTGGCCAGTGTAGCTCAGTTGGTTGAGCATAGTCCCATGCACCAAAGGGTTATGGGTTTGATTCCATTACCATAACCTAGGTAATGGGTTTGATCCCCTGTCCAGAAGCACATGGCAGACAACCAATCAATGCCTCTCTCTCTCTCTCTCTCTCTCTCTCTCTCTCTCTCTCTCTCTCTCATCATTTAAAAAATAAATAAATAGCCGAGACCAGTTTGGCTCCGTGGATAGAGCATCGGACTGCGGACTGAAGGGTCCCAGGTTCGATTCTGGCAAGGGCATGTACCTTGGCTGCGGGCACATCCCCAGGAGGGGGCATGAAAGAGGCAGCTGATCGATGTCTCTCTCTCATCGATGTTTCTGACTTTCTATCCCTCTCCCTTCTGCTCTGTAAAAAAATCAATAAAATATATTTTAAAAAATTACAGCCTCTTAAATGAGAAAAACTTGTTTCTAAAAAAATAAAAATAAATAAATAAATAATAAAAAGAACCAAATAGAAATTTTGGAGTTGAAAAGTATAATAACTGAAACAAAAAGTTTACCAGAAGAATTAGTAAAGTCTTTGAAGAAAACTTCCTTGATGATGTTATTTTTCTTCATTTCTCCATGCACAGTAACTGGGAGAGTAAACAAGGTGGCTGTGTTTCCTAATGACATCGATCCCACTGAGCCGTCCCAAACAGTTCACTTTGGATTAACTGAGGGCCTATTACTTGATGCTACAAAATAGAGAAACAGAGGTTTGTCTTAACGAAGAGCCCTCAGGGACCTGCAACTTCTAGTAAGCTCTCTTTGTCATTTTCATTTACTAATGACTCATGTCTCTCTCACAAGCCTTCTTCACACCTAATCTAATATACATATTCATTCAGCAAACGTGTTGGGCCATCCATTAGTGATACACTGGTGAATAAGGCAGGTGCAGCCCCTGCCCTCCTGGCCTCAGGGCACTAACATGTAGTATAGATAATGTAATGTCAGCTGTGAATGTCCCAGGAAGAAAAACAAAACCAGGGTAGAAGGTGGGGTCCCTTTAGATAAGGTGGTCAGGAAAGAACTCTAGGAAGGTGACATAGGAACAGAACCCTAAGCGAAATGCAAAGATCAAAGAAAGGAGAGTTCCAAGAGGAGGGAATGAGCTATGACTGTGAGGATTCATAGGAAGGTCAGTGTGAGGGCAGACTCTTCTTTTAACAGTTATCTTGGGTTCAGCCTACCTTTTATGCCTTTTGCCACAACCCATATCTTACCTATAGCACTCACATTTACCTTATTCCAGAAATCTTTGTTCTTCTTGCCCCAATTCTGTGGCCCACACAATTCATCTTAAACTCTGCTGCTGCTAGAACAATTTGTCCAGAACAATTTCATCACATCACCGACAGTCAAGAAGTTCTGATGACTCCTTACTGCAGCTGACCCCGTTGGTTCATCACAAGCTCTTACTGGAATCCTGGTATGTCTCAGACACCTCTCTAGGCACTGTGTATACACTAATGCACAACAAAGATCAGGTTCTGCTCTCACAGAGCTATGTTCTTGAGGAATAACACAGAAACTAAACAAATAAACCAACAGTTATCAAGAGAAGTTCATATAATGGTTAAGTGCCAAGAAGATAACAGAGAAATAGTGGTAGTGGTGGGAGGGAGAGGGGGGACCTAAAGTGGTCTGAGATGGTCTAGAAAATCTAGTCTGTTCCGAGAATGGAATTAGCAGGTCCCAAGGTCCTAACATGGGGCTCTTCAAAGTCTGGCTCCACAGCACCTCCTTTGGGAAGTTTCCACAGCACACCACAGGAGCAGGCCACTTCTCCTCTCAGTGACTAAAGCAGTGTCCATATTTGTATTTGATTGTCAAATGATCAAATTTGTCTTCCTCTAATAGATTATGAGTCTGCTGCGTATAAGAATATAATACAATTAATGTCAGGCTACCTGGAGTGCCACAAACCACTGACAACTGTCTGTGGAATGGAATTGAATGAAGCATAGTTGTAACCAGACAAACAATGGGTCTGTGCTGCCTATCACTACTGGAGCCCATTAAGCAGAGACAGGGTTGAATCATATATAAGTGTTTATTCCAATAATACCTGCAATATGGGAGAGCAGCAGGTTATCCACAAAAATCTGCTCTTCAGAGCACCATAAACCAGCTGCTTATATAGCAAAAAAGAAGTTTATAGATATGCAAAAGGATTGGGGGTCTTCAAAGGGCTTAGTGATATGCAAGGACTAGGATTACATGGAGAAATAGCCAAAGAGAGTGCCAAAATTAGCAGGTAAGCAGGCTGGAGGTTTGCAAAGGCCTGCAGGTATGCGAAAAAGGCTGGGAATCTTTAAAAGGCTGGTGGTTCTGGTTTCTGGAACAAATCTGTTAATCTTTCTATGATAATAGGCAGCTCCAAATGGGGAGGAAGGGCTTTATCTCCAGGTCAGCTCCAGCCTAGGTAGAAGTGCCTTCTTTAATCAGAATAAAATAATCATGGTTAACAGAGCATGATTAATATTTCTTACAATATTAGCTGGTTCCCCAACATCCTATTTCTGCCCCCTTTCCTAGTGTCCTAATCTGGCAGGTAGAATCAACCATTGTTGAGCTGTAATCCAGCCTTCACTTACATTCCTGATTTTGTTAATCCAGGAATTGCTGCTCCTGTTCTATCTGGGTAAAACTTGACAACATTTACAAACTTTAATAACTCCATCCTATATAATAAAGAGGTAATATGCAAATTAACCCTCACACCCTCACAATATGGCTGCCTATGACCAGGCCAGCAGGGGAGTTAGTGAGGGATGACCATACGACTCAACAAACAGGCTGTGTGGGGTGACCAAGCCAGCAAGGAGTGAGAAGGGGCAACTAGGGACAACCAGGCCAGCATGAGTGGGGCAATAAGGGGTGACCAGCCAGTGCGGGGGGGGCAGTTAGGAGTGATCACAGTAAGGGGTGACCAGGCCGGGTGGGAGGGGGAGCAGTTAGGGATAATCAGGCGAACACACAGAGGAAGTGAAGGGTGATCAGGCCCATGGAGGCAGGGGCAATTAGGGGCTAGAGACTTCACAGACTTGTGTTGTAGGTCCTGTGAGGAGAGACCATGGGAAAGTGTAGATTAATTAGAGCATATTCTTCTCGACCTCACAGAGGTAATACAGGAAGGTGCTTACAAGTTCAATGCAATGGTTCACTCTGAAACAGCAACTCCAGTCCTCTCAGAAGAAGAACAAAGAAAACACAAGAGCATGAGAAACACAGAGCAGCAGTAGTGGCGGTGTCAGTGCACACCCAACTCAGACAGGGAAATTACTGTGAATTCCAGTGACCTAAAAACAAATGTGGGGCATCCCTCCCATGTCCCTGATAGGAATGTGTAAATACTAATAAAGAGCAGGACAATCAGATAGTTGCATGTCAGGAGTTCTTTGACAGAAACTGCCAAACTAGTTTTAAGCAATTTGAGGTGCTAGGAGCCACTATCAAAGAAACATATCTAAGATTGTTGGAGAACTATTAATTTACTAGAGGCCCAGTATACAAAATTCATGCACAGGGGTGTGTGTGTCTCTCAGCCCAGCCTGCATCCTCTCCAATCTGGGACCCCTCGAGGGATGTCTGACTCCCTGTTTAGGCCTGATCCTACTGGGATTGGACCTAAACAGAGCAGTTAGACATCCCTCTCACAATCCAGGACTGCTGGCCCCCAATTACTCACCTGCCTGCCTTCCTGATTGTCCCTAACTGCTTCTTCCTGCCAGCCTTATTACTCCCTAACTACTCCCCTGCCAGCCTGGTTACACTGAACTGCCCTCCCTGCCAGCCTGGAGACCCCTAACTGCCCTCCCCTGCCAACCTGGTTACCACCCAACTGCCATCCCCTGAAATCTTTGTACTCCCCAACTGCCCTCCCTTGCCAACCGGTCACCCCTAACTGCCTTCCCCTGCCAGCCTCATCACCCTTAGCTTCTCTCCCCTGCAGGTCTCGTCCCCTCCAACTGCTCTCCCCTTCAGGCCTAGATCCCCCTCCAGCTGCTCTTCCCTGCAGGCCTGGTTGCCCCCAACTTCCCTCCTCTGCTGGCCTGGTCACCCCTAACTGCCCTCCCCTGCAGCTTTGATCACCCCCAACTGCCCTGCCTTACAGGCCTGGTCCCCCCCCCCCCCCCCCCTGCAACTGCTCTACCCTGCAGGCCTGGGTCCCTCCTAACTGCCCTTCCCTGCAGGCCAATCACCCCCAACTTCCCTCCCCTGCAGGCCTGCTCATACCCAACTTTCCTCTCCAGAAGGCCTGATCCCCCACCCCCAGTCTGCCCTCCCCTGAAGGCCTGGTTCCCTTCCCTGCAGGCTTGGTCACCCCCAACTTCCCTCCTCTGCTGGTCTGGTAACCCCTAACTGCCCTCCCCTGCAGGCTTGATCACCCCCAACTGCCTTCCCTTGCAGGCCTGGTCCCCCCCCAACTGCCCTCTCCTGCTGGCCATCTTGTGTCCACATTGGGGCAGACATCTTTGACCAGATGGGGGCAGCCATCTTGTGTGTTGGTCAATTTGCATATTACTCTTTTATTAGATAGGATGATGTATCAAATAAAAGCAGTGTGCCTAATGTGAGCCTGCAGGTGAGAAATGATAAGAAAAGCAATAAGGGCATCAGGCAGAGACCCCCCAGAGGTGCTGAATAACCTGGATGAGTGGCCATTGTTTTTCTAGTCAGACAAGTAATTTACCACTGGAGAAAACACTTGCTGGGTTCTAAGAGTAAACTCTATGTAGGACCTCAGATATAAATCATTGTTATGAAAGTCTGTAATTCCCATAGCATTTCCCACCAAGATTGGATTATTTTCCTTTATTCAGTCACCAAAATGTGTTGAGCACCAGGTACTATTGCTGCTGAGTCTTCAGGGCCTCCAAAGGAATTAGAGGAAGTCCCAGATAGACCTTGAATTCTATTAGTTGAGGAAGGGAGCCTGGGAGAAACAGAAAATCCTATCTAATAAAAAAGAAACATACAAATTGACCATACATCCACTACACCCAACAGCCAATCAGGAGCTAGTAATCAAATTAACCCAACCATGAGGAGGCAGCCACAGAGCTGGAGCTAGCAGGAGGCTTGGGTTGACCCCAGCAATGGAGGAAGCCAAGCTGCCTGCCCTGGCCAGCCCTCTCAAGGAGGCTCTGAGAAAAAAAAAAAAAAAAGGAAGGGTTGGGAGCTTGGGTCCTTGGTGACTGTGACCAGCCTGCAAACAGCCATCAGCCCCTCACCCAGGCTGGCCAGGCACCCCAATGGACCCCCACCCTAATCTGGAATACCCTTCAGGACAAACCAGTTAGCCCCCACCTGTGCATCAGGCCCCTATCTTTACTAATAAAAGGGTAATATGCTAATTAGACTGGGAGACCTTCCAGGAGACCTTTTGGGCATTCTTCTGAACAAAGCCATGGTGGCAAGGCTGAGGTAGAGGCAGTTAGAGGCCAAGAGGGGAAGTAAGTTGTGGATAATCAGGCTAGTGGGGGGCAGGACTGTTGGGGGCGAGCAGGCCATCAGTGGGGGTCAGCTGGAGGTGATCGGACAGGGGAGCAGTTTGGCGTGAGCAGGCCAGCGGGGGGGGGGGGGGGCAGTTGGGGGCGAGCAGGCCAGTGAGGAGGGAACATAGGGGTGAGTAGGCCAGCAGGGAGGCCAGTTGGGGGTGATCAGGCTGGCAGTGTGGGGGAGTTGGGGGCTAACAGGTCAGAAGGCAGAGTGGTTTAGAGGCAATCAGGCAGGTAGGCAGGCAGGTGAGCAGTTAAGAGCCAGCAGTCCCGAATTGTGAGAGGAATGTCCAACTGCTGGTTTATGCCTGATACCTATAAACTGGGACTCCTTCTTTGAGGGGTCCCAGATTGGAGAGGGTGTAGGCTGGGCTGAGGAATATCCACCCTGCACAAATTTTGTGCAGTAGGCCACTAGTAAACTAACAAACAAGCAAGTGGTGTGAAAGCCAGTGAAGCAGGTAATGGGGGGGTAAGTCTGCAAGGTGATGAGAAGGGGGCCTTAAAAGAAACCCTATTTAAGGACTATTGTATACAGTGGTCAAGGAAGACCCCTCTGATAAGTGACATTAGTGCAGAAAGTGCAAGGAGAAGTGGGAAAGAGGGTTGCAAGTAGAAGGGGAGAAGCAAGTGCGAACTCCCTGTGCAGAAGTATGCTTGGCATAGTCAAGGAATAACAACAAGAACACGAGCCTGAGCAAATGAGAGAGAGAAGATGTGGGGTCTTGCAAACTACAAAAAGACTAGATGAGAGCTATGGAAAAGCTTTGAGCAGAGAAGTGATGATATCTAACTTAGACTGTAAAGGGTTCGCTCTGGCTGTGTGTGCAAAGTAGAGTGGAAGCAGGAATACCCCAGGGTGGAGATTAAGGTGGTAGACCCTACTCTCACTAGCACATTATAACATGAGTTTCACCATCCATACCAAGAAGTCCAGAGCAAGGTGAGTTAATAATGAGTTCCTTGAGCCAAGACCGGTTTGGCTCAGTGGATAGAGCGTCGGACTGCAGACTGAAGGGTCCCGGGTTCAATTCTGGCAAGGGCATGTACCTTGGCTGCGGGCACATCCCCAGTAGGGGGTGTGCAAGAGGCGGCTGATCGATGTCTCTCTCTCATCGATGTTTCTGACTTTCTATCCCTTTCCCTTCTGCTCTGTAAAAAATCAATAAAATATATATTTAAAAAAATAATAATAATAATGAGTTCCTTGAGTCAGATTTTTCAAAATGATAGAATTTTAATTAATCAGAAAGTTTGTGGGATGAAATAGTCTTATGACTGCACTGTCCAATATAATAGCCACAAGCCATATATGTCTCTTGAGAACTTGAAATGTCTAACTGAGGTGTTCTATAAGTATAAATTATACTGAGTTCTGAAGTCATGGTAATAAAACAAAACCCAGAATGTCAAATATTTCATTAGTAATTTTTATACTGATTATATATTGAAGTGATAATAGATTGATATATTGGGTTAAATAAAACATACTCTCTTCTTTTTCTCTCCTCAGATCTTTTATTACATATAGCATGTGATGAGCATTTTATTCAATATTGTATTGTTTTATAGCAAAAGCCTGACTTTGATAAAATAACCAGGTCTTGTATTTGATTCTTTATCCATTACAGAGCCCAGTACCCTGTTAGTCACATAATATGTGCTTTGTTAATGTCTGACCTTGTATTGAAAGGAAGGTAGTGAATGCCAAGCTTTTGGCTACTCAAAAAATTATTAAGATCTGATTTGTCTTAATATGTTCATTCATGGAGAAACCAAGAGACTGGTTGCTATAAAAAGAATATGGCTTCTCTTCTCAAAGGAATTAATTAGGCAAAGTAATGACAAAGAAAAGTAATCTCGCTTTTAAGATGGGACCACATTTTCCAAATGAAGTCAAAGGCTTTGGTAACATAACAGCTCTTCCTTTTTCTCTGGCTACCTCTGGGCTCCACGGCCCACTGAGCACATTCCTTGAGACAGAGTTGAGTCCTGTCAGTGATGGATGGAAATAAGGCTTGCCTTAGGGCTCATAGAATCCAGACATTAGGACATGGTCTACCTTCACAACAGGAAGGAGAGTACTCATCAGGACTGGAAAAACAGACTCTTGAAAGTAATGTCATCTGTTACTTTTCACTTCTTTCTTTTTCACATTTCATTTTTCACTAGAACATGACAAAGTAGGTAGGAAAATTTGTTTACTTTTTTTTTTTTTTAATGTGGCTACTAGAGAATTTAAGATCACGTACGTGGCTCACACTTGTGGCTCACACTGTATTTCTATTGGACAGCACTGGTATTATAAACTGAATTATACAAAGATGTATTTTGTTATTTCAAGACTTGCTGAAAAAATTTTAACTGTGTTGTCTATTTGAATAAACAAAGTTATGCAAAGCATAGTTAATGTAAACAAATTCAACTAATGTGTGTCGGTAATTCTGAATCTCTAAAGCTTCATTCTCGGTAGCCTCAAGGTTGTGATGATAGTAAACATGGCTTTTCAACGCTGGTCTGTCCTTGGAGGGGCCCTGGCCTAGGATCCTGGCCTTAACTGGTTGAGAACATGAACTCTGTCAATTTCCTGGCTGAGATCTTAGGGACATATCACTCCTTGGAGCAGTGACTTTCTAGAAGGACGGGTTTTTCTGGGCCATTTTGTTTGGCCTCTTGCTAATTCATCTTTTCTCCTCCCAAAGGTTTATATGTTTTGGGCTGGGCTCCAAACCCAGGCAGGGCAATGAAAGCTATTATCCCTATTCTAGGTCAGGGGATTTCACATGGGCCCTCATTGTATTCTCATTAGGAAGTTCTGTGCCTCTCAATCTCAGAACTATCTGCAATCGCTCATTAATACAGCTGTGCTCCAGATTCGTTCCTAATCATGCTTTTCAAATCTATGCAAATTAGCACTTGGTTGGGTGGGTTGAGATTCAGGATGCCTCCTCCCCACATTTCTCATTTATCTATTTGGTTTTGCTTTTTAGAAAGATCATAATATGAGTTGACTGGCTTACATTTTTCACTGTTAAATGTGAAAACAATGGTTAAAAATATCTAACAGTGATTAAATACAATTAAGTTAATGGTGTAGTTTGTGCATTCCCCCATATGGCAGGAATCAGTTCTTTTCAAAAGATCTCATAGCAAAAGCATAACCTGAAATGGTGTCCTCCAGCCAAGAGTTAGGTCAGCTTAGAGTTAGACTACTCCTCATAATGAAGAGCATCGGTCTAGGCCCTCAAGGTCAGACATTCAGACCTGTATTCCTATTAATACCATCCACTATTTGCCAGGTCTGAGCTCAGAGCTGTGCAAAGTTAAGTATTCCTTATCTCTTTTTTTCTATTCCCTACTTTCAAAGACTAAGCCATCAAACCTGTGTTTAATAAACAAGCAAGATGAGTAAGCTGAAAAGAAATAAATTAAGGAAGTTAATGTTTTAGTAGAAACAGTTACTGTGTCCCTTCAAAGGTCTTAAATTGAGTTACTTCTAAACACACTTGGAAATGGCTGGGAGCTGGCTGGGTTCTTGATAAACCTTATAGAACACAAATCACCTTACATGCTAGTGAGTTGATGGGAAAGGAGAAGAGACAGCTCTCCGTAGCCAAGTCTTAGATTAGTAAACTCTGGCTGGGCCGACAGGGCACATCTTTTCCTCTGAGGCAACCACCTAAAGTAAAGCCTGATATAAAGCTTTATTTACATCTGATGTCAGAAAAAAAAACCTCAGGATTTAAAGACGTGAAGTGATTTTCCCAAACTTATACAACTCAGGAGATGCAAAGCTGGGATTCAAACACAAAGGCCATGCTCTTTCCAGTGAGCCTCATCAGCCCAAATCTGCAGCCTGAGTCATTTGCCAGGGCCCTGGGATATCTACCTGGAACCTAGCTTTCGGTGCACAGTGGCATCCACAGCTGAGGTGGCTTACCATCCAGTGAGTGACAGGTCAGAAACCATAGCTACTTCCAGGCTTGGAAGGCAAGCAAAACTATTGTCAAGGGAATACTCCAGCCTCTTCAACTAGCACTTTATGATTATTGCTCCCAAAGGAACAGAAATTAAACATTCTTTAGCATGCAGAGAGTTTGGGTGGATACTAATTAATGACATACTCACTTACTTATAACTTACCAGCCACTCCAGGATTTCAGAGATCTTCCACAAACAACTGATTATGACTTTATTTGATGAGGTAGGTGCTTCATTCCCCAGGGCCGTCAGATGGAGACTGAGGAGCTCACATGAAGTAAACAGTAGTATCACATGCTGTATCTATTAGAGTCTAGTCAGAAATCAGGAACCTCTCTAGGTTTCTCAGACAGAGTGGATTTAATACAGAGAACTGGTTACAAAAGAGCTGAGGAACCAAAGAAGACACAGGGAGGCAATCTCAAGAGGAACAAAGCAGACCCTGCTGCTATCCCTAAGGACAGAGGGACAACAGGCAATGCTACCAGATTCCAGGGGTGGATTGCCTTGATAGGTTCATGGAAGAGGTTCGACCAACAATGGGCATGCTGAGCAAAGTGGGGACTGGCCATGAAGAGAAATATCCTGGCTTCTCCTTTCCTCTTGCCCTCCAGTCTTGTATTAGTTCCTTCCAATGACTGAACTTAGAAGCTGAAGGGCAGGGGATCCTGGGAATAGGCTGCACATGTGGCTGTGGGTGGAATGTGGCGAGGAAAGGGGAGACAAAGTATTTCTGCAGGTCATTGATTAAAGACGGGTAGGTAGCATGCAAAGACTTTCTTCTGCTCATCCCTCCCAAAAGTGATTATCAAACATGTTAAAGCACATTTAGGAAAGTGCGGAAGAAGACCATAATAATGGGCTGAAATCCAGGAAGCATAAACTCCAAGGAAGTGTGAAAGAATAATACATGCTTGCTTTGCAAAACAGAAGGTTTACAAGCAACACAGAACTAACTTCTTGTAGACACAATTCATTATCATAAAGCTGGCCTAGAAGTACGCAGATTGAAAGCAGCAGCTGACTGAAGAGGAGCCTCCAAAGCAGGACAGAGTGAGCCCCAGCTCTGGTGGAGGGTGGAAGATGCTACATCTGAACCACACGCATCTAAGTCCAGTATTGCAGAGGGCACTGCCCGGGATGCAGCTATGCAAGGCCCTCCTGTCCCTGAGGTGAACAGCCATCTTTTACTTATTCACTTCACAGAGATTCACTGGACTCCTACGAAGTGCCCCTTCAATGTACCAGGCACTATTCTAAACACTGCAGATTAAAAAGAAAAGACAAATAATAGAAACAGCCAAACCCTTGTATGAGCAAAAGCAATACAGTCCACCCCAGCTGAAGGAGAGGGAGAAAAGGGTATGGGTAGAAAGAACCCTCAACCTTCTTCTGTTATTCTAAGTTCTGGTAGACATTTATGGCAGTTAAACATGCAACAGAAACATGTCTGTTTTGTTCATAGAGATATTACTATAAAGAACATGGATATTTTTTCTTAGTTCAACTCAACAAATATTTACTGTGTGCCAATTCAATGCCTGGAACTGGAGCTATAGAAATAAACAAATTATTTAAACAACATCACCCTACCCTCAGCATGGTAAGAACGGCCAGTTCATGCAATTTTACTTCTGGAACTTGCTGCTGGAGATCTACATCCTGTGCAGGTTCATGCAGAGGGTGGAGAAAGGTCCTCAACAGGGCAGAGGGTGGGGATGCTGGTCAGGTTGTCTCCAAGCGGAGACAACTCGAGCCAACTCTGCAGCACTCCAGGGACTATGTCCAACTTTCAACAAAGAAAAGCTTTTTTGCGTTTGCCTCATACAAAGCAATTTAGTGCTCTCTTTGGCAGCACATAAACTGGGATAATAGGAAGAAAGTTGGCATGAAGAGTTTTCATATTTTTGTGAATAGGACTCTGTATGATATGCTAATAATGGGTATGTGTCATTGTACATTTGTCCAAACCCATAGAATGTACAATACCAGTAATGATCCGTAATGTAAACTGTGGACTTCAGGACCTAATGATGTGTTGTTGTATTTTCAACTATTGTACCCCTCTGGCTGAGGATGCCTATAATGGGGAGGCTGTGCATGTGTGGGGGCAGGGACCATATGGGAAATCTTTGTACCTTCCACTCAATTTTGTCATTAACCTAAAACTGCTCTTTAAAAAAATAATCTTGATTTTAAAAGAATGACTATAAAAAGAAGATGTTTAGGCGGGATAGCAGCTGAGTAAACTCCCTGGAATAGCCAGACAGACAGGAGACAGGCCCGGAGCCACTCTGTGGGGGCCCGAGGCAGTTCCACAGGGAGGCCACAGGCTCTCTCTTCCCATCTGGAAGGGGCAGGGACAAGTATCTTTTAGTCTAAGTTTCTCCTTTGTATTAAAGATTTGCAAACAAAAAACCCCACCAAAGTAAGTTAACCAGTCCAGTACTATAATTTAATTTTTGATTTGTGAATAATTAGGGGAAAAGATAATCTGATCTGAACTAATTTCTTACATTGTAAATCTTTTCTTTTTCCATGCTTCCTCTGGGCTCATAAGGAAAACTAAGACTTCCTTTGTTTTTTAAAATTCTCCTTCTCCTGCTGTTATCCTCAGAATTGCATTCCTAGGATGGTACTGTTGTGTCTTAAAAGTAAAGATGCATTTCTGTTTCATAACAGAGAATCAGTCACATCCAAACCTGGGTATTCTTGGAGCAGAATCTCTGCTTCCTCTGTTTGCCTCGAAAAGTTAAATTTTTAAGCATAGTCAGGGCCTCAGTTAGCCAAGAGTGTCTGTTTACTCAGTCACAGGATGCTGGGTATCATGTAGCAATTTGTGCAGCGCTCTCAAACTGCTTGTGTTTTCCAGAAAAGATTAGAGTTGCCAAGCCTGCTGGGCTGCCCCCACCCTCCAGGGTGGGCAGATTCCAGCCGCAGCCCAGTGGGATCGCCCAGGAAGCCACTCTCACCCATTCAGCCCACCTCTCCCCATGGCTTCCTGTAGCCTCATTTTAAGTGAATTTATCTATAAAAATATTAATCTATCCAGATCTGTTCTTAATCAGCATTTTGATCATGACACTTGTCTAAGGATTTTTGTTGCTTTTGTTTAAAATAAACAACAGTTCCAAAATGGAATCACTTTCTGGTATGCTAAGTCCCACATCAGCAAACCAAGACTTAACTATCTAACCTAATCACAGTTCCATCATCACCCAGGAATGTAATCTTAACCAGCCAGTCTGGAATTTTCTGGCCAGGACTGATGGAGTAATATGCCTAATTCCCAAAAGTAGGTGACCCGGCCTAAAATGATCCTTTCTTTTGTTTACGACTTTCTTGTCTTATCCCATTTCTACCTTTGAAACCTTTTCCTTTTCTGCAGCTCTTTGGAATTCTGTTCTATTTCCTAGATAGGATGCTGCCTGATTCAAGCATCCTTGAATAAAGCTAATTAAATAGTCAAATTTACTCAGTTGAATTTGTTTGTGTATGTGTGTGTGTTTGTGTTTTGTTTTTTTGTTGTTGTTGTTGTTGTTTTTTTCACAGTTTCAGCACCTGAGACATCACTGAAGTTTTAGACTTTCTATAAGATCAAAGCAGTGTCACTATTGTCATTGGCTAGGCGACCAAGTCAGAACATTACACAGAAATCCAACAACTGTTCTGGGGCTGAATTTGAGGGTTGGGTGGATTTTTGTTCTGTTTTCTTCTTTGGCTAGTTGATTAAAGCAGCCGGAGTAGTTTAACAGGTATGGGAGAGCAGGATCAGCTTCCGAACCTGCCCTCCTTAGCATTAATTTTAAAAGATTGTATGTCAAGGTTAATGCTACAGGAGTTGATGAAGTTAGCTGCTAAAGCAAGATGAATTCACTCTTGGAGAGAATGAGACAATAGACACTGCAAGAAAAAACAAAAATGAACAGAGGGCATCCAAATATTCCTGCCTACCACTTAGTGTGGAACGCAAATAAGAAAACTCTGGGAACAGATTGATGGGAAGCCAGAGGGGAAGGGGTTGGGGGCTGGTGGAAAAGGCAAGGCGAAGGGATGAAGAAGTAGAAATTGGTAGCTATAAAATTGTTGCAGGGATGCAAAGTACAGCATAGAGAATATAGTTGATAATATTGTAATAACAATATTATTCAATATGTGTGGTGCCCGGTGGGTACTTGAAATATCAGGGGAACATTTTGTAAAGTGTGTAATTGTCTAACCACTATGCTGTACACCTGAAACTAAACAAAATGATATTGAATGTAAACTGCAATTGAATCATAAATTTTTTTTTAATCAAAAGAAAATAGGCTCTGGAATTTTAATTAAAGCCATACAAACATTTTGTTTTGTTTTTTTGTAAAGGCATTTTTCTAGGTTTTAAAGTCTGGGTTGTCATAGCATATAAGAATTCAAGTTAGCCGTATGAGATTGAAAAGATAAAATAGCCCTGGCAAGGTAGTTCACTTGGTTAAGGCAGTGGTCGGCAAAATGCGGCTTGTGAGCCACATGTGGCTCACAAGCCGCAATTTGCCGCTCTGTTGACTAATGAGTTTGCTAACCACTGGGATAGGGGCTTAATCACAAGAAACAACAGCCTGTAATTATTGGAATTGAGAGTCTAGGTCAGTGGTTGGCAAACTCATTAGTCATCAGAGCAGCAGACCGAGGTTCTTGAGCTGCAGTTTGCTGACCACTGAGTTAGGGTGTTATCCCAATCTGCCAATGTTTCAGGTTCGATCTCCGATCAGGGAACATACAAGAAACAACTAATGAATATAAAGTGGAACAACAAATCCCTCTCTCTCCCACCCCTCTTCCCACCTCTCTCTCTTTCTAAAATCAGTAAACTTAAAAAAAACTTTTTTAAGGAAAAGATAAACAAGTTCCCCACTCAGAATGGATGACTCCTTTCTCAGCACTTTTTGTTCTACTTGAGTCATGGACTTAGCACAGTGTCTTCTGTATTATAGCACATATTTCTGCCTCCCCGGCCCTAAACCCCCTGGAAGGCAGTGGTATTACCAGAAAGGGGACCTAGACCTGAGTGGGTCTGCCTGAGGCTGGCTGGTAGTGTGTGAGTTCTTGACTTCATGCAGGAAAGATTTTACACCAGTCTAGGCGATTCTGAGAGTACGCCTACTACAGCTAGGGATTACGAAACAAGGTTGGGTGTAGGATAGAAAAAGCGACAGGAGAGAGCCTAGGTGGGGCTGCTGTCATCTCACTGGAAAGTCAGAGAAAAGGGGGTCTTGGAGACAGGTTCAGGGTGTTAGCCCGGATGAGCTGCCACTGCCCATTGCTTCCCTGGTTGCAAGTCTCCCAAGGTCCCTTAGAGTTTAGGAGATATACCTCTGTGGGGGAAGAAGAGGAGAAAGGACAAGTGCAGGCGTGCTCCCAGAAGGGCGAGCACAGCTGGGTCCATTGATTTGAGGATTTATAAAGGCTGGAAGTTTATGGGAGGTTTTAGGGGTGATCTCAATAAAATATTCATCAGCATCAGCTTTCCAGGTGTGAGCTTTCAGGGTCTTGGTCTCCACTGATTAGTCAGCACCAGGGCAGGGAGTCACACTAGTCATTGTAGCTGGTCCTGGTGTGACCCACCTGGTTTTGCTGCTTTTCTGGGCCTGGAGCTGAAATACAACGGAGGCCTAGATGTTATCTCTAGGGAGGTGACCTTTTGTATCTGGCTGTAAGTTGCTCGCCCCATTTGTTCAGCTACCTGTCTCAGTTTCCCCATTCCACTTGCCAAGGAATTATCTTAGCTTCTTACTATTCTGCCTCAACAGGAACATCTTGATCTTCTGGTTCCCACAGTACCTCACCCAGAGTTGACGCAGATTGAGCGCTAAGGGTGAGGTGCTGGCAGGCTGAAACATGGTCGAGTGTACAAGCTCTGGAACCATACAACCTACTTTGAACCCCAGCTCTGCCATATCCCAATGTGTGATCTTGAGCAAGTTACTTTAGCTTTGCTATGCTCATTTTCTCATGGGGGAAATTATCTGCTTCCCAGAAATTTCATGAGAAGTACATTAGATAATCCCAGTACATGGTAAGCTCTCAAAACATTAGGGATGTTATTAGTGACCAAATCGTAATGATTTAGACAGAAATTGAGTAATGCTGATAAAATGATTACTTTTGAAGTGTACTGGCAAGGAGAAATCTACTCATTTAGAATAGCACTTAGAGGAGACAGGTATGTTAGGAGGTGGGAACTGGAGGAAAATCACCATTACATGGCTAGTATCATTGAGAAGGCTTTGAACAATTGAGGTTTCAAGAGCTCTTAGTTGAAGGGAGAATCTGGTGAATTTATCTGGAAGCTTCAGAGGCAAGAAGGAGAATCCCAGAAAATTGCTCTGTGCCTCACTCTCTCAGCTGCCCCTCTCAAGTTCTCTCTTTCCCACGGCACTGCCCAGAACAGCACATCCCTGCTGAACTTGGAAAGGCGTGGGAACTGAGGAGCAGGTGCAGAGCCTGTTATGCAACCAGCTGCCACCTAGCTTCTCCTAGAGCATCACCCACCATTCCCTATGTGTGATGTGCCTGACAAGTGTACCTGCTCAAGTTTTTCTGTTCTGAGAACAGTACATTCTGGGTCTCAATGATAATGGACAGTGTTATGACTACAGTAATAATAATTATTGCATGTGCTAAGGGTGAAATAGAATAAACGGGCTTAGAAGCAAATGATCCTAAATAGATGAGTTAATTCCAGTGACAAAAAAACAATACATCTGAATTTGGTCTCAAACTCTCATAACCAATTTATATCTGGAAACATTTAATGTTTTGTTTTTAACTAAATCCATTTAGAAAGAATGTTCACAGAAACTATGAACTATAATCCATAGAAGAAGACAACTGTCAAGTAAAAAATTTAGTAAGAAATTTGCAAATATTAACTATTTGATATGCGTATAAATCAGCCACGAAAATAAGTTTTGGCCCACATGTCCAAGTTTCTAAGATAACAAAACCTAGAAGATGAGCTCTGGCCCACTGTTTCACTGTGCCCATTTTACCCTTAGAAGAACTGAAACTCTGAGAAATCAAATGGCTTACACACATATGCACACACACACGTACAACACATAAATGTGGAAGGAGCGAATACCACATTTCCATGACTCCTTAGGATTTTTTAAGGCTTGGCTATTCACAAGGCCTCAAAATCCAGTGTGCTTTTCTCTGGGATTAACTGAACCATTTGAACTAAAGGCTTAACTTCTTTTTAATCTCCTTGAAATGCTGACTACATTTCAAGAGAACAGTGTCCTACTACTAGAGAACAGTGCCCTGCCCAACAGGTCACAAGCACAGAAGTAAGCAAAATACCAGCATGCAACAGTGCCTTAGCCACAGAAAGTTCCAGGGACCAGATCTTCACAGCCTGTGTCAGAGCCAGCATACCATGGTTAGATATCAAAGCAAAGTCAGGAGTAAGTGGAGGTTATCTGTGGAGGCACCAGATACTATGAGAAAGAGCTAGGGGCCAGAACCAAGCCTGCAATGTAGGAATCAGCTGTCTTGGGGAAACTAGAGTGGGTGACATTCTCTGAGAAAGAGGACCACGGAGATGACACCCTATGCATGCCTACTGTTACTGTTACCCAGCGCTGAATGAGATTGTGGTAAATGTCCCCACACCCTGGGCTAAAAAGCAGCTGGGAATCAGCCTCTGTGAGTACTGCCTGGTAGAAGTAGAGTTATAGTGTGACCTTTCTGCCCTGTGTAGGTGGAAGCAAAGTGACTTTCTCAGGTATGGGGACAAGGTGAGCCTTTTCCTCTTGGGATATGTAAAGACAGCTGGTAAGAACTTGTAGTTCATGTTCTTACAATCAGTTCCAAACTCCTCTCCATCATAAAATAAAATTCTCTATATCTTCCCCCCCAAAACTCCCTAACATCACACACACTGACTGCCCCTGTGGGATCTTCTCCTCATGACTGCCCTAATGGTTATTGGAACCTAATAGCCAAGTGATAAAATGTTGCTGATGGGAGGGAGGAAAAGAGGCCAGGGTGATTTCTCCTGGGATCAGCCTCAGTCGTCAGTTCTCAGACACCAGCAATATTTTCCTAAAATGCTCTAAAGTTGATACAGAAATGACCCCATAGGCAGGGTGCCAAGATAGTGAATGGCTGCTCAACAACTTCCATCTTGAGCCCAGACATTTGTATTATGGTAATAAGTGGGACACAGTTTTTAAATGGGAAAAGGCTTGTGGAAGGCTGATAGATAAGTGGAGGTGATTGTGGATTAAACTGACTCATCATCTCAATTATGCCATGAACAGGAAATTGATCAGATGGGCCCTTCTAACCTAGTTTATTCATTGTAATCATGACCTATATTTCTTAATCAATAATAGAAATTCTGAGTTGAATCTATTTCATGTTGTCAGGGGGAAAAAAAGGCATTTTCAGGTAGAATCTTTTTTCTGCTCTAGAGAGGAAAATATCTGAATGTGGAAAAACTTTAAAGACTACATGAATTGGAAACAAAGCAAAAGGAGTCCTTTATTCTCAAAGAAGACCAGGTTTTGACTTGGCTTTCTTTTGGAAAGTCCCCTCCTTTTTACGCCAGGAGCTTCAGAGAGGGCCAGCTTCCCAAGACAAGAAACATTAGAGAACGGGGAAAGGGACCTGAATCCAGGGGGTGGACCCTGGTGTAATGAAGCTGAGAGCATGTGGCTCTGGGGCTGATGGCAGCATCCAGCCCTACTACATGGAATTCGTTGCAGAATAAAATGGAGATCAACTGAAATGAGAGAGTGGAGAGGGACCAGGTAAGAATAAGACAGAAACCCAGTCTCAGAGACCCTGACTTCTGTAGCCCTTCCACTGGGTTGAGCTTCTCAGACTCATAAATCTATGCCGTACCCATTAACTTGAGCTAGGCTAAGCAGGTGGCTGTTGCTTACTAAGACATTTGTTGGCACTATAGACTGTCCTTTGGAGACATTTTCCACTTCTACGTCTTTGACCAAACCTCTAAGCAAATGGTTCCCAATTTCTATCTTTAGTCTCTGTCTTGTCCCAAGCCTTGGTACTAGATTTTCAACTTTCTATGCTGGGCATTTTTTCCCTAGAAGTCCACTGCCCTTTGACTGCAATATGTCTGGAATTCATCATTATCTCTTCTCGGCTCTTACTTCACCTGTGGGCCACTTTTCTCTGCCCCGTGACCTTACTCCTCTCTCTCCTTTCTGCCTTACCTTCAATAAGGCACTTAGTTGTATTGCTTCTTCACAATGTTTCCTACAGTTGTCCTTCCTTCCTATTCCTCGGCCACTATGTGGGGTAGATGCCTAGCTTCTTGAAGTGTCTCCCTGACTCAGTTCTTCTGACAAGCCATGACCAGAAGGGTAGGCTTCTTAAGATACTGTCTGCTAAATCAAGTTCAAACTTCTTACTAGTAGAGTTACCCACAAAGCTGGCCACAAGCATCTTCTAGCTTCCAGCCACACTTCTCACCTGATCTCTAAACTCATTACTCATGTCCCCTCTCTGCTCACACTCAGCCTTCACCCCTTCCTGCTCGATGTCCCTCTGTGGTCCGGCTCAGACACTGCTTTCCTCAAAAGAACCTTTTTTCATCACCCCACTGAAAAGTGAACTCTCCCCTCTGAGGTCCTAAATACCTTTTAGATCTTTAAACAAAGCTTTATGGATATAGAGGACCTACTATGTGCCAGGCACTGTGCTAGGCAGTCTCTGAACAACATGTCCCACTTCATTTACACTGCCTTTTTCCCTGGAAGCTTACATATCTGTCTCAACTCCCTGACTAACTTCCAAGATGTTTCAGCAAAGGAACTCATAAAATAGTTCCTGGTGCATTGCCATCACATAGTAATTCCTCAATAAATATTTATTAACCTGTATAAAGCAGGATATTGGGTAACAAATCCATAAAGATAGGAGCTCTAAAATAAATGTTATTCTTAAGATTAAGGTCCAGACTAAAGACTAATCCTTTCAATTTGGTCATTTTAACAGCTGTCTATAAAGTTTACAAAATTCTGAAAACCCACTCACTGTCGCGGTAACACAGCATGCTCTATAGTATATCTCCCTTTACTTCCCTTAAGACAGAGAATATAAGTTACTAGTGGCCCGGTGCACAAAATTCGTGCACGGAGCAGGGTTCCCTGAGCCCAGCCTGCACCTGCTCCAATCAGGGACCCCTTCAGGAATGTGTGACCCCTAACCACCTCTGCCTACCTGCCTGATCATCCCTAAGTGCTCCCCTGCTGGCCTGATTGCTCCTAACTGCCTCTGTCTTGCCCCACTCCTGAGAGCCAGGCTTCCCCCGCTCTGGCCAGCTATAGACACCCAGGACCTGGGCCAACTTCACTCAGGCCGGCTGCAGCCACAGGCACCCACAGGCATCCAGGACCACAGGGCATGCTGCCTAACCCAAGGGCCAGAAAGATCCCCAGCCTTTCCATGTGCCTGCCTGGCCGAGTCCCACTACTCTGACTGCCGTGGCGTAAAGAACTTTACCATATATGTTCTCCCCAGCCTCCTGGAGAGAGGGCATGAGCTGAGAAACTGGAGATGCTGCAGCCCTAGGGCCGTTTTACCAATGGGTACATTGTCATTTTCAGATCTAGATTTGAGATAATCCATCAAACTGCTATACTTTTCAACTCTCAACTTAGATTGGTTTGCTTTAATAAAATTTATCTGATTGGCCTCCATTTTTTAATACGAATCCATAATAAACTGTTGAGTTAACTTTCCTGCATTTAAAATAGGATTGAATGTGTCCCTCACCGAGAGATGAAATCCATAATACTACATTTGGGTGACTAGTGTTCTTACATTTTATCTAGTATTATTGTTGAGTACACTGTTGTCTCTGAGTCTTAATGCAATATCTGTTCCCCAACCTTTTTCACCATGTGGAAAAAGAATAGGATGTCATTGCATCTAATGTAGGAAACAGGATACTGATTCATTTCACTTTAGTGCCATTTGGATTATTGGGATCTGGTTTACAATAAATGATCAAGTCCCTTTCAAAAGGAGGTTCTCCATCTTCATTTCTGAATATGACAGCAACCTCGGTTACACGGGGAGAATTATATCTACCTGAGTCACTATTATGGTCATATTTAATTGCCATAGTTACTTCCGTGGGAGCTATACCTTTTGCTGCTGCTTCAGATTGGGCTTCCTTTTCTACCTCATGTAGCATCTTGTACGATTTTGTTAATGCATTTATTTCATGCATGAGGTTGTTGATTATGAGTCTTTTTTAGCAGGCCTGGTTTGCTGGGATTGCTAATCTTTTACGTGTAACTTCAGCTGTATCCAAAATATAGAGTTGAGCAAACTTCCGAGAAACACCATCAGAAGGATATAAAGTTCCAGTATGATGATAAACTTGTCCATGTATTCTAAAAGAGTATGGCCCATACCCTGATAGTGATGCAACATTTGCACCCATGGAAGCAAAAGCAAAAGAACTATTTATAGATTGAACGTTTTCCATGAATTTTTTACTGTCAGAATCTTCGTTTGTCATTAATCTTTTAAAATACAGCGGGTAATCTGGAAAATGTATATCATTTGGACAGACCTTTCCCTTTGCTACAACATCAAGTAAATTTCCCATCAGATGGTTTTTCATCAGAGAAATTTAGTGATAGGCAAAATTCACATCTAACAGTAATTTCACCGCAACTATGTTCAAGAATTGCATCCTCATGTACTCCATTTTTGCTGAGAAGGCAGTTCCTACCACTATTGGTAGTACTTGTTGATGACTGTTCTTTAGACATATTCTGTGTTCGCCACCACCTTCTTTCAACTTCAAAGGTACGTTGTTCTTTAGACATTTCCTGTGGAAGATGCCGGTGTTTTTTGGCTTCAGAGCGACATTTTTCCAATAGCTGCTCTTCAGGTACATTCTGTCGTAGGCATCGCCTTCTTTCAAGATCAGACGCACATCGCTCTTCAGACATTTTCTGTCGATAACATCAGCACCTTTCTGCTATACAGCTCCGTTGTATCAACAGTTTTTCTTTGGACATAGGTCCACCTCTCTGTTGCCATGTTCTGATATAGAGGAGAATGACAGGCCTTTCAGCAGTGTGACCAAAGGCTCATTTGGACAGATTATGTGGGGGTGGGGCTTCCTCCTACCTGTTGTCAGTTTCAGCTGGGATGCTGAAGCTGGGACTGGGGGGCCTTCCCTCTGGTGGTTGCCTTCCGTTTTTGTTGGCATACAGCTGAAGCTACATGTAAAACATTAGAATGCAGGGGCCTCAGATGCAGATGTGGTGAATTCTCGCTGCTGCTACCGCTTCTGCCTTGTTCTCCGCTCCTGTCGCCTCAGTTAGCCACAGCTGTGGTGATTTCTCCCAGCCAATGCTGCCGCCGCAGCCACCACCTGGTTCTCTGCATCGGGGGGCCTCAGTTAGAGGCAGCTTTGGTATTTCTCCCTGCAGCCGCCACCTGGTTCTCCGCGCCCCGGGGCCTCAGTTGACTCAGTTGTGGTGAGTTCTGGCCGCTGTCGCTGCCTCCGCTTGGTCTCCACGCCCTGGCCGGGGGCTTGATGCCTTCACCACTTTATCTCCACTCCTGGGGCCTGGCGCTCACGCCTCTCCACCCCACCCCTTGCTCCGACTGGCTGGTAGCATAGCCAGTCAGGAGCCAAGGTACGGTCATATTTGCATGTTACTCTTTTCTTAGATAGAAGATAGGATTTTATGGCTTGTTTGTAGCTGATTTAAAACTGTGAGTTGTTATAATATCATAACTTAAATGGTAATGACTTAGGATGGCAATTAAAACTAGCCAAACATTAACATGTTTCTGGTGTGGAAATAACTTCCTTTAACCTGGAATAACTTTCTGGCTTGAAAGTTCTGATAGAGGAACTGGTGTAATAGAATGAGCTATTATCTATTAATAGGCAGCAAGTGATTGAATGGGTAATAGGCTAAAATTCTGAAGCATCTGTGAATTATTCTATTTTATGTCAAAAATGAATAATGTAAAAAAGAATAAAGCGTTCTGTAGAAAGCTTTTAATTTGGTTATTGCACTAATGTTTTTATCTTTATCTGAGGAATCCCATGCCTAGTTATCTTTTTTGTTAAACTTGCTTTTATATAGAGTCACCTTTCTGTTTTGGGATTTTTCTTACCATGCAAAACTTTGAAAGTAAATTGATAAAGTCCATGTACTTCAAGCTCTGAGTTAAAGATACCTGTTGATGAACTAACCATTACATACCTACATCTTATTTTGTTATTTATATGGAACAAAATTTATTAATTGTTAAATAACAATATTCACACTTTACATTTATGTTTTTATTTATTTTGTCACTATTGCATGTGGAGAATTAAAAATAATATTCACTGTTATCAAAATGAAAGTGACAAGTAGTTTGATAAGCCTTATATAGCTGTATGCTAAAATACTAATCCTTGCCTAATTTGATCTGGAAGATTTTTTCTCTAAAATTACACTTTTCAGAATACTGGAGCTTTGTGATCACTTATTTGTCAAAGCTTCCTTTAAACTTTAGTAGAAGGATTTTGAATGACCAGAATAATAGATTTCATTGTATGGACTTTCAACTATTTAATTTTGGCCTAACTGTTAGCAGTTGGCCTAGCATATAATTATTTTTACAAAATGCATAATCATGACTGCCAAATTTCCCATGACTAACTATACCCTGCCAGATGTGTTTTAGGTTCTGCTGAATCACTTTTCTCTAGAACTCTGTGTTCCCACTGTTTTTGGTTTTGTTTTAATGTATTTTTATTGATTTCAGAAAGAGGAACGGAGAGGGAAAGATAGAAACATCACTGATGATCAGCTGGCTCCTGCACACTCCCTACTGGGGATCAAGACAGCAACCAGGCCATGTACCATGACCGGGAATGGGACCATGACCTCCTAGTTCATGGATCCATGTTCAACCACTAAGCCATACCATCCCCCTCTTAATTCTCTCTGATCTTTTCTTATATTTTCCCTTTTACCTGAATTTGGGGTAAAATGATTTCATTTTATATGCATGTGATGGTTTTATATGAATTACTCTCAATTTCACCTGCTATCACCCTTTCCTGGGGAGATATACATGTTATGCAATTCATTCTGAAAAGTCACCAAGACTTGCTATGCAAGAAGAGCTATCCACAGCTTCATTGTGTGGCTCAAAGTTCTTCTGACTCATGCCAAAATCCAGTCTTTAAGAAAAATGCTAACAGTTCCCAAACTTCCACATTTGTTTTCTGCTGCTCAGCTACCTCTCCTGCTGATTAGATTTTCCTGTGTAGCAAGGATTAGTAATCCCTAGTTAGACAGCTAAAGTTTGCTGTCAAGTGATATTTTGAAAGCCACAATGGATTTATATTTTCTTACCAATCTGAGCATTTTGGAACACTCAGTCCTGAGACAGAAAATCTTCAAAGACAAATTTCATCTCTCAAATACCAATGAAAATATTTGGCTGCATGCATGGTTCCAAAAGCAGTCATTGATTCAAAGGTGTTAAAAGTCTACCGTGTGCCCTGGCCGGCATTGCTCTGTGGTTGAACACCAGCCTATGAACTAGGAGGTCAAGGTTTGATTCCTGGTCAGGGCACATGCCCAGGCTTTGGGATCGATCCCCAGTGTGGGGCATGCAGAAGGCAGCTGACCATTGATTCTCTCTCATCATTGATGTTTCTATCTCTCTCACCCTCTCCCTTCCACTCTGAAATCAATAAAAATATACATTTTTTTTAAAAGTTTACCATGTGCTGCTAATTGGGCAAAGGATTGAGAAATTTAAAGAAAAAAACCTCCTTATTTTCCCAAGGAGCTGTAGTGGAGAAGACAGACAACAAACAGTGGAAAGCAAGTGAAGCTTGCAATAGTCAAGGGGGTGAAATTGGTGGTGAGTACTATAAAAGTACAGAGGAAGGGCTGTGATATCACCCCAGTCATTTTCCAACTCCTTATCAACCACATTTCATCACTGGTTATGCAAAGGCAAAGCAACCTCCCTCTTCTACGGACATGTCCCCATGCACGTATGTTTCAAGGAATAACCATCAGGATAATTTTTGCTGAAGAACAGTGAGTACCCCAAACTGCAAGTTTGTTATACACTAACTGAAGAGCATTGTTACGTGCCTATAGATATTCAAATTAATCCAATAAAGCTGGGCTTATAGTCCAATCGTACTTCATGCATTGGGAGTAGAAGAAAGCATGGCAATGGAAAGAAATGTCCTAGGGCCAGAAGATTAGGCAAGCTGGTTCACTCAGGCCAGGTGACTGCAGGATTCTCCTCTTAAAAGGATGTTTGTGAGATCCCCTCTTGCCCTCTGACATTCTAATATCCTATCTAATAAAAGAGTAATATGTAAATTTGACCATACCTTTACTACACCAACAAGCCATGCCCACCAGCTATGCCCACCAGCCAATCAGGAGCATGGGGTGTGGCCCAGGAGGTCTGAGCCTGGGGGGCTCAGGCCTGGGGGGGCCTGGGGGGTGGGGCCAAGGCCCGTGCTAGCTGGGGGCGAGCTGGCTGGGGCTAAGGCCCTGGCTGGAGGGGTGGGGGGCAGGGCTGGGGTGGAGCCAGCCATCTGCCCCATTGCAGGGCAATGGCTGGGTGCCCAAGGCCTAAAGCCTCCACCAGAGGGCTCCCAGTATGTGTGAGGGGGCAGGTTGGGCTGAGGGATCACCCACCCCCAGTGCACAAATTTCGTGCACTGGGCCCCTAGTCTAATCATAAAGGGCTTGGTCAGGCTGGCCCAATTGTCATTAAAGTTTAGAATTTTTCAAACTTCTCAGAGTCTCCAAGATGTATCATGTTGAAAGGAACAATGGTAACTGCTAAACTTGACTTTACTGAAGGGGGTTTTAAAAATTGTGTAAGGTTAATGAAATTCTTTAACAATCAATTTGTTCCTGTGCAATAACTATCAATAGTGAAATTTTTAAAAAGTGTACTTTCAATAGCTGAGCATCTGGCCATAGTCTGACCAACCAAGAAAAAATTTTGCTATGAATGTTTATCATAGTAAATTTTCTCCCTCTTCTTCTTAAAAATAGTAATAATTTTCAGCATTATTAAAATTTGAAAAATGTTATTCTATATTTACTCCAAAAGCTATGCAAACACCCAAGAAATTCCACTCTTCTCTATCTGATAGTGAGTGTGTAAAATAAACATTCACATGATATACCAACCTTTAAGGTAACTTTCGTATCAAAATCTAATATTAAACATATTTTTCTTATCAAAATGCTGATCTTGACATGGCTTAAAGCCCTGTATGATTCTAGAACAGTTGGTAGTTCCAACTGGAATAGTAGACATAGCAACAATTCCTTGGGTCCCCTAACATATTTGATTGATGTGTAACATTTTTCTCCTAGTTACCTTCACTCCAGAGTAAAAAAAAAAAAAAAAAAAAAAATCAACATTCCACATGGGGCTAAAAATCTGTTAGAAAATGACTCAGTCCAGAGACCGCAAAAAGGAAGATGGCATGGCTTCGGTTTGCAAATATAAATGTTGTGGATTTTAGAGCTGGAAGAGAGCTCAAAGAGGAAACCAGCAAGTGCAACTCACAGCTTCCAGGATGCAAGGACTACAAGAGCTATACCTGGATGTGCTATTTCAGTTTGGGCAAAGGGAGAAGCTAAAACTTGTGCAAAGTTTTCTTTTTTTAAGAAATGCAGGCAATGCTATGACTCAGAGGGCTATATGGAAATGTGCGTGCAGTTCACACTAAAATGCAAGGGTAATTTCCCTAGGGGAAAAAAAAGATGGGGAAGAAGGTTAGAAAGAAAGCAATCTAGCCTGTCTGGGAGCAGCTACCCAGTAATAACGAATAATGGGAAGTGCGTTGACAAGCCCGCGTGCAATGCCACTCAGTGGAATAAGATGGACGTTCTCTTGCCTAACCATTTTACAGCAGCCCAGAAGAGGAAGCCAGAAACTAATTCAGAAAACCCAAAACGTAATTCTAGCCGCACGAAAATGTAGTTACATAATTTAATTTCATTTTTGTTTCTCTGCACTTGAGCGGAACTCAGTTCCACAGATGTCTTCCTCGATGTGAGAACAATCGCTTCTGGAACCACATGGCTGCAGATGTCACCCTGGAACTCTCCCAGAGGCAAAATGCCAGGTCTGGGACTGCTTTTCCGAGGTCAGTACCCGGGGTCGTTCAGGGGTTAACTGACCTTGGGACCTGTGGGCAGACACCTGCATCTGCACCTCCTTAAAGGATCCTCGCTAAGGGCTTGAGGGGTGAGGGGGAGGAAGGCCAGGTGCCATTGCTTTCTGGGCAGAAGACGAAAAACGGCAGCGGGGAGAGAGCCTCCCTTCTCATCGCCATGCGGTTACTGGGCTACAGATTCCCAGGCCCAGCCCCAACGTGGGCAAAGTGCGGGGGGGGGGGGGGGCGGAATGCCCTTTGATGTGGGAGCTGAGCGGGTGCCAGGAGCTGGTACGTGCTATTACACTTGGTAAATGCCGCCGCTCCCCCCTCCCGGACCACGCGCTGTCACCGAGTGGAAGGAAGAAGCTCTCTCCTCCACCCAAGAGCTCTTTCCAAGCTCTTTTCTGCTCTCTCTCCCCCGACAGACCTGCTGTCCGCTCAGGCTGGACTGCAGAGTCGCCGCCCCGGTGGCTTGGGGTCCGGGGGCTGAGGGTCAGGGGCCAGAGGGGCGGGGGGAGACCTGGTTCTCTCCAGGCATCTGGAGCCTCCAGCGACCACTCGGAGCTCGGCGCACGGTTGAATCACGGGTGAATCACTCCTTTCAGGGTCCTGGAGTTTCCTAGCGGAGGAGGCGGGGCAGGGCTATGGATTCGTGGGGCCGCCCACCTCGACTGCTGGCGACGACGGGCGGGGCGGGGCGGGGAGTGGGCAGGGCGGGCGCCGGGATCGCGGAGGCGCGGGCGTCCGCGCGGCCCTTTAATAGCGCGCCTGGCACCCGCGTCTCCAGACTGGACTCCGCGCGCCCCTTCCCGCTCTTTCCCCAAAGGCGCTTTCAGCCCAGCCTTTCCAGCCTTCCGGGCGCAACGAATCCTCCCGACCTCGCCACCAGCTCATGGACATGGCGTCTCCCACCGGACCCCGGCTGGCCTGCCCCGAGGCCGCTATCTCCAGGACACTCCTCCTCGGCTGGGTCCTTGTCCAGGTGGCCGGAGCCTCAGGTGAGTGGCACCGCCTCCCTGCATTCCTGAGGGACGCTCTGCCTCAAGAGGGGATCAGTCCTGGCTGACCGTGGGCTCGTCCTGCCCAACTCAGCCACGCTCACCCACCCACGTTTGAACCAACCTGGGTGCGAGTTGGAGGGTAGGCGGTTGGTGCCTGGGACCCCGCCTGCATCTGCTGGAGATGCTTACTGGGAGATGCGTAGTTGTGTAAGTGAAGTTGTGGCTAGAGCTTCCCAGTGACCTTGAAGGTGGTACTTGGGTCTGCACCTGCACGGGTCAGCGTGCAGTAGTTTGGATACTATTCTTAAATGTGTACTTAATAAAGAGCGGCCCTCGGTGTTGTCTTGATCGTCCTGGTTTAGACTGAGTTAGAGGCAATCCTGTTGCAGAATGTCGCTTGGCTTGAAACAGTCCTTACATTGTCCATGCCTCAATATGTCTGTGCGAGGCAAGACAGTGACGACCTGCCCAGTCAGAATTGGCAACGCAGACCTTAATAACAAAGCATCTTAACCGGTGTGCATCCTCCGGTGTGACAGGCCCAACATCTGCCTAGGCGTCCACTGAAGTTTCAGGATAAGAGACATTTTAGATAAAAATGAAAAGGGTCAAGATTTGGCTTTTTCATTAGATGCAGCCCTAACTGCTCTCACACATGTGGGATTTGCCCTTTCCATATCTTATGGAAGACTCTTCCTAGCTGGCCTTCCCTAACCGAGTTCAACCTTAGAGTTCCAGGCTCCCCCAGCTGGGTCATGGGCCCCCTAGGGACCTGATGGCTCCTGGGCTGTGTTTCTGGGTCAGGGTATCACAGGGAGGCCCACGTAATAGATTTCAAACAATAATTTTAAGATCCTTGCCTGTTTCCTTACATTGCAAGGAAGAGCCTACCACGAGGAAATTCTGGGTTTGGGGGAAATTTGAATTTTTTTTCCTCTGGATAATTCAGTAATGAAGCTTTCATCGTTGGAAAAATATTTCTGTGAGGTTTATGGTGATGTTTAGGGGGAAAGGTGTTTTATACCTTCAACATAAAATCATGTGCTGAGAAATTCATGTAATAATAGCCGTTCCTCTTGTTTAAAGACACTACAGATGTGGTGGTAGCATATAATTTAACTTGGAAATCAACGAATTTCAAGACAATTTTGGAGTGGGAACCCAAACCCATCAATCATGTCTACACTGTTCAGATAAGGTAAGTTAGACACAAAAAGAAGAAAATACGGCTTTTGATGTTTCTCCTTCCCTGTGCTGTTTTGATGTTTCTACTTTAAATATCTTTAAAGCTGATTGATGGTTGAGATTATTGGATAGATAACATGGTAAATTGCCATACTCTACTAAGCCTGCAATATTTCCAGCCCTTACACTGTTAAACATTTTAATTGCTTTTGGATGTGATGGGAAAATTACCAAGTGGAATAGAAGCTGGGGAGAGGTGAATCTTCTTGAGTAAGCCTTGTTGTCACTGATGATATGATTCTGGATGAACAACTAATCTCATGTAAGCGCAGGTGTCTTTTTCAGTGCTGTCTAGACTGTAAGCCTACTCTAACGTGTTAGGGAAGAGCTGGGCAGGAGTTTGGATACATATATTGCCCTGAAGCAGTGTTTGATGCATTCATCCTTGGACTCATGATTTACACTTCGGTTGCATACGTGCTAACGGAGGAGGTCAATTCCATGACTCACCACGCTGGAAAGAAATACTCCTCTGCACACTCAGCTGTCAGGGCTCCTCTAATTGACAGTTCTCCCTAAGAGCCCATAATTCAGTATACTCAATCTAAATGTTGACATGTTTTCCTTGATGGTTTTCTCTATATTCTTGTAAGTTTCTCATTCCTGAAAGATTCTAGGAGGCTTGGTAGAGCTCTTATTAATTAGAGGAGACCAGCTGTGGAAATTATTTTAACACATTAAAGGCACAAAAGTATCACTGGCTAAAATTAAGGTGTTTTGCTTTTTGTTTTGTATTGTTTAGCTTGTCAAGCCTTTTTATAGATTAGGAATGCAACTCCTACATATGGAGGCAGTCTTTTAGGTATATGTTCTTGTTTTACAAAATGCACTTCATGATAACTGTTGCCAAACCAACAGAGAAGAAAATGTGTACGTGTGTGTGTGTGTGTGTGTGTGTGTCTCACACGCACGTATGCACACGCGCACAAAAGTGTGTAAATAGAGGGAGAAGGGAGAGAAAGGAATTTTATAACCTGAGGTCATAATTACGATTATGGTCAAAGTTGTCAATTCGGATTCCACTAGATAAGAATACAGAGCCGAAGTTGACTTCGATAGATACTTTCCTTCCAGAGATTGAAAATAACATTTTAGGAGGAATGCTTACCTCCTAAATATGTTCAGTCTTATATCTAATGAGCATGCGGAAACATATTTATGGTTTCCCTGGATTTTAAATATAAGACTTTGTTAGCTCTCAGTTCTTGGATTTCCCAGAGCTGCTATTCAAGTGAACACAGCCCCTGTGTGCAAAGATCCTAGTGCAGAGATGCTGGTTGGGGGTGCCCATGGACACGGGGTTCTTGCGGAGCCCAGATTTCCTCATACCCTCACCCATGTGCTAGAGGACCTTCGAGCAGTCCCTCCACCCTGCTGCAGATCTCATTCTTCTGTTATCTCTGTGAGGTAAACAGGATTCCTGATGAACAGGACCACAGCAGTCATTTTATAGAAAAAGAAACCATTGCCCTAGGAAAGTGAGGGATTAATTCATGAATGCCTTAATGGTAAGTGCCCAACTGGGTCTGGAACCAAGATCTGCCCAGTATTCTACCACCACCACCTTTTCTGGCAGGTCTGCCACAGCTGATGTGAGCTCCCCCACAGCTGGAAGGAGGAAGAAGATTTGGTGCCAAAACATGAGTTTCTCCTTATTCCTCAGGTTTTCTGTGAGGCTCCATCTCCTCAGTGGGCCACCTTCCCTCCCAGTTTTCCTTCTCTAAAGGCAGCATCTCCACCTGCTACTCCTCTCCATCTGCTGCTCCTTTGCACCACTGCCCTGTCCCCAGCCACGGGGCACCACTGCTGGGCCTGCAGCCCCTACTTGGAGCTCCAACTATATTTTTCCCATTTGGAAATAGTTTCAGTGATGGTTGAAAAGTGCTATTGGCTCAAACACTGAAACATCACCTGTAAGACAGATTCCTTGGGAACATTTGAATTCTAAAACAGAACTTCCAAAGCTTCTAGAAAACAACAGGTTCTTACATTGATGAGTCTTGATTCCGTTGGAATTCTTTAGTAATTAAGACAGGACTTTTATTATGAGTCTTGATTCCATTGGAATTTTTTAGTAATTGAGGCAGGACTTTCATTATTTCCAAGTCAGGAGATTTTGCATTGAATACTTGGAGTACCCTTGAAGGCTTTTAAAGTGTTAGTGCTGGTAACAGTGCTCAGAGGAGCTTACTACAGAATTGCCCCTTTATTACTTGTTTACACAACTTTACCCATTTCACTAGTTTCAGTGATATTGAGTACTGTAATTCCTATGGGTGAGCTGCGAGAAAGTATGCAGACTGTGTTCAACATGAAGTGCTTTAGTGAAAATATTAGTGCTGAGGAACATGGGGGAGAGGGTAGAGAATGAGGGGGAGATCTCATCTGAGCAAGGAGATCTGGAGATTCCCGGGGAAGGTGGGACTGAAACAAGACCCTAAATGACAAATGACGGATGGGACTGAGGCAGTGGATGATGCTGAAGAGAAGGGAAGAACAGTGTGGCTGTCAATTTAGAGAGGACAGAAATGTGTAGATCAAGTCACAGTGACATTTATCTATGAATTGTTTGGGTCCTTTAAAATAATTTTATATTTATAAAAGTTCTTTAAATAATTTCCTCTTCAAGGAAGGAAGACCTTTTAGCCTCTTAGTCTTTCAGGCTTTGTGAGAGAGATACTGTTGTTATTCTATAATCTTTATTGGGAAGTATTCATGTCTTTTAAAAGTGAGAGAGGCATGTAGCAGAATGAGATGAACAGACACAGTTCTCACTTCATTAGTTACATGACCTTGTACAAATTACTTAGTGTATAGAGCTTCAGTAACCTTGTGTGTAGAAAAGATCTGATACCTTCTTAGGAGGATCATATCAAATGAAGTATCCGCCATATAGTAGATTCAATAAATATTAAATAACCATGCCAACAATTGTTGTGATAGAATGTAATGTGTAGAATATATTATATAGATTCCATTATTACTACATTGACTATATTCTACAAAGAAAGTCTATAATATACAATGTTTATGATAAATAGAATGTAGTACAATATACTAAGTAAGTAATAAATAATCAGGCCTTAATAAAAAATCATGCACATTCTAAGAAAGATATTTAACAAAATGGTTTAAGAGCACAGACTCCCAAAACTGTTGCCTGGCTTAAAGTTAGGTCAGTTGTGTGACTGAGCTGGTCACCTGATCTCATTTTGCTTTAGTTACCTTGTTATGAAAAGAGAGATGGTTACAGAGCCACCCCAGGTTACTGTGGGGACTCCAGTGCGTCTAAAGTGCTTAGCATGGGAGTGCCTGCTCACGAGTGGTTGTGGATGCTATTATTGTAACAGCAACACAGCCAGAAAGCCATCTGTCTTATTGGATACAAATCCTAACGTTCCATTTCTCTTCCTTTAGCCATAGATTAGGAAATTGGAAAAACAAATGCTACTCCATCACAGAGACAGAGTGTGACCTCACTGATGAGATTGTGAAAGACGTGAAGCAGACGTACTTAGCGCGGGTCCTTTCCATGCCGGCAAATGCCACCGGTTACACCGGGGAGCCCAAGTATACAAACTCCCCGGAGTTCATTCCTTACGTAGAGAGTAAGTAGATCGGTTTCATTCTCATTTTTTGTAAGCTTCTGAATCTTTTTGTGAGCTCATGACCCTTAGGGGCCAGTAGATAAAACAAGATTTCTTCAAAACCACATCTTTTTTTCTCAGGAACCAGAAAGTGCCCCAGCCCTCTTCACTCATTCCAGTGTGGTAGGAGGTGCCCAGAGTGTAAACTATGGAGTTGATAATGGTGTCATCAAGTAACTTTCTTCACCAGCCTATCCCCAGACCGTGCCAGTAACAGGCTGAATGGGGCCTAGGGAATAGGACATCCCCCAGGACTGGGGTTTCAGTGTTTCTCCATCTATATTTTGGAAATTTTATTTACATACATATACACTCACTCACACACACGCACACACACACACACACACACACACACACACACACAAACACATTTCTATCCCATCATCAGACCAGAAGTCCCAGTTTACAGTTTTTCACAGTCACGACTGCTCAGAGAAAGTCCAGTTTTCCTCTGATCCAGAGTCAGGCTTGCTGACCTCATCTGGCCAAGATTGAGCCCCGTGCTGTGCCAGGAGCTTGCCCAGCCGCTCCCAGCCTGTCTGCTTCGTGCAGGTTTTGAAAGCGCAGAGTGCTTTCCTCTCCTGCCTTTGTCCCAGTAAGCAGACCTTAGTATCTCCCAGGGGAATGCACAGGATCCCCGCCAAGTAGGAGATTACATTTTTTGGCCTGACTATGGCTCTCAACTAGGTATTTTAAATAAACCTGTAACACACTGGGGAGGATGAAGTCTTTTAAGGTCTTTTAAGGTTTTTTAAATCTTCAAAGGTCTTTGAGTAAGACCTAGAATGAAAGGTTAAAATGAAAGGGTCATGCTGTCAGTGCTTTTCTATCTACCCCTCTGACCACCCAGTGAAAGAGGAGAGTTTCTGGAGGCAGGTATGGTGTGAAGGGGCAGAAGGACAGGCAACCAACCTTTCTTCTCTGGCATTTACTTGGAGGGTCGAAATAGAAGGTAGCCTTAGCCCAGGTGAATCTGGCTGCCTTGCCTGAGGCCCTGTTTGCCAGAATCTGTCTTTCACTTGTGTGTCTGTCACAGCACCCAGCTGGGCATTAGACACCACATTCCCTGTCTGGTAACTCTACCCCGGGTCACTGATTGTCCTCCTTCCCTTGATGGCACCCACTTGGTTTTCTGCTACAGTTCTTGAGGGTTTTTTTTTGTAAGCCACTTCAAATCCCTTTTTGGTACAAGATAAAATGTAACTTAATAAATGCATATTTATTTTGCATGTGCCTGTACATAATTTATGTTAAATTATTGGGATTGATTTTATTGTTATTCAACCAAAGCATGTGGGATCATTGAGCCCTCCAGAGTCCCAAGGCTTAACACTGGTTCCTTGAGGGGCCAGGACATCTCCTGGGCTTTCCCATAGCCCCTCATTTATTTTACCTAAAATATGAAATCTTGTGCAACTGTGTTGTTTAATACAGTAGGCTCTGGCCAGGTATGGCCATTGAGCCCTAGAAATGTGGCAACTGCTATAAGGGTAAAAATACACAGTAGATTTTGAAAAATATCTCCAAAAGTTTTATATTGATTACCTGTTGAAATGATAATATTTTCACTATGATGGGTTAAATAAAATATATTACTGGAATTCATTTCACCTGTTCCTTTTCACATTTTCTAATGTGATTACAAGGAAATCTAACTTGACATCGGTGGCTCTGGTTATACATCCAATGGGTAGCACTTCTATAGCAGGTCTTGGGGTTCAGCTTGGTGCCACTTGGCTCACTACTGCTAGGGAGCGGGTTCTAAACAGGTGTTTTATGAGGGATGACCAGGGTATTAACTGTGATAACTAAATGGGATTCTATTTGTAGAGAATTCTTTGGCTCCAACGAAGTTTATTTTCTGTTTTAGCAAACCTTGGACAGCCAGCAATTCAGAGTTTTGAACAAATTGGAACAAAACTGAATGTGACGGTACAGGATACACGAACCTTAGTCAGAATGAATGGCACATTCCTGAGCCTCCGGGATGTCTTTGGCGAGGACTTAAGTTACACACTTTACTATTGGAAAGCTTCAAGTACAGGAAAGGTGAGGATTCTTTTTCACTGGTTTTTATGACTTGCTTTAAATCATGGGCCCTTGATTTTACAACCCACTTCTGCCCCAATTCATAAGTAGCAGAACGGGGTGGTTGAGAGGGAAGTGTGGTGGGGTGAGAGGGGTGCTTGCTGTCCTGGTTCTACCCGTGACTTTGACCGACCTTGTGACTTTGGGCAAGGCCCCCTTGGATACCCAGGTTCCTCAGCCACGAGGCTGGACCAGATCATCTCTAAAGTTCCTGTCAGGTGTCACATTTCTCTCTCTATTGAGGGTCACAGAGACAAAATTTGTTTTCCATCCAACAATTATTACATCATCCTTCCTTTCCTTTACTGCAAACATCTCCTACAGGGGCTAAGTTAGATATCTCTAGTCTTGGAGAAAGCACACTCCGCAGTTAGCACGAGGAATATTTAGCCAAGTCAATTCTAGTCCTGTATATGTCAGATGTGTCCACGTAGGCTTTTGCTTCCACAGTGACCTGGTAAAGGAGAAAGAACTCAGTTGGAGCCAGGATGAATTAAGAACTCTTTATCTTTTAACAGAAAATGGTCAAGACAAACACTAATGAGTTTTTGGTTGATGTGGATAAAGGACAAAGCTACTGTTTCGATGTTCAAGCCGTGATTACATCGCGAAAAGCTAACCAGAAGAGTCCAGAAAGCCCCTTTAAGTGCACCAGCCCCGACAAGGACACGTTCAAGGGTAAGTGGCTCTGCCCGGCAGGCGTGGAGGCACAGGTGCCCTCCCGGGGACCCGCTCCACCCGCAGAACCAGGATGTCCTTTGTTCAGAGAGAAACTCTCTTGGTTTTGTGTTTTTTGGAAGTTACTCATGATTTCAGGCAGTTAGAAATGTTTCTCTATTGTTTATTATAGTAGTGAGTATTTTCTTGAGTGCCTACCATGCGTTAAGCTCTCTGCTGAATGCTACATACATAGTTCATGTTTGGGGCTTAGTATCAATTACAGATTTCTCTGGGCATGTTTTCACATTTAAATTCTAATCTTCGGGGTTTGGGGGAGAGCATAAGGACCAGCTGTGAGCACCCACAGTGGTCTGTAAAGTCTGACCCATGAAGGGAAGACATTCAGTCCGTCACATATACCCATGTATGTGTGTCCATGCATGAGCACACATGGGGCCCACACACGGTGAGGAGAGGCTTCTAACTAAAATTGCTGTGGGTGTGTACACACGTACATACATGAAGCTGTAAGTCTAGGAGTCTCTCTCCAGGCTTTGTAAAGAAAGTGCTCTGAGTATTTCCAGGGATTAAAAGTCAGAAGATAGTCATAATGACTTAGCTTCTTGCTAAGAAAAGATTTTAAAATTTAAAAACACTTTAAAGTAAATTCTCCTCCATTTATTGACACTGACAGAAGGAAAGGGCTCTCCTTCTCTCTGCTCCTGCACCCTCTGGGCCATCATACCCACAGCCCTCATATCCATCTTCCTAAAGGCAACTCGAGTTCCGCTGCCTCTGTCTTCGTGCATATCCCAATCGCTGCTTCCATGCCTCTTCTGTATCCACTGAAATGCGTCCTTTGAGAACCATTGCAATTGCCACCTCCACCCGGAAGCCTTATTGCCCCAGCCAGTTCTCATCTCTCTCAGCTGAATTCTGGCAGCCTTCTGTGTGTCTCTTTGCACTGATAGTTCATCTTCTACTGTAATCATTGCCACCAAACTCAGCATTATGCACTATTTTTAGCCAATTGTTTCTAACTGCTGTTCTTCCTTCGATTATGTGTACCTTCCCTAGACTGTGAGCATTATCCAGTTTACTAAGTGGCCAACTCGAAGCTTTTGGCCTTTGTCAATTGCCCTACAACATCTAGGGTTTGACAAATTCTTTCCTTACCAAAATGCGTTGTGGTGGAAAGAGCAGAGGAAAGAAATTTCAAATTACGCAAAAGCAGGATGGTGTAACTTGGAGTTAAGCCCTCATTTCTGTCCATTGATAAATGGGATTCGAGCTCTTTCTCTCCACATTGACTTGGTAACTTTTCTTTTTCAGACATGTTCTTCATCATCGGAGCAGTGGTATTCGTGGCCATCATCTTCATCATCACCCTGTCCCTGTGTCTGTACAAGCGCAGGAAGGCCAGAACAAGGCGAAGTGGCAAGGAGAGCTCACCCCTCGGTGTTGCGTAAAGCACATGACATTGGAGCTGCCAACTTCTGCAGAGTTTATATTGCGCTGTGACAGAGAAATTCTAAAAGAATGGGATATATGGAAACAAAAATGAATATTTTGGAGCATGGAGACCCTTGGGCCCAAAGAAAGTTCTTTATCTGACTGTTCTCATGATTAGCATTCTGGTTTTGAGACCAGCACTAGTCACTTTGGAATGTAATGAATGGTACAACCAATTCCAAGTTTTTTAAATTTAGTTTTAACACTATGGCACCTTTTGCACATATCATGCTTTATACTGTATTTTCTATACACAAGATGAAATGAGGCCATCTAAGCAAAAACAAGTTAACAAATGCCTTAAAAAGACCTGGGTGGATTTTTGGAGTACTCTCAAAACGCTGACTTCAAACCATGTGGGAGAGCAAAATGGAAATTGGGTGGACTTTTCTAACATGTATCTGTCCTTTTCAAATGTGGAGTTTAGGTGTTTTGTTTTTTTCTTAAGAGTTCTTTTGGAGGTTCAAGACAGTTGGCAAAACATATGCATGTGTTAAATGCAGAATACTTCTACTTTGCCTGACCAAGCCTGACAACTTTGGGCATATGCATTACAGTTTAGCACTTTAACTGACTTAAAGGCTATTAATTAAACACTTGACAGCTAGCTATATTTTTATAAGACTACTATACAAACAAAAGTTTATGATTTAAGGTACTTCAAGTTTATATGGTCAACATTGTGTATATTTATATAATTTTAAAGGTTTTATATAGGGATTTTTCTATTTATAGAGGTAATGTTCTATTTGTATATATTGAGATAATTTATTTAATATAGTTTTATATAAATAAAGGTGACTGGGAATTGTATTTCATTTATTATATCTTTTATTTATTATTTTTTATTATTTAAAGCATTACATAGGTCTCCTTTTCCCCCGTTGACCTCTCCCCAGCCGCTCCCACCCTCCAGCAATGCCCTCACTCCCCTAGTGTCTGTGTCCATTGGTTATTCTTATATGCATGCATACAAGTCTTTTGGTTGATCTCTTAGCCCCTAAGCCCCCGCCTTCCCTCATAGGTTAGACCATCTCCTCAATGCATCTATGTCTCTGGTTCTATTTTTATTCATCAGTTTATGTTGTTCACTCTATTCCACAAATGAGATCATGTGATATTTATCTTTCTCTGACGAGCTTATTTTGCTTAGTATAATGTTTTCCAGTTCCATCCATTCTGTTGCAAATGGTAATAATTCCTTCTTTTTTATAGCAGCATAGTATTTCAGTGTGTAGATGTACCACAGTTTTCTAATCCACTTGTCTGCTGATGGGCACTTAGGCTGTTTACAAATCTTAGCTATTGTAAATTGTGCTGCTATGAACATAGGGGTGCATATATCCTTTCTGATTGGTGTTTCTGTTTTCTTGGGATATATTCCTAGAAGTGGGATTACTGGGTCAAATAGAAGTTCCATTTTTAATTTTTTGAGGAATGCCATACTGTTTTCCACAGTGGCTGCACCAGTCTGCAGGGTTTCTTTTTCTCCACATCCTCACCAGCACTTGCTATTTGTTGGTTTGTTGATGATAGCCATTATGACAGATGTGAGATGGTACTTCATTGTTGTTTTGATTTGCATCTCCCAGATAACTAGTGACTTTGAGCATGTTTTCATATGTTTCTTGGCCTTCTGTATGTCCTCTTTCAAAAAGTGTCTATTTAAATCCATTTATTGTTTTTGACTTGGTTTTTGTATTGTCTCGACTGCAGAAACAAAGGATCCTAAAATTCTCAATGGATTATGAAAACATTATTTTTTATATTATTTTTATTTCTCACATTAGTTTGGTGGCTGTGGGTTAACTGCAGCTCTTTTTTTTTAATCCTCCCCAAGGATATGTTTTCATTTACTTTAGAGAGAGAAGAAAAGAGAGGAAGAGAGAAAGAGAAACATCAATGAGAAAGAAACATTGATCAGTTGCTTCCCATACTCTCCTGGTCCGAGGATCAAACCCACAACCTAGGCATGTGCCCTAACTGGGAATCGAACCTGTTGTCCTTCGGTGCATGGGATGACATTTCAACCAACTGAGCCACACTGGCCAGAGCTGCAGCTCTTCTTTTACATATGTATATTTGTATACATATCTATATGTATATATGTAAAAGAAGACTGGAAAGTGTGCAGGCTGGACTGAGGGACACAACCCCCTTCATGCATAAATTTTGTGCACAAGGCCCCGTGCACAAAATTCATGCGTGGAAGGGGTGGTGTTCCTCAGCTCAGCCTGCACACTCTTTAATCTGGGACCCCTCAAGGGATGTCCACAGGATTGGGCCTAAACAGGCAGCTGGACATCTCTCTCACAATCCAGGACTGCTGGCTCCCAACTGCTCACCTGCCTGCCTGCCTGATTTCCCCTAACTGCTTCTGCCTGCCAGCCTTATCACCCCCTAACTACTACCTTGACAGCCTGATCCATGCCTAATTGCTCCCCTGCTCACCTGATTGCCCCTAACTTCCCTCCCTTGCCAGCCTGGTTGCCCCCAACTGCCCTCCCCTTCAGGCCCGGTCACCCCTAACTGTCCTCCCCTGCTGGCCTGATCACTCACAATTGCCATCCCCTCCTGGCCATCTTGTGTCCACACGGAGGCAGCCATCTTTGACCACATGGGGGTGGCCATCATGTATGTTGGAGTGATGGTCAATTTTTACCTCTTTATTAGATAGGAAATACACACACACACACACAGACACACACACACACACACACATTATTTCAGAGAGCAAGGGAGAGGGAGAGAGATAGAAACATCAGTGATGAGAGAGAATCATTGATCAACTGCCTCCTGCACACCCTCTACTGAGGATTGAGCCCTGACCAGGAATGACCAGGAATTGAACCAAGACCAACTGGTTCATAGGTTGATGCTCAACCCCTGAGCTACAGTGGTAAGCTGCAGCTCTTCGTAATGTCTTATCATTCTAACACCCAAACTAAAGTGTAGGCTGTATTTGTATCAAGGCAGAGGAAAGGCGAAAAGCTGGTAGAAACAGGCAACCATGTTTTCAAGTTTTAAGCCGCCTCTAAAAACTTATTCTCCAGGCTGGTCCACTGCCACTACAGCTCCCATGACACTGGCCCAAGCAAGACACATGGCCACACCTGACAACACTGCCCACAGGCTCCATAAGTCACACAACAATGGGCAGGGACGTATAGTGTTACAGGGAAGGTAGAACTCAGATAATCTACTGCAGACTTAAAGGGAGAGATTTGTTGCCAAATGCATTAGTTTGAGTTGCAGATGAAAATTGGAGAAGAGAAGGAGAAAAAGTTCTTTGGATTATTGTCTTGAAATAAAACTGGATAAAAGGACTATGTAAGATAGGGAGAGAGAGAAGTAGGGTGGAGTTTCTATAATTAACTAAAAGCTCTCTGTGGACAGGACTGGGTCAAGCTCATGCTTACTGCTCCTTGAGGGTGGCTATGCCAATGTGCTCTTAGTCATTGTGGAGTTGGGTTCATTACCACCATCTAGAATGAAGAGATAGTGAGTCCTTCATTCAAAAACATAAAACATAGCAGAACAGTCTTGCTCTCTCAATTCTATTGAAAGAAAAATCTAAGCAGAAATTAAGAAGAGGTCCCTGGCACCTACTAGGGCCACAACCACATTTGCCTCCTGCCGGGCAGGGCTGGGCCAGTGGAATCTAGGAAAAGCATCCAGGTGGCACACCTACCTGGACATGGTCCCACGTGGAGACACTGAGTAAGCTCTGAAATAAGCAAAGACTGCTCACTGTCCAGCCATTCATAAATTCTAACTCCGTTTTGTTCCTTTGCTCTAAAGAACTAAATAAGAGTTGGCAACAAAACTCTAAACATGATATGTTTGATATCATATGTTCTAAGGAAGAATGGACAAAACAAACCTTTCTTTGAGGTTCCCTAAAAATAGTAGCCCAAAGGAAAAAAAAAAGTAGACGTTTTGGAGAAATTAAGGGAAACAGGCCAGTGGTTGTTCAGTCAAGCTGGTTTTGTTGGTTGGTTTGCCATAATCTGTTTGTGTTAATGCTGGAGAATGAATCTTACACCCTTGGCGGGGTGAGGAGGGGCCAGAAAAAGAGGGGGTACATTTGCAGAAGAATCAATAGCAGAGAGGTTGGATGGGACGTGTCCTGAAAGAAGTGTGCTTTGGCCATTATCTTGAATTCTTGCTCACGTGGGGCTACCCGGACAAAGAGCTCAGCACTTCCCAGGGGAGAGGGTTAGAACAAGCTCCCAGAGCTGGTGTCTGACGTGGCTTTTCCATCAGAGTGCACTTCCCCTGCCAGGAATCAGTGCAGCATTATGCAATTCCGAGGCCTCATAATCTAAGGAATTTTAATGGTCCCACTAAAGAAAGTTCTGGCAGAGTGAAAGCAGGTCTGGGTAATAATGAGAGGTGTCTGGCTGTTCATAGGGAAGGAATCCATTACAATGAGGCCGCATTGCAATGGACAGGAAGCGTCAATGCTGCAAATGTTACCTGTCTCAGGTTACTACACCTCTGCTTACCGCTGAGAGGAAGCAGGGCCTGCTGAAATCTACACCGTACTATTAGTTGCTAGCTGGTACCCAGAAACCACCGCCATTCTGTGGGCCAAATCCTGCTGCATTACTTACCCCAGGCCTTGACGGATCCCATAGATCTAATTGTTACCAAACTCAACTTTCATGTTTTGAACAGAGATTTTTTTTTTACCATCTTAAATTATTGACCAATTTTGACTTACATATAAGAAACTAATACTTGTGGAATCCAAAGACATTTTACCTTAGTTATAGCTGCTGGCTTACAATCTAAGTACCTGTCTCGAATAAACAAAAGAACAATGATCTCTATCTATGTAATAGTAAATAAACTGATTTTAAATGCAATTTTTACCCTTCTTAGGATATGCACACTTAGCACGTGTTATTTTTCTCCCTATGTTGCTTGAGGAGGTTTATTCCTGCTACAACACGACCCTTATTCAGATGCATACAGTGGAGATTATTTTTTCCCATAGCCCATGCTTTTCAGCCCGGTGTCTAGATGACTCTGGCTTTGCCATTAAGCACATTCCTTTCTCAAGGCTGTGGAAACAGGTTTAGGGGTTGGAAGTGTAAATCTCTGGGCTTTTTCTGGGAATATTGGAATAGTGTCTTTCTTGATAAACATAATGAAAAAACAAGAGCTGCTAGCAGTTAAAGAGAGCAGCTTTAATTAGAGTTGGTGCAGTTGAGACCAATGTAGAGTGATGGAAAGAAACTAAGTCACCCAACTGCTGAATCAAGCCTTGCCTGAGGTTATAACTACCCAGGATAAAAGCCAATAATTGTTTACTCAAGTTTGATTCAGGTTTTCTTGACTTTTCTGACTTGCAATCCAAAGCACCCTAATAGATGCTGTGTAAGCATTGGCCATAGACGATAAACATAGAGGAAGAAGGTGCCTATACTAGAAATGTCAGCTTGTAATATAAAGAGCTTATATTGTAAAGCAACAGTCCATTCTCAACTACTCAAAGTCTTTACATGGAAATTACCCCCTTTCCAGCATCATCAGGTTCTTCTTTTCTATTGGTCATTCCCTACAGAACACAACATACCATGTTATTTTCCCTCTTTAAAAAACAATCTCCCTTTGACCTATAAAAGCCCTCATCTGGACTTTCTTCTCACCCCTTACTTCTTGGAGTCCATCCTCTTTTTTCTGACTCTAAATATTGGATTGCCTTAGTGCACCAACCTACTCTCTATCAATAACCCCTCTCCAGGTGATATATCCCAGTGCAGCTCTGTCACCCATCTCTGTCATGCTACCTGTCCATACCATCTCTATGCTGACTCCCAAATGTCTTAGTCCCCGCCTCTTCCTTACACTCCAGGCTTACACTGTAGATCCCGTTGTTTACACACTTTACGAGAATGTCTAACAGGCATCTTGATTTTATTATATATATATATTATTGATTTCAGAGAAGAAGGGAGAAGGGGAGAGAAACATCAACGATGAGAGAGAATCATTGATTGACTGCCTCCTGCATGCCTCCTACTGGAGATTGAGCCTGAGCCTGTGCCTTGACTGGAAATCAAACTGTGACCTCCTGGGTCATAGGTCACCGCTCAACCACTGAGTTACACAGCTAGGCAAGCATCTCAATTTTAAAATGGCTGAAGATACTGTATTTCTCCCAACCCCAAAATCTGTTTCTCCCCTAATGTTTCCAATTTCAAGAAAGGTTACCACCGGTGGCTCAGGCTAGAACCCTTGGTGTCATCATTGACCTCTTTTCTTCTCCCATGCCACATCCAGCCCATCAGCAAAACCTGTCAGCTCTACCTTTAACATAGATCCCAGTTCCAAAGATCACCTCCTTCTCTGCCGTTCTCAGTCAAGCTGCTCTCATCTCCTACTAGATTATTGCAGTAGCATCCTAGCTGGCTTCCCTATGTCTACATTTGGTCCCTTACAGTCTATTTTCCTTACTGCAAATAGAGTAATTCTTTGAAAATATGTAAATTGCATTTTTATGGGTACTGTTCTCAACCCTTCAAGAGAGAAACATTGATGTCAAAAAGAAACATTGATCACTTGCCTCCTGTATGTACCAACTGGGGATCAAACCTGCAACCTGAGTGTGTGGCCTGATTGGAATTGAACCCGAGATTCTTCGGTGAATTGGATGACCAGCTGAGCCATACTGGTCAGGGCTCTTTTTTATTATTTTATATTATTTTTATTTTGTTATTTTATTATTTTACATTTTTTCAGGTGTACAGTGGTTAGACTATTACATAATTAACAAAGTGGATCCCTTGATAATTCTAGCACACCCACCTGACCACCTACATAGTCATTAAAATATTATTGACTATTTCCTATGCTGTACTTTACATCCTGTGACTATTTTGTAACTACCAATTTGTATTTCTAACCCTGTTACCTCTTTCACCCAGCTCCCCAATACTCCTGCCCTCTAGAAACATCAGTCTGATCTCTGTACCTATGAGTCTGTTTCTATTTTATTTATTTTGTTTTTTAGATTCCACTTATAAGTGAAATTATATGGCATTTGTCTTTCTCTAACTGACTTATTTCACTTAGCATAATATCATCTAAGTCTATCTACACTGTCATAAATGGTTAGATTTTATTCATTTTCATAGCTGAGGAATATTAATTATATTGTATATATGTACCAAACTCTTATCCAGTTGTCTATACATAAGCACTTTGGTTGCTTTAGTAACTTGGCTCTTGTAAATAATACCACAAAGAACATAGAAGTGCATATACCTTTTGAATTAGTGTTTTGAATTTTTTTGGAAATCCAAAAGTGGAATCACTGGGTCATAAGGTAGCTCTATTTTAATTTTTTTTAAGGAAATGCCACACTGTTTTCCATAGTTGCTGTACCAATTTGCAATCTCACTGACAGTGCACCCAGGATTCCCCCTTCTCCACATCCTCACCAACAGTTGTTTGTTGATTTATTGACTATAGCCATTCTGGCAGGTGTGAAGTGATATTTCATTGTGGTTTAAATTTGCATTTCTTTAATGATTAGCGATAGTGAACATATTTTCAAATGTTTGTTGGCCATCTATATGTAGTCTTTGGAGAAATCTTATTTAGGTCTTCTGTCAATTTTTAAATTAGATTGTTTGTTTGGTTTTGGTGGGGAATAGTATGAGTTTTTATACATTTATCATATATGTAATTGGCAAATATGTTCTCCAATTCAGTAGGTTGTCTTTCCATTTTGTTGTTGGTCTCCTTTGCTATGCAAAAACTTTTTAGTTTGATATAGTCCCATTTGTTTTTGTTTTTTGTTTTGTCTCCCTTGCCTGAGATGATGTGTTGGAAAAAAATATTATTAAAAACACTGTCTGCCCTAGTTCAGTTGGTTAGAGATCATCCTGTACCCTAAAAAGTTGTGGGTCCAATCCTTGGTCAGAGAATATACAGAAGGCAACCGATCGATGTTTCTCTCTCATATCAATGTCTCTCTTTCTTTCTCTCTCTCTCCCTCTCTCTCTCTCTCTCTCTCTCTCTCTCTCTCTCTCTCTCACTGTCAATGGAAACATTCTGAGGTAAAGATTAAAAGAAAAATAGAACACTATCAAAGAGTTTGTCAATTTTTTTCTAGAAATTTTATAGTTTCAGGTCTTACATTTAAGTCTTTAATCCATCTTGAGTTTATTCTTGCATACAGTGTAATAAGGTGGTCTAGTTTAATTTTTTTGCATATAATATGTCCAATTTTCTTAACATCATTTATTGAATAGACTGTCTTTACCCAATTATATATTCTTACCTCCATATCTTATATTAATGGATGATAGAGGTGTGAGTTTATTTTTAATACATTTTATTGATTTTTATAGAGAGGAAGAGAGAGGGATACAGAGTTATAAACATCAATGAGAGAGAAACACCGATCAGCTGCTTCCTACACACCCCACACTGGGGATGTGCCCACAACTAAGGTACATGCCCTTGACCAGAATCAAACCTGGGACACCCTCCCCGCCCCCAGTCCTCAGGAAGACACTCTATCCACTGAGCCAAACCAGTTAGGGCTCCATCAACCTTTTGATGAAACTCTTGCAAGAATTAGCTTCTGGCATTCTATATCTTTTCATTGAAGCATTTAATCCATTTACAGTTGTAGTGATTATTGATAGGTACATATTTATTGCCACTTCATTATTTATAACTATGTTCCTCTTTTTTTCTTTCTTTTTTTCTTTTCCTAAGAGGATCCTTTAATATTTCTTGTAATACTAGTTTGGTGGTAATGAGCTCCGTTTGCTTTTTTTTTTTTTTGTCTGGAAAGCTGTTTATTTCACCTCCAATTTTAAAGGATAACCTTGCTGGGTAGAGTAGTCTTGGTAATAGGTCCTTGCTTTGCATCACTTTAAATATTACCTGCCAATTCCTTTTGCCCTTAAAGGTTTTTTGTTGAAAAATTAGCTTGTCAGTCTTATGGGCACACCCTGTAGGCTACTATCTTTCTCTTGATGCTTTTAAGATTTTCTCTTGTATTTCACTTTTGCAATTCTAATGATGTGTCTTGGTTTGGGCCTCTTTGGGTTCATCTTGTGTGGCACTCTCTGCAATTCCGGGACTTGTATGTCTATTTTCTTTGCCATGTCTGGAAAGGTTTTAGTCTTTTTTTTTTTCAAATAGTTTCTTGATCCCTTATTCTCTCTTTTCTTTTTCTGGTATTCTAATGATGCAGATGTTGTTATACTTTATGTTGTCCCAGTTATCCCTTAGGCTATCCTCATTTAAAAATGTTGTTGTTGTTGTTTTGATTGTTTTCTTTTCTTTTACTTTATCTTATAGATCATTGATTTTATGCTCTGCCTCATCTAATATGTTGTTGATTCCTTCTAGTGTATTCTTTGTTTCAGTTGTTGTAGTCTTCATTTTTATAAGTTCTTTTTTTATGGTGTGGGACCTATGCCAGGTCCCTGGATAGTCAAGGCCGGTGGAAGTACAGAGGCCTTATTATCAGTATATCAGAATGGCCAAAGGCAGCTCTGAGCATGTGCCTAAATGGGATATTTAAGGACTCTGAGCCTGAGAATCCTAATCAGGCCAAGATACCATGAGCAGGTGCAAGGATACACAGTACACTGTGCCCTTCAGTAGCCAATCTGATTGATGGAACTATTGGCACAAAGCCTTCTTTGTCTAGTGTAAAAGTAGGTTACTGGCCAGCTAGTAGGCTGGAGTCTGGAGAGAGAGCAGCTAGGATGGAGTGTGTGAAGAAGTCTGCTAGAGAAAGCAGCTAAGCAGGGGAGACAGGAGAAGCTGGTGAGCTGGAGAGCTCCAGCATGGTTACGATGTGAGGCAGTGAGTCTTGGAGGCAGTGTGCACCTGCTTAGATAATAGCTGCAGGTATAGAGACTGATGCTGCTTTATGGAGAGCATATGTATTCACCAGCCGGTGTCCAGCTGCCTGACTGTATGGACTTTGCTGTAAGTACTGTTCTTGTCTGATGGTTATGTGGCCACTGGCTTCTGCAATAAAGATTCATTCTTATATACTCACATCCTCTCATGGCTTCTTCATCTGCCCACACTGAGAATTGACCTGTGTCTAGTGAGCAGAAGATAAAGGAGGAACTTGAACTAAGTTCCAAACAGTTAGTACAATGGACAGGATTCAAGAAGGACTGCCCTGGCATAGTCAGATAGCAGAATTTAAAAGAATATATGGACTCAGAGCCAGTCAAACCAGCAGAACTGTGCAAAGCTCCCAATGGCTGCTCTGACATATGATTTATCTCTGATTTTTTATGCTTATTATCTTTTTGTTGAAGTTCTAAGTTCCTTGAGCATACTTATAACAAGTATTTTGGAATCTATATCTGGTAGGCTTGTTGCCACCTTTTAATTTAGTTCTTTTTCTGGATATTTTTCCTGTTCTTTCATTTGGGACATATTTTTGTCTCCTTATTTTGGCTGTCTCTCCCTGTGAGTTTCTATTGATTAGATAGACCTGCTACATTCCTCACTTTTGGTAGGGTGGCCTATATAGTAGGTGTCCTGTGAGATCCAGTGACACAGTCTCCCTGATCACCTGAGCTGGGTACTCTAGGAGAGTCCTTTGGGTGGGCTATGTGTGCCCTCCTATTGCAGTTGAAGCTTGATTGCTGCTTGCATGTCAGTGGGTGGAGTTAACCCTCAGGCCACCACCACAGTTACACCTGAATTCACCCTAGAATGAGCTGTTGCCTGCTGAGATTCCCCTTTGGGTATGCCACTTGTGAAGTTAATTGGGTGGTGTTCTATTGTGACCTGAAGCTAGCCATTGAGTGTGTTGTTTCTGAGGCCTCTTGGGATAGACTCTGTTTCAGGCCAATGGCAGACACCGCTGTGACCACTGAGGCTACCTATTAGGAGCTACAAAGTAATCAGTGTTTTATAACTGCCTGTTCTTGGCAGTGATGTGTAATGTGTGATGTGTACGGAAGGGGCCATGCTGCAAATTGAGATTAACTGCCATCAATACTGGGTCTTGGGCCAGTCAATAAATGACCCAAGGCACCTGAGACTTGCCAACATCTACTAGCTACTCATAAGGTTTAGTTGCTTACAGATCTCAAGGCAAATGCAAGTTGGGTAAGGCAAGATGTCAGGGAGCCATCAGGGTAAAGCTAATGGAGCTCACCAGGCAAAAACAGAATTTAGTTTGTCTATGTAGGTGGATGGCTCTGCCCAGAGCTGGTAGCTGTCACTCCAGCCCTCATCCTGAAGACATACAATTAAGTTTTCCCTTTATGTTTCCAGCACCCTCCAAGCTTGATCAGAGGTTTTTGGTTTTTATTTAAAAAAAAAAAAAAGGCTGCAATGCAGGCCAAGGCTGGTTGTCCCCCGAAGAGCCTTGGGTCATAAAGGAGCTGGGTAAAGTGGAGTCTCAAGGATTCACCAGACCAATGCAGGTTCAGATTTGGCCGCTGGGGGAGGCCTCTACACAAGAAAAATGGCACCCTTCTTCCACACTGAGAGAGGGCTCAACCCAGGGACAATGGCAGCCATCCCTCCAACTCCTACCTGCAAGTCATGCAACTCAGCCATTCCCTGAAGGTTTCCAGCACTCTTAAATTTAATCAGAATTTCTCAAGTTAAAAAAAAAAAAGACTGCAGCATGAGCCTAGGCTGATTACTGGTAAGTTGGGTGGGGTGGTGTCTCAGGGAGTCATCAATCATGGGGGTCGAGTTCACCAGACTACTGTACATTCAGATCTGACCCAGGAAAGATGGCACCTGTCAGCCAAACAGGAGGACAGTGTTGACAGGCAGCCTTCCCCTCCAGCCCCTGCACTGAAGCCACACAACTCAGTCTCTCCTTGCATGTCTCTGGTGCACCTCTCCTATCCCTGAGCCACTGACCCCTGCAGAGCCCAAGGTGAGTACTTGTGAGGGAAAGTTTGAGCACTGGCCTTTTAAGAAGGTGACTGGGTTTCCAGCAGCCTTCTGTCTCACCAGGACAGAGAGAGGAATCCCTGCTGATTCTCACAGCCAGATGTTATGGGGGCTTCTCTTCCCTGCACTGATGTTTCAGACTGGGGAGCCCAGTATGGGGTTGAGACCCCGCTCCTCAGGGGGAACATCTGCAGGTGAGATGTCCCCCTAGATTTCAACCTCCACACGTGGGTGTGGGGCCAGCCAACTGTCTCCCTCCCCCATGGACCCTCTTTATTTTTAAAACTCACTAACCCTCACTCCCTGACCCTCCTACCAGCCTCTTTGGGTTCTCTCTTTATATGCTTAGTTATAGAACTTCTGTTCAGCTAGTCTTCAAATGGTTATCCAGGTTGACTGTTTCTTAATGTAGTTGTAATTTTGGTGGGGGAGACAAGTACAGCATCCACCTAATCTGCCACCTTGATAGAAACCTCTATAAATGTTTTCTCTCCATGTTCTCTTTTAAGTCTGTCATCTGTGCTCTAATCCTATCTTGAACCAGAGGAGATTCTACTTTTCTCTGCTTTCACCTGCTATTTCTCTTCCTGAGACAACAATCACAGAACTCTGACTGAATCAGAAGGATCAAGAGTAAAGAACACACCCGGGAAATGCATACGTAGATATTTCACAGGACATAATTTCACCATTCCAACTAAAGAAAAGATTTAAAATTCACTCACATTAAAATGTCAATGGCTCATAATAATGAAACGCAGAAACCAAACTGAATGTATGGTTTCTTCTTTGGGCAGGATGCAAAGGTGATTTCTTTCCTGGTTCTTGTCCAGGTGCATTTGAAGAATGAAACCATGGACAAAAGATGGTATATGGAAAGATGGAAATTTATTGGAAACAAGTACAGACGCCCACATGGGGAGGGGGTCCCCAAGGGGTTGCCCCTAAGCCCCTTTTTCCTAAGATTTATAAAGGCTGCAGTCTTTGTCTTTTGATATTCCCTTCTTATTGATCACTAGAGCAGCTTCAAAACTCAAAGCCCACGTGGGGTCCCTTTCTTTTTCTCCTCCTTCTGAGGCAGAATTCTCCATTCCCTGTGAAAATCTGTTTTCCTCTTTCTCCCTTTTGTTTCTCTGTTCCCTGTGGCTTTCTCCTGTCTTCTATGAATGGGTGTCTTCCTCCCACAGTAGGTTGTGGCCACTTTAGTTCTTTGTGAATGTATACCTTTCGCCAGCTCCAAGTCCCCTGCCAACTGTCTCCCTCCCCCATGGACCCTCTTTATTTTTAAAACTCACTAAACCTTCCTGTTTTACCCCTAAAACTCCTTTCTATAATATTTAACCAAGAGTCATCCTCCTTAAATAAAAAGAAAGAGTAATGGTGGAATTTCACTCAGCAGTTGTTGTGAGAAGGTTTGGTGGGAAGACAGAAAAGGAGTCTTCTCTTTCCTAAATCTGACCTCATGCTGTAGGGTAGGCCCCATGCCTTCCTGACACACCCACTTACCCTTCCTACACTTTATGCCATGCTTGGGTTCCCACTAGTCCACATTTCACATTTTTAGTTGCCTCTTATTTTCCCTCTAAGAACTGCTAAAGTCATGCTCTTTCTTTGAAAGGGAAACTGTATGGTGGCAAAGATTAAATCTTGTGTGCATATCTGATTCCCTAAAGAAATTTGTTCATTTCCCTGGATACTTTCAAACCATTGCTTGGTTACACTGTTAGCTTTATCCACTGGTTCTTCGTGTGGTCCCAGACTAGCAGCATTAGAATCACTTTAGAGCGTCTTACAGAAGCAAATTCAATTCATGACCCTGACCTCAGACCCACTGAATTAGCCATTTGTGTGGTTTGTTCCAAGGTGCAGTAGCCGAGGATGAACATTTGCTGTAGTGTAGTGTAGACACTCTGTGCCGGAGGTCTGTAGGGCAAAACAACAGAACTCTGGCACAGAGATTCTATTTCTGGGACTTCCTGTTAGGCCATTAGGGTATCTTTGACCTCACTTCTGGCCGGTGGAGCAGGGAGCATTGGAATGCTGCAGGGGATGCATCTCTGAGGGCCCTGTGATCGCCATAACCACAGCAACCATCATCCAATCTACCTTTCTGGGGTGTCGTGGATTTCTAATTGACCATCATTACTGAGATAAGTGAGGGGGAGGCTGGGAAAGGCGAGGGCCTGTGCTATGGGTGCTGTTTCCCACCATTAGAAATAGTGGCAGCCATCTTAATTTATATAAGGAATGTCATTTTGCAGCATAGTGCAGACTCCATTTCACCACTATTACTGCTGTGCATCCTTATTAACCCCTATTTCTGCTTATTAACCCTGCCCTTTCCTAAAAGACAGTTACATATGCCATCTTGTGGTCAGTTAGGCTAGTTAACCCCTAATTGCCCGCAGGGCTAACAGGCTATCTATAATTCTATCTTCTGTCGCTGGACCCCTGATGGAGAACCCAAAAAATAAAAAACCAAGGTTAAATAAAGGAAGTGGTAGTAGCAGTAGCCTACCCTTTCAAGAGACATGGACCAAGATGTATGACATTACAGAAAAAAATGACAGATCATTTTGAGTTCTATGTACTGAAACAGTAGTAAGCAGAATGTGGAATATAAATAGACATTTTGAAACTAATAATTCCCAGCTCGTGACAAAAAGTGAGGATGAAAGGAAGGAATACATTTCCAGGCAGCTACACCTTTACAAGAGTCCATCTAATTCCATCCTTAAATTTATAAAAGGCTCTATAAATTTAACATCTGCAAGTATGAGCATTGCTCACTCCATAGCTCAGCATGGAAAAGCACTCAGTGAGGGAGAATTTATTAAAGAAATTCTCCTAAGATGTGCACCAGTTCTATTTCACAATATGCAGATTAAAGATGCAATTATTCAGAGAATATCTAACCCAAACTGGTTTGGCTCAGTGGATAGAGCATTGGCCTGTGAACTGAAAGGTCCCTGGTTTGATTCTGGTCAAGGGCATGTACCTTGGTTGTGGGCACATCCCCAGTGGGGGGTGTGCAGGAGGCAGCTTATCGATGTTTCTCTCTCATCGATGTTTCTGACTTTCTATCCCTCTCCCTTCCTCTCTGTAAAAAATCAATAAAATATATTTTTAAAAACAGAATATCTGAGTTACCACTCAGTAGAAATATCATAAAAGACCTAATAATGAGACTGAACACAAATGTACAACATCAATTAAAGAGAGACATAAGTAATTGTAAATATTTTTCGATCTCTCTTGATGAAACTACTGAGGTCACATCACATGCTCAGTTGGCCATTATTGGTCGATATTCTGATGGTCTCACAATGAGAGAAGAGTTGATAAAGTTAGCATGAGTGCCAACAAGTACATTAGGAAGCAAAACATGTAAGGTTGTTATACAAACATCCGTGATCTAAGCAGTGGTATCTCTAAAGTTTGTGTCAGTGATGACAGATGTGGCACCAAACATGGTAGGGAAAAAAGTCGAATTGTCAAATTGTTTACGGAAGGTATTGGACATCCGATTGTGCCAAGGCAGGATTCACCAACTTAAACAACTTAATGTCATTGTAACAAAAATAGTTAATTTAATATCTGCTTGCCCTCTTCACAAGCAAGAGTTTTCTGCACTTTTACTGGAGGTTGATTCCACCTACAGTGGACTGCTGATGTACAATAATGTAAGATGGCTGAGCCGAGGCAAAGTTCTTGAGCGCTTTGTGGAGTGCTTTGAAAAAATTAAGGTATTTCTTGAGGATAAGGATCTGGGAAACTTTTCTCAGATCAATGATGATAAATGGGTCAACACCCTGATATTTTTTACGGATCTCTCTGTTGATATTCATGAACTGAACTTAAAGTTACAAGGTTTTGGCAAAAGTATTGACATTATGTTTGGAATCATAAAAGCTTTTGAAAGTAAACTTAACATTTTCAAGTGAGATGTAGAAACTAAAACTTGTATTTTCCTCGAGTAACAAAGTATTTTGAGAAGGCCAGTGCAGCTGTATAAAATGAAATGGAACCCTTCCTTGCATATAAAGTACCAGCATGTTTTATACTCATTACTTGACCAGTTCAGTGATAGATTTAATCAATTTAGAAGCCTTAGAACAGACCATAAAAATAATTAAGTATCCTGATGTAGTAGGCTTCAACAGTTTGGAATTAAATGGTTTCCAATGGATGCAAATTGATGATTTGGAGATGCAACCTGCAGAATTTCAAGATAGCATCTGGGCTCAAGGTGTTTGTCAAGCTGAGGTCAAAGCTTGAGAATCTGGAAAGGTGCCACTTGGAGAATCAAGAGGAGTGCCACTACCACCAGGAAATTTGGAGTGCCTGAAACCGATTACCAGATACTTTTAGCACCTGAAAAATATAGCAATGGCTTTACTCATAATTTTCCCCTCTACGTACTTTTGTGAGACTTTATTATCAGCGTTAAATAATATCAAAACCAACAAAAGAAATAGATTGACAGATGAAGTTAGTAGCGCTTTGTTTGGGTTTGAAGTGTACAAAATACCAGCCTTCAATAGAAGGTTTAGCCAATGAAATTCAGCAACAAAAAAGTCACTAATAGGAGGGTTAGTTAAAGAATTCCCCCTCCCCCTCACTTATCTTAGTTCACGGCACCCCACACAATTTAAATAATATCAAGACCAGAAAAAGAAACTGACTGACAGATAAACAAAGAAGTCACTAAGCAGGTAAGTTAACTAATTAGTTTTTGGTTTATTAAATATAATTATATATTACAATTATATGTTTTTGTTATATAAACTATAAATTCTGCTAAATTATGGTTTTTTTCCAGAAGTGACACACCACCCGAGTTATGCTTGTTTTTTTGGCGAATTTTGACACACCAAGCTCAAAAGGTTGCCCATCAGTGATCTAAAGTGTGCGCATAATAGTTTGATTTACATATATTGTCAAATAATTGCACCATGGGTTAATTTAACCTCCATCATCTCATATAGGTACAATAAAAAGAAAATTTCTCCTTTGGTGAGAACTCAGGATCTAGTCTTTCTTAATATTTTCCCTTTATCATAGAGCAGTGTTTGCTATAGTCATCATATTGTACATGGCATCCCTAGTACTTATTTATCCTCTGATTAGAAGTTTGCCCCTTTTAAAAAAAATATATGTTTTTGCGATTTCAGAGAGGATGAGATAGAAACATCAACAATGAGAGAGAATCATCGATCGGCCGCCTCCTACATGCCCCACATTGGAGATCGAGCCCAAAACGTGGGCCTGTGCCTGCCCAGGTTCGTAGGTTAACACCAAACCACTGAGCAACACAAGGTTAGGCAGTTTGTACCCTTTGACCATTTTCTTTCAATATCACCTCCCACCTGTGGTAACAACAAATCTGGTTTCTTTCTTCTTCTTCTTCTTCTTTTTTTGGAAGGGGAGGGAGGTGTTTATTTTTAGATTTCACATATAAGTGAGATTATACAGTATTAGTCTTTTGTCTGACTTATTTCACTTACTGCTTACAAGGTCCATCCAAGTTCTTGAAAATGGTAGAATTTCCATTTCTCATCTGGAATGGATAAAGAAGATATATGAATGGCCAACAGGTACATAAAAATGTGCTGTTAGAATGGCTGTTATCAAAAAGGCAAAAGATAACAAATGCTGGTGTAGATGTGGAAAAAAGGAAATCCTTATGGTCTTTATCCACTCATCTTCTTCATCCATGCAGCTATCAATGGACATTTAGGTTGCTTCCATGTGTTGGTATTGTAAATAAAGCTGCTATGAAACTACACTCATGTGTGCAGTTTTCTGAGTTTGTGCTTGCGTTTCCTTTCAATATATTCCCAGAGGTTGAATTGCTGGATCATATGGTAGTTCTATTTTAAATTTTCTGAGGAACTGCCATGCTGTTTTGCAAAATGGCAGTGCCAACTTACAATCGTGTCAACAGAACACAAGGATTTCCTTTTGTCCACCAGCATTGTTATCTTTTGCCTTTTTGATAACAGTCATTCTACAGGTGCTAGGTGATATCTCATTGCGGTTTAAATATGCCTTTCCTTAATCACTAGTGATATTGAGCACCTGTTTATGAATCCGTTGGCCATTCATGTATCTTCTTTAGAAAAAAATCTATTTGAATCATTTACCCATGCACATTTTCAATTAATTATTTTTATTTTTATTTTGTTTTTTTTTATTTTTTGCTATTGGGTTGTATGAGTTCTTTATATATTTTGGATGTTAACCCCTTGTTGGATATATGGTTGGCAAATATTTTTTTCCCATTCCATAGATTGACTTTTCACTTTGTTGATGGTTTCTTTTGTTCTGCAGAAGCCTATTATTTTGATGTAGCTCCACTTATTTTTTTATCTTGTTGCTTGTGTTTTAGATATGCTTTCCAAAAACTCATCACTAAGATCCAGGTCGAGGGGCTTTTAGGAGTTTCATTTTAGAAGTTTCATGTCTTACATTTAAGTCTTTAATTCATTTCAAGTTAATTTTTTTGAGTGGTGTAAGGGGATCAGCCATCTGTGTCTAACAATAAGCCCTTCAAATGATTCTGATGCACAATAAAGTTGGAGAACCACTGGCTTAATCTATTATTTACTGCAGTCAGAAGCTGAGAGTAGCTATAGACCCAAATTCCTAGACCTTGGAGAGTCAGAATGCAGCCTTCTGTGAAATCAAAATCAAATTGAAAATACATAAAGCACAGACAAGATCTCCATCTTAGACTGCACACTCTCCAGAGGTTTGTTACACTAGGGTCTGTTAGGATTAGTCCTATTGAGAGGAACAGAAACAAAGAGAACTTAAGCAAAATTAAAGACTGTTTTCTCTGTTGTCAAGTGCACTAATGGTTCTACAGCTCTTCAACCCCTTTTAGCCTAAATTCCACAATTATACATTATTGGAGCATCAGTAATGAACAATTACAAATAACTAGTGGCCCGGTGCATAAATGTGTTCGTGCACATTGAAAGGAAATTAATTAGAAGAAATATTTTAATATCACTATTCGCCCTTTCTCTATAATAGAAGTGTCAATCAAATTTACAATTGACAGTAACAGATGGAAACACATGCATGCGATTGGTGCCAGAGAGAGCTTTATATGTATCGTGCATGTGCAAGTCAACTTAGCCTTTTATATAGAAAGAATAAACTTGCTTAATTAGACCTGCTTTCTAATTTAGCTAAACTTTTTCCAGCCCAGTGAATCACCCCAACTTCTCTTTCAGGTAATTGTCAGCAACACAGCAGTAAATATTAACATAAAGCAGATTATTATTGGAAGTCATGCAGGGAGAACAAAAGGTAAAATACTTACCTGCAGCAGTGTTTGACTATATTCTGTGCAGTGAGAAACCTGAAGTCATTTTCAAGGGCCACCATTTCTTATTTCTTTTCAGTAGGGTTAAGTTTCTAAACTTTCTAAATCTTCGTTTTCCAACTAATGACAAGAAAATAGGATTCCATTACGTTCCTATGTACCAACTCAAGGACTTCTATTAGGATCAAATGAGATGAGGCAGGTGCAAACGCTTCACAGACATTTGGTTAAAGTGTGAAATGTTTCCTCCTGGCTATAAAGTTAGTCATGTTCATGGACTGAAGAAACTCCAAGGAGGCTTAGTCACTAGGGAGAGGGAGCCAGGTGTTGCTATGTGACATCATTACCTGAAGCCCACAGCCACCATTTCAGGGCGGGGCTGGGCTGCAGGCTGCATTTTTGCCATGAGGTCTCAGCAGCATCAGTTGTGATTTGGTGGGGTGTCCCTCTGGGGGGGGAGGGGTGGTGAGGTCTGTGTCTCACTTGAGTGAAGCCAAGTGTTGCTTTGTCAGCACCAGGGCCACAGTACCATTTCTCTGTAAATGGCCAGTGCATGTCACCACAGCTCCTGTATTGAGCATCTGGCCCTTAGTGGTCAATGCATGCCATAGTGACCAGTCAGACAGTTAGACACAGCATATTAGTCATATATATATATATATATATATATATATATATATATATATATACATATACATATACACACATACACATATATATATATACACTAGAGCCCTGGTGCATGAAATTCATGCACAGGGAGTGGGGTGTCCTTCAGTCCAGCCTGCACCCTCTTCAATCTGGGACCCCTCAAGGATTGTCCGACTGCAGTCAGACATCCCTCTCACAATCCAGGACTGCTGGCTCCCAATTGCTAGCCTGCATGCCTTCCTGATTGCCCCTAATAGCTTCTGCCTACCAGCCTGATCACCCCCTAACCACTCCCCTGCCAGCCTGATTGATGTCTAACTATTTCCCTGCCAGCCTGTTTGCCCACAACTTCCGTCCTCTGCTGGCCTGGTCACCCCTAACTGCCCTCCCCTAAAGGCTTGATCAGCCCCAACTGCCCTCCCTTGCAGGCCTGGAATCTCCCACTGTCTTCCCCTGCTGGCCATCTTGTGGTGGCCATCTTGTGTCCACAAGGGGGCAGGATCTTTGACCACATGGGGGCAGCCATCATGTGTGTTGGAGTGATGGTCAATTTGCAAATTACTCTTTATTAGATAGGATAGAGGCCTAGTGCATGGGTGTGGGGTGGCTGGTTTACCCTAAAGGGTATCCCGGATCAGGGTGGGGGTTCCCTTGGGGGTGTGGGACAGCCTGGGCAAGGGGCCTGTGGTGGTTTGCAGGCTGGCCACGCCCCCCAGGGACCCAAGCAGAGGCCCTTATATCTGGTATTTATTTATCTTCTACAATTGAAACTTTGTAACCTCTAGCAGAGCCAAGCCTCCTGCTTGCTCCCTGGTGGCAGATATTTCTGTTAGGATTTTATTTACCTTCTATAATTGAAACTTTGTAGCCTTAAGCAGAGGCCTGGGCTGGCCAGAGCTTCAGAAGCTTGGCTTCCTCTATCACCAGGGGCAACCCTAGCCTCCTGCTCTCTCTAGCTCTGTCGCTGCCATGGTTTCTGTTGGAATTTATTTATCTTCTATAATTGAAACTTCATAGCATTGAGTAAAGGCCTAGGCCAGCAAGGGCAGGCAGAAAACTTGGCTTCCTCCGTTGCTGGGGAAACACAAGCCTCCCTCCTGCTCTCAGTGGCCACAACCATCTTGGTTGGGTTTATTTGCATATTTGCTCCTTATTGGCTGGTGGGTGTGGCTTGTTGGTATAGTGGGGGTACGGTCAATTTGCATATCACTCTTTTATTAGATACTAGTAGCCTTGTGCACGAATCCATGTGCCAGTAGCTCTCTGCCACTTCCTATAGCTCTCCGCCCACTGCCCTGCCCTCCTGTAGCTCTCCCCATTCCCAATCTCCCTCCCACTCTCATAGCTTGCTGCCCTGCCCCCTCCTGTAGTTTTTCATCATCCACTTGTAGTTTGCTGCCCCACCCTCCTGCAGATCCATGACCTAGTCGTTATAAGTGAGTAGTCATTGTCTCAAGGCATAATGGCTATTTAGCATATTCCTCTCTTACTATATAGGATAGATACATTTCCTAGGGAAAATTAAAAAAAATTAATTCAAGAATTCTGAAACTGAGAAGTTGTGATTCATCTTAAATATACAAAATTTAATAAACTTTAAAATAGGGTTCTGAAATTCCATTGCATATATGTATCACAATTTTTTTACTCAATTATCTATTGATGGGCATTTAGGTTGCTGCCATATCTTGACTATTGTAAATAATACTGCAGTGAACATAGGCATGCATATATTCTTTTGAATCAGTGTTTGGGTCCTTCAAATATATACCCAAAAATGGAATTGCTGGGTTATAAGGCAGTTCCATTTTTAACTTTTTGAAAACCCTCCATACTGTTGAAATATTACTCAGCCATTAAGAAAAAATGAAGTCTTACCATTTATAACAACATGAACGGACCTAGAGGGTATTATGCTAAGTGAAAGAAGTCTGACAAGAGAAAGACAAATACCATATGATTTCACTTATTTGTGAAATCTAAAGAACAAAATAAATGAACAAATAAAATTAAAACAGACCTATAGATACAGACTAGAGGGAGGAGCTTTGGGGGGGCTAGGTGAAAAAGATGAAGGGATTAAGAAGTACATATTGGTAGCTACAAAACAGTCACAGGGATGTGAAGTACAGCATAGGGAATATAGCCAATAATATTGTAATAACTATGTCTGGTGCCAGGTGGGTACTGGAGATATTGAGGTGATCACTTTGTAGAGTATGATTGTCTAACTACTGTGCTGTACACCTGAAACTAATACAAAGTAATATTGAATGTAAACTGTAATTAAAAAATAATATTAAAAAGTTTTTAAAAATTAATGTTCTTTTTTAAAAACACAAGGTTCTAAAAAAGCTTTTAAAAAAGTTTCTTGACATAAACTTTTTTCAGCCATATTTTTAAAGCCCACCAAATAACTGATCTATCTGCAAAGTAACATGTTTTCTTGGAGCGTATATCAGGACAGAGAATAAGAACTGTAACATTCAGAGGAGTAGGAAAATGTTTTTCTTTTCATTGCTTATTAGCATTTGAGACTGGGAGTGTCCTTTATAACTAAGACTGTGGCGCCATCTTCAGTTCCTGTAGAGGATCCAAAAATGACCAGAATGCTCAGCCTGGAATCACGGAACCAGAGAACCTTCTCCAAGTTGCTGCAAGGCCACCTGTGATGGTTTCTTTAGTCCCCAGCTAGAACTCCCACTCCGGATCCTTAAAAAGTGTGGTCTGGCGGCTTAGCATGATGAGAGTTCATTAGAGATGGAAATTCACAGGCCGCACCAAGACGGCTGGAGCAGAATCGCACTGGCCAGCTGATGTGTGTGCTCAATGTGTGTGCTCGTGCAGACCTGAGACACTTTGCTCTCTGTGCTTTCCCCAACCATTTAGCCCACTGGTCTTGACTTTACAAAGGCAGTGTGGGGGTTGGGGAGTGGAGAAGGAACACAGACACCAATGGATAGAACTGCACAGCCTTGATGAGAAGATGCTGGTTATTATTAGACTGAACTATTAGCCCGTGAATAATTCAAGACAAAGGTGAAAGAGAGCCATGGTCCTTTTGTAAATACTACACATTTCCCACAATTATTTGACAACCTCTACCTCAATCCATAGCTTTGCAAAGATCAAAAGCTTTGGTGCCTCAATTCCACTGAGTCATGTGTGCTGTTTCTACCTGCCCATTCTTCCAGAATGTTCATCATGTCTCCTGGACCTCACCTAGGAGGCTGCCTGTCTCAGATTCCCAGTGTCCTCTCCCTGCCTCATCACTGCACTCTCACAAGTCCTGCTTAAGGTTCTTAATATTGTGCAGAATAGTTCTTTACTAGATCATAAATTCCTTAGTAAGAACAATGCTTATGCATTTGGATTCACTCATTTATTCATTAATTTATTCTAATACTTAGCAAGTACTATGTACCAGACATTATGGATTTGATTAAAATACAACAGGTATAATCCCAGCTCTCTATGTGAACTTATGCATTTATAGGGTAAAATGACAAGTAATTCTAATAGGAGATAAATATTATGACAGAGAAAATATAGGGTATTTGGGGGAACTCATATAGGACCATGTAGCTTGGAATTGGAAAGGCTCTCTAAAATAGACACAGGCTTAATCAGGCAGAGGGGGGAAAGGTAGAGGAAAGAGTATGGGAAGCATTCAGGAAGCAGGAATGCTTGCATAATTAAACTCATGTCTTGGGCATACAATAATGCCAAAAATATGTGTGTTTGGCAACGTTTGGCATTTTGTGTTGCCTCAAGCATCCGAAACTGAAAGTTATTTGGCAAAATGTCTTTGGCTAAAAGGAGATTTTGGCCAATTAATTTACCTTTTTCTAAGAAAAGACAGCGTTTAAAATATGGGCAATATCTATATTTTTATTTAGGTTGGTTGTTAATTTTTTAAAAGCATTTTCAGAGAACCAGGATGATCAGATTACTGAGCTTCCTCTTCTAAGAACTAGCAAGAGAAGCTTTACCCAAGTCAACAGAGAGCTCTAAGAAACTTCGTGGATCTACTTTACAAAATCACTGTGAAATCGATGCTCTAACAACTATCTCAGAATCATGGCCCAATTCTCCATTTTGAGTTTTCTTAAATAGATTATCCTCTTTAATGATAAATATGCACTCTTATGTGAAAAAATATATAAATATAGACTTCAAAAAGTCTATATGGACTTCCAGTTAAAGATGCAACATATGGGCTCAATCCCCAGGGTGGGGCATGCAGGAATAAGCTGATCAGTGATTCTCTCTCATCGTTGATGTTTCTATCTCTCTTTCCCTCTCCCTTCCTCTCAGAAATCAATAAAAATACTTTTTAAAAGAATTCACACTTCTCTAGTTGGCTGTGCAGTGAAAAATACTATTTACAGCCCCTCCCCCTGTTATCCCCAGGGCATACCCTCCAGGACTCCTCTGGGGAAGCCTAAAACCACGGATAGTACCATATCATATGCAATATATGCTATATGTTTTCCTCAACATGCATACTCTTTCCCTTAAAGGAAGGACTTGATGGCTTCTTTTTGGTATATCTGAATTGCCAGCATCGCTACTCTTGTGCTTTAGGGCCATTGTCCAGTAAAATAAGGGTTACTCGAATACCCCCACAATCAATCTGATAACTGAGATGGCTACTAATTGGCTAATGGTTGGGTAGAGTTTAGAGTATGAAGATGCCTGACAAAGGGATGATTCAGTCCTGGGTGGGATGGAGCGGCATGGTGCAAGATTTTACCACACTATTTAGAATGACACAATTCAACACTTATAAATTGTTTATTTCTGGAACATTCCATTTACTATTTTGGACTTCAGCTGACAGTGGTAACTGAAACTGTAAATAAAATGGGATAAGGGGGAACTACTGCACATTCATCAAAAAACAAAGAGATTGTTAATTTTAAATGACTTAACTAGAACTTATGCTGCATTCTACTGGCCACAGAACTATGCTATAGATGGCCCAGAGATGACTCTCTGTATTAGCCTCTAATGACTCCCATGGTGTTGACTTCTTCAGTGGGCTAGGACCATTAGCCCAAAACTTGCCAGAGTCAAACCCAAATCCTCACATACCCAACTGCTTTATAGTCCAGCAAAGCTTTATTTTTAGCCAATTAGAGCCCACTTGCTTTACATAGCCCACAAAACTGAATCTAACATCTGCTAACCATAGACAACCACAGCACCCCTTCAGAACAACTGCTGCTGAGCAACATTCCCTAGACATAGCCCCCTTGCCCTATTCCACTAATTGGTAGTGTCCCACATCACCATTTCCTTAGTTCTGTCCTGAGCCGATGTTACTGGGACTTCCCCTCTGATGCAATCATGTCTAAGTACCACCCAAATAAAGTTTGTGTTACTGCCTCTCATGATCCCAGTTCCTCTTTCTTTAAACCCCAGATCCCTGAACCTACCACAAGAAATGACAGGGGTTGCAGGTAGCAGGGGAGGAAATGTAGACCTCCCCTCCCCACAGAGACTGCTGATACCACACTATAATAAAGAGCATGTGGGTGGGCTATTTACAGGACTGTAAACTGGCAAACACACTCGTCATGAAGATCAATCTGTATATATAAAAAGCCAGTGACCAGACCACCTTAACGACCAGAAAGACTGGTCTATATGTTGCCCGCTGTGGCCAGCCAACTGGCCCCATCAGCCAACCTTCCATGACCCCTCCCCCTGGCTGGCCCCACCCCTGATGGGCCCCCACCACCCTGATTGGCCCACAGTCCCTCCCCACACCTGGCCCATCCCAGATTGGCCTCCCACCTCAATCAGGAACAGGGCCAGCTGACCAACCACCTGCGGCCCCTCCCCTAGCCAGTGCCACTACCATTTGGCCCTGCCCACTCTAATCAAGGGCAGGACTGGCCCCCAATCAGCCCCACCCCCCAAGTAGGGGGTGGGGCTAGTCAACCCACTGCCCACAGACCCTCCCCATGGCTGCTCCCAACCAGCCCCCCCAACCCCAATCAGGGGTGGGGCCTGATAGCCAATTGCCCAAAGACCCTCCCTCCAGCTAGCCTGGCTCTGATCCAATCCCAATTGGGGCAGACCAACCAGCCAACCTCCCACCATCTCCTCCTCTTGACAGGCTCAGCTCCAATCTGCTCTGATTGAGGCTCCAATCTGCTCTGATTGGGGCTGGGCTGCTAGACCCAACCCATGCATGAAGTTGAGGCCCGGTGCATGAAATTCATGCATGGTGTGTGTGTGTGTGGGGGGGGTGGTCCCTCAGCCCAGCCTGCACCCTCTCCAATCTGGGACCCCTCAAAGGATATCTGACTGCCCATTTAGGCGAGCCTAAATGGGCAGTCAGACATTCCTCTCAATCCAGGACTGCTGGCTCCCAACTGCTTGCCTGCCTGCCTTTTTTATTGCCCCTGCATCTGCCTGCCAGCCTGACCACCCCCTAACTATCCTCCCCTGCAAGGCCTGGTCACCCCTAACTGCCCTCCCTTGCAGGCCTGATCCCTCCCAACTGCCCTCCCCTGCTGGTCATCTTGTGGTGGCCATCTTGTGTCCACATGGGGGCAGCCATCTTGTGTGTTGGGGTGATGATCAATTTGCATATTACTCTTTTATTAGATAGGATAGATACCTGGTACACAGGTGGGAGCCATCTGGTTTGCTCTGAAGTGTGTCCTGGATCAGGGTGGGGTTCCCTTGGGGCATGGGGTGGCCTGGGCAAGGGTCCTGTGGTGATTTGCAGGCCGGCCATGCCCCCCAGCAACTCAAAAGGAGGCACTGGTATCTGAGATTTATTTATCTCCTATAATTGAAACTTTGTAGCCTTCAGCAGAGGCCAAGGCAGGCTAGGAACTTGGATTCCTCCATCGCCAAGGATAACCCTAGCCTCCTGCTCTCTCCAGTCCATGGCTGCCGCCATTTTTGTTGAGATTTATTTATCTTTTATAATTGAAACTTTGTAGCCTTGAGTGGAGGCCTGGGCCAGCCAGGGTATGTGGAAAGCTTGGTTTCCTCCATTGCTGTGGAAACCCAAGCTTCCTGCTCACTCCGTGGCCACAGCTATCTTTGTTGGGTTAATTTGCATACTTGCTCCTGATTGGCTGGTGGGTATGGCTTGTGGGTATAGCAGAGTGACAGTTAATTTCCCTATTACTCTTTTATTAGATAGGATAATTAACCACATTTCTATTCAGTAGCAACCATTAGAAAATGAAATGTTAAATAGATACAATTTACACTAGAATAAACAAATATCAAATGCCTAGCAATAGAGCTAATGAAAGAGGCATAAAACCTCTATATAGAACATGACAAAACATTACCAATAGAAATTAAATAAGCCTTTACTAAACAAAGGGACCTATCATGCTCGGGAATTGGAAGAATTCTGTAGTTACAAGGCACTTAACGTCAATTAAATCAAGTTGGTTACTATGTTGAAGTATTTATGTGGGTTTTTGTTATTTTTGTAATTGTTGGATCCATCTTTTTTATCATTGTCTGACTCTAGAACATTTACCTAACAAAGGATTCATATCCAGAACATATAAAAATATTGATATCCTGGGACAATTTATAAAAAGGAGCCCAAAGATTTAAATAGCCACTTCAAAAAAGAGACTATACAGCCCTGGTCAGTGGTTCAGTTGGTTGAGCGTGGTCCCATGCATCAAAAGACTGCTAGTTCAATTTCCAGTCAGGGCACATGCCTGAGTTTTGGGATTGATCTCCATTAGGAAGTGTGCAGGAGGCAGCCAATGGATGATGTTCCTCTTTCATATTGATGTTTCTCCCCCTCCCTTCCTCTCTAAAATGGATACAAATTTTTAAAACATTTTAAAATTTGTTTTAAATCCTTATTGTTGAAAGTATTACATATGTCCTTTTTCTCCCATTGAGCCCTTCTAGCCCACCCTGACCCCTGCCCCAGACTTTCACCAGCCTATTGCCTGTGTCCATGGGTCATGCATAGATGCACACAAGCTCTTCGGTTGATCTCATCCCACCCACCCCTGACCTCCTTCTGAGATTTCACAGTCTGTTCCCTATTTCTATCTCTGGATCTATTTTGTTCAAGTTTATTTTTGTCATTAGATTCCACACACGAGATCATGTAATACTTGTCTTTCTCTGACTGGCTTACTTCCCTTAGCATAATATTCTCCAGGTCCTTCCATAATGTCTCAAAGGTTAACAGATCCTTTTTCACAGCTGCATGGCATAAATATACCGTAGCTTTTTTATCAACTCATCTACTGATGGGCACTTGGTCTGTTTCCAGATCCTAACTATTGCAAATTGTGCTACTATGAACGGAGAGGTGCATACATTCTAATTGGTATTTCGGGTTTCTTAGGATATAGTCCTAGAAGTGGGATCACTGGGTCACATGGCAGTTCCATATTTAATTTTTTGAGGAAACTCCATACTCTTTTTCATAATGGCTGCACCAGTCTGTATTCACACTTGTAGTGTACTAGGGTTCCTTTTCTCCACATAATCGCCAGCACTGGTCATTTAGTAGCCATTCTAACAGGTGTGAGGAGATACCTCATTGTCCTCTTAATTTGCATTTCTCTGATGATCAGTGACTTTGAGCATTTTTTCTTATGTCTCTTGGCTTTCTGTATGTCCACTTTGGAGAAGTATCTATTTAGATCCTTTGTCCATTTTTTAATTAGATTGTCTTCCTTTTGTTAAGTTGTATTAGTTCCTTATATATTTTGGAAACTAACCCTTTATCAGATGTATCATTGGCAAATATGTTCTCCCATACAGTGGGCTCCCTTCTCATTCTGTTGATGGTTTCTTTGGCTGTGCAACAGCTTTTGATTTTGATGTAGTCACATCTGTTTTTCTCCTTAATTGCCAAACATTATTTTTTAAGAATATATAAAAATAACAAATAAACATGAAATGAGTTCAAGCTCATTATTGATCAGGGAAATGCAAAATGAAGCCAATAACTTATTGTTGATAGCTAAAAGTATATAAGTAAAAATAAAAATAAAAGTAAGCCCACTCACAATACCAAGCATTGGCAAGGACTAGGAAGACTGGAATTCTCATACATTTATTGTAGAGTATAGAAACAGTACTACTTTGGAGAACAATTGGGCAGTGCCTAACAAAGCTGAACATGTTTCATTTCAAAAATGCATATGTGTGCATCAAAGACATGCATAAGAACATTTATATGACTATTCATACTCGCTCCAGAAAACCAAATGTCCATCATTGGTAAGATGAATCCCATATGAACTATCATGACAGAGCAATAAAATGAAGGAACACTTGCCACATCTACCATGGATCAGTCTCAGTAAGTTGAGGGTAAGTCAAGGGAAAGTAGCCATACACAAAAGGGTGTCCAGTATACATGGAGTTCAAAAATAGGCAAACTAATTTATGTGATAAAAGTGAGAATGGCTTTTAGGGACTAATAATTGGAAAACGATCAGAGGGAAGCCTTTGAGGTGAGACAAGTGATTTCTTGATTTGGGGGAGTGGTAATGAGAATGTGCACTTTCTAAAAACTTATTTAGCTTAAGGTTTATGGGCTGATTTCTGCATATGTATTATCCTATATAACAAAACCCTAATATGCAAATGGACTAAATGGTGGAACCATAGCTATGACACGCACTGACCACCAGGGGACAGATGCTCAATGCAGGAGCTGCCCCCAGCCCGCAGGCCCCAACTGGTGGTGGCAGCGGAACTAGTGAGTGGGCTGCGACAAGCCAGCCAAAGCGGGTGCCAGTGGGGACATCCCCAGTCGCCCCACCAGTCACCTGCAGATTGGCCAGAGATCCCTACCCATGCACACATTTTGTGGACCTGGCCTCTAGTAGTACAACAGTGTTTTCAAATTTTGCCCGGCCAGCATGGCTTAGTGGTTGAGCGTCGACCTATGAACCAGGAGGTCATAGTTTGATTCCTGGTAAGGGCCCATCCATGCCTGGGTTGTGGGCTTGATCCCCAATGTGGGGTGTGCAGAAGGTAGCTGATCAATGACTCTATGTCATTATTCATGTTTCTCTCTCCTTTTCCCTTCCTCTCTGAAGTCAATCAATATATGTATGTGTGTGTGTATGTATATATAAATTTTTTAAGTGTTTTTGCAAAGCTTTTTAAAACGACTTAACTATACGTGGGGGATGAGGCAGAAATATGGGTAATAGGAATGTCTAAACTGGTAAACCAAGAAATAGCTAGCATATTGTTTAAAAATAAAAAGTAGCCACCACAAAACAATTAAAAGTTAAGAATGGTTATCTGGTGAGTAGGAAAGAACTGCTTTTCAGTAATTTTTGGTATTAGATATTTTTTTAAGTGACATGCATATGTTTACAGGTCAAAACATTTCAATTCTTAACAAAGAAAAATTACTGATGTAGGTAAAAATGTAAAGTTCCCTACAACTAATGGTGCTAAAGTCTTTCTGATAGAAGAAAATTCATTGCTTTTAGGCAAATTATAGTTTTAAACACTAAGCTTAAAAAAGTTGAAAAAATTACATAAGAAAATGATATTATATGCCCACAGTTTAAAGAGAAATGAAGGGTGGCAGAATATGCAACCTCAAAAGTACGCCACCCCAAAATATGCCACCTTGGCTTATCTGAGCCAAAGGTACTTAAAATACAAACAGCAATGAAAAAGGGGCACTTGGGCTTGCCTCGTTCTTCCTGAAAACAGGAGATAAAACCCCCACAGGGAAGATGCATCCTGCACCTGAGGTAACATTCTTAACACCAAGGGCATAGAATTCTACACAAACCTGATTAAAGAATTCTTACCTTTCTTTAGCCTCCTCACAGTTTACTTCCCGGCAACAGCCTCTCTGTGTTCTACCTAGTATAAAAAAGCCTTTAGGCTCTTCGTATCCTCATGAGGACTCGTTTCACATAAAACTTAAATTTTCATGACTTTTTCCTGTTAATCTGCTTTATGTCAATTTAATTCTCAGGCCCAGGAAAAACCCTAGGAGGGTAGAAGTAAACTTTTGCCTCCCCTGCAGTAGCAAACCCTACACACACATTTATTCTGCTAATGCATAGCAAACAATCTTAGTTGATTACATCCCCATTTTCTCATTATATTAAAAGCAGAAGCTTTGTATGCAATACAGAAATATACTTAATATGCAGTGTGTTGCTCAAGAATGGAAGTTCTTATTCTTTAGTTTATTCTTCAGATTAAACTTCCATTTTCCTGTGCAATTTATACAAAACGCTCACAGGAATTACGGGAAGACAGCACTCCATGGTCCATCACTTGGGGACCGCGATTGAAACACCTTCTGCTACTGTGCGGGACTCTCCAAGAGGGGCCTCCCCATAACTCAGGTGGTGAGGTGCTTTAAAATTTGTTAAATTAAAAAAGAAAGAAAGCAATTCTAATAGTAAGAATCCACTATAGAGAGAAGTGGGAGGCAGCTATTAGAAGGTGTGGGGCAATCTAGAAGTCTGAAAATCTCAAACTTCCAGAATGCCTTAAAATCTTTCCCAGGGCTAGTAATATATTTTGTCTCCTGGCTATTCGGTAGCATCTGTCAGGTACACTAAAGGTTTTAACTGGCTTTTCTAAAAGACACATTTATTTCATTAAAATCACATTTGACACAACTTTTCAAGAAAATAGACATTGGGTGCAAAAAAGGCTTTCTGAATGTTAATTTATTTTTGTGTTTTTTAAGTCAAGACTGTATGAACTACCCATTATTTAGATACCTGAATAAAAAGAACAAGCCAAGGATATAAGAATATCTGCTTTTTTAAAAAAATCTGAACAGAAATTAAGTATACAAGTTTGTTAAAGAGAGTGGTAAAAACTGAATGTTATGTTTTATGGAATCAGTACATCAAGTTTTACTTTAGTAGCTGGTAATTTTTATAATTTCCAACAAACAAAACCAGTTATGGAGAAACAAGAATAAAGAATGTCCCTTTCTGAACCCCCATTTGATAAGACTGATTTAATATCTAGTTTATTTATAATATTCAGTTTCAGTTCTCCCTGTGCAAATAATATATATATGTGGTCATTAATGGTGGTCTGGTAAGGCGAAATCAATTTCTCTTAGGGTAGTTCAACATAATAACCCAAATATTATAAAACGATGAAAAATTCCTGGAGATAAAACAATACCTAGGGAACATAATTCAACCATGTGCATAATATTTTTATAACATTTTTTAAACATAAGATCACAGTCAAAGGCAGTGATAATGTTGCATACTCAGTGCGTTCGTTCATGTAGTGCATTCCTATGACTCTTTCGGAGTTTCATACCATGTAACCACACTTCTAATGAATGGACTTTAATGTACACAAATTAGTCCAATTCTTTTAAAAAATCTAAACATCTTTTAAGACCTTAAACTTGACTGTGTTTTAATATCTCAAACACTGGGAAGAATAAGTGTAAAATATAGTAACCACCTTTTGTAAGCAAGACTGGGTATACTTTTTGTAAAAACCCTTAAAACAACTCAACACTGAAGATTGAGATGGACACATTTATGATTTGGCCAAAGGAAATTCAAATGGCTTTCCTGGAGTCACATGTACCCCAGGACATATACAAGGAATGAGTATAACTGTGGCAGCTAAAGAATTCTGCTGCTGTGTAATAAATGCTCTTAAGCAATGATGCTGTACATTTTGATAATACACTATGATTTGTTTGCTTCCCCCCATCAGGGGCACAAGAAAATTAAACTCAAAACTATCTTGTTAGAACAGGACATGTGATGACCCTGGTTTTAAACAGGGTTCTTCATTCAAGGAAAAGACAAAGCCATGAGTCAAATTAGCTGACTTTCAATGGCTTATATCCCAAGATGAATCAGGTGACACTGATTTAAGCCCAAGTTAATTTAGGCAATTTTTCAACCACAAGAATAAGGTCATTCTTAGTACATATTAATAATTAAACCAACATATACACAATTAGCAATATCCTACATAATATTAAATGTTTTAATAACTTGTTCTCGATTATTTTATATTTAATTTGCTGCTTGATTTTAAAAAAGCTCAACTTTATTTTTGCAATGTACTTTGCAATTCTAAGTATGTTCTGTAATTATTTCATCAAATCAGGTACAGTTCTCTGGATTCTAAGAGCCGAACTCAACTGTATCTTCTGTTATCTGTTTAAATTCATAATTGCCTCTGCCATCCATATGCAGGTAGTACTGTGGGAAAGAAGAGAGGGAAAATCAATAACTAAGAGAATTTCCTTCTTGTCAAGAATTTATGTAGAGATAATTATACAAGTAAATTATTAGAAATGATTATTTTAAGCAAATAAGCTTAAATTCTTAAAAGTGGATACACAGAAACGCATACAGCTCTCAAGGTAAGACTAAACAAGGAAATCTATTCTTTTAAAAAATAGCAACAATAACTCTGCTTGTAATTAAAACACTAGACTTCCCCACTATTTAAAGGAACCAAATCTATAAGCATCCCACAAATTAGGATGTTTCTACAACTCTACAACCAAGGGCCTGAGCTACCTACCATAGGTCAGATTGCAGCAAGTGCAAGTCTGTTCAATCCGACAGCCTTTCATGCTTCCGGAATAATGTTTTCTAGGTCAGCTTGGAACCTCTAACTAAATTTAGGCTTTCTGTTTGTTTTTTATTTGCCACAGGAAGAAAAGAGCTATCCCTATTTTCCCATCCAATGAAGAGACTCAGGACAATGGTTAATAAATAAAACCTTCTGGTTAGTGATTTTTTAATGACAGAAAAGACCTGTTTTCCACACTTATTTCTTAGCTATTCTGGCACCAACTTTGCTGTTCTTCCTGTCACCCCTCTTCACATGGTACTGGCCTGATGGTTATTTTGCTATTTATCTATACATATATCCAGAAGACAAGGATAGGTAAAACCCAAGATCTTTCATTGTCCTGTTAAGTTTATGAACTTCTAAGAAAACACAAAGACTTGCCCTCACTGGGTGGCTCATCCCATATACCAAAAGGTTTGTGGGTTCGATTACCGATCAGGGCACATAGCTAAGTTGTGGATCTAATCCCCAGTTGGAGCACATATGAGAGGCAACTCATTGATATTTCTTTCTCTTTCCCACCCACCCCCTTCCTCTCTCTCTAACATCAATAAACATATACTCTGGTGAAAATAAAAAAACAAAACACAAAGGCTTGGATATATTTTAAACTGCTTTGATTTCTAGTTATTCAACCTTTCATTCAATTCATGAAAATATGGACAAATTATAATGCCATAAGATAAAAACTACCTTTTGTTGTTGCTAATCCTCACCTGAGGATATTTTTTTCCACTGATTTTTAAAGAGAGAGGGGGCGAGAGAAGGAAAGAGAGAGAGGAAAAGAGGGAGAGAGAAAGAAGAAAAAAAACATTGATGTAAGAGAGACATTTTGATAGGTTGCCTCCCACACAAACCGACTGGGGCAAAGGATCGAATCTGTAACCTAGGTACGGCCCTTGACAGGGAACTGAACCCAGGAACCTTGCATGCCAGGGCCAATGCTTCAACTACTGAGATACACCAGCTAGGGCAAAACTACCTTTAAAAGTAACACAGCTATACAGAATTTCACTATGCTTTATGAAGTACTTTCATATAGACTGTTTCTTTGATCCTCAAGGTAATCTATGAGACAGGCAGATAAGAGTCAATAACTTTATTACACAAAGGAAGCAACTGATGCCAGAAACAGTGGTGTCTGAACCCAGGTTTACTGTCTTCAGTCCCATGCTTATTTTATCATTTGTACACTGTCATCTAAATCAGTGGTTGCCAACTTTTCGGACCTCACGGACCACCAGTGGTCCATGGACCACTGGTTGGCGACCACTGATCCAAACAGGTTCTTGCAGATAAAGATAGCATTCTGTATCCCTCAGACACTAAGCCCAGTACCTCAACACAAAAGGTGCTCAAACAGCGGGGTATTTGATAGATTAAGTAAGATATGCTTACCACTGTCCCAATTTTTCTCAGACCCTTTCTTTTACCTAAATTTTCTGTATTTTTAGGAAGGAAAAATAAGAAGGAAAGCAGGAAGGGGAAAGAAAAAAAGAAGGAAATAAAATGAGCTTAGCTGGTATGGCTCAGTGGTTGAACATTACATGAACCAGGAGATCAGTCAGCACACACGCCCCGGGTGCCAACTCAATCCCCAGTAGTGCAGGAGGCCGCCAATCAATGATTCTCTCTCGTCACTATGTTTCTCTCTCTCTCTCTCTCTCTCTCTTCTCTCTTCCTCTCTGTTAAGTCAATAAAAACATGTATTAAATAATAATAGAATGAATTAAACTGGGTTTATTTTTAGGGTTTGATCATTTTATACTAAGAGTTGAAAAGATCTGCCTGCCATCCTGAGAGTGACACTGCTGGAATGGCAAGAATAAGATATCTGCAAAGTGTAAACCTCACTAGAATATCTGTGCAAATTATGGTGACTACCTAATGAATTCCACTTTATCACAGTGCAATGAGACACCTAGCTGACAACACTCAATTTCCTGTCATGCTGATCTCCTCTAAAAGTGTCCCTAGACTTTTGGGGATCTAATCCTTCTGAAGACTCTTTCCCCTACTGCTAATACTGTATGGTAAGAAGTTGTTCACCGGGCCACAGCTGTGATAAAATTATGCAAATTTTAGTCAGTTATTATATAATAGTGATATCTAAAACTGGAGAACCACTAACTGGTTTTCAAATATTCATCATATATAACAAGGGGTTGTTATATATATTATAGCTTTTAAAACTGACAATTACAGTAATATTTAAGGAAATCATCTTTTATTTTATAAGAATGAAACAAAATCAACCTTTTCCCTTAAGGTTTATGTATATAAGGGAATATACTCCAAGAAATCTCAAACCACGCTGATGGTTAGAGCATCGGTCTGTGCACCGAAGGGTTTTGGGTTTGATTTCCAGTCAAGGGCATGTACCTAGGTTGCAGATTTGATTCCGGTTCTGGTCAGGGTGCTTGGGGGAGACAAGAAATTGATGTGTCTCTCTCACATTGATGTTTCTCTCTCTGTCTCTCTATCCGTCCTCCTCCCTCACTTCCACTCTCTAAAAATCAATGGAAAGAATATCCTTGGGGGAGGATAAAAAGAAAAAGAAAAAAAAATGTAAGAAATACTAACCTCATGGTGTTTCCAAAGAGACTTCCTATGAGACACGGTGAAGAGGGTGATGCCAACCTATTACAAGGAAATGACTTATGTTTATACCAATAACATAGATTACAACTTAAACCACTCTATATAGTTTAAGACAGCGGTCGCCAAACTTTTGGACCTCATGGACCACCAGTGGTCCGCAGACCATCACTTAGCGACGGCTGGTTTAAGATATTAAGATGATGGTCTTTAGTAGCTATAGTTAAAATATCAATGTCAAAGAGAAAATAATTACAACTGATGCCAAATGTTCAAAGTAATACAAAGCCTAGGCCATCACCCACATAATAAAAATGACAGATATCAGTACAGTTCTTTATGGAAAAAAAAGAAAAACAAACTAATAGGTACTAGCATTATGTATTATTTTGTTTGAAGCAGTAAAATAAATATCCTAGTACATCTCTATTTATTGTGAAAAATACATGAAAAAAGTATAAAAATAATAGAAACTGCAAAAGGTCAAGATCAGGAAAATTAAAGCAATATAGTTCTATCCATAGTCAATTTGCTTTTTAAAAAGAGTCATCATCGTTTTTTGAAAACCCTGTTTTGGAATGTGTCTTGAAATTCAGATTTTGGAAATACGGTATTTATCAGCCCCAGAGGGTTCTGGGACAAATTCCATAATTAAACACATGAATGTTTTTATTTCAACATATGTGACAGTGACTAATAGTTAAAGGAGCTTAAATACCTTTTGTTAGTTCAGGCCAGGTTTGGCTACCCAGTGAGCTTGCCAGAAAATAATGAAAAATCTTTTGGTTTTAAAAAACTTACTGGATTTAGACTGCGAATAAGCTTCCAATCATTTGAACTTCAGATTTAAAAAACGATACTAATTTAACTAATTGGTTTGGATCAGTGGTTCTCAAATAGATGGTGGTGTCTGCATGTGATTTTGTCTCTTAAAGGACATTTGGCAATATCCATAAACATTTCTGATTGTCACAACTGAGAGTGCTATTGACATTTAACAGGCAAAGGCAAAAGACACCACCAAACAGCCTATGGTGCATCCCACAACTAAGAAATTATCAAGCCCAAAATGTTAACAGAGCTAAGACTAAGAAATCATTGTTTGTATCCAGAAACTTTCCATCATAAGTTCTAAATCTTGTCATGTGATAATTTTTTAAAAAATCAGCGTTAAGTATATTCTGTATCACTTCAATCATGAGAATTAAGTGACTAATGTATTTACATATCTTCTGTATGAAGTGATGATATAAAGTAATATCACTTAAAACTTTAAACATCCTAAGTTTAGCTGCCACATGGGAGGGTTCTTAAATTGGTTAGGAACTGTAAGACATTTTCTCTTTTCATGATTCTATAATAATTAAATTAGAGTTTGACTTAGTCAGGCACTGTTTATAACGGAATTGCTAAAGTCAAGATGCATAACAGGAGAACTGCATCTTACAAGGGGACTTAGAGGCTATGGCTAGATAAAGGAAATCACATGACAAAGTTATCAGTGAAGCACCTCTATATCACTGATCAAATAGAGACTACCTGGTTTTATGTGTAAGAGAATACCACCAACACCTCTAATACCTATGAACCTGAAAATCTACATAGACAAATGCATAAAAAATTATAAATGTCCAAAACTTATTCAAAAATAGAAAACAAAAATCAGTAGTTAAAAATCCCCCTATAAAGATGAATGTAACAAATATATTCTTTCATCAGAATGTCAATCGATGAAGCAAACATTCAGCCAGGCTGCCCATGCAGTCCGATCCCAGGAGCTGCCCTGGGGCCTGGGGACCCCAGCGGGGCTGAGAGGACTGGGCGCTGCCATCTTTGTGACATAGTGACAGTTAATTTGCATATTACCCTTTTATTAGATAGGATTAACTCCCAAAGAACAGTTACAAAATGTTAAAAGACTCTGTACTCCATTATATAAATTCTTGTTGGATTTTGTGTATAGATGTTCATGATAATCTCTCACAGAAAAAAAAAAAAAAAAAAAAAAAACAACTGAGACTACTTAATAAACTAAAACCAATGTAGAGAGCCCTGGAAAAGGCTTTGATAAAATACTGCATAGGCCAGAGAGAAAAAAATTGATAAATTAAAGTTGCCAAATGATTACTGTTACATTTTCTTGATTAAAAAAACAAAAACAAAAAACCCACAAATCATATTTAAGTAAAGTTCATGGAACAAATTAAAAATATATCAGTTTATTAATTCGTAATATAGGGAATAAGATAAAATAAAAATAAGTTTAAGTATATTTTTGGTGTCATATCTAAGATGTGGCTGAAGAGAATTATATACAGAATTCATTTAGTTTTTCTTGTATCTATAATCACCTTAAAATCCTTGTAAAGCAAGATATCTTCCTTTGATAATAATTTTGTTACTTAATGACTTAGAATCTTCTCTTTGGATAGCTATTTGGTTGGACACAGAGTAGAGCAGGAAGGAGGATATGGACCCTCACACTGCAAACCTGTCCACTTACCTCTCGGCAGTGATTGTAGATGTAGCCTTCCACGTCCACACTCACTGCACTGGTGCACTCATCCAAGATGGCAAACTGGGGTTTATGATAAAATAATCTTGCCATCTGGAGCAAAAGAAATATTTTGCATAATCACCTGCAGAAGTTAATAAGCTAAAATAGATTCACTTTAAATTAAGTACAAACTTAGTCTTATAAAACAAGTGTAAAAATTACTCTAACTCAAAAAATCTATTTCTCAGAAATGAAAGCTATATAAATAAACCTAATTGTTTCTATTGTCTTCCTGAACAAAGACAGAAATGTAATGCATGGAAAATATTGTTCAGAGTAAAACAAAACTTTCAGGACTGATATGAGATGAAGTAGAGTTTCAACTAATATTAAAGAAAGTTCTACACACAAGATTAAAGGATACCTATTTTAACAAAATCTTAGAATTCAGACTTGTAAATGGCTCAGGTACAAAAATATGACTATCTTTAAATGTTCTGTTGCTTAATTAATGCCCATTAATATTACATTGTCAATATTAATTATTAATATTCCCACCAATCATTTTTTGTGCACCTGTTTCATTGGCTTATTCACTTTTTAAAGCCTTTGCTAATTTTGTAAGTAAAAATTAACATCAAGATTGTTATAGCTTACATTTCTCATTTTCACTTTAGATATGTGTTGTATTTTCTGGGAATTATTTATTCTGATCCTTTGTCTAATAGATATTCCAATTCATCATCTGCCCCTAACAATGATCTCCATGTTGCTGGACCAATGGACATTTTTCTATCCTTGCCCAATTTATGTTCTCTGCAAAAGTCCACTCAGATAAGCACTCCCTTTCTTAAGAAAGTGACAGTGAAACCATGACCTTAAGTTTTTTCACACTTCTTTGACTGCTTTCTCATTTCCTTTGCCAGCATTTCATCTTCCACTTAAGCATTATAATAGCTAAGAACTGGAAGCAGCCCAAGTGCCCATCAGCAGATGAACGGATTGAAAAACTATGGCACACCCAGACAATGGAATACCAGACTGCTGTAGAAAAGAATTCTTACCATTTGCAACAGCACAGATGGTCATGGAGAGCATTACATTAAGCGAAATAAGCCAGTAAGAGAAAGATAAATATCACATGATCTCACTCATTTGTGGATATAATGAACAACATAAACTGATGAACAAAAATAGATCCAGAGACAGAGAAGCATCAAACAGACTATCAAACTTCAGAGGGAAGGCAGGGGAGGGTGGGGGTAAGGGATCAACCAAAGGACTTGTATACACGCATAAAAAAGGGAAGAGTTCTGCCGAGACCGGTTTGGCTCAGTGGATAGAGCGTCGGACTGGGGACTGAAGGGTCCCGGGTTCGATTCCGGCAAGGGCATGTACCTTGGCTGCGGGCACATCCCCAGTAGGGGGCGTGCAGGAGGCAGCTGATCGATGTTTCTCTCTCGTTGATGTTTCTGACTTTCTATCCCTCTCCCTTCCGCTCTGTAAAAAATCAATAAAATATATTTAAAAAAAAGGGGGGGGGAGTTCAAAAGGGGGGAAAGGAGACATATAATACTACATGTAATACTTTAAACCAGTGGTTGGCAAACTTATTAGTCAACAGAGCCAAATATCAACAGTACAACAACTGAAATTTCTTTTGAGAGCCAAATTTTTTAAACTTAACACTTCTTCTAAAACCACTTCTTTAAAATAGACTCACCCAGGCTGTGGTATTTTGTGGAAGAGCCACACTCAAGGGCCAAAGAGCCGCATGTGGCTCGTGAGCCGCAGTTTGCCGACCACTGCTTTAAACAATAAATAATTTAAAATTTAAAAAAAGTTGGGGTTCCTCCGGGGTAACTTTCCTTTTCCTATATTGTATCTCCCTAAGTGTTCTCATCAAATCTCATGATTTTAAATATTATGTACATTTGTAAACTCCCAATACATATCTCTCTCTTACACTTCATCTTCTAATTTCCCGACTGATATATAAAAATTCCTATTTGATCTTTCCACTTGGATAACACACAGGACTCTTAGACTTTAAAAATCTAAAACTCAGATAGATTTCCTAGATTTTCCCCTTAAAATCCATTTATCCATCACTCCCAATCTTAAACATTTCAGAAAATGACACTATCAGATAGTTACTCAAACCAGAAAGCCATGAGTTCTTCCTGTCCTATCTCTCCTCCTCCCTTTCTCCTCACACCCCTCATCCTAGTGCATGTATGGTCCACTCACTCTTCCCTCATCTCCACAATCATGCCTTTAGCCCAGAATACAATCATCTGACCACAAATAAGTGTCCAATCCATTCTCCAGGTCACCAGAGAGGATCTCAAAAATGCAAAACAAGAATTTCACTTCTGCTTGAAACCATTTAACAAGTTCCATTTCACTTAAAATAAAACTTAAATTCCTTACCATGGCCTACATGGCCCGGCTCACTGTCTAACCTCCACATTCTAGCCAACACAGACTACTCTTGCCTATCAGAACACAAGGTCTAGTCTCAGACTTTAGAATTAGAGGCTTAGCACATGTCTCTTTATTTAGCTTTCAGCATCCTTCAAATTTCTGCGAATGTCGCCTCCTCTAAAAATCGACCCTGAACCCCTTGCTGTCAACTCAAATGGGTCTCTTCTATAACATCTCTGCAGTGCTTCATAGATTCTGACTTATATATTATCTGTTACTTTGTCTACTTCCCTAAGCTAGAATATTCACATAAGCAGAGACCCCATTTTATTCAATACTAGAGACCCATTGGAGGAAGATTCCTGCAAGAAGAGAGCTTCCTGAGGCCTGAGCACAGCTCTCTCCCATCTCCGATGTCTCGCTCCTGTCTCTGCTGCCTTGCTCCTTCCCTCCCCCCACACCCCTGCCCCTGCTTGTTTGCTTCTCTGCAGCTTTCCTCCCTTCTGCAGTGCTTGGCTTCCTTCTAAACCATCTAAGTGTGTGGATATGCAAATTACCCACCATCTTGGTTCGGTTAATTTGCATACTTGTTCTGATTAGCTTGTGGGCATGGCTTGTGGGTGTAGAGAAGGTACCGTCAATTTGCATATTGCTCTTTTATTAGATAGGACTGTATACCGAACTCTATATATAAGAAACATTAAAATAGTGGATAAATGAATGATTAAAACACATAGAACAGATTTCTTGGGATTTATACCTATTTGTATGAGGTAAAGAAGGAGAAGCAGCAAGTATAAATTATCAAGTTCAGATGTACAGAGAAAGAAAAGTTTGCTTTTTATTCATTTAATATATTTTTACTAGCGGCTTGGTGCATGAAAATTCATGTACTGGAGTGGCGAAGGGGCGTCCCTCAGCCCCGCCTGCCCCTCTCACACTCTGGGACCCCTCAAGGGCGAGAGATGACCTGGTGACCAGGGAAAGGCGATGCCCCATCACACCTCTGCTGCTGCCACTGCCAGCAGTGCAAGCCTCAGTTGGCCCTGGTTACCTGAGCCTCGGGTGACCCTGAGCGTCTGGGCAGCCACCATCCCAAGCTTGCTTGCACCAGGGGCCGGCCATGGGTGGCTGGGGGCCTGAGGGAACTGGGGGACTCCAGAGGCAGGTATACGGAGCAGCCAGGCCCGCCTGGGGGTGAGCCCGGCCTTGCCGAGCATCTGCTACCATCTTTGAGGGCAGGGCAATCAAAAAGCATATTTCCTCCTATTGGCTGTGGGCAATGCCATTTTTGCAATGGTGTGAGGGCCAGTTAGCATATTCCTTTTATTAGATAGAATTGTTGATAATACTATAGATACAAGTTTGCTTTTCAGATCAAAGAGACCTGAAATTTTCTTTTTGAAAGAGAAAGCTACAAGAGATTAAATAGTATGTGTATAGATGCCTATATAACTGAAAGACAGGGATGTGATAAAGTCAGAAGAGAAAAGGTCCAAAAACACAGATAAAGGCAATTAGCTTTTTTCAAGATGAACGATGGCTTGCTCACCATTGATAGTAGAAGTAGAAAGGTCATGACAGCCCAATGCAAAGTTAATTAAGAGGAGTGATTATTTGAAGGCATTGCACAAATGCCTCTCTGTGTTCATGGAACTTTCTGCATTCCTTCCTCACTACACTTACCATATTCTGAGGAAGTTTTCTCTTGTATGTCTCTGCCACTATACTGTCAGCTACTTGATACCACAATACAAGACTATAAAGTGAATAAATACAGGATTGAGCAAAAAGTAGGTTTACAGCTGTGAGTACATGAATCACAGATTATTCCTGCATTATTATTTATTATTGTACTAGAGGCCCAGTGCACGGGGCCTCTAGAAATTCATACACGGAGGGTGGGGGATGTCCCTTAGCCCAGTCTGCACCCTCTCGAACCTGGAACCCTTCGAGGGATATTTGACTACCCGTTTAGGCCTGATTGCCCGTTTAGGCCTGATCCCAGTAGGATCAAGCCTAAACAGGCAGTCAGACATCCTTCTCACAATCCAGTACTGCTGGCTCCAAACTGTTCACCTGCCTGCCTCCCTGATTGCCCCTAACCGCTTCTACCTGCCAGCCTGATCACCCCCTAACCACTACCCTGTCAGCCTAATTGATGTCTAACTGCTCCCCTGCCAGCCTGTTTGCCCCCAACTTCCATCCTCTGCTGGCCTGGTCACCACTAACTGCCCTCCCCTGCAGGCTTAATTGCCCCCAACTGCCCTCCCCTGCAGGTCTGGAACTTCCCAATGGCCCTCCCCTGCTGGCCATCTTGTGGTGGCCATCTTGTGTCCACAAGGGGGCAGGATCTTTAACCACATGGGGGCAGCTCTCTTGTGTGTTGGAGTGATGGTCAATCTGCAAATTCCTCTTTTATTAGATAGGACTGAGGCCTGGTGCATGTGGGGGCCAGCTGATTTGCGCTGAAGGGTGTGCTGGATCAGGGTGAGGATTCCCTTGGGGTGCAGGGCAGCCTGGGTGAGGGGCCTGTGGTGGTTTACAGGCCAGCCAGGGCCTCCAGTGACCCAAGCGGAGGCCCTGGGATCTGGGATTAATTTATGTTCTACAACTAAAACTTTGTAGCCTGGAGCAGAGCCAAGCCTTCTCCTCACTCCATGGAGACAGCAATTTCTGTTTGGGTTGTTTAAATTCTATAATTGAAACTCTGTAGCCTAGAGTGGAGGCCTAGGCACTAGGGCTTCCTCCATCGCCTGGGCAACCCTAGCCTCTGCTCTCTCCAGCTCCATGGCTGCTGCCATTTCTAATGGACTTATGTATCTTCTAGAATTGAAACTTTGTAGCATTGAGTGGAGGCCTAGGCCAGCAAGGGCAGGCAGAAAGCTTGGTTTCCTCCATTGCTGGGGAAACCCAAGCTACCCTCCTGCTCTCAGTGACCGCAGCCATCTTGGTTGGGGTTTATGTGCTCCTGATTGGCTTGTGGGCATGGCTTGTGGGTGTGGCTTGATTGGAGGTACAGTCAATTTGCATATTACTTTTATTAGATAGGCTTACTTTTCCATACAAACAATTGTAAATGTACTTTTGCACCATCCTTATGAATACTGAAGTCACACTGCTGCCTGAGCTTGATAAGCCACCACCAACCCCACCAGCTTTAGTTTTTATTAGCTGTCTTTGCTTGGCAACCTACATAATTGTACTACAGTTCAATTTCTTTTGTAAAATGGGGCATGCAATCATTCTTATCTCAAAGGACTTGTGGGAATTAAATGAGATACCCTGTGTGAAGTGCTTAGCATGTTACCTATCATCTATTAAACATTCAATAAGAGTTAGCTGTCATTTCACTAAGCAGCTTCTCTTTTTTCTTTAAGAAGCAGAAGGAACCCTAACAGGTTTGGCTCAGTGGATAGAGGATTGGCCTGCAGACTGAAAGGTCCCAGGTTCAATTCTCATCAAGGGCATGTTCTTTGTTTTGGGCACATCCCCAGTAGGAGGTGTGCAGGAAGCAGCTGATCAATGTTTCTCTCTCATTGATGTTTCTAACTCTCTATCCTTAGAAGCAGGAGGAGCATTATCTTGCCCTCAGTGGTGGAATAAGGTAATAAGCCTGAGGTTGGTGGTTTTTAAACAATTATCATAAAAAATAAGAGAGGGGGCAAAAAAGAGTAAAGTGATTATCAAGCCATGCTGTGAGCATCTGTGGGCCTAGAACCCATGGCAGTGTGGTGGCACAAATCCACACCATTCTGTTTCTGCAATGCTCAGAAGCCTCCGTGCAGAAATGCCAAGGCAGATGACCGCTCTTGGGTTGGGGTTCATGTAATATGAGGAAACAAAAAGTGGGGAAGGAAGTTAAGGGGAAGAGGTCATTTGTTTATTCCTTGAAGAAACCTGAATACCTATGTGCTAGGCCCCATGATAGGCCCTGGACTGTTAGGTCTGTACCAGGCAGGAAAAGAAACAGTCAAGAGACAACTGATCAAGTGTAAGAAGTGGAAGTGGTCAATATTTAAGAAATCACAGTGAGTTTGAAGGGACATAATTTACAATTAGGCAAAAGAAAATATTTTGTAATTAAATGGATTAAAAAGTCACTAAAATTTTTATGACAGTGGTATTGCTCGTAAGGAGGTTTGGCCCTTCTTCCTAATTTTATGAATGTTTCAACTTTCTATCATATGCATATTTTTCATAATTCACAGTAAGAAAACCCATTACTAAACCAGAACAAAAATAGTGGAGTGGGAAGGTTAACTATCAGTCAGAGAAATAAGATACGTCAACTTATAATATTAGGTGGAACAATGCTGGCTGATGCTGGCTGGGCTCAAATGGGTGCAATGAAGGGAAATGTCACTTCATTGAAAGGAAATGTCACTTGAGACATTTCTCTCAATGTCAAGGAGCAATGAGAGAAGAGAATCGGAAAGATACCCACCTACCTGCACAACAAAGACTACAATATGTTGGTTAAGAACAAGAGTGCTGGTGTCAGAGTCACCTGTACCTGAATCTCCATTCTCCATTCAGGAGCTGTATGGGTGTATGGGCTGGCCAAGACTTACCCTGGCATGTACCTTACCTCACAGGACTGCTGGAAGAATTAAACAGGATCTGCCATTCACAATCCACTTTTCCTCATCATTTTCCCAATGCACTTTTTTGGTAAGTATATACTGCATTGTATTAGTTAGTTGAGAATATTTGGATCTCTTAACACAGGAGTGGGGAGCCTTTTTCTGCCAAAAGCCATTTGGATATTCATAACATCATTTTCAGGTCATACAAAAGTATCGACTTAACCCTTTGTACACCATAAGTGTCTATAGACACATTTAAATTCAAATTATCATGGCTTGTGGGGATGGTTTCGGTTTTGGTTAAAAATTAGCCTGCTCACCTTAGCCAGTTTTGCTCAGTGCATAGAGCACTGGCCTTCGGATTGAAGGGTCTCGGTTCAATTCGAATCAAGAGCACAGGCCCAGGTTGTGGGCTCAATCCCCAGTATGGGACGTATAGAGGGCAACCAATCAATGATTCTCTCTTATCATTGATGTTTCTCTCTCCATTTACCTTTCTCTCTGAAGTCAAAAATATATTTTAAAAAGCCTGCTATGTTTGGTCAAATATTTAATTAACTCACTTCTAATGCCTTGGCAGGGCCAGACCAAATGATTTCACAGGCCTTATACAGCCTGAGGGCCACATGTTCCCCACCCAAGTGCTAACTAGATTATAAGGGCAGACACTTGGCTAATACCCAGCTCTGTGGAAATGATACCATAATTAAATTAGTTTTCTTACTATTAAAATAATGGGATAATCTCATTTCCCTACATTTATACTAAAGGAACTTTTAGAAGTTTGACCTATTATTCAATAGTATTATTCCATTCCCTCACACTCAAACCCTAATTCTCCTTGCCCAAAATTCCTTTGGTTCATTTGTTTTATACAAATCTTCAATCATACAAATTCGCTATTTATTTTAGGTGGTTAAACTTTTCAAGTTCTTCCTAAAAATTATAATTTTTATAATTTATGAATGTAAATTTTTATAATTTATAAAAATTGTCTTCACTCAACTTTCTACTTTGAAAATTTTTAATCCTACTAAATAAATGAAAGAATAGTAAAATGAATATACATACTTCACCTAACTTCATCAATGTTAATATATGTTACATTCACCTTTTCTTTCTTGCCACAAACCCTTTGAAAGTAGCAAAACAATATGCTGTCTTTTAAACTTCCGATCAATTCTCAACATTGGCCCACACAGAACATACCGTGAATGGCACGGTCATACAGCAGTGCCACAGGTGAGCTTTCTCCGTTTTCCTAACAGGAGTCCTTCCCCATACCCTTACTTGTTTGTTTTGTTTTGTTAATCCTCATCCAAGGATATTTTTCCGTTGATTTTAGAGTGCGTGGAAGAGAGAAGGAAAGACAGAAATATCAATGTGATAGAAACACATCAATTGGTTGCCTCCTGCATGTGCCCTGACTAGAGCCAGGCCTGGGCAATGGAGGTATGGAATTGAATCTGGGACCCTTCGGTAGGCAGGCTGATGCTCTATCCACTGAGCCAAACTGGCTAAGGCCCCATTCCCTTACTCTGTACGATATCCTCTCACTCGAGGCCTTGCATTCTTGTCTTCAAATAAAAACTAACCCTTCGGTACCTTTATACCACACACACAGGATTCATTAGTTATGCACATTTTCCTTTCCCTGAATTTCCATTGTGTCCATTTATAAATCTTGACTTATTTTCTTGGAAGTCATAGTATAGAAATTTAAATTTGTTGTTCTGACTTGTAGTTATTCCTATAACCATCCTCTAAATTGATTCAAGAAATGCCCAATCACTTCAAATTTTCACTCCTTCAGCCCAATTTCCATTCTAACTATGGCTGGCGTCTCCCTTTTCTTTTGTTTATGGTTCATTCTTCACTCTAAATTATACTCATATTACAGCACTAGCCAAACAAATCACTACATTAGGTTGATATTATGTTTGCATAGGATGGGTATGATTTTGGAAAAAAACAACATGCAAAATTGGGGTAAGAGGCAACAAGAAGGTAGAATATAACCTGAAGATACTGAATAAGAAATTCTGCAATAAGCCATTTATTTTGTGGTCTTCCCTTGGCTGCAGTTTTCTCTAACTTCCACAAGACTAATATTCTGGAAAGAAAAATTCCTCTGGATCTGCTCAAACTGTGATATATTACATTAGAGAATGACTCTTTAAAAGTGATCCCTCTTAACAGAGTACTCACAGTATCACTTTTAGTATGTACTATTCTATAATGACATTTGATTAGGGATAAGTTACTCTCAAATGCTTTTTTATGGTAAGAAAACTTTAAAATCTAAATAATTTTAGGTAGCAGATACCGAGCCCTGACACAAGAATATATATAATGACAGAGGGAAAGGGCAAGAACAGAATAAATAAAATGATAATAAAATTAGAATTGATCACCTCTAATATCTTCAGCTACTTCAAAGAATAGTCTGGGTAAGACAAAGAGATGTCTGTAGGGAAAAGATACTGAGCAAGATCTCATAACCCAACCATAATTAGTATATGTCCCAAGACCAACATGGTACAAAGTTTCCTCAACTTTTACAAAAAATGGATTAATTGTACATAATTGGATTTGCAGTTTTTTCTTCCACAGGAAAACTCAAAATTTTTCAGAATTTCAAATTTATATATAAGTTACTTTCAAGCACCTTTATTATTATTTAAACTAATCTATACTATAATAATTGCCATTAAAAATATAAAAGTAAAAATGTGTGCCTTGATTAATCAAACAGGTGCATTTTTGTGCAATGTCTTCAGAGTATACTTACTGCCATTCTTTGCTTCTCTCCACCACTGAGCACATCCATCCAATCCTGAACACTGTCCCAGCCTCCTTCGCGTTCAAGGATATGACCCAACTGGACATTATCTAAGTATTCCTTAAGAACCTTTCAAAAAAATGATTAAAGATGAAATCAAGTGTAATAATTATATCAACATTCTCTATCTTGCTTTATTTTTTTTAACTAAAATTGTTATAATCCTATCTATACAATCTTGACAAAATATATCTAGCAGCTTAAGGAGGATACTATTGTACATAATTAAAGAACAAGGACAATGAGAAAATAACCATTATTGTGAACAAGGTTAAACACTCAAAAGTCAGATTTACACAACGTGGTTAACATCTTACCTCAACTGGAAAAGTATAATTACTGTCAAAGCTTTAAAAGCTCTACAGGTTTGGGATTATCTGCCTGGCATTGAAAGTATGCAACTGGTTAAGAAAAAGAACCTTCAACAGAGTATTTTCAGCAGGTCTGGGATATAAACCATTACGTACTAGGTCAGATATCCCCTTCCTTTTTTGATCTTCTCTTCCATCTGGATATATCACTTGGTCTCGAAGGGTTCCAAGGGTCATATAAGGTCTCTGACAACAGACCAAAATTCATTAGAAGTGAATTTTTAAGCAATAAGTAAAAGTATCTTTAAATTAAAAGTTACAAAATAACTCAAGGTCTTACCTGAGGAACATAAAATAACTTTCCTCTCTCAGGTTTAGTTAGACGTCCACCAAAAAGAGGCCATAACTATAAAAGGAAAGAAGTGGGATGAGTAATAGTAAATTTCACAATGTGGTAGATCATATGGCAAAATAAAACTGCAAAATTTTGAGGCCAATTTGTACTTACTTCACCAAGAACACGAAAAAGTGAACTCTTCCCACAGCCATTTGGACCACAAATTAGAACATTGGCCCCAGATCGAACCTGAAAGAAAATTATGAATGAATTCATAATTTTAAGATTTAATTTAATAAATGAAGTAAATGAACTAGAGTGACTGTAAACAATGAACATTTCCTCAGAGTTCAAATGTTCTTTGCTAATGATAAGCTTTCTGTTTTATCTACAAACGTAATATCAGATAGAAGCAGGGGAGGGTATGGTTGAAGGGATCCTTCATTTTTGTTTATTTTCAAATTTTACTCACTTTTTAACTTAAAAATCATTACTGATATTACCAACTTAATCTGAACCAAATACAAAGAGCTAAAGCTTAAAAATTTGAAAACAATATGAATGCTTTTTTCTAATTTTTATTTTTCAATTAGTTTACATTCAGTATTCTTTGTATTAATTTCAGGTGTATAGCATAGTAGTTAGATAATCACATACTTTATAATGTGATTCCCCAATATTTCCAGTACCCACCTGGCACATAATTTTATAATATCATTGACTATATTTCCTATACTATCCAATTTTTCTTTTAAAAAAAATGCAATTGTACTATATATGTCCTACATTTGTTACTATTTAACAATATATAATAAATATTCTTACAGGTCAGTATATTCAGATTCTTTCCATTCTTTTTTCCAGTGCTTGCAGTGTATCCTATATTAACGATGTGTTATAATTTATTTAAATGTTTAGGTTGTCTGCATTTTATTTTGCTCTTCTAGGTAATAGTGCAATGAACCTCCAAGACAGTGAGCAAATTTATGCACTAGTGAAATATGTTTCTATATATTGGATTCTTAGAAATACGTATTAGATCAAAATATATATGCATTACAGCTATTTGCAAGTGCCACCAAACTGGTCTGCAACAACATAAAGATAAATAAGAATATGTAAAAAACTGGCTAGGTTCTAAGCTTGCATGCAGTCTTGTGTTAATCAACCCTGTGAAGATGCAGAAAACTTGAGTTATATTCTAGCAAATAACATTACATAGCAATGTACACCGGAGGGAGACAACGAAGGTGGAGGAAAAGGTGTTACCCGAGCCGTGGCACCTACCTTAGACATGTTTTTTAACTGTTGAGCTTCAGGTTCCTATTACTTAATTCAATAAATATTTACTAAATTCTCAGTGTCAGGCTCATTTTTAGGCAATGAAGCTACATTTTTTAAAAAAGACAGACCAAAACCATCCCCCCAAAACAATCAAACAAAAAGCCCAAACCCTCCCCTTACCAGTCTACATTCTAGTGGGAGAGACATACAATAAGTGTGCATAATAAATAAGCTAGTTAAATAATGTTCGAAAATAAGTGAGTGCTATGGAGAAAACAATAGATATGGAAATTTGGGAGTGGTGAGGGAGGTTGCATTTTTAAAGGGGTCAAGGAAGGCAAGTGAGCAAATACTGAAAGAAGGAACGAATTAGGAATTTATCTAGAGGAAGATTGTTCTAGTACTAACCATACTACAAAGGCTGATTCAAAGGCACAGAAGCAGAAATGTATCTATTAAAAAAAGGGGGGGGGAGGCTGATTTGGCTGAATAAAAATGAGAGTAGTAGTAGGAAATGAGCTCAGAGAGTTTAAGCGGTGGGGACAGGATAGTGGCAGGCAAATCCTACAGGGCATTGTAAGCCATTGAAACGATTTTTGAAGGCTTTTGCTCTGATGAAATGAAGAACCGTTTGTATTATTCATAACTACAGGCCCAGTGCACAAATTCGTGCACTGGGGGAGTAAGAGGGCCAAGGTCCTCTCATCCTGGCCTGCACCTTTTTACATTTCAGGAGCCGGCAGGTGATCATCCCTTTCACAGTCCTGACCCCCTCACTCCTTACTGCCCGCCTGCTTGCTGTTCCTTAACGCTCGGCTCACTGCTTCTTAGCACTGCCATGGAGGAGGGAAAGGCTTCTGCCACCACCACTGAACTCCCCACCATGAGCCCGGCTTCTGGCTGAGCGGGATTCCCCCTGTGAGAATGCACTGACTACCAGGGGACAGCTCCTGAGTGAGCATCTGCCCCATCCCCTGTAGTCAATGTGCATCATAGCGACTGGTTGTTCTCGTCATTCTGCCACAACAGTCAGACTTTTATTATAGGGGGAAAAAAGTGACCTGAGAGAATGAACAAAATACAGCATATATATACAATAAAGTATTATTTAGCCTTAAAAAGGAGTGAAATTCTGAAACATGCTACAACTTGAACTTTGAAGACATGAAGTGAAATAAACCAGTAACAAAAGGATCAATATTGTATTATTCTGCTTATATTAAGTACCTAGAGTAGTCTGATTCATTGAGCAGAAAGTAGAACAAAGGTTACCAGGAAATGGGAGGAGGAAAATGAGAAGCTATTGTTTAATGGGTATACAGTTTCTGTCTGTTAGGATAAAAAATTCTACAGATAGTGGTGATGATTGCATAACACTAAATGTATTGAATGTCACTGAATTATACCCTCAAAAATGGCAAAAGCAGTTAAATTTCATGTATATTTTACAACAGAAAGAGAGAAAGAATGAGCGTCTAAAAAAAAGGCTGAGAATTACTGGTCTACCACATAGCTGACCACATCTTATACAATCAATGTTAAAGAATAAACTATTCGGAATGACTTTTCCAGAGGAATGAACTGAGAAATTATTTTTAAGTAGCATTTTGATGAATTTCTTTATGTGCAATTTATTCTTTTCCTATAAAACGGAATATAATGACTATTCCTGACAGTACAGTACAAGGCTATTATATATAGTAATTTTACTCTCCTAGGACAATGATGCCCTCATGAACTCCTGCAGTTCAGAGAGCTGTTAATTACATGGTTCCCTACTACTATGCTTGGAGTAATGTCATATCTTTTTTCTACTCCTCACTGCTCATCATAATCTTCACTGGTATCTAATACTTCTCCATACAATTTGTTTCAATATGCCAGGAAACTATAAGACCAAGTTTGTAATTATATAAATAACTAGAGGCCCAGTGCACAAATTTCGTGCATGGGATGGAGGGTATCCCTCAGCCCAGCCTGCACACCCACTCCAATTTGGGACCCCTCAAGGGATGTCCAACTGCCCATTTTGGACCGATCCCATGGGATCTAGCCTAAACAGGCAGTCAGACATCCCTCTCACAATCCAGGACTGCTGGCTCCCAACTGTTCGCCTGGCTGCCTTCCTCACTGCCCCTAACCACTTCTGCCTGCCTGCCTGATCACCCCCTAATCACTCTCCTGCCAGCCTGATTGATGTCTAAATGCTCCCCTGCCAATCTGTTTGCCTCTAAGTGCCCTGCCCTACAGGCCTGCTCCCCCTCAAATGCCCTCCCCTATCGGCCATCTTGTGGTGACCACCTTGTGTCCACATGGGGGCAGGATCTTTGACCACATGGGGGCAGCCCTCTTGTGTGCTGGAGTGATGGTCAATCTGCAAACTACTCTTTTATTAGATAGGATAGAGGCCAGATACATGGGTAGGGGCCAGCTGGTTTGCCCTGAAGGGTGTCCAGGATCAGCATGGGGGTTCCCTTGGAGCGTGGCGTAGCCTGGGCCAGGGTCCTGTGGTGATTTGCAAACCAGCCACGCCCCCCGGCGACCCAAGTGGAGGACCTGGTATCTGGGATTTATTTATCTTCTACAATTGAAACTTTGTAGCCTGGAGTGGAACCTTGCTCTGTGGAGGTAGCCATTTCTGTTGGGATTTATTTAACTTCTATAACTGAAACTTTGTAGCCCAAAGCAGAGGCCTGGACCGACCAGGACAGGCAGAAAGCATGGCTTCCACCATCTCCGGGAGCAACTCAAGCCTCCTGCTCTCTCCAGCTCTGTGGCTGCCGTCATTTTTGTTGGAATTTATTTATCTTACATTATTGAAACTTTATAGCATTGAATGGAGTCCTGGGCCGGCAGAAAGCTTGGCTTCCTCCATCGCTGGGGAAACACAAGCCTCCCTCCTACTCTCCATGGCTGCAACCATTTTGGTTGGGTTTATTTGCATACTTGCTCCTGATTGGCTTGTGGGCATGGCTTATGGGTATAGAGGTATGGTCAATTTGCATATTACTCTTTTATTGGATAGGTTAGCTAGACTTATTATGGACATGCTTCAGTTACTCCTATGCTCAACTCTCTTAGATTCAGCATTAACTTTTCTTTATTCATTAGCTTTTAGTAATGTTGGGATAAAACGTCCCCTTATGACATCAGTCATGATAAGACAGTGGTAATTTTTCCATATTAAAGATTTATAAAAATGTATTTTTTTCCTGGATTGAATTAAGACTAAAAGTTGCCCTGGCTGGTATGGCTAAATAGAAGGTCAGCAGCCCCCCACCTAAGGATCTTGGGCTCAATTTCCAGTCAAAGGCACATACCTGGGTTGCTGGTTCTATCCCCAGCCCCCATCAGGGTGAATACAGGAGGCAACCAAATAATGTGCCCCTCTCACATCAATGTTTCTCTCCCTCTTTCTCTTCCACTCTCTCTAAAAAAATCAATTGGGGGGGGGGGGGGGAATCTTCCAGTGAGGATTAACAACAAACAGAAAAAGACTAAAAGCCAACAATAACTTTCACTGAAAACTGAATTTGTGATAATACTTTATTATTGAGGCTACTGGATTGACTTAATGGAGCAACAAATGCTTTGAATATTTTAATAAATATTCCCTGAAAAATAAAATTTCTTTATAAATCCTTTCTATTAATTTACCATAATAAATCAAGAAAAATATCTACCCATAAATGATTTAGGTAAAAGACAGATTATGTAAAAATCTGTTTATGAGGATTTATAGGCTTCTTATACATTATAAATGTGCCTTACTAAAAGGTAAAAATTTGAATAAGTTACAAAGTATACTATAATTATACTTTGTAATTTACAAGTTATAATTTACAAGCTATCTTGGGATCTCTTCAACCTACATCTAGATAGATAAACATGCCTTTGCTGAGTTTTTAAAGGAGTAAGCTACACAATCTCTTATGTCAAATAATCTTATGTAATTTGCTTTGTGATTTGACAAATTAATCATAAAGTATAAGACATTCACTTTTGGTGGTCAAGTCTTTTTAACTTATTTTTTATGAATAAGTGTTTGTATTTTATTTAAAATATCTCTTTAAAATGTGAATATATTGCTAATCTAAGGAATGTTAATTACTTACATATCACCTAAAAATTAAGGAGCCTAAGGGTTAAGAATTCTAATTGGAAAGAAATTACGGTTTTAGTGTCATTTTGAAGGGGGAAAAAAAGTGGGTTCTGAAAGTTGTAAAGTTTGTGAGGAAGAGTAATGTTTGTAAAGAGAAATATTGAAAGGAAGTTATATAAATAAGACATGCCAATAAGCCCGGATAAGTAGAATAGGGGCCAAGTCCGTTTTATTATACCTCTAACCAGGACAAAAGGAATCCTTATTTCAAGTAAGCTAGACAGGTAGAAAATAACTGGAGGTAAAAAAGAACTGAAGGATGCCTGTCGAATAAAGGAAGACTATGTTAAGAATAACAGTGAGCCCCAGACGATTTGGCTCAGTGGAGAAAGTGTCGACCTACAGAATGAAGGGTGCCAGGTTCCATCAAGGGCAAGTACCTTGGTTGCGGGCACATCCCCAGTAGGGGGTGTGCAGGATGCAGCTGGTTGATGTTTCTCTTTCATTGATGTTTCTAACTCTCTCTCCCTCTCCCTTCCTCTCTGTAAAAAAGTCAAAATATATATATTTTTTAAATAACAATGAAAAGAATACATGAAACAGACTGCCATATCTCAGAGGGGAAAAGGGAAGGGAGAATGAGAAGAGATCAAGAGGATTCTAAAGTACCTATAACTAAATGAGATATATGCATATATTAGCATAACCCATGGACATGGACAGTAAAGTGGTAAAGGCCTGGTGGGAGGCAGAGTGGAAAGGAAGTATGGGAGACATCTGCAATAGAGCCAACAATTAAGGGGGGGAAAAAAGAAAGAAAACCAAACCAACAAACAAAAAGAACAAAATGGAAACACAAAAATAAATGAGAAAAGCAAAGAATAACTTAAAATTCCTTAAGGAAGATGGAAAAGAAAAAAGGAATTCATTACAGTAGCTCAAAAGAACAGAAGTCAAAGAAACAATGGAGGAGAAAACAAAAGAATCACAGAATAGATAACAGGGGGTATGAAATATAGTCACAAAATAAAAAACTTGAACAAGTAGTAGCATAACTGGGTACTCAATGAGGATTTGCCAAATAAAACCAATATAAGAGCAAGAAAGTAGTGGCCTTTCTGAGACTTAAAAGTGAAGTTATAAGAACTGGCTGGAAGTATATTAAATCCAAACATAAGACCTTAAAGGGAAGGGTTTTTCGACTAAAAAGCAAATGAGAGCTTTCATGTGGTACTTTATGACAAAAGTAAGTTATATTACAGACCTTAATCATTCTCTTACTTACTATCTGTGCATACATAGAGTCACAAATCCCACCCCACATGCTTAAGCTATGTGTGCATCTATATTGCTGGATTAATTATTTCTGCATAAAGACATAGTGAGGGAAAGTGGAAAAAAGGGCCAAGAGGATTCTTTAATGAAGAAATGTGATTACCATTTTGATCCTTGGGGTGTGGCAGTAATGGGCTACTGAAGTCTAACAAAGATGGAATTCTGATCTGTTTTATACCTGAAATCAAGCCTGACTAAAGTACCTATAACTAAATGAGAAAACACTTCTGTAACACTTGTAGGCATTCAATATTTACCAACTATATTTACATCTTCTCTACTTCCACTTGTGTTTCCTGGCTTTAAAAAATATAGTATACAATATTCACTGTTATTTAAATAAGTTAAACTACTTAGCATAACAAACATTTTTCATTTAAAAAAGAAAGTAGAGATATAATAAATATACATTACTAAGTATAGGAAAATTGAAGACATGTAAGATTGTAACAATTTAGAAACAATTCCATTGGTTGAGCGTCAACCTATGAACCAGGAGGTCACAGTTGATTCCCTATCAGGGCACATGCCTGGCTTGTGGGCTCAATCCCCAGTTGGGGCATGAAAGAGGCAGCCAATCAATGATTCGTTCTCATTATTAATATTTCTATCTCACTCACTCTTCCTTTCTCACTGAAATCAATAAAATTATCTTTAAGAGTAAAAAATAAAACAAATAGAATAATTACATAACTTATTTTGTAAATTATCAGAAAACAGTTGAAAAGAATCCCTACACATAACACAAATTACAAAAGGCCACATACAAAGGCTTATAGAGAGGAATTCTAGCTATGCTGTCAACTAGTTATGTGGCTACTTAAGATCAAATTTATTAAAATTAAATACAATTTAAAATTTAGTTCCTCAGTTGCACTAGCCAGGATTTTATTTGCAGAAGATTTTTTATAGTAATAACTGAAACTCTAAAGTCCTATCAATTAAGAAAAATAGATTTCTGAATATTTCAAGCACTTAACTTGTTAAAGCTATTTTGTGGATTCAGAAATTAAGTCAAGCCTTAAAATTATTTCAAATATTCAACCCTTATGCATTTCACATTTTAAAGATAAGTTTCTATACAACAATTTTAAAACTTACTTCAAAATTAAGATCTCGGATCAAGACATCTCCATTTGGCGTTGCTAAAGGAACATGATCAAATCTACAGAAGAAATTAATAAAGAAAGGATAATTTTACATTAAACACTAAGCCAATGAAGCTGAAAGAAAAGGGTACTATGTAGTTTAAGAAATATTTATGGTCCTAAAAAGACTTTTTCTGTATGTACTTTATAATGTTATCAGCATTGATGATTTCTCCAGCTCCAGGTATCAAGGGAATGCTTTGTGCTCCTTCAATACCTTAAATAGAAAATAAGTATTAAAGTATCATAATCACATTGTGTATTAAACAAAAATTTAAATTATAAGACCTAGAACATTCATATTTACCCCTTTCTTGTTGAGAGATCATTGTGCGCTCATATTTTCCATTTTTTAAATCCTTTAATACTTGCATTAATTCTGAAATCCGAGCAGTAAAACTGAAATTTAAAAAAAAAAAAAATTTATGGTCAAATCTCCAGAGGCTATCATATCTTTTATATTATTTATTTTTTTTAGATAAAATTAACATATATCATTGTGTAAATTCCTACCTTGTTTTATTTTATTTTTTAATTCTCACCCGAGGATTTGTTTTTATTTATTTACTAGAGGCCCAGTGCATGAAAATTCACTGGGAGGATTTTCAGTGGATGTCCTGATGGCTAAGGCCCACTCCCCATGGGCCTAAGTCGCAGTCTGGCCTCCCTCTGCAGGAGGCAACCAGACCAATTAGGGGAAGCCACTGCACCCACCACCCCGCTGCTGCTGCTACTGCCGGCCCTAGCAGCCACTGTGGCTGCCTGCCTTCCTAGGCCCTCGCAGCCATTGCAGCTTTGTCCAGAAGGACATCTGGTCTATCCAGTCTAATTAGCATATTACTCTTTTGTTAGTATAAATTTTTTTTGAGAAAGAGGAGGAGAGAAAGGAAGGAAAGAAGAAAGGGAGGGAGGGAAACATAGATTGGTTGCCTCCCAAGCATGCCCACGCCCAGGATCAAACCAGCAACATAAGCCCTGTCTGAGAATCAAACCTGCAACCTTTTGGTGTATGGGACAATGCTCCAATCAACTGAGTCACTCATCCTGAACCACATCTTTTATTTTATACAAACTTAACTGAAGTTTAAAATTATTATCTAGTATAAATAAAATAACCTAAAAGAAGTCTCATTAACATAAAGTATTAGTGATAGTATGCATGTTTTACTATTACATTTCAGCAGGAAAGCAGAAACATGGGATAAAGGAAGAGGTTTCATAGGATTCCTATATCAACAGATACTTCTTTAGTAGGTAAGTGAAAAAAATTTTTTGCTCCTAAAGTTTAAGGAAATTTCTAGAAAATTTTTTGTTCCTAGAAGTTTAAGGAAATTTCTAGTAGTACCAGGGCATTCCATAGGCCATGAGTTCCTGCTACAGTGAGCTATAAAGCCTGGTATAAAGATGGCCTTCTATATGATAAAGGTGTTTATTATACACTAGATGCCCGGTGCACAAATTCGTGCTCTAGGGGGGAGGGAGGATGTTATCCCTCAGCCGGGATTATGAGAGGGCGCAGGCCAGGCAGAGGGATCCCACTGGTGCATGATCAGGCCCGGGGAGAGACGTGGAAGGTTGGCCAGCCGGAGAGGGACCAAGGAGGGTTCCAGGGCGTGTCCGGCCCATCCCAATCAGCCAGACCCTAGCAGCAAGCTAACCTACCAGTTGAAGCGTCTGCCCCCTGGTGATCAGTGCACATCACAGCAACTGGTCGACCATCAACTATCTGCCCCCTGGTGGTCAGTGCACGTCATAGTGAGTGATTGAGCAGCATTAGCATATCATGCTTTAATTGGTTGAGTGGCCAACCAGACACTTAGCATATTAGGCTTTTAGTACATAGGATATTCCAAATGGCTGCTACCACCTTGCAAACAGAAGATTTGGAAGATTCCTCTCTTATTCTAAAAGAAGGGAAAAGAGTCCAGTTGGTGTTGCTCAGTGGTTGAGTGTCGACCCAGGAATCAAGAGGTCACCAGTTCAATTCCTGCACATGCCCAGATTGCAGGTTCAATCCTCAGTTAGGGGGCGTGTAGGAGGCAACCAATCAGTGATTCTCTCTTATCCCTGATATTTTTATCTCCCTCTCCCTTCCTCTCTGAAATCAATAAAAATATATATATTAAAAAATAATTAAAAGGTGTTTTAAAAAATAAAGAGGGGAAAAGATAAAATGTTCTCAATACTAAGATAGAAATCACTGGGGCAATAGAGAGGAATTGAAACTAATGACAAAAGGCTGAGGCATATAAGAATGACATGATCGTCAAAGAGAAAGTGTTCTATATCAGAGACACAAAACAGAATTTTCCTGTGAATAACAAGCAGAAATCTCCTAAAGGAACAGAAGCACCCATATGCCATGAACTGCACCAGAAAGTTAAGTAGGAAGAATGTCAGCATTTGCCAGTGAAAGAGGCTCACACACAGTTTACAAATTCTTCTGTCTTGCCCTGAAGACTTTAACTGCCATAGCAGGAGGGGGAGAAATAAAGAGGAAATATGCATATGAACCTCAGGCCTGGCAAAGACCTTAAGCCATCCAATTTTTCCAGATGATTTAAAATTTATGGTCCCTTTTTACATTCTAATGTATGTTTTTTATATCAATCTTTTATATTAAGAGCTTGAAATACTGAAATATTTAATTCCATTTTATGGTCTAAGAACAATTTTCTTAGACAATATGACCATATTTACAACTGTACCTATAGATATCACAATATAACTTTTCATTTTATACCATTAATATCAACCTCATCTTTTTTTTTCATCTTTTGCTAAGTTGCCATAAGATTTAAGGGAAAAAAATGTATTATGGAAAACAGAAAGTTCAACTGAGAAGATTCTATTCATTAACTTAATTTTCTGTGAATTAATAAGACTACCATGACTGAACATTTCCCAGATTACTGAAAACCAGTGTCCATGAAGCAGTTTAAGAAATCCTAACCTAGTTTAAGGCTCAACACAACTATCTAAAAGAAAACATAAATACTTCACTAGCCGAGATAAATCTTACTTAATTCTTTATCAAAACCAGGAGTAGCAGCTTCAGTTATCACTGATCTTAACTTCAACAGAACACAATTACTAAGGATAACATATTTTTTAAAATTCTCTGCAACTGCTCAATACTAATCTTACTTACCCAGCCAATCTAGTCATTTCACGGCCAGCCAAAACTATCCGACCCAGAGCTTGAGACATCCGCAAAAGCATCCTTCCACTTTGGTAGTAATCCTTAAACAGAAATAAATATTAGTTTTCACTTACATTTCTAATATTAAAAACTAGGTTTTCTTTTCTTTTTTGCTTAAACCTTACCCAAGGATTTTTTTCCATTAATTTTTAGATTGAGTAGAAGGGCAGGGGAGAGACGGGTAGAGAGAAACATCGATGAGAGAGAAACACATCGATTGGCTGCCTCCTGCTCATGCCCCGACAGGGACCAGGGATCGAGCCTACAACCAAGGTATGTACCCTTAAATGGAATCAAACCTGGGACCTTTCTGACCAAAGTTGATGCTCTATCCACTGAGCAAAACCGATTAGGGCAAAAACTAGGTTTTCCTTATTTTTAAATTTACATTTTCAATGTACCATTATTATTATTACTTTACCTCCAAAAGTTCTGAATGTGTACTCTTGAGATGTCGAGGATGAGACAAATCTAGAAAAGGGCGGCTGACAACTAGGTAACCAACTACAGTGGCAAGATCTGAAACAAAGCAATTAAGATTTAAAATACTCCACTTTTTCCCCAAATCTCATTCCACTATCTCTTTTATAGCATACGTACATTTGGCAATAATGCTATCGATGAAGCCCATAGAAAACCGAAACAAAATGAAATTATGCAGATGTTCCACCTGGCAAAAAGCAAAAGCATAATTATTTTCTATGTTTAAAAAACACACAAATTTACCATAAGGATAAAAGAACCTGTATAATATATTTATTCAACAAATATTTACTGAGTGCAAATGATTTCTGATTCTATTACATATCACATTTCATCAAGCACAATGATGATCTCAGAGCAGGTGCCAAACACTTCATGAAACCATTTTTTTACAAACATAATGAAAATTACATAAAGAATGTTAATGTGGATCCTTTACACGTAATAGTACAATGATATTTATTCACAATATTATCAGATACATATATGTTTTGCTTTCTTTGATTATTGGTTGTTAATAATCAAAACGAAAAGAACAGAAGGATGAGAGAATTTTGGTTGAACACTAGCAGTCCAGATTGGCACTCAATGCTTTACTTTAGTTGGAGATATCTGATTTATGATAAATGACATCACTACTCAATCCAAATTAAGGCCACAAAGTCCGAGTGTATAGCTTTAATCTGAGCATGCATTATCTCAAAATTACAATTCTAAAAATATTTTTTATTCTGCATCTTTAGTGTTCTCACATTTTTCAACTATCAGATTATTCAAGGTCCAGCATGATAAGTCACTGGGCTCTGTCTTAAACTTCATTTGCTTCTACTTTGCTCCTTTGACTGAGTTCCAGAAATGCAGCTTGCGAAAACATGCTCCTGCCTAAGGCTTTCTTCTTGCCATGCTCGCTGCCAGGAATAAGTCTTCCTAGATACTGATATTTTACAGCTAACACTCCCCACTTCAAATGGGTTTCTGATGAAATGGCACCTCCTCAAAAATGATCTTCTTGCCTTCCTAGCTAAAATACCAATCAACAGCCTCCATCATACCCTACCACTTTATCTTATATCTTTGGTCACAGAGTTCATTACCATCTGAAATCATAGAAAATATCCTGTCGTTTACATGTTTATTGACTCCTCCACTAAAATGTGGCTTTCCTAAGTACTGGCTAGCTTGCTCTGACTACCTTCAGAGCAAAAGAACAATGGCTGCAACATTTACTCAATGAATGTTGTGTGCTACATCCTGTGCTCAGTATGGAAGATACAGCAATGAATAGAACAGATAAAGTTCCTGAGCTCATGGAGTTTACATTCTAATGAAACAGACAAACTAATAAACAAACAAACCAGGTAATTATAAATTGCAATATATGCATTTAAGGACACAGATCATTAAAATGGAAAGTAACTGGTGGAGGCCAGACAGACTTATCAGAGAAGGCAAAGCATCAATAAGATATAAACTTTGGGGCTGAAATGTAAAGGATAAGTATAAATAAGCTATGTGAAGAGTGGGCTAGTGAACAACAGTGTCCTGGAAAATTAGCTTAAATGCAATGTAGTGAGCACTATCAAAGTTGTCATGTTGAATATACATAAGGCAAAAATCCAATTTATGAAATAATTTTAAATGGCAACCATTTTAATTTTCTTAAGTGACTTCAAATATGCATTAAATTTCACGAGCTTCCACTAAAATGTAAGCTCCAAAGGCAGGATTTTGCCATCAAATTCACCACTGTTAACACACTAGCACCTAAAACAGGCTCAGGCAACTAGATGGCATTCAATATCTTTTGAATGAATAATAAATAAAACTACTTGAATTCAAATTTTCCAAGTGGCAAGTAAATAAAAATAAATACAATTTCCACAAGAAACAATGTTAATATTCTAAATCAAGGGCCAACGAACTATGGCCACAGTCCAAATCCAGCCTTTATTAGAACACAGCCACACTCATTCATGTATATATAGTTCTAGAGGCCCGGTGCAGTTGGCAGGCGTGGGCGTTTCTCAGCCCAGCCCGCACTCTCTCTGTCTGGGAGCCCTCAAGGGATGTCCAACTGATGGATGTCCAACTGATGTCAGCTTGGACATCTCTAGGGGTCTTTGTCTTTAGTATTGCTGCGGAGCCTGGCCTTTGGCTAAGCAGTGCTCTCCCTTGGGGAATGCACTGACTACCAGGGGGCAGCTCCTGGGTTGAGTATCTGCCCCCTGGTGGTCAGTGAACCTCATAGTGACCAGTCGTTCCACTATTTGGTCAATTTGCATGTTAGCCTTTTATTTTACAGGATACTAGAGGCCTAATACACACTGCCGGCACCGGCTTCCCTCTGGCACTTGGGACCCAGACTTCCCTCGGAGCCCCGGCTTTGTCCAGAAGGTCATCTGATCTAATTAGCATATTAAATTTTTATTATTTTAGATTATAGATGGCTACATTTGAGTGGCAGAGTTGAATACCTTTAATAGAGACCATAAGGCCTGAAAAGCCTAAGCTATTATGTATTATCTTGTTCTTTACAGAAAAAGTTTGCTGGCACCTGCTCTAAATAATCTTCACAGTATTTTCATGAATGCTATTTAAACAAATTCTCTGTATAAATCACTAAATTTATCACTAAATAACACTCCAAGCAAACTCTGTAAAAATATGCTGGCAATTATTTTAATAAATCTACCATCTTATAATTGGGCAAATTAATATATTGCTATGATATTTTTATTCTCATATTGTTAATGAAAACAATATATTTGTATTTTTACATAAAAAAAAAAAGAAACCTTTCCCAAAATACATGAGCCTCAAGCATGTTTTCTTACCAGTTTTTTGAAGACTGCATGGATTGTCTGCTTTTCTCTTTTATTCCCATCATAAAAGGCAATTTCTTCACTATAAAAAAAGTAATTTAGCAATTAATTTTTATGTTAATCAAATCTGAAAAATTGCAAAACAGTATTTTATGACTGAATATTTTCATTTAAATGGGCATTTTGTGACTAAGAGCTTACCAAGTACATCTCAAGCAGTGGTCTGCACTTGAAACCCAGCTCCGGCTCAGTTGATCAGAGCATAGGAATACATACCCGACTATATCCTAGACTGGACTGCAACCCTGTGTTATATATGCCATATGTAACTGGCTAGAAAAAGTGTGCTGAGCTAACCCTCAGAAATCAGAATGATGAAATAAGAAATGAGAAGGAAGCTGCCACGATATACAGAAGGCAGGGCAGGGACAACCATCATAAACTACAAATTGAGTACAGACCAAAATAGGAAGGAAAGGGGAAAACAACAGCTAGAGAAAGACAGGTAGTGATGCCATGACATACAGCCTTTGAAAGACAGAAAAGCAAACTCAGAATTCATGGCCTTACAGTGCCAGCTCCCAGGGGGCCTATCTGCATAATTGTTCTTATTCTTGGAACCCCACCATATCCTCACAACTTGTGTTTTTCTTGAGCTGGTTAGAATGGGGCCACAGGGCCACAAGGGTCTTGACTAGAAATAAAAGGGTGTGTTTACAGATAAAGAAAGGTTCAGTGTAATTAAATAAATTTGCTAAAGTCATACAGCTAGCAAGTCAAGCAGCTGAGATTAAAAATGACCATATCTGGCCCTAGCTTGTTTGGCTCAGTAGATAGAGCGTCAGCCTGCGGACTGAAGGGTTCCAAGTTCGATTCCGGCCAAGGGCACATGCCTGGGTTGCAGGTTCGATCTCCAGTGGGGGGCATGCAAGAGGCAGATGATCAATGATTCTCTCTCATCATAGATGTTTCTATCTCTCTATCCCTCTCCCTTCTTCTCTGAAACCAATAAAAATATATTAAAAAAATGAAATTATATTTAAAAAATTACCATATCTGACCCTCATGTTTCAGTCTTTCCATTTTATTAAGTATGATATAAACTTTCCCAGCAAAGCACCTCTTATAGTAAAGTAAAGATTTATGTAGGAGTCCTGAAGGCACAGTTAAAACAGCCTTCAATAAACACCTAATAATTACTTCAAGTTTCTTTTCTCCCTTAATAATTTATGTGAATTACATATTCTATTCCAAAATATGCCTGTATTTCTCCATAAGAACAAGGCAACTTCTATTTCAACTCCTTCAAGTAAAATTAACTTTCTATAAAGACTCATCATATTTGACCTGTTTCATGGTTCCCTTGATACAATGATAGAGCACCAAAGCATCAGAAACAGAAATACGATTCTGCACCTATAATTAGTTTTCTTACTTCCTTCGATCTCCTCTTCACATTTAAGTTGATGGAAGATGATGGGGTAAGAATTCTACTTCCCCTGAACTGAGTCAGTTTAGAACCCCCTCTAAAACCTGGAAGGACAAGACATCCTAGAATACTGATGGCTGCATTTCCAACATCTATTCTCATCCTCTTCCTTTTTCCTAAGAGAACCCTAATTTTCTTAAGAGTTACCTAACCTTTTCAGGTTATCCAAAAGGTTTGGTAATGGCCTCAATACCATTTACAGAGGATGAGTTTCTATGTTCTAAGCCCATGGTCGGCAAACTGCAGCTCACGAGCCACAAACAGCTCTTTGGCCCCTTGAGTGTGGCTCTTCCACAAAATACCATGGCCTGGGCGAGTCTATTTTCAGAAGTGGAGTTAGAAGAAGTTTAAGTTTAAAAAATTTGGCTCGCAAAAGAAATTTCAATCATTGTACTGTTGATATTTGGCTCTGTTGACTAATGAGTTTGCTGACCACTGTTCTAAGCCAACCATTTTACTGTAAATGCTTGAAGCATGACTGAGCAAATCGCAATTCTGGCCAATGAGATGTGAAAGGAAGTCTGCAGTAGGGCTTCTGGGGAAGCTGCCTGCTCTCATACCGCAGAAGAGATGGCTCCATTTTTGTTTCCAGACTTTGCAAGGGAAGAAGCTTAATGAAATTTGGAGCTACTTTTGAAATCTTGTTATCACAAGAACCAGGCTGAAGAAAGGGGCAACATAAAAGGAGGCAGAGCAAAGAGAACATCAAAAGAGTCAGGAACTGCTCTACCTTACAAGTTCTTATGTGAAGTAGTAAATGTCCTTAAGTTGGAGCCCTCTGAGTCTGGGTTTCCTGTTTCTTACAACAGATAAAATCCTAGCTGATACTAGCTTTCAGTCACTTGACAAATCTCCTCTCTATGCAACCATCTATTCTCTGCCTCCCTGGAGCATAAAGCCTTATTTAAAACCAGTACCATTTTAGCAATCTAAGGAAGTAAAGGAAGAGAGAACTATTAAAAGAGTAATTTTGTAAATGCCTATAGGGTAATAATAAATGTTAGTACCCTAAAAATAACATACAGTTGACAGGTCAATCTATGAGAAAATTTACTAAGCACCGCTATGTATCAAAAACTGTCCTATAAACAGGCTGAGGAATCTCAGAGGGAAGCGGGGAGGGAAGGTGGGAAGAAATTAAACAAAGAACTTATATGCATATATGCATTACCCATGGACACAGAAAATAGAGTGGTATAGAGTGGTGGGAGAGGACTGGGATGTGGTAAACAGGTAAATGCTCTCAATAATAAATATTAAAAATAAAAGAAGTTTAAAAAAAACCTGTCCTATAGCCCTGGCTAGTTTGACTCAGTGGATAGAGCATCAGCCTGTGGACAAAGAGACCCAGGTTTGGTTCTGGTCAAGGGCATATGCTTGGGTTGCAAGTTAGATCCCAGTGGGGGCATGCAGGAGGCAGCCTATCAGTGATTATCTTTCATCAATGATGTTTCTATCTGTCCCTCTCACTTCTTCACTGAAATCAATAAAAATGTATTTCTGGGGGGAAAAACTGCCCTGTAAACTATATATATTTCATATTTAATCCTCAAAATAGGCCTATGTTATCTACCTATTATAAACAATAAAAAAAGGAAGCTATAAACAACTTGCCAAAAGTCAATGAACATGTATAATGGATGAGTAGAATAGGTAGATTTTGAAACTAATCAGGCTGGCTCCAAAGTTCAATACTTTTTCTCCCTATTTTGGATTTTTGTGGAAAATAGGTAGAGGCACAGGCAGTAATACTGAATTACTGAGTATTACAAACACAGTCTTAAAAACATTTTGGGATAAATTCAGACAAAATTTTCTTTGAAGTATTATACGAAAATTTGAATTGTATTTTGATTATGTTTAAAGTAAAATTAACAGAAAATTAGTCAATAACAAAAAGAGGTGAATCAGAGATAGAGTCAACTAGAAAAAAGTTATAAAACTGTTATCCTTCAAATTGTGTATTTTCAAAAGAAGTAAATACACACACACCCCTAATTTCAGTAACAGTGTTACTGATTTTTGAAGTCAACTTACATGACATCAATATCCATAAAAATAAATTTTTGGTACAGCTAAATACACTTCATACATTTCTCCTTACCTGTTTGTGATGAGCCGGGAATTAACATATCTATACTCTCCTTCATACTTTTGCTCAGTTATTGTCATCTTACCAATGGGTCTTCTAAGCCGAGTTAAGAACAGCCCAGAAACAAGCAAATAGGCCATCATGCTCGCTGGGCCCTATTATTATTGCAAGAGAAAGATACAAAGTTCAAGGATGTCTAATAAAATTACTGAACACAACACATACAATTTCTATAATTAAGTTCTGACTTTGAGAGAAGTTGAATTTTTTATTAATTTTTTCCCTTCTTTTCTGGAAAAAAAAAATACACACTGGACCTCTAAGCTTTTACTACTTATCTACTCCTCCTCCCACCTCTGACAGCTCATCCCCAGCTCTCCCAAATATGCTCAACTAAGAACTCCTAATTGCAGTTAGTCATCATCACTCTTTATGGCACCTAAAATTCTTCCAATGGAACTCTTCTTGATATTTACTCAAGATTTCACAATAATTCATATCTCCTTTTTACCTTCTCTTTGAATGTTAATATTCTCTAAGGTTTCTTTCTTAGTTTTCTTCTCCCAAATTTATATCTCTAGTCCCATCACTCCTAAAAATCCAAGACATTATTTCCAGGTACTTTTCATCTTCACCTCACTGCTTTGTAGAGCCTCAAGCTTAACTCCTCCAAACAAGCTCCATTTGCCTTTCCATTCTCATACATCTTGCTTCCAGCTCTACATTTTCTAACTTGGTAAGGAACCTCATTGCCCAATGACCATTCCAAGACAGAGTTTTCAAGCTGACCTTTCCAAGCTCATCATGACACTTCCCTCATTCTCATATATATGCTATGTTCTGCCATACTAAAATAATTGTTTCCTGAACATGCCATTCAGTGAAGTTGTTCTTATGTCTGGCAAGCCTGATATTTAGGGATGTCTACTCATCCTCCTAAAGCAGCTCAAATATCACCTCCACTTCTTCCAAGAGTAAATACTTTATTCAAACTTCTATTATTGGACTTATCACTCTGCATTACAATTGCTTAAATACCTCTTTTACCAGATCATAATCCCTCCTCAGTAGTTCCTTTCTTATTCATCTTTTGATTCTTACTACCCAGCACAATATGTGTAGAATACAGTGTGTAATCAAGATTTTTAAAATTAAATACAACTGATTCAATGCATTGCAACAAGTATGGGCAAAAATATAACTAAAACATAGTTTCTACCTTCAAAAAATGCAGAATCAGATAAAATGTAAAAAGAACCATAAAAATATAGATTCAAGAGGGATGAGGTCTATTCACTTCTTATAATGAAAACATGCTATAAGAATAATTAAGCCTGGATCATGAAATAGCAAAAAGTAAAAAAAGTAGACAATAAAACTCAAATAGAAAAGTGCTTTTCCAAGCTTTTTGGAAACAAACAAAAACCACTATATAAATTATTTACTAATCAACTACAAAATATTCTATGTAAATTAACCATCACTCCATCACAAAGATGACAGGGCCCATAGCCACAAGAAGGCGGCACCCAGTCCCCTCAGTCTCGCTGGAGTCCCCAGTCTTGGGGGGACTGCCGCTGAGAGCAGGCACATGAGCAGCCTGGCAGAATGCTTGCTTCGTCGCCACAGCAAGGGAGGGCTTCTGGGTAGCGGGCGCAGAATGGCTGGGGTGGGACACTTGCTTCGTTGCTGCAGTGACTCCCCAGCCGCGTAGGGCCTCTGGGGTACAGGGGTGCCAGCTCGCAGCCTCCTTGGCTGAGTGCAGGCGCAGAGAGGAGATGGCTGGCCCACCTCCCATGGAAGCAGCGCAGCTCCTGCAGAAACAGCAGGCAGCCTACTGCGTGTGATACCTCGTGATGGGCTACTAGTGTGTGTGTGTGTGTGTGTGTGTGTGTGTGTGTGTGTGTGTACACATAAACAGGGAATATGCTAATTAGCTCGTGTCACGACCACTCAGGAGGAGCTGCGCATTCAGATGGACAGGAGAGGACTGTGTGCCACCCCTAGCCCCAGTGACCTTGGGGGCTAGGAGCAGAGGCACAATACATAGGAGCACCTGCCCCTACCCGGAAGACACAATGCAGCATGCGGTGCTATGCGGGTCAGGCGCAGGTCCTGGCCCCGTGCGGGGCGGGGTGCCTCCTCACACGGGAATGGAGACACAACACACAGGAGCGCCTGCCCCCACCCCAGCGGATACAACACGGCGGCCGGGGCATGCTCTGAACAGCTGCCACATGGCTCGGAGCACACCCTCACCCCAGCCAACATTACACGGTGTCTGGCGCTACACAGGTCAGGTATGAATCCCAGCCCCCTGCAAGGTACCTCCTCACACCATTTTAATCAGTACTGGGCCTCTAGTATACACACACACACACACACACACACACACCAACTACATTATTATATGGTTACTAGAGGCCCCGTGTACAAAATCGTGCCTGGGTGGGGTCCATCAGCCTGGCCAGTGATCGGGGCTGGCCAGCCAGGGAAAAGAACCATGGGATGTTTGCCGGCTGCAGGACATTGGCTGTGGGAGCGCAGTGACCACTAGGGGGCAGCTCCTGCGTTGAGTGTCTGCCCCCCTGGTGATCAGTGCACATCATAGCGACTAGATGACTGATCATTCAGTTGCTTAGGCTTTTATAATATATCCTAGATAATAAAAGCCTAATATGCTAAGTGTCCAGTCATCTGTTCAACCAATCAAAGCATAATATGCTAATGATATGCTAAGGCTGCTCAACCGCTCACTATGACATGCACTGATCACCAGGAGGCAGATGGTAGATCACTCGATCAGTCGCTATGACATGCACTGATCACCAGGGGAGCAGACACTTCAACCAGTAGGATAAGTTGCTGCTGGGGTCTGGCTGATCGGGACTGAGCGAGATGGGCCTGACACACCCTGGAGTCCTCCTAGAGCCCCTCCCACACTGGCGCATCTCCAGCATCCCTTCCCAGCCCCAATCATGCACAGATGGGGTTCCTCTGCCTGGCCTGCACCCTCTCGCAATCTGGGATCCTTCGGGGGAGTTGGAGAGCGAGTTTCAGCCCAATACCACAGGCCAGGCTGATAGGCCCAACCAATGCACTGGTCCTGTAGTATGCATATAAGATCTTTGGTTAATCTCGTCCCACCCTCCCCACTTTCCTCTGAGATTCATCAGTCTTTTCCAGTTTCCATGCCTGTGTGTTGAGCATCTGCTCACTGGTGGTCAATGCGATCATAGCTATTGGCCAGTGGGCCAGTTGCTTAGGCTTTTATATATAGACTTGGTCTGATGCATGAAATCTGTGCACGGGGGCAAGGGTGTCCCTCAGCCTGGCCTGTACCCTCTCTAATCTGGGACCTCTCGGGGATCAGGCTTAAACCAACAGTTGGACATCCCCCTTGCAATCTGGGATCGCTGGCTCCTAACCACTCACCTGCCTGCCTGCCTGATCCCCCCTAACCACTCTGCCTGCCAGCCTGCTTGCCCTCAACTACCCCCGCAACTGACCTTCTCACCCCCAACTACCCCCCTTGCTGGCATGCTCACCCCCAACACCAGCCTGCTTGCTCCCAACTGTCCCCCTCACCAGCCTGCTTGCCTCTAACTGCGCCCCCTGCTGACCTGCTTGCCCTAACTGCCCCCCCTTGCTGGCCTGCTGGCTTCCAAATGCCCCCCTGCTGCCGGCCTGATCACCCTCAGCTGCCCTCCCCTCCTGACCTGATAGTCCCTAACTGCATCTGCCTCAGCCCCACCACCATGGCTTTGTCCAGAAGGATATCCAGAAGGTGTCCCGTAAGATCTCTCTTTCTAATTAGTGTATACCCTTTTATTAGTATAGATAACAATAACATTACATATTAAATGACTCAAGTTAAACTTTAATAAGAATACTCAGGAAAAAATTAAACATCATTCTTACCAACACAAATATCAGAGTCAGAGTAATTAAGCTCATGGAACAACCATTTATATTATCATAAAATATCCTTGAAACTGGTATAGCCATTCTAAAAGTATTCCTGATATTTTAACATTCAGATTTCTTATTTAAATTATTGTCTCCAAATCTCTTTTTAGACATTACTTTGCAACAATAAGTACATGTATGTTCAATGTTAAACACTGCACTTATGATTATTAATACCACAAAAGTTTTCAAAGTATCTGATTTAAGGAAAATTTAAAAGCCATATTAAAAAATTTTTAAAGCTCTAGTATAGCATTATTTTATAACTAGACTTTATTAGGTAAATCTTATAAAAAGATGTTCTTGAGATATAAAATATATTCTCACAAACCATCCAGCTATTCACAATACAGCATTATAGTATTAAAAAAAAAAACAGAATAAAATTAAACTCACCTGAGCTCCTATTGCACTCGTTAACTTGAAGATATACAAAACTATGTCTAAAAATGGCTGTAAAATAAATATAAGAAGGTATATCATTAAAAAGAACTAGGTTTCCTACATTGATAGCTAATACAACATTAAATACAAAATTCTATTTAACATATAACATGTAATTGTTAACATGTAGAGTTCCCACTGTGTATAATGTACTGTAACAATATATTGATCAATTATTAGATAAAAGGCAGTTCTTATTGTCAAAAAATAGAAAATGGAAAAGCCTGACCAATGTCTACTGACTGGTGGGAAAAACTTCATCACTTTTCATCAACTAATATAGCTCTACTGTGATAACTGACCATTAGTAACTAAGCAATTTCTCAAGGTACTGGAAAAACATAAATAAAATGTTTTTTTACAACCCAAGTTGTAAACACAAATGTGCTACCAGCTTTTCTGGTTTCTATATATCTTCACTTATAAAATGAGAGGCTCTTCCTGCTCTTATTACTGTTTGATTCTATTATTTTGTCAGAACATCTATAGGTTGAAATAACATAGTAAGCCTATTTATGAATATAATCTTCTGATATAAAATTAAAATTTCTATAACTAAAACAATACATTAAGAACCTTACACAGAGGCAGCTCAACTGACATGCTAAAAGTGTTTTTTAAAATGTTTCTCAAGAAATCCAAATTGTATTCATTCACTTAAGTTTATAGCCATCCCTTTTTAACTAATATATACATTACAAGGATCAGGCACTTGGTTTATTAATTGGCTTGTACTAATTTATTTTTGCCTTCTAACTTATCATACTTGTGAAATTCAAATACATTTAAAAGTTGATAAAAATGACTCCTAATTTAAGTCAGAGTTCAAACAATAAAATAATATTAAAAGTAGATATATTGTAATGCATAGCAATTAATGTGGTATTTTATTCTACTGCAGATGTGACAACACCTGAGCTGTAGACTTGCTTAAGTGCCAAGATGTAAAGACTAGAAGTCGAAAAACTTTACATATTACCCCACATACACATACAGAATAAACTTTAAAATATGGTAATGGACTGATAAATCTCAGAGGGAAGGGGAAGACAGGAAAAGATTAACTAAAGAACTTATATGCATATATGCATAACCTATTGTCCCAGAGGCGAGCAGGCGGGGAAAGAGGGGACACCTATAATACTTCCAACAATGAAGATAAATTTAAACAATAAATAAATAAATGTGGTAATGGGTGAAAAGAAAGCAGAATTACTAAACAACACAGTTTTGTGAGAGTTCCTAAAGTTCGGAGTCAGTTAACAAAGGCTTCTAGAGAGCAGAATAAAGACAAGGTTTGGCATGAGGTGAAGAGTATTTTAGCAGTGGGCCTATCATGAGGAGTGAATCTCTTGGGGATGCACATTACTTTTCTAAGAATTGCCTTCCCTCCCTCCATCTACTTGGTTGAAGCACAGCATTCCTGTTCTTACTCTGTGACCAAGCCCCTTGCATATGGATATCTGGATCAATTGTCGCCAAAGGCAAAGGTACTATAAATGGTCCAGTCTAAGATAAGCTCCCACCCCAGACCAAGAACTGTCATGTGCATCCAAGTGAGAAATGGAGCATCATCTGAAATGAAGAGGGGAGGAAATGCTGTTTAGATAGTCTCACAGGTACCCACTACATGTCCAAGTCCATATAAGAGGTAATGGCCAAGAAGATAGCTCTACGAGAAGACTAGAGCAAAAGCTAAGGATGGTGAGACAATATGAAAGAGATAAGAACTGAGGAATTAGAAGGAAAAACTGGTTAAGGCCTATCATCTGAAAGAACTTTGGCAATATTGTGGGAAGAGGGAAAAACAGTAATTAGAAAAATGAAATAAATTATTATCTTATGAATGTTTTTTACTATTATTTAAATAATCCAATAGAATTAGACATACTGAAGGAAAGAAGTGGGCAGAAGGAAGTGCTAGTCTAATGGATATAGAACTAGAAGCATAAATTGAACACAAATCTCTTAACAATTGCAGAAAATAGGTCAAAAGATAAAAATGTAAATTTTTGTTGTTTTACTGAAATCAGCCTGAATATTCTTATGAAATCTTTATAAGACACTAAATTATCAGTTCTTAGCTAAAGCACATTATAAAAATAATATTAAAAAATTATAGTTAAAACTATTATAACTCAAATTTTCTTATAAAAGTATTAAATATTTAGAGGATGCTCTTATATGAATCAAAACAATCCCACATAAATTTGCTGAGATTCAAAATTCAATAAATTAACAATAATAAAAAATTAAGAAACTTACCTTACTAAGATTTGAATACAGATCAACTACACTGTTACAAAACTTTTCTACATCTTGTGTAAGCAGCTGGTCTGGGTTAGCTATTCTGTTGTCCAGATTTCCCATTTTATAATATGTGAAAGCTCTAAAATAGCAATAAGAAAATGACTTTAAAACAAATGATATTTAAAAATTCACATCATACTACTTAGCTCATATAAATAGAAACAGAAAACTTTGGAGCTGAACTAGAGCCCAGAGATTGTCCTAATTTGCTTTAAAGATGAGGAAACAAGTCTAGAGAAGGATGACTTGCCAATTAACGGAAGAGTCAGAATTACAGATTCTAAATACTGAGTCTTTCCCTATATATTTCTGGTTCTATAAGCAATATTCTTGAAAACATAGCCAACAAAAAAGAAAATCTACATCTCAACATCATAAATATTATCGTTCAATTTAAGTATTTTAATATGAAAATAGGTTATTACTTACTGGAGATACTCCTCATAGAGGTATTTAGTTAGCCTTACTCGGAAGCACAGTTTGAGCTCATTTAACCCAAACTTCAAGAAGTTATTAACCAGAGAGATCTAAAACAAACAAACACATATTACTGATTTTGCTTAATTTCTACTTACTAAATCATAATGTATTTCTCTGTCATTGGCTATGTCCCCAAATCCTATGATTTTTATAATTAATAGTTCAAATTTATATAACTCAGTTGTTTTACTTAAAATTTATAAAGATACAAAAAGAACATGCTAAACCAAAGGCTCTATAATCCTGATGTTAAACTTTATTTGGAACTTAATTTTAGAGTATGTTAATATCATTAATTCTGAGAAGTCTCTTGCTACCTTTTATTTTGGTAGGAAAAAAAAGCCAAATGTGTCACTTTCCTATCTAATGTAAAGGACTTGCTTTTAGAAGTACTGACATTTATGTGTATACTTTCTTCGTTCTACTACCAGTGTTACAACCCCAGACAATGGAATTCTATACATATTGCATGTATTGTTTTAAAAAGTAGTATAGACCGACCAGCATGGATCAGTGGTTGATCAAGGTTTGATTCCCAGTCAGGGTACATGCCCAAGTTGCAGGCTTGATCCCCAGTGTGGGGCATGTAGGAGGCACCCAATAATGATTCTTTCTCATCATTGGTGTTTCTCTCTCTCCTTATCCTTCCTCTCTGAAATCAATTTTAAAAAAATTTTTTTTAAAGTCTTATACCTACAGATTATCTGTAGAGTCAGATTTACTACCTTTTTCCATCATTATATTAGAAGTACCTAGTGCATGAAATTCACGCATGGGTAAGATCCCTAGACCTGGCTGGCGATCAGGGCCAATTGGGGCCTCTGGCTGCTGGCCGGGGCCTTCCTTCGTTCCATGGTGGTCAGCATACATCATAGCAAACTATAGAATTCCTGGTCTCCCAGTCGAACTCCTGAGGGGACACTTTGCATATTAGCCTTTTATATATAGATAGATTAATTTTTCCATAGTTTGAGCCATATTTACATAAAATTTTTATCCAAAAAAACCTAATTTTTTGTGGAATCTCGGTTTTTGACTGATAGCTAAGCCACTTATCTCAGCTTTATTAAATCTGGCATATAATATAATTAATGCATTTTATAATCAAGTTCCTCCTTTTAACTCCTACATTTAAAATACTAAAATTCTTACAGTGCCAATAAAATGGAACAAAACCAAAGCTAAGAAAATCACTTATAATGTAGAACAAATACTCACCTTTATTTTTAATAAATTCAGATAATAAGTTCCAGTTTAACTTAAACTATATCATTTATAATATTGTGGAGTAAAGCAATAAATCTAAATCAGGATGACTCTGTGAACCCCCCAAACTCAGCCCTGTGGGACATTTTTGATTCTCACTCTGGGGGAATGGGAGGGAGTGGGATACTATTGCCATTTAGTGGGATGCTGTTAATATTCTAAAAACCTTGGCTTAAATGTTTAAAAAAATCCACATATGTAGACTTTTTTAAATTTTTCAATCTAGTATAAAGGTTTACATTGCAATGGTCTACAATAGTTATAAAACTAAATTCAAAATAGGAGGAACTTAGTAACATAAATCTTTAAAGAAGTTAATAAGTAAATATCCTTAAAGATTTTTAGAAGATGCATTTTTTCCCCTGTATAAATTTAAAGAATTCCACTTACAAGAGGCATGGCAGCGATGAAGTTGAATAAGTATCTCTTGAAATCTTTTCTGCTACGACCAATGATACCACTGCAAACCACCACATGCAATGCATTAGTTGCAAAAGAAGCAATATTTTACACTAAAAAAACTTCTGAAAACAGCTGTAAAATTACTCTTGCAAATTTGTATTGAATCAAAAGAATAAAAAAAATATGCTAAATATTTTCTTACAAAAACATGTTTCCAACTTTTGAAATTTTATCATTTTAAATCCTTTCTTGAAAATCACTAAGGCAACATTAAATAAGAGTAACTAGTTCTTTCCTTAGTAAAAATGTTAATTTTTTTAAAAGGCTTGGGTGCCACAAAAAGGATTTAGATGGCAACACAATTAACTCTACAGACTCAGGAATGAGTTACCATGGATAAAACAAACTAATATTTGTTTTTAAAATGTTTTAATATTCTGATTCTGCCTTGTATGAACACATAGACTAATGAGAGATCAGCAAACTCTTACTACAAAACTCTTAAAGTTTAGGGGCCATAAGGTTTCTGTTGCAAACACTCACTTCTGCTATTACAGAACAAAAACTTCCAAGAATGAACTGGCGCTGTCCTAATAAAATGTTACCAGAACAGATGGCAATGGACTTTGACCTATAGGTCTACGTTGCTGACTCTGAGGCTAAATAACTGAGTAAATCAATAGGGTTCCTCAGTCTCAAGGTCTGCTAACATATTTCAACTAAACCAGATCCTCTTTTTAAAATCTGTTTTTGATCAATTTTACATACTTATTTGTTTGTAAAGTATCCATTAATAACTTTTAATGAAGGAGTATTGTACATCTATGATCCAGTAAAGAGATAGAATTCATTTGATCACACACTTTCATCAAATAACATTAATACTTCAGGTATAAGTAAAATATATTTTGAAAAATACTGCACTAAATTATTTAACCTAACTACACACACACACACAATGGGTATAGGATAGAGAAATAATTTGCTTTTCATGAAGGATTAGGTGAATAATGCCAAGTTATATTAGCTGATGTTTTAGAGAGGAAAAAAAATAATAATTTCATGGTCAAATAAATTCAGAAAAATCTGGGTTAAACAAAGCTAACAAATCTTTACCGAAGAAGACCTTCTCAAAACACTTAATGTATATGTGCAATGTAACTCTCTGAGAGGACTTTGCAGCATGTAGCATTTCCGGTCAAAACTAGCATTCCACAAAACATACTTTGGGAAATGTTACTTTAGAGGGTATAAAAATCAATAATCCAATTTTGATACAACTTTTTAACTAAAAAGTTAAAAAACTTAAGTTGAGCTAGAAAAAAGTTAAAATAGAACCACACAAAAGTGTTGTTTATAGCACTAAGAATATTAGAGATACAAAGCAATCAAGACCAAAAAAAAGGTTTAGAGATTTAAAATTGTTTGAACCAAACTTTACATAAAACCAAGTGCTTTAGTGCTGCCCAAGCTGCAAAACACACAAAATTATAAAACTTGGTAAAACACATGCCATCATTCAGCAATTGTTTACCACTGGAATAGCAGCTATAAATTTAAAAAATGGTTCCTTGAATAAAGCTTTATTTCTGCTTATTATTCCACTGCAAAAAAAAAATTATTATATTATAATGAACAATAATTTTACAGTAGCATCAGTCATTATTACTTTCCATACATATAAGAACCTTATAAATAAAAATAAATATGCAACGTGTAGCAAAATGAGTGAAAGTAAAGTATGTCGATGATTACGTATAACAGTAAAAAGATAAGAGGATTCACCTCCATACCTTGTAACTGCCATAGTTTCTTAAAGAAAAGGTGTGCCCTATTTAAAATGTGCCCACATTCCAAAAGAATTAGCCACTGCTAACAAGCCTAAAAGGTATAAAGGATATTAAAATAAAGTACACTAAAGACCAAAACAGAAACAGATGAAGCTAAACCTAATTTGGAAGACAAAAGGGAAACAACAGATAAATCCATTTACAATGCAGCAGCTTTAATAGCAAGTGAGAAATTTGTAAATGTCAAAATAATATTCCATATTATACACTCACAATATTATAAAACTTGTAATTTGAGCAAATATAAAATAGTTTATATTTCTGCTATAGCAGAAGCTCAAAAATATTTATTAAAAAGAAAATTAAGAGGAGAACCAAGATGGCGGCATAGGTAAAACACCTATCTTGCTGCCATACACAGCAATTTCAAAACTACAACTTAACGAAAGAAAAAACACCATCCAGAATCATCAGAAAGCTGGCTGAGTGAAAATTCCACAAATAAAAGTGAAGATAAGACACTGTGACTCGGAGGAGCAGCAGCGGACAGCGTTGAAAGATTCGTGTGGAGAGAGGTTTGGAGCGCGCCCCAGTGGGTAGGGTGGGCAGCTGAAAACCGGCCAGTTTTCTTGAACGGGGGAGACAAAGACGTCCCACTGGACTGATTCTCCAGCTCTGGGGGAAGTCCAGGGAACCCACTATCATACGGGGTAAAAACTGGACAGTGGGAGGGCATGCCGAAGCTCGGGTGCTGCAAGGGTCGGCAGGCTTGTGGAGAAGGCGAGCTTGTGTGGAGTGTGCATGAGCTTGGGAACAACGCAGCTGCCTGACCACGCAAAGAGCACTCGTGACTTGCTCTCTCATTCGGGAAACGGACAGACTGCATTGTTTTGCGACCTTGGGTGAGACATTGGGTGTGCAGACTCATTTGGGGAGAGTCTGAATTCTCCAGCAGCTGCTGGAACTCAGCAGCGGCTCTCTCTCAGAGACCCTGGGGCCACATAGGGCGGAGCTGACGCTGTCTGCTTGGCCCAGAGACTCCGCCCATCCAACCCGAGCACAGCTGAACATGACAGAAAATTGGACTGAAGGTCAACCCCTCCAAGTGCTAACAACGATTAACCTGAGCTTAACTTCAACAAGACTGTGCAACCCATATCCATCTCAGGTAACTGGGGAGACTGAGCCACTGTCCCTTGTAGGACATCTACCACACAAAGCTAATTGACCAACTCAGGGAAGCAGCCACCATGCAGAGACAAGGAAAGAAATCAGATGTGAAAGAAATGGAGGGAAAAAAATGACGGGACATGGAATTCAAAACCATGGTTATAGGGCTTTTCAAGAGGCTCCTAGCAAAGGTCGAGACCTATAAGGAAATAAGCAAGACCTACGAGGAAATGAACGAGACCCTCAAGGATATGAACGAGTCCTGCAAGGAAATGAACAAGACCAACGTGGAAATGAATGAGTCCTACATGGAAATGAACGAGACCTACAAGGATATGAATGAGACTCTCAAGGATATGAAAAAGGACCAACCAGAAATTAAGCATACACTGACTGAAATAAAAAATATTATACAAAGACCTAAAAGTACTCTAGAGCACCCCAAGAACCAAGTTAAAGATTTGAAATACAAAGAGGTAAAATCCACTCAGCTGAAAAAGCAAGAAACCAAAAGAATCCAAAAAATTGAAGATAGTGTAAGGGGCCTCTGGGACAATCTCAAGCATACCAACATCCGAATTATAGGGGTGCCAGAAAAAGAGAGAGAGCAAGACAATGAAAACCTATTTGAAGAAATAGTGACCGAAAACTTCTCACACCTGGTGAAAGAAATTGACTTAGGAGTCCGAGAAGCGCACCGAACCCCAATATACAGGAACACTAAGAGGACCACACCAAGGCACATTATAATTAAAATGCCAAGAGCAAAAGACAAAGAGAGAATAATAAAAGCAGCAAGAGAAAAACAGATAGTTACCTATAAGAGAGCACCCATATGATTTTCAGCGGATTTCTCAACAGAAACAATGCAGGCCAGACGCAAGTGGCAAGAAATATTCACAGTGATGAATAGCAAGAATCTACAACCAAGATTACTCTATCCAGCAAAGCTATCATGCAGAATTGAAGGTCAGATAAAGTGCTTCGCAGATAAGAAAACGCTAAAGGAGTTCATCACCACCAAACCAATGTTATATGAAATGGTGAAAGATATTCTTTAAGAGGAAGAAAAAAAAGATAAAAGTGTAAATTATGAACAACAAATACACATCTATCAACAAATGAATCTAAAAATCAAGTGAATTAATCAGCTGATGAACAGGATAAACTGGTGAATGTAACAGAATCATGGACATAGAGAGGGAATGGACTGACAACTCTTGGGGAGAAAAGGGGTGTGGGAAGTGCAGCAAAAGACTGGACAAAAATCATGCAACTATGGAAGAGGACAGTGGAGGGGGGTGAGGGCGGAAGGTGGGATGGGTACCAGGTGGAGGGGACCTATAGGGGGAAAAAAAGGAACAATGTAATTAATAAAATGAACAATAAAGATTAAATTTTTAAAAAAGAAAAGAAAAATAAATAAAGAAAGAAGAAAAAGAAAAAGAAAATTAACTTTAAAATGATCATTTCACAATTGGTAAATTTGGATTAAAAGTACTATATAAGGACGTTCCCTATACTATTCTTGCAACATTTTTGTAAGTTTAAATTGTATCAAATTAAGTTTTTTAGAAACTCTTAATTTTTTTTTTTTTTTGGTACATCTCATAACTAAACTTGCAACAAGATAATTACTCTACAATTAAAGGCTGGCTCATGCTACCTAATAACTTTCTTCTATCCACAATCATCAATTAATTTTAAGTAGTACATACTCTTAGTGAAGCATTTTCTACAGGGCAGTAAGTCTTTGAGAAAATATGTATTGACATGTATTCAATTAAAGTTGGAAATCTCTAGAAGAGTAAATATTATACTTTTGGATTACAAAAACCTAAAATCAAAATCTGAATAAAAGGGGAAGCTTCTAAAAAATAAACTAATCCCCTGTAATATAGCATGATTCTGCAGGGTTTTAATATGTAATATATGAATTCTACACAGATATTTAATACTAGAGGCCCAGTGCATGAAATTTGTGCAGGGAGGGGAGGAGTATCCCTCAGCCTGCACCCTCTTGCAATCTCAAGTAAGGTCCCTAGGCCTGGCTGGTGATCAGGGCCTATCAGGGCTTTCCTTTCCCTGGCTGTGTGGGATGCAATTGCTTGGCTAGCCAAGGCCTTCCTCTGCGGGGCGATCACTTGCCGGCCCCACACACCCGCCACAGTGTCGCTGGCCGGGGACCTGGGCCTCCCTCTGTGGGGCAATCAATCACGGGGCTCCATGATGGATCACTATGCACAAAAAGGCCCCAGCTACCTGGACGGGTAACCTGGGCCTCCTGCTTTGGGGCGATCTATAACCCAGCAGAGGGAGACCCTGCCCACCTGGCTGGGGCTCTGCAATCAATCGCCACACAGAGGGTGGCCTGGGCCTCCTTCTGCAGGGTGATCGTGGGGCGATGACAGGACCCCCCATCCAATTGCATCGCACTTGCCTTGGCTGGTCTGTCACTAGTATGTATCATCCAGGGGGTCGTTCTGCTGTTTGGTCATTCAGTTGATTTGTGTATTATGCTTTCATTATTATAATGTTACTCAGAGTGGATGTAAGCTATATATTTCGCCACAGGTAATAGTTGGGGAGTCTATTTTTATTAACAGATATTGCATCTAAATAATATAGCCTTCAAAAAAAGCATAAAATTATATAATACTGTAAAAGAACATCCGTTTTCTCTACATTAAATACATAAAGAATTCCAATAAAACTGATCCTCCTGAAGCTAATACGTTAGCAACAATGAACATCTGAACTATATTTAGGTTGAAATTCTTAGATTTCTTAGAGGCACACAGATACAAAACTGACCAGACTCTGCCCACAGACACCTACAAACCTTGGAGACCAGACACTCAACAAGCCCTCAAACTGGCTTCTAATAAGATTTTTAGGCATTCACTTTTAAATATGAATACACAGCCAAGAGAAGCAAACTGCTTGAGGAAAGTCTCTAAAAAGATCAGAACAACAATCAAAGGATCATGAAGGAAACAAACAAAAAACAATGCTATAAAAATGAACTTCCAAACAAAAAGATAACTTAGAAATAAAAATATAATGAAAATGCTCTGGATGACAAAGTTAAAAGGAACTTCCTAGAATACGGAATAAGTATCCTAATATATAAAACCCAGGGTCCATAACGTCCAAAACGACCGAAGGCTCAACCAAATGCCAGGCTGCGCATGCAGGAGGCTCAAGTGGGCGGGGACTGGTGAGCTGCCTGAACTGCTGACCTCTCGGGGAGAAAGAAAGGGGGTGCTGATTAGCAGATACCATGGCTGCTGACAAGGCCCAGAGAGAGAGAGAGAGAGGGAAGCAGGGTCTGATCCACAGCCTCAAGGATGTGGATCAGATTTGCTTCTCTTTCTGGATCTCGAGAGCAGCCATGCCTCTCTCTCTCTGACAGATCATCAGCCCACCCACCAGCAGCCTAGGGTAGCTGTTGATCAGCCCCTATCTGATCAGGCCCGGAGACAATGACTGGCATAGAAACCCACCAATCAGAACCAAATCTGGGTGAAGTGTGAGGACCCAATGGCTGCCTAGGAGGCTCCTAACTGACATAGAAACCAACCAATCAGAACCAAATCTGGGTGAACTGCAAGGAGGCAATGGCTGCCTAGGAGGCAGAGCTTCTGACACTGACTGGCATAGAAACCGACCAATCAGAACCTAATCTGAGAGAATTGCAAAGGCAGAACCTAAGATGGGGGCTGAGGAAGGGTTTTAAGAGCAACATGTGTTTAGGGTAAGGTGTTAAGAAAGCAGTTCAATTTTTTAATGACTGGTTTGGCAGTATAGTGCATATGGTTGGCTAGCAGTCCAGTTATAGTGATTATGTATTTCTGTCTGCCAAGAGCATTTCCTCCTGCTAAAAAAAGGCTTTCCCCTACTCCACCCCGTTTTAAGCAATCCTATCCAATATAATCTATCTATACTAATAAAAGGGTAATATGCTAATTAGATTGGGTAACTGGCCATCTTTTGAACGTCTGATTTCCTTCCAGACAAAGCCATGGTGGTAGGGGCCAGGCAAAAGCAGTTAGGGGCGCTCAGGCCAGCAAAGGAAGGCAGTTGGGGGTGAGATCAGGCCAGCAGGGGGTTAGGGGCAATCAGGCTGGCAGGGCAGGGCAGGTGGGGGCAACCAGGCCAGCCGGATATGGCAGTTTGGGACAAGATCAGGCTAGCAGACAAGGGTAGTTGGGAGGGAGATCAGGCCAGCTGGGGAGGATAGTTAGGGGCAACCAGGTAGGCAGAGGACTTAGGGGCAATCAGGCAGGCAGGCAGAGGCAGTTAGGGGTGATCAGGCAGGCAGGCAGGTGAGCAGTTAGGAGCCAACAGGTCCAGATTGTGAGAGGGATGTCTGATTGGAGAGGGGGCAGGGTAGACACAAATTTTGTGCACCTGGTCACTTGTCAGTAATAAAAACATTATAGACCCAACAGTGTGGCTCAGTGGTTGAGTGTCAACCCATGAACCAGGAGGTCACAGTTGGATTTCCTGGTCAAGGCTAATTCCTGGGTTGCAGGCTCAATCCCCAGTAGGTGTCATGCAGCCAATCAATGATTCTCTTATCATTGATGGGTTTCTCTCTCTCTCTTTCTCTTTATCTCTCTCTCTCTCTCTCTTCCTTCCTCCCTCCTTCCTTCTCTCTCTCTTTCTCTCCCTAGTTTTCCTTCCTCTCTCTGAAATCAATAAAAACATTTTAATAAAACAAATAGTACAGAAATTATAACATAATCAGATGATCAATCCAGGATGCCCAACACTCAACTAATAAGGATTCCAGAAAAGGTATAGATAAAAATAGAGAGGTAAGAATGATAGAAAAGAGCTCACTTAAAGCCCAGCACAATGAGGTAAAAAAACAAACAAATCATATAAATATTCAGTAAAATTCCCAAACACTAGCAGTACATCAGTAATAAATAATCATAAAAACTTCCAAAGGTTAAAAACCAGGGATACTATAGAAGATAACAGGTGATACTTTCCAAATTCTGACAAAAAGTAATTTCCAACTGGGAATATATAAATACAGCTATATTACCAATCAAGTGTTAGAGAAGATTTTATCAGATCTAATAGGTCTCAAAAATTTATTTTCCTTATACCATTTTTCTAAGAAAAAGACTGAATTTGCCAAAATGAGAGCCTAAACTGAGGAAGAAGAAAACAAAAGTTACAGAAAACAAGTTATTTAATGCAGCAGAGAATATGAAAGAAATTCCCAAGATCATGATAAAAGCAAATTCAAACAAGACTGCTATTTATTGGGCCTAAAATACAATCCATCCTGGTTAGAGCAGGAAGACAGGAAACTAACAAGAAGCATAGGGTGGGTAATAATAGAGATAAAAATGAATAAATTATATGATATATTTGCCATATTACAATATTGAGATGATTTTACAGTGTAATCAATAAGCGTAAGTTGAATTAGTAAGAAATAGGCAAAAACCTAAAGCACACAAAACATTGCAATTTCTAAATGCCAGGAGAAACAAAAAATTGTATTTTTTTTTTTTAACTACCAAAATATATGCTATGTGGCTCGGCTATCAACAATAGTCAAAATCTGATAAACAATAAATTTCAATTTAATAAAATTTTTAACATAACATTGAGAGGGAAAGGATGAGCATGGGTGACAGTGTAAAAAGCTGATTCTCATATTCTAAAGTAGGAAATAAATACATACTTTAAAAATGAAAAATCTAGAAACAGTAACACAAGTATGTCATACTGTAGTCCAGAGATTTAAAAAAAAAAAAAAGATGAAACAGTAAAAAGAACAGAAAATGACTGGCTCCAGGAATGACAGTTATGACTGGGAGAAATTAATTCCTGCAAGGCTATCTGACATTAAGCTACGTTCACATATCATTTTTAAGTTGTTCACATATTACTTTAAGACCTTTTAAAACGCCTGGGTCAGACCACAGGTTTCAGGGAGACTTGTGTTGAAAATAGGAGCCTACACAATTTACACATATTTAGAGGCATGTGATTGGGGCTTTAAGCTTATGCAGGAAACGTTTATTCTCTGAGATAGCTGAGTCAGAAAACATCATAAAGAAAGCATTCTTCCTCTTCCAACAAATCCTCAAAGTAGCAAATCAAGGATTTGTGGGGAAAAACCTTTATTTCAAACTTTGGGAGCATTTAAAAAGTCTAAGTACTACCATTCCAAAAGTTATCTTAGATCAAGTATTTAAGACATTTTCTGATAAAATATTACATACCAGTAAACAAAATTACAAGAAAAATTTTACTCTGACATTCAAATTGGTATAATGAGGAATAAATTCTTTATCAACATATAAATGTTATTTTTGTTTTCAGATCCAAAATTTTCAATGCGGTTAACTAATAATTAATAGGTAAAAGACTATAGTAATAAAAATGTATAAACACTAACTTCAAAAACTGAAAGAAATATCTAAGAATTGTTTTTCCTTTTAATCAACATTTTAATGTGATTCCCTAAAATGCTTTGATATTTTCCTCCAAATTATCTCATTAATTTTAGTAATCCAACATGACTTTTTTAAATCCCCAATAATGCGTTTATTATACTGCATTTTAATTTTCCTCTTTTTTGTCTCTAACCCTCTATAAATTGACAGCTCTGCAGGCCTGGATACAGAGAGGGTCTCTCCCGTTCATCAGTATATCCCTCTCATAGAGTTCCTGGCACATGGGAGACAATCAACAAATACAGAAGTAAATGAACAGAGACATAATTTGACTTATTTACCTAATGTAGAATATATTTCTTGCTCATTAAGATATTATTTAAATATGGTACAGATTAGCATTTCATACATATGGGAGGAGGTGAATAGAAAAGTACCTTTCAATGAGTGTCCCATTTTGAATCATCCAAACATCACAATATGTTCGAGACACCAGCATAACAGCAATAAGTATCAAGTAACCTGTCTAAAATAAATCAGGTAAAGTAAATTAAACAAATGCATTTTAGAAAATTTAAAAACAAACAAATATTACCTTGGTAAAGATTTCTTATTTCTAAATTCAAGGCTTTCTTTTAGCTTTAATATAATTGGTGATATTTTACCGATAGGCAATTTTTTTAAAAATTTTAACTATAAATGGAAAAGGCCTATAGATCACTTAATCTTTCTTATTCAGAATTCAAAAGTGAATCCCAGGCAGGGTCAATGACTTGCCTTCATACAATTGGTCAGTGTCAGAAATTAGCAATATTTCTGAAATTTCCTGAATCACATGTATTATGATTATCTTGTATTTTTAATATATTACTAAAAGAAAAATGATAACTCTCAATATACAATTAAATAAAAAATATGGAAGACTATAATTTTACATAAGTAGAATAAGTTTGGTTCCATTTTTTAGGAAAATCTCTAAGAGTAACTCTGCCCTCACAGGACTTTCAATTTAGTTATTAAGGCAAAATTTACACTAAAAAAAAAAGGGGGGGGGGCGGGGGGGAGAAAACAGATCAATGTAGATATATTTGCATCACTTAATGTGCTAAGTAATAGGATGGGAAAGCCTGGGGTAGCAAAAGAGGATAATGGCATTAGAAATACATTAACCATACCAAATAAAGAAAGGAAAGAATGAAGATTATGAGTAAAAAAAGATGAATCACTTAATGGAAAATAGATTAAAACCATGTGAATTACAATATAGCATATCCAGGAGATATGCATTTAGACAATATAAAACTACTGAAAGCTTGTAGTAGAACAAAATGTTAAAGGTACTGTTTAGAAAACATCACTGAAGCAATGCTGCACAAGAAATATTATCAAGGAGGAAGAGATGAGATACCAAGTGGCTGTCTAGCAATCAATTATTTCTGTGTAAGGTGAGAATCTACCCTCCAACCTCCAACACACATTCAAAGCTGACCTTAAACCTTTTCAACAGGAAGAATATGACAGTAGTAACACAGATGCTAAAGTCAGGGAAAAACTGGTATGTGGTGGGGGGGAGGGGACAGTTGTTGAATAATGTGCTTAATTTCAAAGTTATTAAATTGAGGCGCAACTGCATCTAACACTTATGTAATTTTTGCAAAACAAATACCTTTTTTTTAAAAAAATGAAGGTACTAAAAATATAGCCCTTTAAGTGAAAGAAACGGCAGGGAGTCATACACAGAACTAGTGAATGAAGCCATAAGAAAAAGATGGTGTGAAATAAGGTCTGTGATTGAGCTATGACAAATGCTAGCTACCCCAATGTTTGCTAGAAACATACCATCTTTCTACCCTCTCTTACCATCTCAATGTTAGATATTCAATTGACAGTACAACCTATTGACTTTAATAAATGCTGTCTGTATGCTATTTTAACTGTAATGTTAACATTTAATTCAGACCTTTCATACAGTATCAATCCTAAATTAATCACTTCAGTTATATAAAGATAACATTAGACAAAGATAGTTTATTTATTCCTTCATTTTATGCTACTGGCTTAATTTATCCTTAAAGTAAGTATCAAGTTTACTTGTGTCACTTTAGGAAAATCTGGCTAACTTTAATTATTGACAGTCTTTGTATAAAAGACTAGAGGCCCGATGCACGAAATTTATGCATGGGCGGGGGGGATGTCCCTCAGTCCAGCCTGCACCCTCTTCAATCTGGGACCCTTTGAGGGATATCAAACTGCCTATTTAAACGGGCAGTTGGACATCCCTCTCACAATCCAGGACTGCTGGCACCCAACTGCTGGCCTGCCTGCCTTCCTGATTGCCCCTAACAACTTCTGCTTGCCACCCTGATCAGCCCCTAACCACTCCACTGCCAGCCTGATCGATGCCTAACTGCTCCCTTACTGCCCCAATTGCTCCTAACTGCCCTCCCTGCCAGCCTGGTCACCCCTAACTGCCCTGATCGCCCCCAACTGGCCTCCCCTGCAGGCTTGGTCATCCCCAACTGCCCTCCCCTTCAGTCCTGGTCATCCCCAACTACCCTCCCCTGCAGGCTTGTTCCCTCCCAGCTGCCCTCCCTTGCAGGCCTGATCGCCCCCAACTGCCCTCCTCAGTTGGCCATCTTGTGGTGGCCATCTTGTGTCCATATGGGGGCAGGATCTTTGACCACATGGGGGCAGTCATCTTGTGTGTTGGAGTTACGGTCAATCGGCAAATTACTCTTTTATTAGATAGGGTATAGTTTAAAACACCACTCAGACTATGACAGAAATTGAAGATATGCACTGATGTAGGATTTCTCTAACCTTCTGGTATATATGAATTTCCATATATTCATATGTAGTATTTTCATTTCCCTTTTCATAAGTCAGTTAATCTATTCATACCTCCAATCTTTTGTGATTTCTATAGGAGTTTATTTCACTTTCTTGAACTAGGATTAAATTTGGATTTTCATATCCTTCAAAAATGGTTCATAAAATAACTAGACAAAACTGGAAGGTTAGCCAAGTTAAGCTCTTCTACCTCATTACTAACTCCCAGAGATCTATCCAATGTCTCACAGACATTTTTTAGTCAACAAACCCCTACTAAGTAATTAAATAAATACATACTGTTAACTGAGGGAGGAAATATAAGAATCTTTCCAAAGAATCTTGTATTTTAAATAAGAACTCCCCAAAGTCGGATAGGTTGTAGAATAAGAAAATAACTAACTATGCCTAAAGAGTTCTGGGAAACCTTCACAAACAAGATAATGAGCATTAAGCTATTTTTTTAAAACATATTCATTACCTTTAAAAAATAACTTGGTTTTTGTTGTGGTGGGAGCCCAGGATGTCACAGACATGAAGCCATGACAGCACAACCTGACTAAAACATGGCAAATAATCTTTTAAGCAGATGATATTGAAAGGAAGGTCAAAGTCAGGTTGTGATCTATCCTATAACAAAATATATATGTTTTTTAATTAGGATTTTAACTACTTAGAAAGAAGAAGCAAAAAGAGCAATTAAGAGATTATAATAATCCAGTAGAAATGGAAAGAAACTAATTTAAGAGGAACTCAAGGACACTTGGAAAAACATTTAAAATACGAGGAAGCATATTTTAAAAGTTTCAGTGTGATCTCATTTTTATTATGTCCTCACACCAAAATAATAATAGAAGTTCTCTCTGAATAGGAGGCTAACAGGCACCAAGAAGAAAAAAATATCTATCTGCATTTTCCAATTTTTCTTCAAGGAACACATCTCTGTCTAATCAGAAATAAACAAATGTTTTTCTTTTTGAGAGTTTCTTAAGGGTGGAATCACCACGACATGAAAGTGAGGGGGAAGAGAGCAAGTCCAGTGTTGGGAGTCACAGTGTTTTCAGAGCATCTTACTCTTTTCTTGCTGTTAATAGATTGTAAGGCAAATGCTTTTTAAAATTTGAACAATGGGACACATCATAAGATAAATTTGGCAGAAAAGATGAAATTCTCTGAAGTGAAACTAATTAAAAAACACTATGACATACAGGCAGGAATATTTAGAAGAAAAATTGTCAGATCCCAGTTACTGAAAGAATGAGGTATGAGGAGAAGAAGAGTCAAAGGTGATGGTACTGGTGCAGCCACTGTGGAAAATAGTATGGAGTTTCCTCAAAAAATTAATAATGGACCTCCCATTTGACCCAGCAATTCCACTTCTAGGAATATATCCCAAGAAAGTAGAAACACGAATCAGAAAAGATATATGAACCTTTATGTTCATAGCAGCACAATTTACAATTGCTAAGATTTGGAAACAGCCTTAGTGCCCATCAGCAGGTGATTGGATTAAAAACCTGTGATACATCTACATAATGGAACACTACACTGCTGTAACAAAGAAAGAACTCTTACCATTTGCAACAGCATGGATAGACCTGGAGAGCATTATGCTAAGAGAAATAAGCCAGTCAGAGAAAGACAAAATCACATGATCTCACAAGCATCTAACAGACTGTCAAATCTCAGAGGAAAGGCAGAGGAGGGTGAGGGTTGGGGGGATAAGAGATCAACCAAAGGACTGGTTTGCATGCATACAAGCAAAATCAATGGACACAGACAGTAGGGGCATGAGGACATGTGCTGGGGGTAGAAGTGGCGGAGAGAGGTCAATGGGGGAAAAATGAAACAAATATAATACTTCAAACAATAAAAAATTTTAATGTTTTTTAAAAAGGTGATGGTATTTTGAGTTATATAAGAGGAAAATATTGAAATGATTAAAGATGGAAAACACAGCAATATTTTATTTAATCATTAAAAACACTTATCTGTAGTACTTTAACAATAAAAAAAAAATTCAGGCCAGTAAAAAAAAAAAAGACACATCAATAAAGATAATCTTGATAAAAGGGCAAAGAAAAGGATAATAAAACTTTATTCTATAACCAGCTCATTGAAAATATTTAAAATTTCAGGTATCATTTTGGTATCTTTTTTAAAAACTTGTTTAATAATTTTACTAACCAATGTCACCCCAATAAATTAAATAAACAAATTTTAAAATATATAAATAAAACATATTTAGTCAAATACGAAGCAGTAACCCTCAAACATATCCCATATCAATGTGATTTAATACCTTAATGAAATAAAATGATTTATCTTTCTAAATTTAATCTTGTTTTCATTATAATAGAGCATCTGGGTAGCTGCACTAATGTATTCTAGAATGTTAGATAAAATATAATAAAATATTATTTCATAAACAAGAGAAAACTATTTTAAAACTGGCACTGAACAATAAGGATACTCATGTGACAATGATTTAAAATAAAAATTCAGTAGTCATCATAACCCATTTGGAAAACATTCGATCTGTAGTATGACAAAAGCTTTATAATCTTATTGTTCTAGTTTCATGTAACCTTTAAAGCTGAACCCTTAACATTATAATTTAATAAGACTTACCTCTTTACAAAATGTTCTAGGGACCATGATTTTCAGAATCCGTGAGAGCCTTGAAAAAAACACTTTGTCCACCATAACTCGCTCTCTTTTTCCTTCTCTCTATATTAAAAGAAAAAAAAAAACTTTTAATATAGCTATAACAAATTTACAACAAATAAGATTAAAGAACCATGTTATCATCTAAGTCAAAATAAACAACTATCAAAATGATATTAATTTGAGAGAATACAGAATTGTACTACTCTACACATTCAAACATGCTTTCAAGAAAATAAGATGTTACCAAAAACAATAAGCTGTGTTTGTTTTTTTATCTTGAACATGAATTTCCCTGTTATCAATTGCAGGAAACTTTTAGATTCCTATATTTATCATTTAGCATTTCTAATATGCAATTTGCCAATTCACTCTCTCTTCCTCATAAATTCAATGACAAAGTTTCTTTACTCATACAGCAGGGGAAACAAAAATTAATAAGTAAATTGTTACAGATAGACAAGGCAGGGTCATGAGAAAATGAAGAATGATTCAGACAAGATGATGAGGAAGGTCTCTTTGAGAAGGTGGCATTTAGGCTGAGATATAAACCAAGTGAAGCTATGTGATCAGCTTAGAGGGAAGAGGGTAATGAAGCACAGGAAATACCAAGCAGAAAAACCTAGTGGTGGGAGTAAAACTGAAGCAGGATGATAGTATTGCTAGAGCAAAGGAAACAAAAATGAGAAAGCTGAAGGTAGGTGAAGTCCTAAAATGAACAGAGGTTATTGTCAGGGTAGAGGGGAACAACTAAAGATATTTAAGAATAGTAAGTAATTAATCTTATTACCCTCAGACATTTCTTCATTTTGACTGGTTTGCAATAATAAGGACAAAATGATATGAATTGGGTATGGTGGAGGCTATTTATTTGATTACCCTTTCCTGTCTGGAAGAATAGGCTGAAAGAACTTCTTGGGATAAGTAAGACAGTCCAGAAGGTGCCCATCCCCTACCTAGCCCCTTCCCCTATCTCCCATAATCACAGCTCAATTATTTGTTAACAATTATTCTATAGATAAATACCCAAGATACAATAAATTCTATAGTTAGACCAGTGATCGGCAAACTGCAGCTCGCGAGCCACATGCAGCTCTTTGACCCCTTGAGTGTTCTAATGCCACTTCTTCAAAATAGACTTACCCAGGCCGAAAACCGACTTCTGTGCATGGGCCATGCATGAAGTTTCAACCGCACTGTATGTGCACACCTGCATGTGGTATTTTGTGGAAGAGCCACACTCAAAGGACCAAAGAGCCACATGTGGCTCTCAAGCCGCAGTTTGCCGACCACTGAGTTAAGACAAACTTTAGTATAAATATGCTATAGTAAAATTAGTATCTATCTTGATAGCCTGTAGTGAAGTTTTTGTACTAAATTAGACTAGTAATAAGCTACCATCTATATGTCAGACACTGTGCTAAGTGCTTTAAAGTCCTACTAGAGGCCCTATGCATGAAAATTCGTGCACTGGAATGGGGGGGTCCCTCAGCCAGGCCTGTCTCCTCACAGTCTGGGAGTGCTCAGGGGCAGAAGGCAACCCAGCGATCAGGGGAAGGTGATGCCTCATCACACTTCTGTTGGTGCCACTGCCAGCAGTGCAAGCCTCAGCTGGCTTTGGTTACATGAGCCTCAGGAGGCCCTGAGTGGTTGGGCAGCTGCCATCCGAGGCTTGATTGCTCCTTGGGCTGGCCCTGGGCGGCTGAGGGTCTTAGAGGACTGGGGGACTCCACCAGGGCTGAGGGGACTGGGCTCCGCCATCTTTGAGGGTATGGCAGTCAATTAACATATTCCCTCCTTATTGACTGTGTAAGTCATCATCTTTGAGAGTAGGGCAGTCAATTAGCATATTCCCTCTTTATTAGATAGGATTAGGCAGAGAATATAGTTCAAAATTATAGGCTAAGAAAGGAAGTCTTAAGTTCGTGTTTATAGAATTAGATCAGGAAGACTGATAAAAAGAATTGTATAAAAATCAGCCTATTCTGCAATTGTTGGAATAGAGTTCAGGTCTTTCAAACCTTACTGAAGACTGCAAACCTCATCCTATTGAATTACAGGCCCAGTCTACTTCACTTACATATACATTGATTCAATATTTACTTGGCCCAAGGCACTGTTCTAAATTATGCAGACACAGCAGTAAATAAAACAGATAAAAAAGCCCTACTCTATTTATTTAGTTATCCTATGCTCCTTTAGTCAACCTCACAACTTCAACCTAAAGCTTCCCTTTTACTTCACCAAACTGAAAAAAAGAACAAAAAAAAGGCAATATAAACCAACTACCTTAAAAAAAAAAGTTATAAACTTCTCTCAAATTTTTTCTCCTATCACTGCCTCCCTGCTTCACCTCATCCCATCAATAACCAGTTCTCCATTGCTAACTTGAAGTGAGATAGAGTAATTCCAAAGTGAAATGGCCATCTTCTGACTTAAAGAGAGCACTCCCTATTTCTACATGGGCTCACAATAAATAAACAAATAGATAGATAGGTAGGTAGATAGATAGATGTATAATTAAATAAATAAATCTAGGGCAAACAATGAGGAAGGTTTTTTTTAAAAAATTTATAAAATAGAAACACGAAGCATTAAAACAAAACACAGCTACCTGGTATATAATTCCTCCTCTTTTTTTCTGTTCCTGTTGTCACTGCTCCTATTTCTTAAGCTGTCTGAAAGCCTGCCTTGATTTTCATTATATTTCAATCCATGAAGGGAACTATATACTTCTTAAAGTCCTCATAGGGTTTTCTGAAAAAAAAACAACACCACCTCGACTGGAGGGCTGACTCAGAAGAGCTCAAGAAACAGAGATCCTCCACCATTCTTGAACCTTAATAAAATTCATATGTGAAACTAATCTAAATAATACCTACAGAGGTGGTACATTTTGTAAACAGTATGCATGTATTTTAAATTTATAATTGACTTTCCCCATCTCTAAATTTCCCAGTATTTTTTTAAATACAAAAGCCATTTTGATGCTATAAATTTAACATGTAAATTATAGAAAAAGCACACAATCCATTAGATAAAGACCAGTTAAGAAAAGTAATAACCAGAAAAAAATGTACCTAATATTCAGGAGGCAACAAGGGCATTGAGAAGTTCCTATTTATGTGTCTCAATCACTTGGAAAGGAGAGATGAACTAAACCTGACTGAAAAAGATAGATGTTTGAAATAGCAAATAAAATAAAAGGCCATACAGTGCTGACAAGAGTGTAAGCATTCCTGTATGTTGCTTAGGAAAGTGTAAACAAGAACAACCATTATGTAGCTCCTATCGCATGTAAAATGTACACTGACTATAAATGTAAAAAAAACATCAAATTTACTTTTAGGAACTTATCCTACAGATATTCCTGCACATATGCCTAAACACATAAATGAAAAACAAACCTTCACAATGTTTATAATACCGTAAAATAAAAAACCTACATGTACATCAATGAAATATTATAAGCATTTTGATAAATTTATGTAATAAAAACCTACACAATTATAAAAATGGAAGCAGCTCATATTCAGATAGCAGAATATTCATAGAGCAGTTAAATTAATCTATCGCTATCAACATAGATCTAAAAATGTGCTGAAAAAAGGTAGAATAATACATATAATGATTCAATTTATGAAATGTTTCAAAATGCAAAATAAATTTACCTATATTGTTTATGGATCTATATAAATCTATACCTCAAAAGTATAAAAATATACATGGGAATGCTAAATACCAATCCCAGCACACTGTTTACCTTAAGTGTTTTGAATTTTACAGCACATATATTACAACAAAATTAAATTAAAAAGTATTTTAAAATCAAGTCATTTATCTCTATATACTACTTTCTAACTAAAGTCAATCTTTTTCTCCTTCTTAAATCTTACGTCTTAGGAAAATTGTTTCAATCCACCCCTACAACAAACTAGAGGCCTGATACACAAAATTCGTGCACAGGGGTGGAGGGTGTCTGTCCCTCAGCCCAGCCAGCTCCCTCTCCAATCTGGGACCCCTTGAGGGATGTCCGACCACCCATTTAGGCCTGATCCCATCGGTCGGACATCCATCTCACAATCCAGGACTGCTGGCTCCCAACTGTTTGCCTGCCTCTGCCTAATTGCCCCTAATCGCTTCTGCCTGCCAGCCTGATCACCCCCTAACTGCTCTCATGCCAGCCTGATCGACGCCTAACTGCTCCCCAGCCGGCCCGACTGCCCCTAACTGCCCTCACCTGCTGACCTGGTCACCCCTAACTGCCTTCACCTGCCAGCCTGGTCACCCCTAACTGCACTCCCCCACTGCCAGTCTGGTCGCCCTTAACTGTCCTCCCCTGCAAGCCCGGTTGCCTCCAATTGCCCTCCCTGCTGGCCTGGTCATCCCTAACTGCCCACTTCTGCATGCCTGGTCACCCCCAACTGCCCTCCCATGCTGAACTGGTCTCCCCCAACTGCCCTGCTCTGCTAGCCTGGTCATCCCTAACTGCCCACAAGTGCCCTCCACTGCTGGCCATCTTGTGGTGGCCATCTTGTGTCCACATGGGGATAGCCATCTTTGACCACATGAGGGCAGCCATCTTGTTTTTGGAGTGACAGTCAATTTGCATACTACTCTTTTATTAGATAGGAGAATTTCAATGAAAAAAAAATCCCTTTTTAAGTGCTTTCCCTCATAAGTAACATATTCACTAAAAAAATATATATATAGTAAACTGTGATTAGCAAAAGTAAAGGGCTTAGACTTATCATTTAGAGATATCAACTTAATATTTGGCATATATACCAGATTACATTTTAGTGTATATATATATATATGTGTGTGTGTGTGTGTATAAAATGTGCATGTGTGTGAAAATCCTCAATAAGTTTTACAAGTGTGGTATCAAATGTGCACAACAATTTAATCTCATCTGAATTTAGCTTGCTCACATAGTACAATCAACAAATAAGTATATGATAAAAACACTGTACAAAAAAAGAAAATTTTAAAACAAGTGGATGAGTTTAGCTGTACTAACTCGTTTCGATAATGTCCTAGAACTTGCAGATATAATATGCAGATAGTAGATATAAATAACTAAGGTTTGATATAAATCAACCATGGTTTGATTACTCAGATATAATTTAGATGAGATTATGAAGATGGAGATATACCAGACCACTAGAGATAAACACATCTTGTCCCATTTTTTAAAGCCTGGGGAAAAGGTTATGGAAACTAAAGAAGAGCAATTTTGATGTCAATCTCCAGGATATTCAGAGAATAGATATTAATATGGAGGATTTAGGAATACTTAAGAAACTCTACATCACTGTGAGTTTACTAGGAATAAGTCATGTTAAACTCTTCTAATTTTCTTCTTTTTGAGGATATTATATTAGTATTTAGCTGATGTATACAATGTAAACTCCATAAGGATAGGGACCTACTACTATACATCCAGAGCCAAGAACAATGTCAGGCATATATAAGAGAGTCAATATTTGTTGAAAGATTAATAAATTAATCAAGGAATTTGGTGTTTCTTACAAAATTATTTTGGCCTTAATGGAGAAATAAAAAACAGATTTTGCTGCAGTTAAGTAAAGTTATAGCTGAATAAAACATAACCTTAAAAAAATTAAGAGATGTCACAGAGTAATCTCATTAGCCCTTACCTAGTCAATTCTATTAGCAATTTTGATGATGAAATAGAAGGCAAATTAAATTTATAGATAATACCTGCTATCTAATAGACTAGACGTTAGCATTACATTCAAAATTATACTAATATAGAGACATATTATCTATATACATAATAGCCTAAGCGATCTTTACAATGAAACAACTGGAATGACCAGAACAATGCACAGTGAGCAGGCAGGCGAGTGGTTAAGAATGAGCAGACAGGCAGCTGAGCAGTTAGGAGCAAGTGGTTCCAGACTGCAAGAGAGCACAGGCCAGGCTGAAGGACCCCCTACCCTGCCCTGTGCACAAATTTAGTGCACCGAGGCTCCAGTAATATATATATATAACAGTAAACAGTGTAATATGTATAATAGTATAGATATCATATAAACAGACTAATATTATAAACCAAATAAGCTGACATTTACAGGAAAAATTAATATTTATTTTAAATAAATTAACTGAGTTACCGTATCACCCAGCAATTCTACTCTATACCCTACAGAAATGAAAACATGTCCACACAAAAACTTGCATATGAATGCTCATGGTGGCATTAATCACAGCCCCAAAATGGAACCAATCTAAATTTCCCTCAACTGATAAAATGTGCTATGTCTATACAATGGAACTATTTATCAATAAAAAGAAATGAAATACTGATACAGGCAACATAAATGAAACTTAAAAACATCATGCAAAGTGAAAGAGCCAGTCACAAATAGCCACATTTTTATGAAATGTGCAAAATGAGCAAATCAGTAGAAGCAACAGATTAGTGGCTGTCAGAACCCACGAGAAGAGGATAATGAGGAGTACAGGAAATCCTCAGTACAGGATTTCTTTTTGGGGAGATGAAAATTTTCTAAAATTAGCGGTGATGGTCTCACAACTAAAACTACTGAACTGTGCACTTACATAGATTAATTTTATAGCATGTGAATCATATATAAAGCTGTTATTTTAAAAAAAAATGAAGACATCAACTGACAAATACAAATGTTGAGAATCTGTCAAATGACCAGTTCATCAGAATGATATTTATAATGAACTTATAAATTTTGCCCACTGAGTATGATTTTAGCTGTGGGTTTGTCATACATGGTCTTTATTACATTGAGGTATGTTCCCTCTATTACAACTTTAGTGAGAGTTTTTATCAGAAATGGATGCTGGACTTATCAAACGCATTTCTGATCATTTTGTTTATGTGGTGCATTTGTTGTTCCGTGGATATTGTACCAACTTTACATACCTGGAATAAATCTCATTTAATCATGGTGTATGATTTTTTTTTTTTAATGAATTGTTAGAGGCAGTTCCCTAATGTTTGTTAAAGACTTTAGCACCTATGTTCATCAGGGATATTGACCTATAACTTTCTTTGTAGTGTCTTTATCTGGTTTTGTAATTAGGATAATACTGGATGCATAAAATGAGCATGTGAGTCTTCCCTCCTCTGTTTTGTAGACTAGTCTGAGAAGGATAGGTGTTAGTTCTTCTTTAAGTGTTTGCTAAAATTCACCTGTGAAGCCATGCAGTCCAGGACTTTTGTTGGTTGGGAGTTTTTTTTAATTATTGCTTCAATTTCACTAGTTGTAATCTGTCTATTCAGATTCTCTGATTCTTCCTGATTTAGTTTTGGAAGACTGTATGTTCCCAGGAATTTAACCAGTTCTTCCAGATTGTCCAATCTGTGGCATATAGTTGTTTATAACATTTTCTTACAACCCTTTCTATTTCTTTGGTGTCAGTTGTTATTTCTCCTTTTTCATTTCTGATTTTATTTATTTGGGTCCTCTGTTTTTCTTGATGAGTCAAGTTAAATGTCTATTAACCTTGTTTATCTTTTCAAAAAACCAGTACTTGGTTTCATTGATCTTTTGTATTGTTTTTTTTAAGAACTCTATTTCATTATTTCTGCTCTTAACTTTATTATTTATTTTCTTTTCACTTTCCACTGAATGTAAAGAGCAGTTATGGTTAAGAAGTAAAAGCAATTTTTGGCTGACTTTCAGCCATACATATCAAGAGATATAATAGTGCCGATATAGTCTATGCTAGTCAGACCATGTCTGGTCACTACATTTTATTCTAAGTACAATGTCTAAAGAAACTGAGTATACTTCCAGGGGAATGAATATAGAATTGAAAAAGGATCACAAACACATGAAAAAAATGAGGGCTGCTTAGCATGGGAGAAAAAAAAGACTCAAAGGATATAACTATCTTCAAACAATATAAGAGCCTATCAGAGAAAACAGAGTAGACTTGTCCTATGTTACTGCAAAAGACAAAATAGTCCATCATTAAGTACCCAGAAGGGGAGATTAATCTTATCATGAGCTAGAACTAATACGGTTATGTTGCCTCGTAGGTACTCTCCAACAAATGAACAAATTCAAGTAAATGCCAGAAGTCAATGAAGGACTCCTATTTCAGGAAGAATTTCTATAATATGTAGTAGACTGGAGGTGATATTTAACTTCTCCAATTGTAAAATACTATGATTTTTATCTTAATTCAAAATTATATAACAAATAAGTAAATGCATAAAATTCCAAAGAGTTGATGATTTAATATTTTACCTCATTTTTCTGTAATGGTGGTTTTCCATTTTTCTTACTGCAGAGGGAAAAAAAAGAAAGTACTTTATTTGCAAACTGTTCCCATCATAAAATTTGTTTTAAGATATCAAAATAACATACTAAATTATCCAAATAGTCTCTTCTTTCACAATATGATACATAGAATATATTAAGCATTATAGTACAGCTGCATCTTATTAAGTACTAGAGGCCCAGTATACGAAATTTGTGCATTGGAGAGGGCGTTGGGATCCCTCAGCCCGGCCTGCACCTTCTCCAATCCCGGACGTCTCAGGGAATGTCTGACTGCCTCTCGCAATTCATGACTGCTGGCTCCTAACCACTCGCCTGCCTGTCTGATCACCTCTAACCCTCTGCCTGTCTGCCTAATAGCCCCTAACCACCTCTGCCTGCCTGATTGCCCCTAACCACCTCTGCCTGCATGCCTGCCTGCCCCTAACTGCTCCTCTACTAGCCTGATCACCCCTATCTGCTCCCTAGCTGGCCTGATTGCCCCTAACTACCTCTGCCTCACCCCACACCAGGAACCCAGATTCCCTACTCCACCAGACCACAGGCACCCAGGTTTCCCTCCCTCTGGCTGGCCACAGACACCTAGGACCCAGGCCAGCTTCGCCCAGGCTGGCTGCAGCCACAAGGGACCATGGGCGGCCACCTTTGTGCCTGGAGCCAAGGGGCAGGTGGCTTGTCCTTCTCCTGGGCCACAGCCACTGGCACCTGAGACCACAGGGCAGGAGGCTTATACCTCCTCCAGGCCACAGCCCCAGCTGTTGGTGCCCGAGACCACGGGGCGTGCAGCTTGTCCATCTCCCAGGCCAGGCTGCAGGAGCAGCTGCTGGTGCCTAAGAATGTGGGGCATGCAGCTTATCCATCTCCCAGGCCAGGCCACAGGCACAGTCACTGGCACCCAGTTCCACAGGGCATGCGGCTTGTCCCTCTCCCAGGCCGCAGCCTGGCTGGTCCCCATTCCTCTCAGTGTTAAGTGTCTGAGCCATTAATGCATGTGACAACCATTTGCATATTAGCTCTTTGTTATATAGGACTAGAGATACACAAATATAGATACACAAATGAAGATTCATGCACGAATGGGCCTTCATTCCCCTGGCTGCCGGCCCGCCCTTTACTCTGGCTGGTGCAGTCTCTCTGCTCCAGCCCGGAGCTGCCTTTCTGCCTTCCAACGCTGACCAAAGACCCCGAGGAGCTGGGGTGGTGCGGAACACTGTGTCATCACCATGACGACGATGAAAACATCCCAGCCCATCCACAGCCACTCAGTGCTTGTGTATGCAAGTTAACCCTCCATCTTTATGGGTTAATTTGCATACTCACTCCTGACTGGCTGGTAGGCATTGCAAAAATATGGTCAATTAGCAATGTTACTCTTTTATTAGGTAGATCATTTACTGAAAGTGTTTAATAAATGTTAACTACTACTATCAGATAATATATGTCGGTAAATTTACACACATATACATTTTTCAATTCTCCCACAGAGAGGTGAAGTCTGTTCTTCCCTCCTTGAATCAAGACTTGGCCATGTAAACTGCTTTGGTTATGGGACATTAGCAAGTTGATGCAAGCAAGGCCTGAAAATGTCTGTGCATTGGACAATCTCTCTTGATACTAGGAACCTTTTCCCAGCCATGTGAACAATCTCAGGTTAGTTATCTACAGGATGAGAGATCATGTGTCATTCCCATGTTACAAATGAAAAAACTGGCTTGGAAAGGAGGAAGTAGTAGATCTAAGTTTCATGCTACTCAAAGTAGTTAGTCTGGCACTAACCCAGATCTAGGCCACCACCCTGAACAATATCATGACCAGGCTTAGGTTCTTTTTATAACCCTATGCTACGATCAGATTTTAACTCTCTTGTTTAATGTCTGTTGCTTCCCAGTACATTAGTTCTATGAGATCAGGAGCTAATGCAGATTGGCTTCTCCAAAATATAGATAAGGTGGTATTCAAGGTACAATATGTTTATTGGGGCTCAATACCTTGAAAAGAAGATGAAAAAAGCAAGTTTGTGCATAATTTAAACTGTGATGCAGGCCCAATAAAATTTCACCTAACCAGGTAGAAAACTCTGATTGGCTGAAATGATCAGGTCTTTATACCTCTTCCTTGCTCAGTGTACAAATGCATGCTGCTCCAGGGAGGTCATGACCTTAGAAAGTGGTTCTGCAACTAAAGCAGATCCTAAGAAGTGGGCTGAAAAGGTTGCCTGGTCTGCACTTATCACAGCTGGACTAGACCTTCTTGAAGGAGAAACTTGGTAGCATATCTCCACACCTACAATAGGGATCATATATTACTCAGCCCTCTATTCAACATCTGGTTGAGCTCCAAGAATCTGTACAATAAACATTTTCAGTAATAAGATACCAGGTCACACTGAACAAGGCTAGAAAGCCAAACTTAACTACAATTTAGTAAAAGTAGATGCTCATATTTTACAAGTGCTTAAGCTTATTGTTGTTTCTAATCTCAATTGTATTACAGGATTATCTGTTTTTAAATTTTTATGAGATTGCGAACCTGTTTCAGAAATGCCATATATCATCCTATCTAATAAAAGAGTAACATGCAAATGTGACCGTACCTTGGCTCCTGACTGGCTATGCTACCAGCCAGACAGAGCAAGGAGTGGGTGGAGAGGCGTGAGCGCCAGGTCCCAGGAATGGAGATAAAGTGGTGAAGGCATCAAGCCCCAGGCCCGGAGACCAAGTGATGGCAGCGATGGAGGCCTGAACTCACCACAGCTGAGTCAACTGAGGCCCCGAGGCGCAGAGAATGGCAGCAGCTACAAGAACTCACCTACAAGAACTCACCGCAGCTGCGTCTAATGAGGCCCCTGGCATTGCTAATATTACCTATAGCTTCAGCTGTTTGTCAGCAAAAACGGAAGGCAACAGTCAGAGAGAAGGCCCCCAAGTCCCAGCTTCAGCATCCCAGCTGAAACTGAAAACAGGTAGGAGGAAGTCCCACCCCCACAGAATCTGTCCAAATCAGCCTTTGGTCACACTCCTGAAAGGCCTGTCATTCTCCTCTATCTCAGAACTCGGCAATAGAGAGGTGGGACTATGTCCAAATAAAAACTGTTGAAGTTTGCTCAACTCTATATTTTGGATACAGCCGAAGCTACACGTAAAAGATTAGCAATCCCAGCAAACCAGGCCTGCTCAGAAAGATTCATAATCAACAACCTCATGCATGAAATAAATGAATTAACAAAATTGTACAAGATGCTACGTGAGGTAGAAAAGGAAGCCCAATCTGAAGCAGCAGCAAAAAGTATAGCTCCCACGGAAGTAACTATGGCAATTAAACATGATCGTTATAGTGACCCAGGTAGATATAATTCTCCCCGTGTAACCGAGGTTGCTGTCATGTTCAGAAACGAAGTTGGAGAACCTCCTTTTGAAAGGGACTTGCTCATTCATTGTAAACCAGATCCCAATAATCCAGATGCCACTAAAGTGAAATGAATCAGTATCCTGTTTCCCACATTAGATGCAATGACATACCCTGTTCTTTTTCCACATGGTGAAAAAGGTTGGGGAACAGATAATTGCATTAAGACTCAGAGACAACAGTGTACTCAACAATAATACTAGATAAAATGTAAGAACACGAGTCACCCAAATGTAGTATTATGGATTTCATCTCTCTGTGAGGGACACGTTCAATCCTATTTTAAATGCAGGAAAGTTAACTCAACAGTTAATTATGGATTCGTATTAAAAAATGGAGGTCAATCGGATAAATTTTATTAAAGCAAACCAATCTAAGTTGAGAGTTGAAAAATATAGCGGTTTGATGGATTATCTCAAATCTAGAAATGAAAATGACAATGTAACCATTGGTAAAATGGCCCTGGGGCTGCAGCATCTCCAGTTTCTCAGCTCATGCCCTCTCCCCAGGAGGCTGGGGAGAACATATATGGTAAAGTTATTTAAGCCATGGCAGTCAGAGTAGTGGGACTCGGCCAGGCAGGCACATAGAAGGGCTGAGGCCCTTTCTGGCCCTGGGGTTAGGCAGCATGCCCTATGGTCCTGGGTGCCTGTGGGTGCCTGTGGCTGCGGCCGGCCTGAGTGAAGTTGGCCCAGGTCCTGGGTGCCTATAGCTGGCCAGAGGGAGGGAAGCTTGGGTCCCAGGTGTGGGGCAAGGCAGAGGCAGTTAGGAGCAATCAGGCCAGCAGAGGAGCACTTAGGGATGATCAGGCAGGTAGGCAGAGGTGGTTAGGGGTCACACCTGCACCTGCACCTGATTGGAGCAGGTGCAGGCTGGGCTCAGGGAACCCCCCTCCATGCACGAATTTCGTGCACTGGGCAACTTGTATTTAATAAAAGAGTAATATGCAAATTGGCCGTACCTCTGATCAAGCCACACCCACCAGCCAATCAGGAGCAAATTATGCAAATAAACCCCAACCAAGATGGCTAGCACCACTGAGAGCTGGAGGAAGGCTTGGTTTTCCCCAGCAATGGAGGAAGCCAAGCTTTCCACCTGCCGTTGCTGGCCTAAGCCTATACTCAATGCTACAAAGTTGCAATTATAGAAGATACATAATTCCAACAGAAATGGCTGCACTACAGACCTGGACAGAGAAGAAGCTTAGGGTTGCAAGGGTGATGGAAGAAGCCAAACTTCTACAGCCCTAGCCTAGGCCTCCACTCTAGGCTACAAAGTTTCAAACAGAAATGGCTGTCGTCACGGAGCGAGCAAAGGCTTGGCTCTGCTCCAGGCTACAAAGTTTCAATTGTAGAACATAAGTTAATCCCAGATCCCAGGGCCTCCGTTTGGGTCACTGGGGGTTGTGGCTAGCCTGCAAAACACAATAGGACCCTTTCCCAGGCCGCCCCAAACCCCAAGAGAACCCCCACCCTGAGGCAGGACACCCCCCTTCAGGGCAAACCAGCCAGTCCCCACCCATGCACCAGGCCTCTATCCTATCTAATAATAGAGTAATAAGCAGAATGACCATCACTCAAACACAAAAGATGGCTGTCCCCATGTGGTCAAAGATCCTGTCCCCATGTGGTCACAAGATGGCCAACACAAGATGGCCAGCAGGGGAGGACAGTGAGAGGTTCCAGGCCTGCAAGGGAGGGCAGTTGTGGGCCACTAGTATATAATAAGAGGTAATATGCAAATTGACCCTCACACCATTAACACTGTCACAAGATGGCAGCATGCACATTGGGGGTGGGGCAGTGGGGGTGGGCAGCATGGCTTCTGCCAGGTTTCCTGCAGCCCTGCAGAGGTGTGGGGGTCCTGGCAGTCACTTCATGCAGCTTCTGCAGGGGTTTCTGTGGCCCCGCATGCATGCCATAGGGGTGGAGCCCAGTGCCATTCTAAGCAGCCCAGACACAGGGGTGGCTCTCCAGGGTGAAGGGCCATCTCGCAGTATGCTGGCCATGAGGGGTAGGACTCTGGGACTCAGGGTGGTCCAATGTTTTGGCTATTCTTCTGTGATACTAAAATGTTGTGATGCAATCTAAAACCATATCAATAAACTGTTATACTCTGCTACAATTAAATCCACTAGGTTATGTTACACATCCAATGAATTTTTTACCCATGAAAAATTTTGTAATATCATCCATTAGTCACTTGGGATATATTGATTCAATAGCCAGGAAGTAGACTTTCCCAATGTAATACATTTATTATACAATACTTTATAAAATTATATTTTTTAATATTGCCACTAATCTCATGAGAAAAGTCGTAAGCATAGGGAAGCTATCAAGCTCACAGTGGCAGAGAAAAGTTTTCCAAATTCTAAATTTCAACTGAAAGCTTAAATTGTAGCATTAGCAACAAATATTAACCAGTTTTTCTTTCCTTGAAGGCCTTAAAAGAAAATATCTGTACTAGTCAAGGCTGAATAAGCACAGTGATTCATTCAGTCATTCTCAAGTAAAAATGATGTTCCACAAAAAGGGTGGCTGAGTTCAGTTCACAGCTCAAACAATTGCACGTGCTTTCCCTCCAGATAATCTCTGTACTTTAGTATGCTTCAAGAATTGCTTTATGAAAACTTATTTTTCTATGGCAAAGACATTACAAAAAAGTTAAAGACAAGACCAATAACAAGCTATTTGTAAAACATCTAGGAGAGTTTTACCCAAGAAATGGAAGCTTACGTTAACATTTTTTTAAATCAATATAATTCACCATATTAACAGTCTAAAAAAGAAAGAACATATGATCATATCAACAGATACATAAAAGATCTTTGATAAAAATCCAATACCTATTCATCAAAAAAACTCTCATCAAATCAGGAATAAAAAGGAAGTTCCTCAATCTGATAAAGGACATCAACAAAAACCTATAACTATCATATTAATGAAAGACTGAGATTGTAACATCTGAAATATGACAAAGATGCCGACTCTCAACACTTCTATTCAATATTGGTATTGGAGGACACTAAAGTAAGTAAAAGATATAAAAGGCATATAGAGTAGAAAGGAAGGAGCAAACTAACTTTTTCCCCCTTCACCTAAGGATATGTTTATTGATTTTAGAGAGGAAGGGGAGGAGAGGAGTGGGAAGAGAAGGAGTAGGAAGGGGGAGAGGGAGAAATATTATACAGACTTTATAAACATCTATATAGAAAATCCTAAGGTATATACAGAAAATCTCAGTTCAATCAGGCTCCAGGATACAACATCTACACAAAAATATCAACTGCATTTCTACATAAGAGCAAAGAACAATTAGTAATTGAAATTTTAAACTTACCCTTTCCAAAAGCATCAAAAATAGAATTTAGGAATAAATTTGGAGGGAGAAAAAAGATGTGTAAGATCTGCATGCTGAAACTAAAATACACTGGCGATAAACTAAAAATGAGACAGAGATATATCATGCTCATGGATCAGAAGACTCAATATTGTTAAGATGTCAATTCTCCCCAAATTTATTTAGAAATAAAATAAGTATTTACACCCTAGCTGGTTTGGCTCAGTGAATAGAGTGTTGGCTTGTGGACTGAAGAGTCCTGGGTTCAATTCCAATCAAGGGCACATGACCAGGCTGTGAGCTCAATCCCCAGTAGGGGGCGTGCAGGAGGCAGCCAATCAATGATTCTCATCATTGATATTTCTCTCTCTCTCTCTCTGGAATCAATAAAAAACAAATTTACTTTGTTATGTTTGACACACATTAGCATATATGTACTTACATACACACATACACACATACACACAACTAAGCCACAGGATGAGTCAGATCTCCTACCAATTTTCTCTCTTCAAGCTTCCATGAAATACCCCATCAGAGTGTACCATGACATCTTATAAGGCCTTCTCATAATCTACATGTAAATTCTCTTTTATCAGTCTGTGACAATTAAAACGGTGCATTACTCTATTGTTCTGTGTCATTTTCATATCAAATAAAAGCTTCCTTGTAAGATTTCAGTTTCTTAGAAATTCTATAATAACACTTTTTACCTGTAATTACCACTACAAAAAAATTTTAATGGCAAAATTATTTAGTATGAGTTCAAAAGTCAGAGATGATTTTCTTAATTTTAAATCACTACACTTCAACCTAAGGCAGATACTAATACAGCAGATTCATTTACCATGCATGTGGGTCTTTGGATGATCACTTAGCAACAATTCATATGCAAATATAGGCACAAACCATTTCAATAGTATGGTAATCAGTTACATAACCCAGAAAGTGCTCATACTAATTTATTTACATATTTTTTAATTTTACTTGATTGTGTGTGGGGGGGGGGGAGACAGAGAGGGAAAGGGGGAGAGAGAGAGAGAAAGAGGGAGAGAGAGAGAGAGAGAGAGACACCTTAACTTGTTGTTCCACTTCTTTATGCATTCATTGGTTGCTTCTTCTATGTGCTCTGATTAGAGATTGAACCTGCAACCTTAGTATTGGCACCCACAGCCAATAAAGCTATCAGCAAAATAAAAACACAAAATTAGAAAATTCTCCAAAAACTTTAGGACCCTAGAGAATTCATTTTTAGATCTATTGTTTCCAGGCCCTAAAGAAACCTTCAAAGAGTTAGGGCCCATGTTCAGTATAAGAAGTTGGAAAAAAAGATTTGGGCTGGAAAGGTAAATTCAAACAAAGACATGTCACTTTCAAATGGTTAGTACACCGTGGTACTGATAACTTATTTTAAAAACACACACACACAAATATTTAAGTCAGAAGCTCGGGAAAGAAGAGGAAGCTAGAGATCTGGGGAGTCATTAGGGCACAGGTGGAAGTTGGTATCATAGTTCTGATTTAGTTGGCCTAAATGTACACAGCTGATGTCAGTCAAGGCCCAGAGATGAAGACATGCACAAAGGCAATGGCTATGGGGATGGAAAGGGAAATAGCTAGAAATACAGGTGAGGAAATACCATAGATAAGAGATGGGCATTAACTGAATATGGAAATAAAAGAGGAGCAGAGACTTAAAAAACTATGTAAAGGTAGAGGAGGTACTAGAACCATTCCACTCTGATGCCCTGAAAGGCACAGATCATTTTCCTAAGATCTCACAAATAATATGCACAGTGACTGAACAAAAGACAGTGATTCCATTAACCTTAATAAAGAATAACGGTAAGTAGCCTTGGCCTTTGTGGCTCAGTTGGTTGGATTGTCCTGTACACAAAAAGCTGCAAGTTTGATCCCCATTCAGTGCGCATGTGGAAGGCAACCTAGGGATGTTTTTCTCTCCCTTCCTTTCTCTAACATCAATTAATAATAATTTTTAAAAAGAGTAACAGTAGAAGAAGCATTAAAGGAAATAATGCTTTTCTACAATGGACTCATTGTAAAGGTGTTAAATTTCAAGCCTCGGCATGATAAATTTTAAGGGCCAGAAGACAATTTTGAATAGATTTAAAGTTCAAAAGTAGACATGTTGATTTCAAAGGCATTAACATGACAATGATGTGGAAATACAATGATATAACTCCTTGGAGAAACAAAAATATGAAATCTGAAATGTGAGTTGCATCTGCTTTTTAAGATGCTATATGAAAAATTTTAGATTGTGCTCTTTAGGAGTTTGGTTTAAGTTGTATCCCGGCTGAAATGGCTTCCAGAAACCTTTAGAATATCTTTCCTCCTATACTGAAGGTATCCTATCTAATAAAGAGGGAATATGCTAATTGACCCTCATACCATCACAAAGATGGCAGCACCCACAGCCAATAAGGAGGGAATGTGCTATTTGATTGCCATACCCTCAAAGATGGTGGTGACCACAGCCAATAAGGAAGGAATATGCTAATTGATTTCCATACCCTCAAAGAGAGTGGCACCCACAGCCACAAGATGGCAGTGCCCAGTCTCCTCAGCCCCTCAGCCACCCAGGGCCAGCCCAAGGGGCTGGCAAGCCTTACATGGCAGCTGCCCAGTCACCCAGGGTCAGCCCACGGCACAGGCAAGCTTTGGATAGCGGCTGCCCAGCTGCCCAGGGCTGCCCAAGCCTCAGGTAACCAAAGATGACCAAAGCTTGTGCTGCCAGTAGTGGCAGCAGCAGAGGTGTGGTGGGGCATCGCCGTCCCCTAATTACCGGCTCCCCTTCTGCCCCTGGGGGCTCCTGGACTGTGAGATGGGGCAGGCTGAGCTGAGGGACACCCCCCCCCCAAGTGCATGAATTTTCATGCACCGGGTCTCTAGTATTTACTATAAGCCTCAAAATTATTCCTGTGATGTTAAATAAAATGTCCAGACCATAATCAAGTCTAGGAAACTAGACTCTATCATCACAACACAACAACAACAAAAAATACAAAAAATTTTTCCAAACTTTTGGAAATTGTAGTAGATTAAATACAAAATTTTTGTGTTCCTCCTAAAAAGAAAGGATCTATTTCCCCATCCTTAAATCTGGACCAGGCTTGCAACTTGTTATAATCAATAGAATGTATGAAAGTGTTTCTGCTTTCACTTACACCTCTTAGAATGCTGATCTGAGACTACCACATGAGGCACTAGTCAAGCCTGCTGGATAAAAAGTCACTTAGATAAGAACGAAGCGACCCCAGTCACCAGCCAGCACAAACTGCTAGGTATGAACCCTCCAGTGCAGCTAATCCTCTAGCTAAATGCAGCCTCAGAAGCAAACCCAGACAAAAACAGCAGAGAAACTGCCCAAACACCCATAGAATTGAGGGGAGAAATAGCTGTTTAATGCCACTAAATCTTGGGAGTTAACCTGTGAAATGCAATCAAAGCAGTGCTTATAGAGAACTTTATAGTCTTTAACACATATCTTGGAGAAGAAGGCTGAAAACTTATAATCTATTAGAGACCAGAAAAACAAGAAAATAAAATGAAGAAAGTATCTACACTAATAAAAGAGAAACATGCAAAGTACTGTCACTCTGCTACACCCAACAGCCAATCAGGGTGAGTATGCAAATTAACCTGAAAAGATTGTAGCAGCCCCGCCGCCCAGCCACTCCGGACCTGTGCACAGCGTAGAGTTTGGCGCTACCACCTGAGGCTGGCTGCAGCCCGGGAGACGAAGAAGTCGCCTGCATCCATGATCCCAGGCTGCACTCAGCCAGAGAAGTCACCCACACCACAACCCAGGGAAGATGAAGAAGCCACCTACCTGTGGTCCAGGCACCAGCACCTGTGGCTGGCTATAGCCTGGTAGACAGAGAAGCCTTCCACCCCAAAGTCCCGGGCACCAGCACCTGCAGCTGGCTGTGGCCCAGGAGATGGAGAAGCCACCCATCCCGCAGTCCTGGGAGCCAGCACTTGCAGCTGCAGCCCAGGTGAAGCCACCTGCCCACCATCCCCTGTGGCTGCAGCCGGCCTGGGTGCCTATGGCTGACCAGAGGTAGGGAAGCCCAGATCCTGGGTGCCTGTGGTTGGCTAGAGGAGGGAATCCTGGGTCCCAGATGCAAGATTGAGGCAGAGGTGGTTAGGGGCAATCAGGCTGGCAGGCAGAAGCAGTTAGGGGCAATCAGGCAGGTGAGCCGTTAAAAGCCAGCAGTTCTCGATTATGAGAGGGATGTCCGATTGCTGGTTATCCCCTGAGGGGTCCCAGATTAGAGAAGGTACAGGCCAGGTGGAGGGACACCCTTTCCCCTCCCACCTCCATGCATGAATTTCGTGCACCAGGACACTAGTAAAGAATAAAAGAATACAAATAAAGCAAATAATAAAAAATACGCAACAGAGGTAAAGCAAAACTAAAAGTTGGAATTTTGAAAAAAATTAATACATTTTACAAACTTATGGAAAAACTGATCAAAATTTTAAAAAAGGCCAATATTAGAAATTGATCTACAGATTAGTAGCAATCCTCATCAAAATCTCAACATGCTGATTCTAAAATTTATAAAGAAGTAATACAAACTCAAATGTTGAAAACTGTGGTACTTTTATATTTTGTCTATTAGTCACTATCTTAAAATAGGATTCCTCCAATGCATTTATAAAATACTTAGTGTTAGGTCTGATCAAATAATTGAATTGATACCCTCACCCCTGGGAACTGACTTTTAAGCCACTTCACAATGAACATTTGACTTACTTAGATCACATGCCAATTGCTAAGACAAATATCTCTCCCCTCCGGAGTTTGCCAGAATCTGGGCCTGCACACAGAATTCCCCACCCAGAAAAAGCCCACCTAGAATCCTTTAAAACCCTCTTGACTCCCCATCTTTGGGGGCTGGTGCCATTTTGGAGTACCATTTTTGTTTTCCAGATGACCTAATAAATTCAAAATTCTTTATCCCCTTTAGCTTTGTAACCCTAACAGTGAGCATTAAATATTTACTTAGAGTAAATCAATAGGTTTATAATGATACTTAAAAAGAACTCATTGGTCACCACCAGAGGATAATAGGAAACTAATGTATTACTTTAAAAACTGATAAAGAAGCAAATGTCTACCTTGCCTTTCCTAACTAAACTGTACCACTGGGTAACCAAATAGTAGATGAAGAAAAGTTTCTTTTTATGAAAGTATTTCATCTTATAATAACAGAATTTTAAATATATCCATTCTGTAATTCCTAATAAATTCATTGATCTAGGCATCAAGTTTGCTAAATTCACGAAAAATAAATAACCAGACACTGATATACCTTCTGATGGAGGTTAGACCACCAAACACCTAGGAACATTCTTGTCCAAAAACAAACAAAATATCTGAACTTGGTCAAGTTTTTAGATCCAACTACCAATTTATAGGTAATACAGAGAATTAACAAAAATTATACAAATAGCATCACCCAGATTATTTAACCTGTAGCAATTAAAAACCTGGTTGCTTCAATAAAATGTAAAAATTGGTAAGGAGAGATGGCATTGGACCATGAAGATTGAAACGTCAAACAAACAAAAAATAGGCACCACTAAATTATAGTGTTTTAAGAATGCACATCTGGATGATAAAATTATAAAACACTACTAAAATGCAATTACTATAGAAGTCAGGATAGCAGTAATTATTTAGGGGAGAGAGAAGGGGCTAAGATTGGGAAGGGGTATGTTGAAGGCTTCCAGGGTAGGTGACAAAGATTTATTTCTTGACCTGAGGAGTATTTACAAGGGTATTTGTCTTGTTTGTTTGTTATTGTTTTAAAAGTTATTAAGTTATGTGTTTAGTTACAGTTTCCTGTATTTGTGGTATAATCATGCATAATAACAGACAAACATGTAAATTGACTGTACCTCCACTACGCCCACAGCCAGTCAGAGTGAGTATGCAAATTACCCAACAAAGATGGAGGTTAATTTGCTTATGTAGGCCCCCAGCAGCCTGGGTCCCAGGAACATTCTAGGCACCCAGGTTGCTCTGAGATAGGCGCCATGTGGTTCCCGAGCAAATTGGGAAGGGCGTGAGCCAGGGGCAGGGGCGGAGCCAGGGATGGGAGGAAGCTGGGAGGCTCCTGCCCAGGCCCCAAGGCTTTGGGCCTTGGCAGGGGCAGAGCCAGCGATCAGAGGCGATCACCAGTGTGAACTACAGAGGAAACACCTTTTCTAACTGCTCAATGGCTAAGCTCCTTGTTCGCCACTGGTAATATTCTTAATAACTTGGGTATAAGAATCCAAAAAGGTGATTTAGGGCTTTTCCACCACATTCCTGGAGGAAAAAATGAAGGTCCACTGCTGGAAGACTAAGAAATGTCACCTTTTGCCCTAGCTGGTTTGTCTCAGTGAATAAAGCCTAGGCCTGCTGACCACAGGGTCCAGATTCAATTCTGATCAAGGGCATGTACCTAGATTGCAAGCTCCTCCCTGGGTGGGGCCAGGTCAGGGCTCATGCAGGAGGCAACCAATCAAAGTGTTCCTCTCACTTGGATGTTTCTCTCTATCTTACCCTTTCTCTTCCATATTCTCTAAAAAATCAATGGAAACGTATCCTCAGGAGAGACTGGAAAAAAAAAAAAAGGAGAGAAATATCATATCCTATGGAAGACACATCTTGAAAATGCCTAAAGAAAGTTGCCATTTTTTTCATGGTGAAGGAGTCCATGTTGATGAAAACACATTGGTGGCTATGGTGACTAGCAGTGGCTGCAGCAGCAGGGTGATGGGGCTAGTGCCTTCCCCTTATCTGCCCGGTCACCTCCCACAAAGGGAGGCCAGACTGTGGTGTAGGCCTGCTCCACACGTCAGTAGGACGTCCCCTGAAGACTCCCAGTATGTGAGGTGGGGCAGACTGGGCTGAGGGACCACACCCCACCCCCAGTGCATGAATTTTGTGCACCGGGCCACTAGTATACAATAAAAAGGTCTAAAAGTCTTAAGAGTATACCATGACTATATATTTTAATATTAATTTACAACAGTAAAATGTTAACAGTTAACTTCATTTTGAATTTAAATATAAGACTTTTTAAACCCCTGAATAATTCTTGACTCTTCTTTTGAATATAAGTCCATCAGATAAAAATGCTTTATTCTGACTTTTATCTCCCACATAGTTATTTCAATTAGAAATCTTAGAATCAGGTACCATTTTTACCTGATTACTCACTGGTAAAATAAAAATAATAAAATAACTATCTCAAAAAACTGTTGTGATGAATAAATGTTAACTATTTAGAAAAATGCTTAAAATATAAGTGTTCAGTAAATGGTTAATAGTATTGTCTTCAGCTTCCCATTCTTGCAGTGTCTTCTTCTCAAATCTTAACTCCAGTAATTCCATGACTTTGCTCATGCTGTTTTCACTATCTAGGATGTCTTTTACCCCTTAGCAACACCATTTATTGAAGAGACTGTCTTTTACTCTATTATGCTCTTGCTTCCATTGTCAAATATTATTTAAGTACTAGAGGCATGAGGGGCGGGTGGGGGGGTGTACCTCAGCCCAGCCTGCACCCTCTCCAATCTGGGACCCCTGGAGGGATGTCCAACTGCCCATTTAGGCCTGACTGGGATCGGGCCTAAACAGACAGTCGGACATCCTTCTCACAATGCAGGACTGCTAGCTGCAAACTGCTCACCTGCCTGCCTCCCTGATTGCCTCTAACCCCTTCTGCCTGCCAGTCTGCTCACCCCCTAACCACTACCCTGCCAGCCTGATTGATGTCAAAGTGCTCCCCTGCCAGCACGTTTGTCTCCAACTTCCCTCCTCTGCTGACCTGGCCACCCCTAACTGCCCTCCCCTGCAGGATTGATCGCCCCAACTGTCCTTCCTTGAAGGCCTAGTCCCTCCGAACTGCCCTCTCCTGATGGCCTGATGGCCCACAACTGCCCTCCTTGCAGGCCTGGAACCTCCAAATGACCCTCCCCTGGCCATCTTGTGGTGGCCATCTTGTGTCCACCTGGGGGCAAGATCTTTGACCACATGGGGGCGGCCCTCTTGTGTGTTGAGCTGATGGTCAATCTGTGTATTACTCTTTTATTAGATAGGATAGAGGCCTGTTGCATGGGTGGGGGCCAGCTGGTGTGCCCTGAAAGGTGTCTGGATCAGAGTGAAAGTTCCCTTAGGGCGTGGGACAGCCTGGGCGAGGAACCTATGCTGGTTTGCAGGCCGTCCACGCCCCCAGCGACCCAAAGGGAGGCCTTGGGATCTGAAATTAATTTATGTTCTACAATTGAAACTTTGTAGCCTAGAGCACAGCCACGCCTTCTACTCACTCCATGGCAACAGCCATTTCTGTTTGAAACTTTGTAGCCTAGAGTGGAGGGCTAGGCGCTAAGGCTGCAGACGTTTAGCTTCTTCCATCGCCCCGGCAACCCTAGCCTCTTCTCTCTCCAGCTCCCTGGCTGCCTTCCGATTACGTATCTTTTATAATTGAAACTTTGTACCATTGAGGCCTAGGCCAGCAAAGGCAGGGGAAAAGCTTGACTTCCTCCATTGCCAGGGAAACCCAAGCCTCCCTCCTGCTCTCAGTGGTAGCAGTCATCTTGCTTGGGGTTTATTTGCTTAATTTGCTCCTGATTTGGCTGGGTGTCGCTTGTAGGTGTAGCGAAGGTATGGTCAAATTTGCATATTATTCTTTTATTAGATAGGATAATGGCTTGTCGAATTTTAGGTTCTCTGTTCTAATCCCTTGATCTATATGTCTGTTCAACTGCCCATAGGTAGATGAATGGGTTAAAAAATTGTGGGGAGAACCAAGATGGCGGCATAGGTAAAACACCTATCTTGCCGTCATACTCAGCAATTTTAATACTACAACTTAACAAAAGAACAAACACCTTCCAGAATCACCAGAAAGTTGGCCAAAAGAAAATTCCACAAATAAAGGTGAAAATAAGACAATGTAACTTGGAGGAGCGGCGGCGGACAGCGTTGAAAGATTCGCGAGGAGAGAGGTTTGGCGCGCGCGCCAGTGGAGAGGGTGGGCGACTGAAAACCAGCCAGTTTTCTCGAACGGGGAGACAAAGATGTCCCACTGGACTGATTCTCCAGCTTTGGGCAAAGTCCAGGGAACCCACTATCATACGGGGTGAAAACTGGACAGCGGGAGGGCACACCGAAGCTCGGGTGTGCCGGGGTCCCCGAGCTTGTGGAGAAGGCAGCTTGCTCGAACAGCTCAGCTGCGTGACCTCTCACAGAGCGCTCTGCAACTTGCTATCTCATTTGGGAAACCGTTAGACTACTTTGTTTTAGGACCCTGGGTGAGACATTGGGCGTGCAGACTCATTTGGGGAGAGTCTGAATTCCCCGGCAGCCGGTGGAGCTCAGCAGCGTTTCTCTCTCAGAGGTGCTGGCGGCCATTGCCACCGACACAGAGTCCCTGGGGCCACATAGGGCGGAGCTGACGCTGTCTGCTTGGTCCAGAGACTCCGCCCATCCAACCTGAGCACAGCTGAGCTTCACAGACAATTGGCCTGGAGGTCAACCCCTTCAAGTGCTAACGATTAACCTGAGCTTAACTTCAGAAAGACTGTGCAACCCATATCCACCTCAGGTAAATGGGAAGGCTGAGCCACTGTCCCTAGTAGGAAGTATACCACACAAAGCTAATTGACCAACTCAGGGAAGCAGCCACCATGCAAAGACATGGAAAGAAATCAGATGTGAAAGAAATGGAGGAAAAAAAACGACTGGGCATGGAATTCAAAACCACGGTTATAGGGTTTTTCAAGAGGCTCCAATAAAAGGTCGAGGCCTATAAGGAATTAAGCAAGACCACAAAGGAAATGAATGAGTCCTACAAGGAAATGAAGGAGACCCTCAAGGATATAAAGGAGACTCTCAAGGATACGAAAAAAGACCAGCCAGAAATTAAGCATACACTGACTGAAATAAAAACTATTATACAAAGACCTAAAAGTGCTCTAGAGCACCCCAAGAAGCAAGTTAAAGATTTGAAATACAAAGAGGTAAAATCCACTCAGCTGAAAAAGCAAGAAACCAAAAGAATCCAAAAAATTGAAGATAGTGTAAGGGGCCTCTGGGACAACCTCAAGCATACCAACATTCGAATTATAGGGGTGCCAGAAAAAAAGAGAGAGCAAGACAATGAAAACCTATTTGAAGAAATAGTGACTGAAAACTTCCCCCACCTGGTGAAAGAAATTGACTTAGGAGTCCAAGAAGCGCACCGAACCCCAATACATAGGAACCCTAAGAGGACCACACCAAGGCACATCATAATTAAAATGCCAAGAGCAAAAGACAAAGAGAGAATATTAAAAGCAGCAAGAGAAAAACAGATGGTTACCTATAAGAGAGCACCCATATGATTGTCAGTGGATTTCTCAACAGAAACAATGCAGGCCAGACGGGAGTGGCAAGAAATATTCAAAGTGATAAACAGCAAGAATCTACAACCAAGATTAGTCTATACATCAAAGCTATCATGCAGAATTGAAGGTCAGATAAAGTGCTTCGCAGACAAGAAAAAACTAAAGGAGTTCATCACCACCAAACCAATAGTATATGAAATGCTGAAAGATACTCTTTAAGAAGAGGAAGAAGAAAACGATAAAAGTGTAAATTCGGAACAACAAATACACATCTATCAACAAATGAATCTAAAAATCAAGTGAATTAGTAAGCTGATGAACAGGATATACTGGTGAATGTAACAGAATCCCGGACAGAGAGAGGGAATGGACTGACAACTCTTGTGGAGAAAGGGGGTGTGGGAAGTGCAGCAAGAGACTGGACAAAAATCATGCAATTATGGGAGAGGACAGAAGAGGGGGGTGAGGGTGGAGGGTGGGATGGGTACCAGATGGAGGGGAACTATAGGGTGAAAAAAAAAGGGAACAATATAATTAATAAACTGAACAATAAAGATTTTTAAAAAAAGAAAAAAAATTGTGGTACATTTACATCAAGGAAGACTAAGCAGCAGTATAAGAGACATCATGGAGGGACCTGGAGAGTATTATACTAAGCAAAATATGCCAGGCAGAGAAAGACAAGTATCACATGATCTCACTTATATGTGGAATCTAATGAACAAAATAAACTGATGAAAAAAACAGGCCCAGCAACAATGACATATTTCAGAGAGAAGGGAGGCTGTAGGGTAAGATTAACCAAAAAACTTATATGCATACATGCATAGTCCATGGGCAAACCAACAGTATAGGGAAGGCCTGGGGAGAGGGTGGGAGCAGAGTGGAGGGAGTCAACAGTGGAGATAAAAGAGGACATGTGTAATACTTTCAACATTAAAGATAAATTTTTATTAAAATTTTAGTCTTTCTCACTAAAGTAACATAACCTTATAGGACCGTATTTTTTCCTTCTGAGGAAAAATAGCATGTCATGCTGCTTCATAGGTTAATGAAAGTATACAAATGCTTTAAACAGTGACATATAGGCACAAAATCCTGATCAAATGACTATATTATTATTTACCAAAAGACACTGCCTCATTCCACATAGCAGGTTCCACACTGTTAGTCAGACTACACTTAGAATAAAGAAAGAATATCATATTCAGGAAGCAGCAACTGAAAAAAATGCAGAGACCTAAAACCATGTCACATAAAAGTAACTTAAATGCTATCCAGTTTTAAGGGTAAATGATTCTGTCAATTCAAAAGGCTTCTGTAGAGAGATGTTCATGGGCACATTTGGTAGTGAGAAGTGCTAAGGAGAAAAATAAAGCCAGGCTAGTCAGAAGAGTACGTGTGTGGAGGGTGCTATTTTAAATTGAGTGGCAATGGTCAGTCTCACTATGAGATGTCTAGTAAAAGATTGAAAAGAGGGAGGGAGTAAGTAAGCAGTGTGGTTATCTTGGCAAAGAGCATTCCAGGCAGGGGAACAGCAAGTACAAAAGCCCTGAAACAAAATGCCTGGCCAATGATGCTAATGTGCCCAAAACTGAGAAGTGCAATTAACAATATATACCTACTTCTCCCATCACACACAGCAAATAGTTTGAGAAGTCTGCATGTGGATCATACTGGTTTCTGTATACAATTGCTTTTCCTGATAAATCCTTTAAGGCCTGCTTCACCTATGGCTGCTTAAGCATCTCCTTTTTATTCTGAGAATCCAAATGGGTCCAGGGCCTGCCTCTGTAAGACCTACTCTCAGTTCATCCTAAGGGTCTCATGCAGCTGTAGCTCCTCACTGGACTCATGCCTACATTTGCAAACATTCAAATGTAGGCATGGCATGAGTCTCTGAGAAAGGCGAAGCTAGCCCCTTCCAGAGCTTGATCTCAGGACCAAAGGAGATCTCAGGACGAAAGTATTTAGGAAAGTTATAGTGAGATTAGTGGGGAGAAAAGTACAAGGGACAGAAACTAGAGATATGAGAACATCCAAGGAGTATAGAAAAGGCCCAGCAACAGGCCACAAAGCTGAGACTTAGAGAAAAATAGTGAACAAATTTCCAACAGTGGGAATGTCTAAAGAGCTGATAAATAAAAGAAAGTCTCCATCTTAAGCTGTTCATTATGGTGATAAAATCTCTGCCACCATTTCCAAATTTTCAATAAAACTCTACTACAAATACCTGCTTTGTGGCTGACACTGTAAAGGAATGAAGGCATATTCCAAAAAGACAGGTTCACGAGATAAGATGTAAATGGGATCTAAAATAGAGCAGAAGTGAAGTAGGCATGTCAAGAGAAACACAAGCTCCCTGAAACGCCTCTGAGATATTTGAAGGAGGAGACTGTGTTCCCGTCATCTATAGAATGGAGCTTTGAAAAGGATGAAGGATCGATCACCCCATAAGCTGGTGGACTTGTCTGCACCCTGATAACTGACACCCAGTCAAGCAATCTTCTATATATATAAAAGGCTAAGTGTACATCCAACCAGTAGTTATGATGTGCACTGACCACCAGGAGGCAGATACTCAATGCAGAAGCTACCATGACACACACTGTCCATTTAAAAATCAATGTATCACAGACCTGGCGCCAACAAACCAAAACTCAGCTTCCCCCAAGTGGGACACAGGCCCCATCACAACCCCAGAGCAACATCAAATTACAGCCAACGCTGCCAGACTCCATGGTACTAAATGCGGCCCACAACCCAGCTCAGCCCAAAAACGGTGGCTGTGGGCCAGGTAATGACATCACATAGCAACGCCAGGCCTCCTCTCCCTAGCGACTAGCATCCTTGGAGTTTCTTCAGCCCAGGACACAACTTGCTTTACAGCCAGGTGCAAACATTTTACACTTTAACCAAATGTCTATAAAGCATTTTCCCTATGCCTCATCTCATTTGATCCTCACAGAAGTCCTGAAGTAGGTAGACAGGAGACTTGGTGGAATCCTATTTTCTTTACATTAGCCAGAAAACAGAGATTCAGAAAGTTTAGAAACTTGACCCAACGGAAAAGAAGTAAGAAATGGTGGAACTTGAAAATGACTTCAGGTTTTCTCACTGTGCAGAATATAGTCAAAAACTGCTGCAGTTAAATATTTTACCCTTTGTTCTCCCTGCATGATCTACAATAATAATCTGCTTCATGTTGATATTTACTGCTGTGTTGCTGACAATTACCTGAAAGAGAAGTTGGGTGCTTCACTGGGCTGGAAAAAGTTTAGCTAAATCAGAAAGCAGGTCTAATTAAGTGAAATTTATACTATACTAGAGGCCCAGTGCACAAAATCTGTGCACTTGCATGCAAATGGGGAAGTCCCTCAGCCTGGTCTGTGCCCTCTAGCAGTCTGGAAGCCCTGAGAGGATATACAAATGACAGCTTAGTGGGCCTACACCGTAAGTTGTATATCCTTAGTATTGCCACGGAAGCAAGAGAGGCTCCCACCACTGCCGCTGTGCTCACCAGCTATGTGAGCCCAGCTTTTGGCTGAGCAGTAATCCCGCTGTGGGAGCACACTGACCACCAGGAGGCAGCCCCTGCACTGAGTGTCTGCCCCCTAGTGGTCAGCGTACATCATTCCACCATTCATTCATTTGCATATTAGCCTTTTATTATGTAGGATATATATAAAAGGCTAAGTTGAGTCGCACATGTGTGATACATATAAAGCTCTCACTGGCACCAATTGCATGTGTGTGTGTTTCCATCTGCCATTGTTGATCGTGAATTTGGTTGACACTTCTATTATAGAGAAAGGGCAAATAGCAGTATTAAAATACTTCTAATTCATTTCATTTCAATGTGCATGAATCCATGCACAGGGTCACTAGTTAACAGATAAAACAAGAAACATACCTAAATTGATGCTTCAGACGGTTAACAAGGGGATGATCATCATTTAAATTATCACGGGTTGTTAAATAATATTTCATGGAAGGGGTGGCCCTGATCTCATCCTTAAAGGATAAGGGCTGAAGAGCAGAGGATTCAGATAGATATATTCCAGGTATGGCTAATATGGTGAATAAAGCTCCAAAGCCAGGAATGAGTTTGGCCTGTTTGGAGAACATTGCAGAAACTGGCCTATTTGGAACAGACACTGCCCACTGGCAGGCAGTGGCATATAAGATTAGCCAGGTAAGATGAGATCAAATGGAGGAAGACTCTGAGATCCAGGGCAAGAAATCTGAACTTTCATAAGAATGAAAAGAACTGCTTTGTGGTTGTTTTTTGTTTGTTTTTGGTTTTGGGTTTTTTTTGGTTTGTTTTTGAAGATCGTAAAATACTTTGGCAATGTAGACTGGTCCTTTCCCTGCCTTCTAAAATAAGCCCACTGATTTCCCACTACCCAGCTCATATTACACTACCCTAGGTATATAACTATTAATTGCCTCTGTGAAGATAATGTCTCTACTCATGTTTGTACTGGCCTCAGGGCTCCAAATGCCGTCAAAAATTACCTTCACAAGGTCTTCTCAACCTATCTTACATGCAGCCTATAAACACTTATTGTTCATCCCATGACATGTGCAAACAGAATTTAAATATTACTCAATCCATGCCCTCAAGAAACTCAGAGTCTGATGTAGGCAGAAGGCAATAAAATTAACTAATACAGCCCTAACTGGTTTGACTCAATGAATAGAGTGTTAGCCTGTGGATTGAAAGATCCCAGGTTCAATTCCAGTCAAGGGCACATGCCCAGGTTGTGGGCTTGATCCCCAGTAGGGGCGTGCAGGAAGCAGCCAATAAATGATTCTCTACATCATCATTGATGTTTCTCTCTCTCTCTCCCTCTGCCTCTATGAAATCAATAAAAATATTTTTTAAATGAACTAATACAATACAGACTGGTAACTACTGGAGTAGAGGAATACTTAAAGTATCCTGAGAGCTGACAGTAACATCAGTTTGGAAATCAGGAAAAGATAGAAAACACTTAAGAGAAAGTGTTGACTGAACTGAGTCTTGAAGGGAAAGAAAAGTCAAAGGGTGGGGAGGAGACCTGGAAATAATAGTGATTACCATCAGACTGCAAAGGCTGGGCAGAAACAGCCATACTCAACGATTTTTAATCCCGTATGGATATGAACACCATTCTCTCATGCTAAGAACTTTGTATTTTAGCATAGCAAAGTTTCAATAAAAAAAAAAAAATCACATTCGTATTTCTTAAAAAATGGGACGCAGATTGAAAGGACACCACAAAACTTTTTCTCTTCCTAACATAACATAGAACAAAAATCTGATGGAGGCTGCTGTATCATTCAATTTATCTTCTGTTATCCATTCCTATATCCAAACTAGGCATAGCACACATCCTTCAGAAATAAAACCTCCCCTAACTTCCCAAACACATTAATCTTTCCTTTCTCAGAACTTATAAGGAATATCTGTCTGCAGTGCACTATGTCAGCACCTTACCTTTTTGCCTAATTTACATTTAAATATCTTCTCCCTAAAAGGACTTAAAGTCCCCAAGGGGGGGGGGGATGGGAGTCATATCTTTTTTTTAACGTTTGTGTAATGTAATACACACACACACACCCCTACCTTTCTTCATCCCATAGCACCTAGCAGAGTAATGTAAAATTCTAAAACAGATAATGCCTTTGAACTGAATACATGGTATCCTTTATCCATGAGTAAAAATATTCTACTATTCCCATAAATTAGGAATAAAATAAGATATATAATTAGGCAAAACTGCGAAAAAAAATTAGTAGTGACAGCAGTGAATGTATACAAGAGAATTTTCTGGGAAGAATAAATTGTTCTAATGATAGGTGTGTGCTACACTATGGTGCCCATATAGTTTATGATAGGTGTGTGCTACACTATGGTGCCCATACATTTGATATATAAGTAAAAGTGCTCAAAGTCACTAGTCATCAGAGAGATACAAATTAAAATGACAATGAGGTTTTACCTCACACCTGTCAAAATGGCTAGAAAACAGTATGGAGTGTCGTCAAAGAATTAAATAGGAACTGCCATTTGACCCAGTGATCCCACTTCTAGTATAGCCTCCGAAACCAGAAACGCCAATCAGAAAGAAAGTATGCACTCCTATGTTCACAGCAGCAATTTACAATAGGTAAGATATGCTGACAGCCCAAGTGCCCATTAGTAGCTGAATGGATAAAAAAGAGATGGTACATTTGTATCATGAATTACTATGCAGCAGTAGAAAAAAGGATCTCTTTCCCTTTGAGGCAGCATGGAGGGACCTGGAGAATATTATGCTTAGCCAAACAAGCCAGTCAGAGAGAGACAAGTACTACATGATCTCACTCATATGAGATAAACAAAATAAACTGATTAAGAAAATAGATCCAGCCCCAGGCTGGTGTTAACTCAGTGGTTGAGCGTCAGGAGTCATGGTTAGATTCCTGGTCAGGGCACATGCTGAGGTTTGTGACCTTGATCCCCAGTACAGGGTGTGCAGGAGGCAGGTGATTCTCTCTCATCATTGATGTTTCTATCTCTTCCTCTCCTTTACCCTCTGAAATCAATAAAAAATAAAATAAAAAAAATAGATCCAGAGAAATAGAAATATGGAACAAACTGTTAAATATCATAGAGATGGGGCGAGGGAAGAAATGAACCAAAGAACTTGTATGTGTATATATATGCATAATCCATGGACACACACAGATAATAGTGTGGCGAAGACCTGGGGCAGGGGCAGGGGCAGGGTTGAGGGATGGAGGGGAGGGGGACTGAAAGGGGTCAATGGGGACAAAGGGGGGACATATGTAATGCTTTCAACAATAAAGATTTTTTAAATAAAATATATATTAACTAAGATCTGTACACTCAATATACTTAAAAACACGAAAGTAAGGGATGGGGAGCACAGAGCTATAGATGAAACAAGACTTGAATGAAGACTGTTGATGATACTTCTTGGGTAACGTGTAGAGGGTTTCATTATGTTATTCTGCATCTACTTTTCAAAAATAATGTGTGAAAATGTAATAAAAAGTCACATATGAATATATAATTTAAATGAATAAAAAACTGCATTAACAAAACTAAAAAGTAACTCAGAACATTAAATTGTTCTCTTAATATTTGAAATAAAGTGATATTGTAACTTTTAAAGTGGTTTTACTGGCTCTATGACTCTAAGAAATATCTTCTAAGGAAAACCTACTGTTGATAGCACAGACCAAAAAAAACAAAACAAACAAAAACAAAAAAACTGAGAAGCCACAGGTTCCCTAGGCACCAGATAGTAAAATTAACTAGCCCTATTACCAAATATACTCAAAAAAGCCAGTACAATTTAAAGTTCGAATTTTTTTAATCTTCAAACTGTGATGCCAAAAGACAGCGACTAAAAAGTCATTCATAAGATTTTGGAAGTACAACATCTACAACGACAGACTCAACTCCATTCTTAATAGTTTTAAAATAATTCGGTAATTTTACCTCAGTAATTCAAACTCTAAACATAATTATAGGCTCATACTTTGCATTCTCTTCTCGCAAATCAGTTTCTGAAAAAAAGAATCTTGATCCTCACCTAAAACACACTGAACACCTACTGAGCCAAGTGAGGGAACCTTGCTTTCCAGGTGAAACGCCAGGGCATTCACTGGCCAACTCCAAGGTGACACCCCTTTAGAAAGCAATTCTGCCAAGTGGATCCAAATCGTTCACAGGAACCATTCTCGCAACTTTCAACGGCAACTTACTAAGGAATCGTGCCAAACCACGTCGGAGTGAACAGCCTTCAGCCTGGCAAGTCCAATTGCACCCTCAAACACTCAAACACACACACACACGTCCACAAAGCAAATCCACCGTGTGGCAGGAGATGAGATGGCAAAACTAGAGCACGCCCAGAAAGTTGGTAACAGAAAGGAGGTAGTCTGGGGACAGACACACTGGTTTGCTAGTGGGCGCAAAATAGACACACTGCCGGGGGCAGAGTACGGGATCGGCCAGGCCGGCGGGGGCGCAGAGAGCTCGGAGGACGCCGGCGCCGCGGGCACAGCCGGGCGCCCTGACATTGAACCTGGCCGCGGCGGCGGCCGGCGCTCTCTCCGCCTGACCCTGCGGGGCAAAGAGACCAGTCCGCCCGCCGCCGGGCGGGGCGGGCAGGACGGACGCGCGGGAGCGTCCGCTCAGTCCCGGGAAAGCGGCGCGGCCACGGGCCTTCTTACCCTTGCAGGCCGAGGGCACGGCGTCGCTTGTGGAGCAGGCAGAGCAGCAGGAACGCGGCCCCCGCCAGCGAGGAGTTTCGCGCCGTCAGGTACTTGCTGAAGGCCGCCATGGCACCGCGGGAAGGAGCAGGCGGGCGAGGGGACGCGGCGGTGATTGCCTTAGTGCCGGAAGCGCGGGGGAGACTGGGAGGGGAGGAGCGCGGGAGGGAGGGCGGAGCCGGCCGCGCAGGACCGCCCCCTGGACTCTGGTGCTGCGGGAGCGCGCGTGGGCACCGCGGAGGCTGGAACCGTCCCGGGCGCTCTCTGCGCATGCGCGGACCCCCGCGGGTGTGGAGAAACCCCCGAGGTTCCCGCAGTGCCTCCTGACTCCTCCGGCCCCTGTTCCTGCCCAACCCCTCCTCCCACCTCCGCGCGAGCGCACACACACCCAGGCTTTCACAAGAACTGGAAAAGCGAGCCGGGCCTGCGCCTGGGATTTCGTGGGATCTGCCACTCCACCCCCGGTGATGGGCCGTTACCACCCTCTTAAAGGAGCCCTGGAAGAAGGGAATGGCCCACAGAGCATTTACATAAAACGGGGGGGGGGGCCCTCGGTCATTATTTACACAAAAACAACTGTTGGGAACTCTGGCAGTGTAAGGAGATGGGGAAAGAATGACTACAAATCCAAAACCTTTTTTCGAAGCCTGTGTTTTCCAAACCATGGATTATAACTTCTAGGGCACCGTGAAATCAGTTTGGCAGATGGAGACCACTACTTTGTGTTTTAATGAAATCTGAAGAATCGAACACGAAATAAAATTCCAGAATGCATCACGGGTAAAGGAGTTCTTTGAAACTTTTATTCCAGTCTTTTGTATCAACTAGGGGCCTGGTGCACGAAATTCGTGCACAGGGAGTGCAGCCTGCGAAGGGGAGGTGGTGTCCTCCAGTCCTGCTGGCCCAGGCAGGCGAGCAAGCACAGCATCCACGCAGCTGGGGAGGGACCCTCCTGGGCAGCTTGAGTGCATCTTCCGCTTGGCCTAGGGTGGGCCCTCTTGGGCAGCTTGAGCACAGCTTCCTCGCGCCAGGGGAGGGTCTGCCAGGGCAGCTCAACCGCAGCCTCCGCATGGCCTAGGGTGGACCAGCCAAGGTGGCGCAGGCACTGCCCCGACCCTTTCTCTCAGTGGCCGCAGCCATCTTGGTTCGGGTTTATTAGCTCATGATTGGCTTGTGGGCGTGGCCTGTGGGCATGGCAGAGTCTCAGTCCATTTGCATATTACTCTTCTATTAGATAGGATGTGTCCCAAGTAGTGAGATAAGATGCATTTCTTTTTTTTAAATATATTTTATTGATTTTTTTACAGAGCAGAAGGGAGAGGGATAGAAAGTCAGAAACATTGATGAGAGAGATACATCGATCAGCCGCCTCCTGCACATCCCCCACTGGGGATGTGCCCGCCACCAAGGTACATGCCCTCGACCAGAATCGAACCCAGGACCCTTCAGTCCTCAGTCCGATGCTCTATCCACTGAGTCAAACCGGTCTCGGCAAGATGCATTTCTTTACATGGGTCTGATCAAACAAAAAGTTTGAGAAACACTATTCTTTGCAAAGAAGCATTCAGAAATAACAATCGTGCATTGTGTTAAACTGGCCTTACTCCCAGGACCTGAAGAGCATTCCAGATTACAGCATTCTTCTCCTGCTTGGCTCAAATGATGCAGAAATCCTGATTCCTAGCATTTAGACTGGCATGTGTACAGTAACTTGGAGAGTTCCTCTCTTCAGTTGAGAAAACTGGAGAAAAGCAAGTGTGTCATTCAGAAAATGAGTACATAAAACCTTGCATAAAATATGCATGCATATTAAAGTAGCCTGTGTGTTGAAGTAGCCCTCATTAAAATAGCCAACAAAACGTTGGTTTCAGTACAAGTGTGTAGTTACCTAATACCGATGATAAGAATCATAAGGACCAGATACCTATGCTAATGGTATATCTCTGTTTGTATAGGGTGTTCAACAGTCCAAATTTCAATTAACTAGAGCTTCCACTAAGTTCTTCATTTGCCATGTATATATTTCATTACCTCATTTAACAATTGTGATTAGGTAAACCTGGCACAGTGGATACATGGATGAACAGATTATAATCCCTATTTTGCAGAGGTGGTGGTGTAAGGCAGCAGAGTTGGAAGCAATGACCAGTAAACTGCACCCTGAAAGGTGGCGAGATTAGCAGCAAAGATTACAGAAACATTAACCAGTAAATTACATCCTGCCCCTCTTGCAGAGTGGGAGAGCTAGGAAATTTAATATCTGGATAAAGGCTTGGAGGTGTGGGCACCAGGGGAAAGGGAGACTGGGCCAGACAAGCAGCTAGGCGCGGGTGCGGTCCCATCTGCCGCCGGCCCCGCCCTGCCATCACCGCCCGTGGGGCTCCTCCGTGCGGCCGCCGGGGCTTGGGGAGCAGGAGCGTGGGACCCTCAGCGGAGAGGCCAGGACCCGGCCCAGGATCTAGATGGTGTGGAGGAAGGGAGCCACGTGGCGATCCAATAGGGACCCCACTCCCCAGAAGGTGTCTGGGTCTGGTCTTCGCCATTTAAAAAAAAAAAAAAGAATTTATCCAAAGTAAATGCCTTAAAATAATTGGAATTGGATTTAAAACTCAGAAATTGTTGAAATATAGATGAATAATGTATTAATTGTAAATGATCTAGTGGCCCAGGTAACTGGCTACCCCTTTTGTTAATAGAGGAAGAAGCGTAGTCCAGGCTGGCTACTGAAAGCCCTCCGGCAGAGAAAAAAACAAGGCCTTTTTGAAAAGTCAAGAGGCAGCCTGGGCTGTTAACCAAATGATAAAAACTTGTTTAATAATCTGAGTATTGCTTCCTCATGAGAAAAACCTAGAGGACAAAATTAAAGCTATTAATTGATAATGTCTTGTATTTTTCTTAGAAACAAAGTATTATTAATCTAAGGATAACTAAATGTTTGACTTTTCAGCTTTAAAAGTTCAAAATACAAATTAAACTCGGAGAAATTATATGAATGTGGTAATTAAATGTCTAAAGTATAACTTTAAAAAAAATACGTTATGTTTTCTCTGATAATTGGACTTGTGTTGGTCTATATTTCTTAAATATATCCAAATTTTGAACAACAGAATCTTAAATAAGAACCAATAAAATAAGATACCTAATCTGTACTGAATGAATTTCTTTTTTTTTAAATTAAAGATACCTACTTAAGTTACTTTATGAATTAGCTTGTTAAATTATAGTCAAGGTTTTCAGCTAAATGAAAATGTCAATGCTGATTGTGGAAAATGCCTGAGAAAAGATAGTTCCATTGCAGAGATAATTCAAGCTTGTCAGAATGTGGGATCAGGACATTTCCTAAAGCAAGTTTTGTAAACCTGTGCCACAGGGAATTTTAGGATTAATCTTAAGGAGGAGTAGAGACGCCCTTAAGTGAACTAACTGTTTTGCCTGGAGGCATTAATTCAGATGATAAAGGAGAAATTAAAGCTAAGCTAGAATGTAATCTTGTTATGTAAATTACTCCAGGACAAAGGTTTGCTCAGACACTACTTGTACCTTATGTTCAGCAAGGTGAGGCTAAAATGAGGAAAAGAGGAATACAAGAATTTAGAAGCTCAGACATCTATTGGATACATGAAATTAGCAAACCCATGCTATGATTAATTTAAAAATAGAGGGAAAACAATTTAAGGGTCTGGTGAACTCTGGAGCGGATGTTAGTGTTATCAGCAAAGAATTCTGGCCTCCAAGTTAGTCCACAGTAGATGCTATGGACTAGTTAGGGGGATGGGAGTTCCTCATGACACACAATGGCAGTGCCACCTTGTTAAGATGGCAAGATGAGAAAGGATTGATGGGATGGTTTCAGCCTTCCATCATCTCTGAAATTTCAGTCAACTTCATGGGACTGGGGATGTCTAAGAGGGTTTACAAGGGTGTATTATTACCAGCGCAGGACAGCAGATAATGACCCAAATGGGATATTAGCCTAGTCAAGGCTTGGGAAATAATGATCAGGTAATTAAGGAGCCCATCCTAGCTAAAGGAAGCCCACGGGAAGAGGAGTCTTTGGCCACGTGTTCCCAATTAGAAGAGAAGTTCCCTAAATGGGGCTTAAGAATTGCTCCAGAAAAGGTACAGAAAGGAACGCCTTTCCGATATCTAGGAACCATAATTGCAGGCCTCAGAAGGTGGAGATAAGATTGTCTTAGAAACTTTAAATGACTTTCAGAAATTATTAGGCGACATTAATTGGCTGAGACCTTATCTGAAAATCTGGTGTAGAAATGATAACTTTATTTAATTCACTTGGAGGTGACTCTGATCTTTCCTCTCCGAACATTAACAGGTGGAGCTAGGGATGAGTTGCTAAGAATTGAGGAGGCAGTTTCCTCAGCCCAAGTAGCACGAGTACGGCCCGAATTACCTTTATTAGGACAAATGATCCCTATTGCAAATAGTCCTTAGGGCATAGTAAAGAAGGCTGGTACAGAAGGCTGAGTAAATTTGTGAGAAAACCAGAACCCCAAGAATGCCTAAGAACGTCTTTCTTGCCAGGCTAGCCGTAATCAGCTGTAAAGGCTTCTGGCTTGCATGGACACCAAAGGAGGGTAGACAAAAGTTAAAACACGTCTACTATCACCACTTGCTCCTAGGAGAGGTGCAGAAACATGTAATTAGACCTTGTCTATACAAAAAAAAAATTTGACAGCCAGTTTGAAATTGAATTGCCATGGCTTAAAGCAAAGAATATAAACTAAACCTTTGAATGATTGGCAGCAATTTAAAAGGGACATGAAAATATTTAATCCCTTCCACTGCATGAAAGGCCTCCTTGGATAGGCAACGAGCATTCTATGTTGGCCCTTTTGCCAAGGAGGGATCCTCCTTTCACAATCCAATTGCCCATAGCTGGTGCCTGAGTTTTCTGTACATGCTGAGGTTGAAGCCTCGTGATGGCTGGTACCATAGATCTGTCTGAGGCCCAATGGTGTGAGGTGGGCCCTCCCTGGAGAGGAAACCTGAGTTCCTCAAAATATATGATCGTGTGCCGGGGACCCGCCAGCAGGCGAGGGGATCCCAAGGCAGGTACTGGGCGTGGAGGCCATGTGGGCATAGGCTACCAAGGAGACGGAACTGAACCTCACATCACCCTGCTTGGCCCCTGAGGATGGCTGGTTAGCCAGAGACGGGTAAGATTCCTCATGGGAGGGACAACCTAAGACAGGCACAGTCGCAGAGGGGCCATCAGGAGAGAACATGGGGGCCAACAGAGGTGGGGCATAGAACCTCACTCCCCTCCAGCATTGCAGGGGCTTGAACACTCGCCCCTTCTGAGGGAGGTTTCCTGCCCCATGGCTACTTCACTTCCCACGCCCAGCTCAGAAAGGGACCCAGGTAACAGACAAAGACTTGGACCAGCCCAGATAAGAACCAAGGCAACAAACAGAAACTTGGCTAACAACAGCTAGCACCAAGGATGCTCAGGGCCTACTCAAGAATACAAAACAATCCTTGCCATTAATAATTACAGGGTAAACTAAGATTGTTGTTAGAGTATTAAATTTGACAGTAAAATAGCAGTCAAGTTTTCAGATTAAATTAATTTAGCTAAAATAGAAAATGCACAGCAGGAGAAGGACACCTTTTCTAGATGGGTAGAGACATGCCCAACCAAGCATAAAACAGCTCAGGCGGTGGCCAAGAAGCTGCTAGAAGACATCCTACCCAGGTATGGATTTCTTGCTATGCTAGGGTCAGATAACGGGCCAGCTTTTATTTCACAGTTAACACAGGCAGTAGCCAAGGCTACAGGAGCAGATTAGAAATCACATTGTGCTTATAGGCCCCAAAGTTCAGGTCAGGTAGAGAGGATGAATAGAACCATTAAGGAGACCTTAACTAAATTGACCAGCAATTTGTCTAGAAGCCGCTAGCCTCCGCCTACCAGCCGGGGGAGATCAAGGTTCCTCATCCCTTCCAAATCGGGAACTCAGTGTACGTGAGAAGACATCAGACTCACAGAACGTCGGTGGAAGGGACCCTACCTGGTACTGCTAACCACCCCGACCGCGGTAAAGGTAGATGGCATGGCTTCCTGGATCCACGCCTCCCATCTCAAGCCTGCACCACCGCCTGGACCCGAATGGACAGTGGAAAAGACTGACAAGCCCCCTTAAGCTGCGTGTTTGTCGCATGGGTAGGACTCTGCCTCCTTCCCCTGGTGGCTAGCAATCCCCATGCCCCTCTTGCTTTGACCTGGAAAGTGGTGAACCCAACGGGGCAAGTAGTCTGGTCAGTCAAAGGGACCCATACACCAGGTGCCTGGTGGCCTACCTTGCACCCGGATGTGTGTACAGTAGTAAATGAACCAGACGGTCTCTAGGATTAGAGACCGGACAAAGAAAAGGGGGGAATGTAAGGCAGCAGAGTTGGAAGCAGTGGCCGGTAAGGTGCACCCTGTAGGGCGACTAGATTAGTAGCAAAGATTACAGAAACATTAACCAGTAAATTACATCCTGCTCCTCTTGCAGAGTGGGAGAGCCCAGGGGTAATGATAAGGGAACAGGAAACACATCCTGCCCCTCTTGCAGAGTGGGAGAGCCCAGGGGTAATGATAAGGGAACATGAAAACAGAATGCTTGACCAAGAATGTGAAACTGAGATTAATGTAAATGTCAAGGTTTTGCGAAAAACAAACTGTAACAAGTCCCCCTGAGGACATCTGTATGACCCTGTTGTTTGTTTCAGGGTATTTAAGCCCTGGCTCTGCCCTGTCTTGGGGCTCTCAGCCTCTACTCTGACTTCAGGGTATGTTGTGAGCCCCAGCATGCTTGGTGAATAAACCGTTTGCTGTTTGCATGAGAAAATCTCTTGGTGCCTTTGTGAGAGCGGCAGGCATCCCGGACTTAACAGTGGAGGTAAAAATAAATAAATAAAAACATGGGGAAAATTATCAATATGGCAAATGCCACATTAACGGTATAACCAAGGCACAAAAGAATAAATGCTTAGTTTTTCTAAATCTAGAGCCTTTGATTAAGGCTTGACACAGAAGATGATTTTGTAGCTGAGTCTTAAAGACCAGAGAAGTGTTAAGTTTAATCAAGCAATTGAATTGACACCCCTCCCCCTGGAACCGGCATTTCAGGTCATTTCACTATGGACATTCCCTTTGCTGAGACCACATTTCACTTGTGGTGACCACATTCCATTATCTCCCCTCCGGGTATGCATAAAGAAGTCTCCACTCAGAAAAAAAAAAAAAAAAATCCTTTAAAAGCCGCTGACTCCTGTCACTGGGTGCTGGGGCCATCCAGGCTCAGCCACCTGATGTACAGATGATTGAAGAAATTTGTAATCCCTCACCATTTTGGCCTCGTGCATTTCTCCTTTGGTGACCTAACAAGAAGAAGTTGCTCAGAAGGACAAAAGGGAAAATTACTAGTTGAGTAATAAATTGCTTAGTAATGTAAAAGTATTAGGAACCTTGGGAGAAAGTGACTGAATGAGTCATTTTAGAGTCTGTAGCAGTGAAGGAATAGCATGCAAGGTTGCTCCAAACTGTCTGCCTGCCTGGTCTATGTGGCTTAGTAGTTGAGTATCAATCCTTGAAACAGGTCACTATTCGATTCCTGGTCAGGGCACATACTTGCATTGATAGTTTAATCTCTCTATACAGGAAATAGAAGATCAATGATTCTCTCTCATCTTTGATGTTTCTTTCACTCTCTCTCTCTGAAATCAATAAGAACATTGTTTTAAAAATATAGTCGGTATAGGAAATAGGCTATATTTCAGAGGGACAATATTTTTAGGAAGTAGACTGTAATTCACTGGGCAAGATATTCCAAAAGCTTCCCTTGATTAAGAAGCATGGATGATTCTAAAAAAAAATGAAAGTAGATAATATGAGCTCAAATAATTTTAGCTGTTCATAAGCCCATCACATAAAGATCTCCAGAGCCAAACTTGTAACCCAACAAAGTTAGATATATTAACTTCTGCAAAGGTATCACACCGCAGAATTGTGGGCATCTCTCTAAAAAAGGGAAGAAATGGGGGTCATAGTATTAAGGGAAAGGGAGAGTTTAAGTAGGATCTACGTGAAACTGAATGTAAGAGGCTCAGATCTGTATGTAAATCAGTTAGTATCAGACCTCAGTTGACAAGCAGACTCAGAGTTCTATTTCCTTGGAAACATAAATTTAAGATTAATGTAGAATATTGTGTCCTAGAGTTCTTATCTGAACCTATGCACTTACTCTAGATTGAGGCTGCTTCTCTAAGTGACAGTGACTTGAACAGTTTACATCTCCCAGGCAAGAAAGGAATGCTCTGGCTGAAACTGGTTTGGCTCAGTGGATAGAATGTTGGACTGCAGACTGAAAGGTCCCAGGTTTGATTCTGATCAAGGGCATGTACATTGTTTGCGGGCACATCCCCAGAAGGGGTGTGAGGGAGGCAACTGATGGATGTTTCTCTTGCATTGATGTTTCTAACTTTCTATCCCCCTCCCTTCCTCTCTGTAAAAAAATCAATAAAATATATATTTTTTTTAAAAGAAAGAAACGCTCTGTTCATCCTAATATGAGTTTGAAACAACCAAGTTCTGATAACCTGTTTTTAAAGAACATTTTTTCTCAGCATTGTCCTTTGATAATTAACCAAAGCAATTTTTCTGGCTCTAACTGGTTTGGCTCAGTGGATAGAGGGTCGGCCTGCAGAGTCAAGGGTCCCAGGTTCGATTCCGGTCAAGGGCATGTACCTTGGTTGCACATCTCCAGTAAGGGGTGTGCAGGAGGCAGCTTATCAATGTTTCTAACTCTATTCCTCTCCCTTCCTCTCTGTAAAAAAATTAATAAAATACATATTTTAAAAAACAAATCAATTTTTCTGGCTTATAGTTTATAATACTGAATAATTAAGAAAAATATTATTTTATCAGTAGATCTCCAGGAGCTCTGACTTTTATAGAGTTTGACCCATCAAGAATAGGGAAGAGAAGGTCATATGGAGTTAGGGACTCTCTCTAGAAAACCTCATAAGAGATGTTGTGTTAGCCAGCCTCCGCCACTGTTCTCAGTAATCCTTGCTTCCTGACATTCATGCCCATGTGTAATCTCCCTCACATCAGACCTGGTCTGTGTGACCAAAAGAGTCATATGTGTCTTCTGAGACTGGATTATAAAATGCCTTGGGCTTCCACCTTGGTCTTTTTGCTTCCTTACTCTTGGGGAAGCCAGCTGCCACAAAAAACATTTAAACAGCCTGGAGGAGAATTGAGGACTCCTTCCCTCCCCCCCCCAAGTGACTGCACCTGCAGGTCTTCCATCCCCAGTCAGGCCTCAGACTGCTTCCTCAGGAGCAGCCCTGAGCCAGCTGGCACAGCCAAGATGCTCCTAAATTCCTGACTCACAGAAACTGTGGAAGATAATAAATATTTATCATTGTTTTAAGCCAAGCATGTCAAGCCCAAGGACTAATACAAGTAAAAAAAAAACAAGGTCTAAGTTTATATGGACCATGAAAAAAACAAAAGCTTCAATTTTCATAGAAACGTAGGTGTATTTTGATAAAGACATGCTGAGTATAAAGGGCTGAAACCAATGAGTAATCATTAACAAAATAATAGAACATTGTAATAAAAATTGATATTTTTTCTTAAACATTACATTACCAGACACTGAATAACTGCACAAAGTAATAAGCATAATGCAAATAAACCTATTTTTCTTCTCTGAAAGCAAAATATTTCCTGTTGTACACACCAAACAAGTCAGCCCAAGACTAATAACGTGGCAATCAGCTGCTAAAATATTTGCTGCTAGTATTAGTGGCAAGAAATGGTGCACTTGCACAAAAGGCACATAAGGAAAATGCAACGATTATAATAATCTGTCATTAGTGAACATTGTAGTTCTTTATTAATAATTATGTGTAACAGGATATTGTAAAAATTAAGTTATGAAGTTCTTATTAAAACGTTTCTTATATACCGCTGTATTGGGTGGTTGCCCATCTCAAAAATATCCGCGGGCCGTGAGTTTGACATGCTTGTTTTAAGCCATTACATTTTGGGGTAATTTTTTATGCAGCTGATGTGATGCAGGCCACACCTTGAAAAATAGATAGAAGAAAGGAGCTTTAGATATAATGAGAGCAAAGAAGTGATACGAATGGAGGTTCAAGGAAGGGTGCGAAATAGGACAAACAGTTGAAATATTTAATGGAGGTCAATATTTAATGGAGTTAATTATTTAATATTTAATTCAAGTTTGAGGTTGAGTAGTAACCTCAACTTTTGTTTAAAGAAAACCATGTTAGTGGCAGTGTGTAGGATGGATGAAGGAGGAAACATGAAGCACAGAAAACAGTTTGAACACTCTTGAAATAATCTAGGTAAGAGGTTGTGATCATCTGAGTCAGCAGGCGCAGGGCAAAGCAGAGCAAACAAGAAGAAAGGACTTTGGGTTCAAATGGATGGGGTGGGTGAGATTGTTATTTAGTTGGAAGAAAAAATTTAAATGGACTCTGGTGGGGTGCCTGAGAGGATGATAACATTTACCTGAGAGCAGGAGCAGAGAAGTAGTGTGTGCTTATCAAGAAACGTAATAATATGCAAATGAATAAATTCCTTACTAGTTGCTCATCACCAATACCAACTCCAGGATGTTTAGCATCTTTCATAAAGACAGTTATGATATAAGCTCTCCCTACCTCCTTGAATTCCTGTCTTGGCACTCCTCCCCTCCAATAGATGTTTTCTTCCTCTGCCCCAGGAGACAAAAGCACACTGCTATTCCCCTCTGATGTCTTCCCTTGATTATGCTATCCCTTCTACCTAAAATACCAATCTCTTTTTACCCTACCATCCTCATTCTCAACTCAGCTCATCCTTTAATAGGAGGCACTGATGGTCTCCTATTCCAAACTGTGTTTTCTGACCATTTCTACCTGTCCCCCACCTCCTGGCAAGTCAATCAGTTTCTCCTTTATACTACTTCTGTTTCATATATAATTCTATCCTATATAATAAAAGGCTAATATGCAAATCGACCAAATGGCAAAACGACCAGTCACTATGATGCACACTGACCACTAGGGGGCAGAAGCTCAACACAGGGGGAGCGCTGCTCAGCCAGATTGGCGAGCACAGTGGTGGTGGCAGGAGCCTCTCCTGCTTCGTGGCAGTGTTAAGGATGTCTAATTGCTGGCTTAGGCCAGCTCCCTGGGTGGAGCAGGCCTAAGCCATCAGTCAGACATGGCCTGAGGGTTTCCAGACTGTGAGAGAGCACAGACTAAGCAGAGGGACCCCCCCTGAGTGCACAAATTTTGTGCACTGGGCCTCTAGTTTATGTATAAAAGGGTGTCTGGAGAGACATGTCATTGCTCTGACAAAGTAAACACATAAATTACCAGGAACATACCATCTTTGCTTAGAAAGGAGTCCTTGAGAAACTCCTTTTACTGATACAAATGGAAGAAGAGTTAGCTACCCATTGTACCTAATGGGAGAATATGTAATAAGACATCCTGATAAAACAATTCCTATTAGCCCTATTAGCCCAAACCCATGCAGGGAAAGTTTGCCCAGGAGAGCATCTGAGAGGAAAGAGATTTTGATCTCAACCTCTTTCTTGTCCAGTTTACCATGATTAGAACCAAACCGCTCTGATGACTGAGATAGTCCTGTCTCACTAGCACAGGGTCCTAAAGAGAAACTCTTCAGGAGGAATAGAAATCTGAGCTAATGAACTAGTTCAACAGCAGAGTCTCACGGTCACAGGTAGAGCTAAGTTATGAAAGCCATCCCAATTCAGTCACCTAGGAACTACCCATGTTTGGGGAGGACAGTGTCCCAGCATAGAGGAGCTTTGGGAGTCTGTGCTTCAGCCATTCTACAACCTGTGCGCCTGGTGCACTGGGGCAGTGCAACAAAGGTGCTTGGGACTGACAGCGCCAACTTGCAATGGCATCAGCTAGTAGACAAAGATTTTTATTAGCAAAACTACACAGAAACCTCAATTCCCTCTCTTACCTACAAACACCTCCAATAACCTCTTTGGGCTGATTAGCTCTTATCGGTTTTGGTGAACTGGGTGAAAGAGGCATCACCAAGAGCAAATACTGGATTTCCTAATAAGGGAATTAATTGGGCAATTCATTGGGGAAAATAAGTAATATGGAATGTTATGTGACTTTTACCCAACTAATGAAGCAGATCATACTGATTAAAAATGTATGTGCACACTTATTTCTTTACAGTAACTTTATCCTCAGGCCCTGCTAGCACATAGCAGGCACCCAGTGGAGGAAGGGAGAGAGAGAAAGAGACAGAGAGAAACATCAATGTGAGAGAACAACACTGATTGGCTACCTCCTGCATGCCCCATACTGGGGATCCAGCCTACAACCTGGGCATGTGCCCTGACCTGGAAGTGAACCAGCAACCCAAACAACTGAGCCACACCAGCCAGGACTCTGCTTGGGAGTGACAATTAATTCTTAATTGTGCACTCATGATCTTTTATTGTGTGGAATGATTTTTAAAGCCTAAAACTAGCACTGATTAAAAAGAAAATTACTAGCAACATTTAGGTATTCAACTGACTTTATTTATTTATACCTTGGTATCTAGTCTCACATTTACATAGTTTCTTTTCTATGAAACAGATACCAGAAGATGATTATTTAAGTAATAATGATAGCTATGAGAGGGAAGCTATTAAGACACAAACAAAAGAGGAAGATTTCAGGGCTGCAATGGACCTTGATAGCCAGACCAATGGCCTTATTTACAGATGAAGACAGATTGTAGGGAGAGGTGAGTTCAGGAGGTGAAGCAACTTGGCCAATGTTTTGTGACTAATTAATGGTAGAATAAGTATTACCTCTCCTATACCATCACCTATTTCTATACTTTCCCACTTCTTTTTTCTATAATATAGTTACATTAAGATAGACTCATTCAGAATAGTAATCATTGTTGGTACCCCCTGGATTTAGATGTTTCTATTTAAAGTTATTAAATTCAGGCTTTAATCATCAAAACAGGGTTATTTAAAATTAAATTTTAAATGACACCATAGATAAATAATGAGTTCCATTAAACAATTTTATTTAAGATTATTTCCTGCATCATTATTTGAAATTACAAAATAATGGAAACTAATCAAACATAGGCCATAATTATAAAATCTTTGATAAAGGTGCAGAATGAATTCTATGCTGTAAAAAATAATAGAGATCTCTATGATCTGAAATGAAATAATTTCAGAAGGAACCATTAAGTTACAAAAAGCAGACAAGTTTATACAGAATGCTACCTTTTAAGTACAAAAGAAGGGGAAACAAGGATATATATATATATATATATATATATATATATATATATTCTTATCATAAAAGAAATACTAAACGAGAAAACAAATAACAATGAATTATTGGTATATGAGGTGGCAGGAAAATAGATGGAAGGAATGTGAAGGAGTATCACTTCTCTGAAAATATTTTTTTGCATGATTCTGACTCTCAAAGTATATTTATGCTTTACATATTATAAAATTAAATTCAACCACTAAGAACGAGGGGGAAATGAAAAACTGAAAGGAAAACAAAACAAATTAACTTAATTCTATTTTATGAGACCATAACCCAAACTGAGGGAGGGGGAAGCAACAATAAGAAAAGAACTAAGGAAGGAAGGAAAGATGGAAGGAAGCCAAGTAAATGATGAACAAATATTTGACTACTCAGTCTTGGCAAGGTGAAGGGTAAGAATGAATTACAAATGAATCCAGAGCTCATGTTAGAAATGTCTTTATTATAGTATTATGGGCAAAGTGATTCTGAAGCTATTTTAGAATGTATTATAGGATTGAGCAAATGTATGTTGTTAGTAACTACAGATCTCAGGAAGGTAGAAGGGACATAGAAATATGTAATGGAAGAAGAAAAAAAAGGAATCTTGGGGGGATGGATTAGAATTGGGGATCTCAGGTGTGAATTCATGAAATCTAAAACATGTAGATAGTGTGTGTATGCCTATATAAAGTTCATGTATATAAGTACACTTAAGGCCTGGTGCATGAGAATTCATGCACTAGAGGGGGGGGAGGGGTCCCTCAGCCTGGCCTGCCCCCTCTCACATTCTGGGAGCCCTCAGGGGCAGGAAGTGACCCAGCAATCAGGGGAAGGAGATGCCTCATCATACCTCTGCTGCTGCCACGGCTGGCAGAACAAGCCTCAGCCAGCCATGGTTATCTGAGCCTTGGGCAGCCCTGAGCAGCTAGTCAGCTGCCATCTGAGGCTTGCCTGCAACTTGGGTCAGCCCTGACGTCTGAAGCTTGCCTGTCCCTTTGGGTGTCAGCTGGGCAGCCGCCATCCAAGGTTTGTCTGCACCTCGGGCCAGACCTGGGTGGCTGGGGGGCTGAGGGGACTGGAGAACTCCAGAGGAGGACCTGCAGCCCCTGTAGGGCTGAGGCGACTGGGTGCCGCCATCTTTGAGAGCAGGGCAGTCAATTAGCATATTCCCTCCTTACTAGATAGGATATGTTTATATATTTGCAGGTATTGGTGACGAATAAACTTTGTTCTACTTTCCAAGTTCTTTTTCCTGGTCTAATTAAGTCTGCATAAGACAAATTAAGAAGAGAAAATTACCAAATTTAAATGCATATGTATGTATGTATGTATAAGAAAGTCAGAAATCCTATATATACATGAAAGGTTCAGAGATAGAAAGAAAAAAGAGTTTGTATGACATTCCGAACTAAGGATGAGGTAAGGCGCTTTGGGGCTTTAGAGGGGAGGAAGGTTATTTCCAGGACAATAAAAAGAGAAGTGTTCCATAATTAGTAGTTTTCCCTGCCATAGAGATAGGTTGATAAATTTATCTCTGATCATCTCTTATGGATAATGCCCCTAATTTAAATTCTTCCAGGTAGTTGAGGGAGGAGGGTAGACAGAAGTTTCTCTTGAGCCCATAGTTGCCTTTAGCTCAGAATAATTCACATACCACAAAGGCACATCTTGGGGTCATTCATTCTGAACCTCTACACAGGTGTATAATTGTATATCTGTATAATGTATTTTTTAATTTTGTACACTGAAAGGGCCAAGAAGCAAAGATACTTTGGTACCTAGATCTTGATCTTTAACATCATTCTTCATTGACAAACCAGAGCTCCTCAAAAAAAACCATCTAATTCCATGGATGGAGCAGGATAAGTATAAGATGAGCCTAGCATATCTAGTTATTCCAGAAATAAGGAGATGATTTAAAAAACTATGAGCATGTGTCACATAAACACAAGAGCCATCTAGAGGATACTCCTTTTGCCCAAATGTGGGATAATTTAGGCACCAAAATAAGTACAGTAATTGAAGAAATAAAAATTAATAACTTAATACCTATAATAAATAAATAATGCAGAAAAGAGAGCTCTTGATACAGTGGAACGCTAAGGGCCAACTGGTAAATGTGTAGGAATACACAAGTGGAAAATTATCATTTTGCAGCAGTCATAGAAGGATTGAGTCAGACAAGAATTATCAACAGATGTTAAATCTAGAAAGAAATTTTGATAACAGGATATTTTCATAATCCTAAATTATCCCCCCATAGACCAACCATTAGTTACAACAGGGAGAAAATAGTAATTTTACAGTGAAGAAAATGAAAAATGTCTTGACTGGGCAGTCCAAATTAATATCATCAATGTGAGATAGATAGACATCTTATTTCTGTAAATGAGCTCCTCTAAAAAGAATATATCTCTTATGCAGTATTCTGGAATAGAAGGCATAATGTGAATCTAATCATGAGGAAACTCAGAACCTATATAAGTAACATTTTAAAAGAGCGGGTACTGTATTTGTAAAAAATGTCAATGTCATAAAGACAAAGGAAGGCTTTAGAAATACTCTAGATTAAAGGAGGCTAAAGAGAGTTGACAATTAAAAGCAGTAGTTAATCCTAAACTGGATTTTGTATTGAGGGAGGAGAAAGTAAGAGACTTTGTTAGGACATTATTGGTTAATAACTGACAAAATTGGAATATGATTGGTAGATTAGAGTATTATATTACTGAAATTGATAAGTATACTGTGGTTATATTAGACCATATCCATATTCTAAGAAGTATACACTGAATTTTTAGGAGTAAAGGGCCATAATTTTGGAGTAAAAGGCCTTAAAATATACAAAAAGAGAAAGCACACACACACAAATGATAAAGTAAAGGTTAAATATTTATAATAGATAAATCTGGATAAAGAGTATGAGTGTTTTATGCTATTTTAATTTTTGTAAATTTCTATAAATTTGGAATTCATTCAAAAGATTGAGTTTTTTTAAGAAGATAAAAATTAAAGATTAATTCAGGAATATTCATAGCAACCTTATTCATAACAGCCTAAAACTGGATACCCCAGTATCCATAAATAAGAGTAAGTAAACAGGTTGTGGTATATCCCTACAATGGAACACTATTCAGCAATAAAAAGGAAAAACTATTGATAAGTACAGCAATATGGATGAATATCAGAAACAATGAAAGATGTGTGTATGCATACACACACATGCACACACACACACAAACATTCTTGATTAAATTAAGTACAAGAACAGGCAAAATAAATTTATGATAGAAGTCAAAAAGTGACTGCATTTTAAAGTGAGGTAAAATTGGCTGAAAGATAGCACGAGGTAACTTTTGGTGGTGATAAAAATGTTCTATATTTTGTTTGGGTAGTGGTTTCATGGGATTTACTAATGTTAAAAATCATCAGACTGAATACTTAAGATCTGTGCCTTTTAGGGAATGAAAGCTATAAATCCAACTAAGTTCATGAATGAATGAATGAATAAACAAACAAGCTCAATATTTTTAAGGGAGATTTTCTAAGGTAAATTCAGTTTGAAAGAGAAGTTGCCTCCATTTTAACATTTGTTCCAGTGTCAATACCATTGTAAAAGACCCAGGATATCTAAAAATATGAAAGGGGAATCATTTATTTTAAGAAGACCTAAGATATCTAAAAACCTGGCAGAGAAATTATTTATCTTAACCTTTCTTCAAATAACCTTTAGAATATTTAAAATGCCTGTGAGATGTATAATTAATTTCAAAACATAAACCAGTTTATAACCCAGAAAGATGAATATATTGCTACACTTCCTTGAAGGACTTCTAAATTTTGCTGCTTGGTGTTTTGTTTCATACCTATAAGGAGTGGCACATCTTCATAGAATTGGGGCCTGTTTGGGCAACATTTTGTGCTGGGCATATTGTCCCAGTCTACCCATGCTGGGCATCCATTAAGGCTGTAACTACACATGTTAGCAAGTTCCACCCACTTCAGGCATTTATCTTTAACAGTATATGGAGTTCATTTTATTCAAGTGATAAAAGGATTAGTTAGAAAAACTAAACTCCCCCATGGAAATAATGTAAGTTTAAATATCTGTGCCATATTTCAAGTACTCACAGCTAGAGTCACGGTTTTGTTTTATAGCTGCAGCAGCTAGTCTAGATGCTGGTGAAGCGTCCACCAGGAAGTGGGAGGGTGATGTCCTGCCCTGGTCCTGTGGCAGCTCTGTCTTCCATCAGGCTGCCACTGTGGGTTCTTTCTCCGCCTTTCTGGCTTCAGAGTGCCACACTGGTCGCTTCATGTCTAATATATAAATTCTAGAGTTTCTTTTTCTGTTCCTCAACAGAAGTTTCCTCAAACTTCAGTTTCAGGGCACAAATTTAATCAATGATTCTTTTATTGGTGTAGAATGTTGTGCTTCTGATTGCTACTCCTTAAATCTTTGCAAAACAGGGACTTTCATAAGAAAACCTTTACTGATGCCTTGTGTCTGAGCTTCTCTACAAATCCCTACTGACCCCCTGCTACAGCCAGAGGGGGGAGAAATAAGAATCATGTGGATTGAGACCCTCCCTCAGCACACAAATGCCTCTTGATCTACAGCAATAGCAGCTGAAACCAAAGCAACCAACTTGCCTACCACCTCATAGGTGTTTTACAAGTTTTCCACTTCACACTCACGCATATTTGGGTTGCAGACTGATCTGAGTTCATGCCTTTGGACAAAACACCAGGAAGCAGAAAGAACAATGGGCTGGGAGGCTTGAGTCTGAATTTCATCTCAAGTTTTGTCATAAATAACTGGTTGACCTTAATATCTGATTCCCAGCTTTCTTATATGTGAAATGAAAGGGTCAATAGCAGTTGTCCGAGAACAAGACTTGGAACCATTAGCTGCTGGGAGAGACGTCCAGATTTAAAGGTCTGACACTGTGGCAGACAAGGACATGCCAATGGAGATCAAAAGAATCACCGAAGGAGACAGACTCTGACATATTGACATATACAAATGACTGATAGAGAACTGTTTTTCATATTATACCTTTTTTACCATTAAACAAAAATATGCATGTATTACTTTTATATATTTTAAAATACCAAAAATTTTGGGCAAGTTGAGTCTTAATATCACTTAGTCCTTAGAAATATTATTGAAAATGTTAGCATGTGTGTTAGGCCAGGGGAAGGAGTTCACCCAAAGGGGCTCTGGTGGTGAACACTTGACTCCATGCATTTAGTAAAACCCACTAGATTGTATACCACAAAGAGCAAACTTTACTGCAGGCAGCTTTAAAAAAAATAAATCAGGACGTTAGGGAATCCCAAGTTGAAATTCAGTTTGACTATGACAAATACATCTAACTGTATGAAAAATGTCTAATAAAACTGCATGAGAGTGGAGAAGATCTGACCTAGGTAATCTGGGAAAGCAGTGCTCTACTGTAAACTGTAATGCCAAAGACAAAAGGAACCAACAAAAGCACTCTTCTCTACCTGATAATTGTTTTCAACAAGAATACAGGTCAGTAAGTCTGATACTGCTTTCTGAGTACATTGGGGTTGAACAAATAAGTACATAAATTATAGATAAAGGAAGTGATGTTTCTCATTGTCAGAGGAAGTAAGATAACAAATAAACAAAGGAGGGAAGGACAGAATGAACTATGTGGAGTTGGAGGAGTCAAGGATATCAGCATAAACTTATATAGACAGAGAGCTAGATAGGCAGGCAGAGAGATAGATGATACAAAATAAAAAGAGCTTTTATTGGCCAAACTTGGAACAACTTGAGCAACAAAATTAATGACAATAACGTTGGAATATAACCCAAAGAATAAAATAAGTACCTATTAGTGCATAGTGATACAAATAAATGATTGAGTAAACAAATGGTAGAAAAAGGAAAACTCTTCCTTACAGAAAAATTCCAAAACTTCAAATAATAAATATAGACAAAATGAAGGCAATAGAAAAACTACCACTTGAACTCCATAGTAATAATTATTGTGGATAAGATTCAAGGGTGAATGATAAGATTAGTGGGTGAAACTTTAAAGAGAGACAAAATAGAAGCATAACCCCAAATATTTCTTCCAAAATATTTGTTAAATGCTTTTGTGGTTTTCAAAAAATGTCCACAGGGGAGGAACCAAGATGGTAGCATAGGTAAACACCTATTTTGCTGCCCCACACAACAATTCCAAAACTACAACTTAACAACAAAACAAACATCATCCAGAATCACCGGTAAGCTGGCAGATTGAAAATTCCACAAATAAAAGTAAAGATAGGACACTGTGACTCAGAGGAGCAGCTGAGCGCAGCCTTGAAGATATGCATGGAGAGAGGTTTGGAGCCATGTGCGCGCGAGCAGCAGCAAACCCGGCTGGGTTTCTCTAACGGGGAGGGCGGAGGCATCCCACTGCACTGATTCCCCAGTTCCAGGCAAGGTCCAAGGTCCTGAAAAGGCACGCTAAAATTTGGGCACGGCCTAGGTCTGGAAGTTTGAGGAGAGTGTGCATAAACTTGGAACAGCAGTTTGCACGTAAACTTGGGGACGGAACTGTGCAACCGCACAGAGAGGACTCATGTCTTGCTCCCTCATTCAGGAGACCACTGGACTGCTTTGTTTTACAACCCTGGGTGAGACTTTGGGTGAGCAGACTCATTTGGGGAGAGGCAGAGTTGTCTGGCAACGGGTGGAGACCAGTAGTGGCTTTCTCTTGGAGGGAGGTGCGTACAACCATTACCACCCGGCACAGAGACCCACGCGCTGCATAGGGCAGAGCTGACACTGCCCGCTCAGCCCAGAGACTCCGCTCATCCAACCTGAACGCAGCTTACCTTCACAGCCAATTGGCCTGGAGGTCAAACCCTCCTAGTGCTAACAATAATAACGTGGGCTTAACTGCAACAATACTGTACAACCCATAAAGGTTTTCAGTAAGAGTATCCACCTCAGGTAACTGGGGAGGCTGAGCCACTGTCCCTTAGAGGACATCTACCACACAAAGCTATTGAACCAACTCAGGAAAGCAGCCACAATGCAGAAATGGAAAGAAATCAGGTGTGAAAGAAATGGAGGGAAAAAGATGACTAGACATAGAGTTCAAAACCACAGTAATAAAGTTTTTCAAGAGGCTCCTAGAAAAGGCCGATGAACTTATTGAGAACTACAAGGAAATGAACAAGACCTATGAGGAAATGAATGAGACCTACAAGGGTATGAATGAGACTCTCAAGGATATGAAAAAGGACCAACTAGAAATTAAGCATACACTGACTGAAATAAAAAATATTACACAAAGGCCTAAAAGCAGTCCAGAGGACCACAAGAACCAAGTCAAAGATTTGAAATACAAAGAACCAAAATCCACTCAGCTGGAAAAGCAAGAAGCAAAAAGAATCCAAATAATTGAAGATAGTGTAAGGGGCCTCTGAGACAACCTCAAGCATACCAACATCAGAATTATAGGGGTGCCAGAAAAAGAGAGAGAGCAAGATAATGAAAACTTACTTGAAGAAATAGTGACCAAAAACTTCCCCCACCTGGTGAAAGAAATTGACTTAAAAGCCCAAGAAGTGCACAGAACCCCAAAATATAGGAATCTAAAGAGGACCACACCAAGACATATCATAATTAAAATTCCAAGGGCAAAAGAAAAAGAGAGAATATTAAAAGCAGCAAGAGAAAAACAGTTAGTTACCTACAAGGGAGCACCCATACAATTGTTAGCGGATTTTTCAACAGAAACGATGCAGGCCAGATGGGAGTGGCAAGAAATATTCAAAGTGATGAATAGCAAGACTCTATAGCCAAGATTACTCTATCCAGCAAAGCTATCATTCAGAATTGAAGATCAGATAAAGTGCTTCGCAGATAAGAAAAAGCTAAAGGAGCTCATCACTGCCAAACCAATTTTATATGAAATGCTGAAAAATATTCTTTAAGAAGAGGAAGAAGAAAAAGATAAAAATATAAATTATGAACAACAAATACACATCTATCAACAAATGAATATAAAAACAAGTGAATTAAAAATCTGATGAACAGGATAAACTGGTGAATATAACAGAATCATGGACATAGAGAGAGAATGGACTGACAATTCTTGGGGAAAAAGGGGTTGTGGGAAGTGCATCAAGATACTGAACAAAAATCATGCACCTATGGGAGAGGACAGTGAGGGGGAGGTGAGGGTGGTGGGTGGGATGGGTACCGGGTGGAGAGGAGCTATAGGGGAAATAGGGGGGGAACAATGTAATTAATAAACTGTACAATAAAGAAAAAAATAAATAAATTTATCTTCATCATAACAAAAAATAATAATAAAAATTTTTAAAAATGTCCACAAATTCTTTTATACTCCTCCCTCCAAGAGATGTAATTTATTTTCCCAGCCTTTGAGTGTTATTAACTGGTCTTAGTAACTGCTTCTGGTGAATAAAGTACAAAGAGTAAAAATACTAATTTTACAGTTGAGAAAGCTGGTAGGCAGCACCTTAACCAAGCAATCAAGGTCACCACCTTCAGTAATAAGCTGACTCGTGTTTCCCTGATATGCAATGAGAAGGGTATTTCATCTCTATGGTTTTCTAAAAAACAAAAAATCCATACCCCCAGTCTAAACATGAGAAAACATCAGACAAGTTCTGATCCCAAACTGAGGTACATTCTATGAAATATCCGACAATGCTCTTCAAAAGTGTCACAAATTGGAGGAGACTAAGAAAATATGATGACTGAATACAATGTGGTATTCTACTAAATCCTTAAGTGAAAAAATGGGTGAAATTCAACTAAATTCTGTAGTTTAGTTAATAATGCTGTAGCAATGTCAATTTTTTTAGGTTTGGTACATGTAATAGATAATGTTATAACATTAGGGGAAGCTGAGTTTAAAATATGTAAGAGTTCTGTAATATCTTCATAACTTATATGTAAACCTACATTGTTTCAAAATTAAAAGTTTAGGAAAATGTTGTAATATAATGCATTCAGGCCCTAACTGGTTTGGCTTAGAGAATAGAGTGTCGGCCTGAGGACTCAAAGGGTACCATGTTTGATTCTTGTCAAGGGCATGTACCGTGGTTATGGGCACATCTTCAGTAGAGAGTGTGCAGGAGGCAGCTGGTCAATGTTTCTCTTTCAGCCCTCTCCCTTCCTCTCTGTAAAAATCAATAAAATATATTTTTAAAAACGCATTCAGTATTACAAAAAAAAGATGCATGTCTAAGCAATAGCCTTATTGTTGAATCCAGAAATTATTTTAAAAACTAGCATAAATAAATAAATCCTAAAAAGATCTTAAATAAAAAATATGGACAACTCTGTCTTTTTTCTTGAAATATTGACCAACAGCATCTCAGCCCTATCAACAAAGCCAGGGCACATAGCTTGCACATCTTGTAGGCTAGAACTCATTATTTTGTCATTAGCTTGCTTTTTATATCTTTAAAGGAACCTCAAGAGATCATTTTATCAAGGTTGGGGAGCACTTCGTTCCCACCCAGGCCCATAGACTATAAAAAAAAAAATCATTAACATTAGTACAAAGCAACTTAATGCCACTTTGGTTGTTAGTTTTGGAGTTGTTGTTGTTTTTTCCCAGAAATAGAAATGTGTGACATTATATTCATGTGATTTTAAAATTAAGAAGAGTTTACTTAAAATTATTTCATAAATATGAAAAAGTCTATACACTTTAGAAAGTTATGGAATGAAAAGAAGAGAGAGGAATGGTCCTGAAAAGGAGCTGCCTGACACTCCCAGGTGGCATTGCCTGTCTGGCTAACCTTCTTCCGGTGACCTAGAGAATGAATGGGTGTTGAAGTGAAGCCACCCTGAGTGAGAAGCACCTGAGAGAAACAGCAGTCTGTGTCCTAGTAGAGGATGAGTATTCAAGCTCAGTAGTGAGGCATTGCTGCCAGGTCCCAGGTTGAAAATGGAAAAACAATATATTAACTAAAGCTTCCATGAGTAGCATATCTCACTTTATTCTCACACTAGCCCTGAGAGGTGGGTACTATCATTATTCTCCTTTTATAACTGGGAAAGCTGATGCTAAGGTACATTAAGAAACTAGCCCCAAGTCCCACAGCTGGTAACTGGGGAAGCCAGAACTGGAACCTGGATCTGTATAACCTCAGAGTTTGAGCTTATAACCACAACACAAAAAGAGTATAAAGTTGAGCAGAAGCAAGGAACCAAGAAGAAAAAGAAAGGACAGGCAGGAATAATGTGAGAGAGTTTAGCATTTGCCTCAAGTACTGAATTCACTTTTAATGGCTGCTGGGATTGGTTTCCTGATTTAAAAACACAACATTGGAGCAAACAAGGAAATAAATAACATGGAGACAAAAACAAAATGTTCTTTCTTGCTCCTCTGCCCGCAGGCATGTGGTGTGTGTGAGAGTGTGTGTGTGGGGGGGGGGGGGGGGGTCTTAGACTCACAGAGCAAGTGGAATTAGAGCCACCAAATATAACCACACACAACTACAACCGCAGTTCTGTTTCCTCTACACTCTTCCAGGGCCAGTTCTGCCTGGCTCTCTCCTGTGCAGGCCGGAATTCATCAGAGCACGGCTGGTAGGATAGTGACTGGGAGCTTTTTCACCACAACAGAAGTGGTTTGTTGCTCTCATGACTACCAGCTAGTGATCCTGAGATAAATTTGTCTCCTGAGAAGTCTTCCTTGACTCTCTATTAGGTAGGGCCCCTGTTGTGTGTTATGATAGCACCACAGTTCTCCACAACATGCTCAACTGTAGTGACTAACTCAGCATTTGAATGAATATATCTGAACTGTGCCTTTCTCACTTCTACCTAAGGTCTACAAAGACAATGATTTATTTTTTCCTTTTTTAACATTGTATCTCCAGTGTTCAGGACAATACTTGCCACATAAAAATACTCAACAGATGTTTATTAAATAGGGTGCCACACGAGCATTGGCACCCTGTTTCATCAGTGCTGGCAGAGGCTAGTCTATGCAAACTTCTGTAATGTTACAATATAGAATTAGCACCCAGCCCTGAACACCAGCCTAACAGGTTGGAGTTCTAACCACCCCCTCACCCTACTTTTTGCTAGGTCCCTTCTCCGGGTCTAGATCCTACTTTTCTCTAAAAATGGGCTAGGTCATGCTGTCCAGGACTGATGTCTCTGAAACTGGATCTCGATCCTGAAGACAAGCCAGCTCAGAGTCTTAAGGTTTGTCCTCTGCCCCTGCTGTCCTGTGTATAATTCTGTCTTGGCCTCATCTCTACCTGGTAACCATTTTCCTCCAGGGAGCTCCCATTGCCTCACAGTCAGAGCATAGCAATTATGAGACACATGGATGCTAAGGAGCCTGAGCAATATACTATTGTGCTAGATACTCTCCATTTTAAACAATAGCAGCAATATTTTAGATTAATTTATTATTTCTCTTTCTTCTTTTTGATAGATTTACAGTCTTATATGAAGAGCACTATTGGTAGTTTATGTCTTAGGTTTCAGGTAAAACTATGATAGAATTGATATCACTCAAGGATGCTAATGGCAATTTTTGTGTGTATCCCATATTTTAGGGAAATTAGTTTCTCATTAAAAAAAATAATTGTAGTGGATGCAAATGGGGAAAAGGTGGTGGTGGGGGTTGACTGCAGGACAGAGTCAGATCCACTTGCCATCTTTTCACACTTTGCTTTGGGCCCTGAGATCTTGACTTTATCAACAGCATTAAGTAGGTTGCCAGCTGGGCTTGGCCAGTGGGAAGCACTGGCAGGAGACTGGAAAATGGAGGACAGAGAAAGGCTGATGGATTTATTCCCCTGATTACCTCCTTGCCTGGAGACAGGATGTGTGTTGTTATACCAAAGGCCAAGGTTCCTTCTGGAAAGCCCTCTCTCAGTGGGCTACAACTTTCACTATGGCTCTCAGGGGTTTCAGCAATCCCTCTCCTGGCCCTTCCCAGTTTGGAGATGCTAATGACTTCCTGCTGTTGCTAGCCTTCTAGTAACCCACCATCTCTTGTAGTTTCCCTATATCCATACCACACCTTTGTAAAAAGTAATTTCATTAAACTTTTTCTAACACCCCTTTTAAATGTCCTACCCTTTCTTGCCAGGCCCTGAACTGAATTAAAGGAGGAGGGAGATGGCAGCAGAAAACAAAACAAATAGCTAACCTTTTTGCTAGGGAGAATATTGGGGCACAGATTATTCAAGGCATGGGATGGAAAGATTAAAGGCAAGGCACTGGAAGATCAAGTGGCCATGGCAACGATGGTGGTGCAAAGATTGTGTGGTTTGGGATGGCCATGTCTCCTAATCCTGGAGAGCACATACAGAAAAAAAAAGGGGGGGGGGGCAAATATTAAACATTGAATGCCTAACTCGGGGCATGGGTGATAATCAGAAAATATCTATCACATTTTTAAAAGAATCCCTTAGATCCTATAGACGCAGGGCGGATGTGACTGAGAGCTAAACACAGAGCCTCATTGCAAAGGCTGCAGAGTTGCGGTGTCAGTTACATGCACACCATTGGGTGTTCCATGCTAAGTGAACATGTGGATAAGAAGGGAGTGGGAAGCTAAGATATGTGGTGAGGACATTTCAGCAGAAGAGGTGGTGCTGAGTACTTGGAATCCCAAATCCTCTGAACCCTCCTTGCCAGCAGGAGCATTGCCACCCCCTGTTCTGAGGACACCACACTCTCCCTGCATAAAAAACCTACTGATGAGTTCACTGTCCAGTATGTGCTCTCCAACTTTTCTAGTTGATGGCAAAAACCATTGAGGTCTTGGAGGATGAATGTGGATTTTTGCTTAATTAGGTGATTATGTCATTTGCAGCCTGGCATCTGGTATGCAGATACTGACTTAGAAAATGCTTTTATTCAGTTACTATTAGCAAAGCTAATCAAGCAGTTTACCTGTACAGGGCAGGAAGCACAGCAGTATATCATTATTTTCTTTCTATCTTCTTTATCTTTTAAATTCTGACTATGTATTTGTTTATTTTTAAATGTTTTTCAATTACAGTTTTCATTTAATATTATTTTATAGTAGTTTCAGGTTGCACAGCATAGTGGTTAGACAATCATCTACTTTCCAAAGTAGATCCCCATTATATCATCATTTTCATATTTCAGGGCTACGTCACTCTCCTGTTTCCTGTCGAACTAGAATACACCAGGAAATATTTTATCTTAGCATCTCACAGATTATCACCCTGGTCCATTACATTGATAGCATTATGCTAATTGTACCTGGCGAGCAAGAACAAGCAAGTATCCTACATGCCTTAGAAAAACATATGTATGCCAAAGGGTGGAAGACAAATTTTGAGAAAATTCAGAGGTCTGGAACACCAGAGAGTTTCTGTGGATCCAGTACTCCCAGGCATGTTAAGATACTCCTCTCTAAAGGTTACAAACAAGTTATTGTACCTAACATCTGCCATCACAAAGAAAAAGCCTTTGGATTTTGGAGGCAACCTATACTATATCTGAGCATGTTTCTCTAACCCTTTTAATAAGGTAACACATAAGGCAAACAGTTTTGGGTGGTGTCCTGAGCAAGAAAAGACTCTATATTAGGTTCAAGCATCAGGGCAAGTTGTCCTGCTTCCTGGGTTTTATGACATTATAGGCCTACTGGAAACATCTCTTCTTTGTTGATTAAGGTAATGCCAACCTGGATATACTCCTCTTCATGCTGATTAATTATTCCAAAAGAAAGTGTGTGTGTGTGTATTCAACCACTATCTGTATTTTAGAATCATTATTATAATATTTTATGGTTGAGAATTTTTTATCCTGCCATAAATAATGTGTGTGTGTGTGTGTGTGTGTGTGTGTGTGTGTGTGTGTGTGTGTATGTGTGTGTAGGCAACGATATGTTTTAAAATATATATATGTGTGTGTGTAATGTTTTTCTTCACCATCCTTCTCATCCTTCTTCTTCTCCCTCTCCCTATCTTTTCTTCTTTCTCTTCCACTTTAGTCATTCTCTTTCTGAATAAGTGTATATTTAACATCTCCATGTGCCAGGATTGTGCTAAGCATTCTCTTCTTTGATTTATTTAGATAGGAATTACTATAACAGCCTATAATAGATTTTTTTCCAGACAGACTTCTTAAAAGAAGAACAAAAATCTCTATAAAAAACAAATTTGTTTTGTTTTCAGATTTAAGGAGAGAGCAGTTATTTGTATCACTTTGATTTTAAAATGATCTTCTATCTGCGATTATCATCTTCCACTGAACTCTTGTTTGTGGAAAGTGTATGTACGTGGAATTCAAACAGAGTGAAGATACAATCACATGACTTCTGGTAACTAATGGAATGGCAAATGTTAAAGTCATATCACCCTTTAACTAGCGATCATTTCAATGTGAGATGGATAGAATGCCAAAGTAAAATTAAAGCCAATGTCACACAGGATTGTTGAGGATTATGCTGTAGTAATAACACCCAGATCGCACTGGTTTAAAACAAAAATATGCTCATGTCACAGTTTTGTTGACTTGCTGTGGACAGTGCTCTGCATCATCTTTACACAAAGGCTCAGACTGATGGGAAGTCCACCATCTGGTACTTTGCAGGTCACCATGGCAGGAGGAGAAAACGGAGCAAATTGTACAATGGCTTGAAAGTGCTTCCACCTGGAACTAACAGGACATATCTATGCAAATCCCATTGCTTAAAGCCATGGTTGATTTTAAGGGAATGCAGAAGTATAATTCTGCCATATGTTTTGAGGAGAAGCAGAAATATTGCTAATATAGATTTATTCTACCAACCCATCCAAATCTCAACCACCTGAATATGTTATAATGAAAACTATATTTGTCAAGATTTTTAAAAATTGCAATAATTAATATAATAATGATTAAAATTTGCAATAATTAATATCCTATATAATAAAGAGCTAAAATGCTAATTAGACTGGACGATGGAATGACTTTCTGGAAAGACCAGTAGGCTCACCTGGTTGTGATTTTGTTCAATTGATTTAACCTCCTTTGACCTGGTTTACTCATCTGAGAAGTGAAGATATTGAGAATATATAAGAGAATATTAAAAGCAGCAAGAGAAAAACAGTTGGTTACCTATTGGGGAGCACCCATATGATTGTCAGCGAATTTCTCAACAGAAATGATGCAGGCCAGACAGGAGTGGCAAGAAATATTCAAAGTAATGAATAGCAAGAACCTACAACCAAGATTACTCTATCCAACAAAGCTATCATACAGAATTGAAGGTCAGATAAAGTGCTTTGCAGATAAGAAAAAGCTAAAGGAGTTCATCACCACCAAACCAATTTTATATGAAATGCTGAAAGGTGTTGTTTAAGAAGAGGAAGAAGAAAAAGATAAAAATATAAATTATGAACAACAAATACACATCTATCAACAAATGAATCTAAAAATCAAGTGAATTAATAATCTGATGAACAGGATAAATGGGTGAATATAATAGAATCACGGACATAGAGAGGTAATGGACTGACAATTCTTGGGGAGAAAAGGGGTGTGGGAAGTGCAGCAAGAGACTGGACAAAAATCATGCAACTATGGGAGAGGACAGTGGGGCAGGGGGTGAGGGCGGAGGGTGGGATGGGTACTGGGTGGAGGGGAGCTATAGGAGGGGAAAAGGGAAAAATGTAATTAATAAACTGAGCAATAAAGATAAAAAAGAAACTTTAATAATAATAAAAAGGAAATCACATCCTAGTCAAAGCTCAGTAAGGTCAGCAATGGGTTCTGCTCACCATTGTGTCATCAGAGTTCAGCATAACACATGTCACATACTGGTCCTAATGAACATTTGCTGAATAAATTGATGGAAGAAAAGTCTGAAATCCTGCTGGGATCAAGGTTTAAAGGGCTGGGTGTGAACTTTATCCCATTCTCTACAGAAAGTCAATAATGCATATTGACAATATCCACTTGACACTTTCATTCATGCAGAGTTCAAATTGCTGTTTTTCTCCTACAACAATGTTTTATGAAGCCTAATCCTATATTTAATGTTTTCCCTCCGTGAGTTAAGTATCTTGCAAAGATAAATCAAAAACTGAGCTTGTGCCGAGACCGGTTTGGCTCAGTGGATAGAGCGTCGGACTGCGGACTGCGGGGTCCCGGGTTCGATTCCGGCAAGGGCATGTACCTTGGCTGCGGGCACATCCTCAGTAGGGGGCGTACAAGAGGCAGCTGATCGATGTCTCTCTCTCATCGATGTTTCTGACTTTCTATCCCTCTCCCTTCTGCTCTGTAAAAAATCAATAAAATATATTTTAAAAAAAACTGAGCTTGTGAAAATGTTCAAGAAATGGAATTGTGGGAGGAACCAAGATAGCAGCATAGGTAAACACCTATCTTGCTGCCCCATACAACAATTTCAAAACTACAACTTAATGACAGAACAAACATCATCCAGATTCACCGAAAGCTGGCTGAGTGGAAATTCCACAAATAAAAGTAAAGATAGGACACTGTGACACAGAGGAGTGGCAGAGTTGAGGATACGCGCAGAGTCAGAGGTTTGGAGCTGTGCACGCACGAGTGGATAGGGTGGACGGTTGGATACCCAGCTGGTTTTCTCGAATGGGGAGGGAGACAAAGGCGTCCCACTACAATGATTCCCCAGTTCTGGGCAAGGTCCAGGGAACCCACACTCATACGGGGTGAAAGTGGACAGTAAGGAGGAAGCACACTGAAACTTGGGCACTGCAGAGGTCTGTGAGCTTGTGGAGAGAGCGAGTAAACTTGGAAACTGCAGAAGTACGCGAGCACGCAGAGAGAACTCCTGACTTGCTCTCCTGTTCAGGAGAAAAGAAAGAAAGAAGGGAAACCACTGGACTGCATTGTTTTACAACCCTGGGTGAGACTTTGGGTGTGCAGAATCATTTGGGCAGAGGCTGGCAGTGGGTAGAGCTTAGTGGCAGCTTTCTCTCAGAGGTGCTTGCAGCCATTACCACCAGGCACAGAGTTCCAGGTGCTGCATAGGGCGGAGCTGATGGGAAATCAAGGCTGCTTGCTCAGCTCAGAGACTCCGCCCATCCAACCTGAGCACAGTTGATCCTCACAGCCAATTGGCCTGTGCTAACAATAATAACAAGTGCTAACAATAATAATCTAGGCTTAACTTCAACAAGATTGTATAACCCATAAAGGGCTGACCAAGAGTATCCACCTCAGGTAACTGGGGAGGCTGAGCCACTGTCCCTTAGAGGATATCTACCACACAAAGCTAATTAACCAACTCAGGGAAGCAGCCACAATGCAGAGACATGGAAAGAAATCACATGTGAAAAAATTGGAAGAAAAAAACTACTGGACATAGAGTTCAAAACCATGATTATAAGGTTTTTCAAGAGGCTCCTAGAAAAGGCCGGTGAACTTAATGAGAACTTCAAGGATATGAACGAGACCCTTGAGGATATGAGCGAGACCCTGGAGGATATGAAAAAGAACCAACTAGAAATTAAGCATACACTGACTGAAATAAAAAATATTATATAAAGACCTAAAAGCAGTCTAGAGGACTGCAAGAATCAAGTCAAAGATTTGAAATACAAGGAAGCAAAATCCACTCAGCAGGAAAAGCAAGAAGCAAAAAGAATCCAAAAAATTGAAGATAGTGTAAGGGGCCTCTGGGACAACCTCAAGCATACCAACATCCGAATTATAGGGGTGCCAGAAAAAGAGAGAGTAACATAATGAAAACTTATTTGAAGAAATAGTGACTGAAAACTTCCCCCACCTGGTGAAAGAAATTGACTTAGGAGTCCAAGAAGCGCACCGAACCCCAATATATAGGAACACTAAGAGGACCACACCAAGGCACATCATAATTAAAATGCCAAGAGCAAAAGACAAAGAGAGAATATTAAAAGCAGCAAGAGAAAAACAGTGAGTTACCTATTCTCAACAGAAACTATAGGCCAGATGGGAGTGGCAAGAAATATTCAAAGCGATGAATATCAAGAATCTACAACCAAGATTACACTACCCAGCAAAGCTATCATTCAGATTTAAAGGTCAGATAAAATGCTTTGCAGATAAGAAAAAGCTAAAGGAATTCTTCACCGCTAAACCAATATTTTATGAAATTCTGAAAGGTATTCTTTAACAAGAGGAAGAAGAAGAAAAAGGTAAAAATAAAAATTATGAACAACAAACACAACATCTATCAACAAATGAATCTAAAAATCAAGTGAATTAAAATGATGAACAGGATAAACTGGTGAATATAACAGAATCTTGGGCATAGAGAGGAAATAGACTGACAATTCTTGAGGAGAAAAGGGGTGTGGGAGGTACAGCAAGAGACTGGACAAAAATCATACACCTATAGAGGAGGACAGTCAGGGGGAGGTAAGGACAGAGGGTGGGATGGGTACTGGGTGGAAGGGAGCTTAAGAGGGGAAAAGGGGAACAATGTAATTAATCAATTGAACAATAAAGATTAAAATTAAAAAATGAAATTGCTCTTCAAAGCAGAAACTTTGGAGTTCATCAGACAACCCAGAAAGGAAGGGGTAGGGATGAGGAGGAGGAATAAGAAGAGTAAGGCAGAGAGCGAGACAGCAAGGTAATGATGCTGTGTAGGGTAAAGTGGAGGCTCCAAGAACTTGTAGGAACAGAAATGGCTACTTTTCAATATATTTTTAAAAAATTATTATTCCCCCAGTGAAGCTACCATTTCCAGTATCCACCAAAGCAACGGTAGGTAATAGATAAATGTCATGGGCTGTCTCAAATCATTCACAACCTATTGTTCAATAGCAGCTCAGAAAATGAAATGACCCACCCAGGATAAGAGAGTAGTGAGTAGTGGTTTCAGGAGATGCTCAGGCTTTCTTTCCTTAGGACTTGACAGAAACACTAGAGAGGGCATCAGACTTGCCTTAAATTGTGAAATAGAGATTTAAGCATATTTTAGCAGGGCAAGTATCACATAGGCAAAAGGTTTGCAAATATAGAACCAAAGGCAGATAATTTATCAGAGCATATCTACTAAAAAGAAAATGTTAGAAAATCAAAGAACTAATTACCTTCTTATGGCAACTCAAAACAACTATTATAGCTTCTCTGAGACACTTAACTTTAAAGATTAAATCTTTAAAAGATTTAATGAATAAAAAGTTATTGAAAATATTAATCATTTCAGTGAATTTCTTGCATGATCAAATATTACCTGACTGCTTAGAAAACCCAAATAGTCATATTTATAATGCTCATAATGGTCCCAAAGGATTCAGAAAATATAAAAAAACTTATTATGGTATTTTGCTGGGCCAGCACAGCCAAGAGTTCAGCGAGCCTGAGCGGGGGCAGTGAAGGATGAAAAAATGATAGACAAAGAGAAAAAGCTGGGTCTAGGTGAATCTTCCTTGCCTTGCTGAGGCCACAGACAGATCCGGACTGCAGGCTGATGGTTTATTTTATAGTCAGGGATAAACAAAGTAATTTACAATGTTCTTTAAGTTTCACTTGTTTTGTCAGCAGTTGCTGCACTGTCCACCAGCTACTCAGGAAAGATCTAGGGAGCAGTCACAAGATCAAGCTTAATTATGCTTAGAGGACTGTGCACTCCAAGCTGGGAGTTGTTTGCGACTTTGCCAGCAGGTCAGTCTGGCATGATATTGCATAGCATTTTGATTGTCTTTGCTGAATTGATCATTTTCTGACCTATAATATAGTTATTTATTTATTCATATTTTCTGTTCCACTGGGTAAAGTGCAGCTTTGCATCCCTTAAAACGTCTTTGTATGTATTAATGATGGATATGTGCTGAATTAAATTGATAATCTTCCCATTACAAATCACCTGTAATAAAAGAGAATAAAACCTAACTTGTCTTAGTAATCTAACATTTGTTTTGAAAAAGGTAAAAATGTATTTATGAGAGCTTTAGATTTTTATTACAAAACTAGAGGCCCGGTGCATGAAATTTGTGCACGAGGAGGGGGTGTCCCTCAGCCCAGCTTGCACCCTCTCCAATCTGGAATCCCTAGAGGGATGTCCAACTGCCTATTTAGGCCTAATCGGTGGAACTGGGCCTAAATGGGCAGTCAAACATCCCTCTCACAATCCAAGACTGCTGACTCCCAACTGCTTGTTTGTCTGCCTTCCTGATTGCCCCTAACCACTTCTGCCTGCCAGCCTGATCACCCCCTAACCACTTCCCTGCCAGCCTGATTGATGCCTAACTGCTCCCCTGCCAGCCTGTTTGCCCATAACTGCCCTCGCCTGCATGCCTTGTTCCCCTCCCCCCAGCAACTGCTCTCCTCTGCTGACCTGGGTCCCCCACAACTGCCCTTCCCTGAAGGCCCTGGTAACTCCCAACTTCCCTCCTCTTCTTGCCTGGTCACCTCTAACTGCCTTCCCCTGCAGGCTTAATTGCCCCCAACTTCCCTCCCTTGCAGGCCTGGTCCCTCTTAACTGCCCTCCACTGCTGGCCATCTTGTGGTGGCCATCTTGTGTCCACATGGGGGCTGGATCTTGGAGGCAGCTGTCTTGTGTGTTGGAGTGATGGTCAATCTGCATATTACTCTTTTACTGGATAGGATAGAGGCCTGGTGCATGGGTGGGGGCCAGCTGGCTTGCCCAGAAGAGTGTCCCAGATCAGGGTGGGGTTTCCCTTGGGGCATGGGGTGGCCTGGGTGATGAGCCTGTGGTGGTTTGCAGGCTGGCCACGAAATTTGGGCCTAAATGGGCAGTTGGCGACCCAAGTGGAGGTGACCCAAGTGGAGGCCCTGGTATCTGGGGTTTATTTATCTTCTACAATTGAAACTTTGTAGCCTGGAGCAGAGCCAAGCCTTCTGCTCGCTCAGTGGTGGCAGCCATTTCTGTTGGGATTTATTTATCTTCTATAACTGAAACTTTGTAGGCTTGAGTGGAGGCCTGGGCCTGCCAGAATGTGTAGAAAGCTTGACTTCTTCCATTGCTGGGGAAACCCAAGCCTCCCTCCTGCTGGCTCTATGGCCACAGCTATCTTGGGGTTAATTTGCATACTCACTCCTGATTGGATGTGGGCATGGCTTGTGGGTATAGCAGAGTGATGGTTAATTTGCATATTACTCTTTTATTAGATAGTATTAAGATGCAATTTAGGATCACCTGAATTGATATAACCCTTTTCTTCTAAGAAGCTCATTGGTCCCTATGGCTTTCGAAGCCACTACCTAAGTAATAGATGGTCATTTCTGGTCCCACAGACTTCTGTCCATCCCCTGGCCCAGAGACAGATGTTTTGCTTAGGAGGAAGAAGTGGCTCCATGAAAGAGAGAGAGATAGTTTATAAAAAGTAACATATTCTAAAAATTTGAAAATGAATATAATCTGTGTAAACATTTTGAAAAATATTCTTTTAGTCTTTTATTTTAGAACCTTTTTCATAGTTATGATTATACACTATATATTCTGTTCATATCGTGTGTGTGTGTGTGTGTGTGTGTGTGTGTGTGTGTGTATGCCCATGCAGGTGTATATGTGTTTCCCCACTGTTTATGCAAATGTCAAGACAAGTCCTACTGACATAGACATCTTCTGTCATTTTTAAAGTTGTGGGTAATGATTGATGGAAGATTCATAACTTAGAGGTAGGGGCTCTGAATTGTAAAGTTCTTTGGAAGATTAGTTACAAATATTTTCCATGGTCAGGAAAATAAAATTTGTCCATGTATGAGACAATGACTTATACATACAAAGTACCTTTGAAGCATCAAGTGCATGACAAAGGGATATTGACAGGTGGTTGAGGGTGGGTGAGTGTGGCTACCCATCAGGTGATAAGTGCTCTGTATAGAAGCATGATTATAATTCTCTGATCTCTTTCCTCTTAACCGCTCCACTTCAAGTGTGGTCTTTTGCTGTTTGCTCTCTTTCCTTCTTCTCAGCTCGCTTTCTCTTGGAGTCCCCTCAGGTGTTGTAAAATCAACGTTCTTATTCCAGTCTATGATTACATTTTATTTGCTCAAGACTCCTTCTAAACTTCCTGGAATGCCCATTCCAAAAGGATCTCCTTTGTTCTCCAACCCTCACCTTGAAGTATGACCACTTGCCCTTGTCCTGCCTAAGAGTATGCTCCAGTGCTCTGGAATAAACCCCCTGCGATTTCAGGAAGAACAAGATCCAATCTTCCCAGATCTGGTTCCTGTTGTACAAAAATCTCAGCTCCCAGTAGATTCACCTCTGTGGCTACCACTCTGCTTCCTGTTCCTGGCTGCCTTCCAAATCACCCACAGTGACCACTATTTTTTTTCACTAAGTTCAGCCTCTAAGCAATTTACCTGGTCATCACGTGGTCCCTGCCTTTTAAAGCCAATAGGTCCTCTGCTCCTATCTCCCCATCTACTGTGGACTTTGGAAACTTGCCCAGGCTTTCTGCTCTAATTTTGATCAGCATTGCCTTCCTTCCCTAAGGGCTCTGAGCAGCCACTCGCACCTAAAAATGGCTGTCTGCATTGAGTGGGAAATACCTCTGAGTTGAGAAAGTCTCTTCTCTCACTCTACAGGGCTCCTAGGATCTTCCTGGTACACCTGAGACTGCTAGGTCTGGGGAGCAGAGTAAATCCCTCAATACTCCTGAGCAGTTTTGACATACTGTCCTTCATCACAGAAACACCCACTGCCGTTCAGGTATTGGCATCCATTTTAAGTGAAAGTTCAATTTCAGAAACTGACTCAGAATGATGGAGTTAAGATAGCAATAACACTTAGGATTTAAAAAAATGTATGTGCCATTTATTGAGTATCCAGAATGGGTCATGTTCTTAACATATGTTATTTCATTTTATTATCACAGAAAATATAAGGAAATAGATATTATTATCCTAATCACAGGTGAACAGAAGCTGAGAAGACTGACTTTCCCAAAAGTTCATGGCTGGTTAATGGCAAAACTGACACATCAGACCTGACTGACTCCAAACCCCTGGCTCTTAGTCACCATGCTAATAGCCTCCCACAGAGAAAACTCTGAGATCCACTTCACTGGCATGAAAGCATGGGCCACATTATAGAGCATTTGGAATTTGTCCTAACCAGTCAATGATTTACAGGGTCCAACTATATGCAAGGTACATTGGCAGCTACAGTGAAGGACGTGCCAAAGAATGATGCAGTCCTTGCCCTGAAGGTGGAGAGATGACCTCAAATTGAGTCTGGATAAAAATGCAAGAGTTAAGGGACAGTGGGGACAATGCCAGAGATGCCACAAGTAACACTTGAGGGAATTTACCATGTACCAGATCCTGTTCTATAAAATTTTTTTATTGTGGTATAATATATTTTTTAACCTTTGCATGATATACTGTACATAACAAAAATTACCATTTAACCATTTAAGTGTACATTTTAATGGCATTAAATATATTTACATTATCATCCAACTATCACCACTATCCATCATGAGAACTTTTTCATCATCCCAAACTAAACTTCTATATTCAATAAACAATAAGTCTCTTTCTCTTCTTCCCCCAATCCCTGGGAACCACTGCTCTACTTTCTGTCTCTGTGTATTTAGCTCCCATTAGTGGAATCTGCAAAATTTGTCCTTTTGTGACTGGCTTCTTTCACTTAGCACAGTGGTTGGCAAACTCATTATTCAACAGAGCCAAATATCAACAGTACAACGATTGTAATTTCTTTTGAGAGCCAAATTTTTAAAACTTAAACTTCTTCTAATACCATTTCTTCAAAACAGATTCTTCCAGGCTGTGGTATTTTGTGGAAGAGCCACACTCAAGGGGCCAAAGAGCCCCATGTGGCTTGCTAGCTGCAGTTTGCTGCCCATGGACTTAGCATAATGTCTCAAAGTTCATCCATGTTGCAGCAGGTGTCAGAATTGCATTCCTTTTTAAGGCCAAATAATATTCCATTATATGTAACTCTGACATTTTATCTGTCCATTCATCTGCTGATTGACATTTGAATTATTCCAGGCAGTTTATTAAGAATTAGTTTATGCAGCCAAGAACGGTTTGGCTCAGTGGATAGAGCATCTGACTGCGGACTGAAGGGTCCCAGGTTCAATTCTAGTCCATGGCATGTACCTTGGCTGCGGGCACACCCCCAGTGGGGGGCGTGCAAGAGGCAGCTGATTGATGTTTCTCTCTCATCGATGTTTCTGACTTTCTATCCCTCTCCCTTCCGCTCTGTAAAAAATCAATGAAAATATATTTTTTAAAAAAAAGAATTAGCTTATGCAGTCAGCAGCTGTGCATTGCTGCAGGCGGCCCAGGTCCAAACCAGAGAGGGTGGAACCTGCATTGCCACCATATGTCCACCATCCAGATACCATTGCTGACAGGTACACATAAGGAGCTACTTGACATTGAACCTGGGACTCAGAACTGTTGGACGTTGAAACTGAGACTCAAACATTTTTTTGTTCCTATATATTTATTTCCAGTATGCAGATGCAAGATTTTTTAAAGAAAAAAAATGGGGGAAAAAGATTGATACAGAAACATTGAACACACTGTCAAACTACAGTGGGAAGACAGGGGAGGGTAGGGGGCGGGGGCTGTAAGAGATCAACTGAAGGACTTATATGCATGCATATAAGCATAGCCAATGGATACAAGACACTGGGGTAGGAGAAGGGCAGGTGAGGGCATGTGCTGGGGGGGGCGGGATGAGGGGAAAGGAAGCTGGAAGGAGATCAATGGGAGGAAAAAAAAGGAAACATATGTACTACTATTTGTAATACTTTAAAGAATAAAAAAATTTAAAAAAGAATTAGCTTATTAGGTTATTATTATCATCCCCATTTTCAGATGAAGAAATAGAAGTTGAGATAGATGAAAGAATTTGCAAGTAAGTGGCGAATCTGAATCTAGAGACCTGAGTTAAAGAGCCTGAACTGTTAACCATTATGCCCTACTGTCCCATCACTGCAGATGAGTTTGAAAGGGGAGCACTTCATGGCAGCTGTGGCTCTGGCTCTGGGCCTTAGGGAAAGTGAAAGATTTAAATAAACAGTGCGCTGCCAGAGCTAAGGAGTAAAAGGGTGGGGACAAGATTTGCTTTGGAAGAAGGTTATGTAAGTGCCTGCAAGACCAGCCATTTTCCACAAGGGAGATGATGTGCCAAGCAAAATACCTGCTGAAAATGTAAGGCAAGCAGCTGCCCACAGCCTGCTTATCAGGACACAGTCTGGTCAAGGCAAGTCCTTAAACTTAGCCATTGGGTACAGCGGTTAAAAAGGTTTTGAAAACTGAATATACATTTTCCCCCAAACCTGTAGTACACTAAACTTTTAAAATCAAATCACAGTTTAGGTGCCCTAGAAGGACTGGCTACTTAAAGAAACATATTTCTTTTTAATTTAGCATGGATTACAGGTTGTTTCTTCACTTTATATTTCACCAAATCATGTATCAGCACCATCTGGAGATAATCTCTCTTTTCACTGTTTTATCACCTCACGTAAGTCTTTCTGTTGAAGTCTGAGTGGGTGAGGACAGCATGAACAGTTAAGAATTAACCTAGAGCCACTGGTGTTTAAATGGAAGCACTCTGAAATTTTAAGATTGTGAGCTCTTTGAAAGCAAAAATTTTATCTCCTTTACCTGTGTGTCCCTTGGAGCCCAGCACAGAGTAGTCATCCAAAACTTTGAAAATATGGTCTCCCAGATCGCGTGGGACCTAAAGGCAGGGACTGCATGGGGCAAAGAGGAAACAAGCATATGATGAACTCAGCAAAGTCAGGCAAAATGTTATGGGATAGGCCCTAGTCAAGTAGCATCATCCCAAAACGACAAGGTTGGGGGTTTGATCCCCGACCAGGGCACAAGAAATGAAAACATAAATAAGTGGAACAATGAATCTCTCTCTCTCTCTCTCTCTCTCTCTCTCTCTCTCTCTCTCTCTCTCTCTCTTCCTCTCTGTCTAAAATCAATAAGTAAATGAAAAAATTTTTTTTCAGTTTAATTTTTTTTATTGTTCAGTTTATTAATTACATTGTTTCCCCTTTTTTTTATCCCCCTATATCTTCCCTCCACCCTGTACCTATCCCACCCTCCGCCCTCACCTCCCCCTCCCCAATGTCCTCTCCCATTGTTGCAAGATTTTTGTCCAATCTCTTGCTGTACTTCCAACAACACTTTTCTCCCCAAGAATTGTCAGTCCATCCCCTCTCTATGTCCATGTTTCTGTTATAGTCACCAGTTTATCTTGTTCATCAGCCTATCAGTTCACTTGATTTTTATGTTCATTTGCCTATCAGTTCCTTGTTATTGATAGATGTGTATTTGTTGTTCATAATTTATATTTTTACCTTTTTCTTCTTCCTCTTCTTAAAGAATATCTTTCAGCATTTCATATAATACTGGTTTGGTGGTGATGAACTCCTTTAGCTTTTTCTTATCTGTGAAGCACTTTATCTGATCCTCAATTCTGAATGGTAGCTTTGCTGGATAGAGTAATCTTGGTTGTAGATTCTTGCTCTTCATTATTTTGAATATTTCTTGCCACTCGCGTCTGGCCTGCATCGTTTCTGTTGAGAAATCCGCTGACAATCGTATGGGTGCTCCCCTGTAGGTAACCAACTGTTTTTCTCTTGCTGCTTTTAATATTCTCTCTTTGTCTTTTGCTCTTGGCATTTTAATTATGATATGTCTTGGTGTGGTCCTCTTTAGATTCCTATATTTTGGGGTTCTGTGTACTTATTGGGCTTTTAAGTCAGTTTCTTTCACCAGGTGGGGAAAGTTTTCAGTCACTATTTCTTCAAGTAGGTTTTCATTAACTTGTTCTCTCTCTTTTTCTGGCACCCCAATAATTCGGATGTTGGCTTGCTTGATGTTGTCCCAGAGGCCCCTTATGCTATCTTCAATTATCTGAATTCTTTTTGTTTCTTGCTTTTCCAGCTGAGTGGATTTTGGTTCTTTGTATTTCAAATCTTTGACTTGGTTCTTGTGGCCCTCTGGACTGCTTTTAGGACTTTGTGTAATATTTTTTATTTCAGTCTGTGTATGCTTGATTTCTAGTTGGTCCTTTTTTTTATCTGTGAGGGTCTGGTTTGTATCCTCAGAGGTCTTGTTCATTTCCCTGAGGGTCTCATTCATTTCCTTGTAAGTATCATTCATCTCCTTGTAATTCTCATTCATTTGCTGGTTGGTCTTGTTTATTTCCTGGTAATTCTCATTAAGTTGATCGGCCTTTTGTAGGAGCCTCTTGAAAAGCCTTATAACCGTGGTTTTGAACTCTATGTCTTGTCGTCTTTTCTCCTCCATTTCTTTCACATCTGATTTCTTTCCATGTCTCTGCATGGTGGCTGCTTTATGTGGTGGCTATCCTCAAAGGGACAGTGGCTCAGTCTCCCCAGTTACCTGAGGTGGGTACTCTTACTGCAATCCTTTATGGGTTGTATTCAGTGTTTTTGAATTTAAACCCAGCTTTTTGTTGTTAGCCCTAGGAGGGTTTGACCTCCAGGCCAATTGTCTGTGAAGCTCAGCTGTGCTCAGGTTGGATGGGCGGAGTCTCTGGGCCAAGCAGACAGCGTTAGCTCCGCCCTATGCAGCCCCAGGGGCTCTGTGCAGGGGGGCAATGGCTGCCAGCACCTCTGAGAGAGAGCCGCTGTGGAGCTCCACCGGCTGCCGGGGAATTCAGACTGTCCCCAAATGACTTTGCATGCACAATGTCTCACCCAGGGTCGTAACACAAAGCAGACTGATGGTTTTCTGAATGAGAGACAAGTCGCGGTGCGCTCCCTGCGCCTTCACGCAGCCGAGCTGTTCGCACAAGCTGCCGTCTCCACAAGCCGGCAGACCCAGCAGCACCCGAGCTTTGGCGTGCCCTCCCACTGTCCAGTTTTCACCCCGTATGATAGTGGGTTCCCTGGACTTCGCCCAGAGCTGGAGAATCAGTCCAGTGGGACGCCTTTGTCTCCCCGTTCGAGAAAACTGGCCGGTTTCCAGCCGCCCGCCCTCTCCGCGGCGCGTGCTCCAAACCTCTCTCTGTGAGCGAATCTTTCAACGCTGTTCGCTGCCTGCACCTCTGAGTCACAGTGTCTTATCTTCACTTTTATTTGTGGAATTTTCACTCGGCAAGCTTTCTGGTGATTCTGGAAGGTGTTTGTTCTTTCGTTAAGTTGTAGTATTAAAATTGCTGATTATGACGGCAAGATAGGTGTTTCACCTTTGCCGCCATCTTAGTTCTCTCTGAAAAATGTTTTTAAATGCCATTGAATAGGGGCCATGGAGAGTTCTTGTTGGATGGGTGTAGAGTTTCAGTTTGGGGTGATGAAAAAAGTTATGAAGATGGATAGATAGATGGTTTCACAACAATATGAGTGTATTTAATGCCCTTAAACATGGTTAACATAGTACATTTTAGCCCTGGCCAGTGTGGCTCAGTTGGTTTGGTGTTGTCCAATGCACAGAAAGGTTGCTGGTTGATTCAGGGCTCATACCCAGGTTGCAGACTCAATCCCTAATATGGGGTGTTTTGCTCTCACATAAATGTTTCTCTCTCTCTTCCCCGCTCTCTAAAACTCAATAAAAGTATTTTTTTATCTTTATTGTTCAGTTTATTAATTACATTGTTTCCCCTTTTTATCCCCCTATAGCTTCCCTCCACCCTGTACCTATCCCACCCTCCACCCTCACCTCCCCCTCCCCACTGTCCTCTCCCATTGTTGCTAGATTTTTGTCCAGTCTCTTGTTGCACTTCCCACAACCCTTTTCTCCCCAAGAATTGTCAGTCCATTCCCTCTCTATGTCCATGTCTCTATTATATTCACCAGTCTATCCTGTTCAACAGCCTATCAATTCACTTGATTTTTATGTTCATTTGTTGTTAGATGTGTATTTGTTGTTGCTAGTTTGCACTTTTACCTTTTTCTTCTTCCTCTTCTTAAAGAATATCTTTCAGCATTTCATATAATGTTGGTTTGGTGGTGATGAACTCCTTTAGCTTTTTCTTATCTGCGAAGCACTTCATCTGACCTTCAATTCTGAATGATAGCTTTGCTGGATAGAGTAATCTTGGTTGTAGATTCTTGCTGTTCATCACTTTGAATATTTCTTGCCACTCCCGTCTGGCCTGCATCGTTTCTGTTGAGAAATCCGCTGACAGTCGTATGGGTGCTCCCTTATAGGTAACCAACTGTTTCTCTCTTGCTGCTTTTAATATTCTCTCTTTGTCTTTTGCTCTTGGCATTTTAATTATGATGTGCCTCGGCGTGGTCCTCTTAGGGTTCCTATATATTGGGGTTCGGTGCACTTCTTGGAATCCTAAGTCAATTTCTTTCACCAGGTGTGGGAAGTTTTCAGTCACTATTTCTTCAAATAGGTTTTCATTGTCTTGGCCTCTCGCTTTTTCTGGCACCCCTATAATTCGGATGTTGGTATGCTTGAGGTTGTCCCAGAGGCCCCTTACACTATCTTCAATTTTTTGGATTCTTTTGATTTCTTGCTTTTTCAGCTGAGTGGATTTTACCTCTTTGTATTTCAAATCTTTAACTTGGTTCCTGGGGTACTCCAGGGCACTTTCAGGTCTTTGTATAATATTTTTTGTTTCAGTCAGTGTATGCTTAATTTCTGGTTGGTCCTTTTTCATATCCTTGAGAGTCTGCTTTATATCCTTGAGGGTTTCTTTCATTTCCTTGTAGGACTCATTCATTTCCACGTTGGTCTTAATAATTTCTTTGCAGCTCTCGTTTATATCCTGGAGGGTGTTGTTCATTTTCTTGTAGGACTCACTCATTTCCTTTGTGGTCTTGCTTATTTCCTTATAGGCCTCGATCTTTTGTTGGAACCTCTTAAAAAACCCTATAACCGTGGTTCTGAATTCCATGTCCAGTCGTTTTTTTTCCTCCATTTCTTTCACATCTGATTTCTTTCCATGTTGCTGCATGGTGGCTGCTTCCCTGAGTTGGTCAATTAGCTTTGTGAGGTAGACGTGCTACAAGGGACAGTGGCTCAGCCTCCCCAGTTACCTGAGGTGGATATGGGCTGCACAGTGTTGCTGAAGTTAAGTTCAGTTAATCGTTGTTAGCACTTGGAGGGTTGACCTCCAGGCCAATTGTCTGTGAAGCTCAGCTGTGCTCAGGTTGGGTGGGCGGAGTCTCCGGGCCAAGCAGACAGCGTTAGCTCCGCCCTATGCGGCCCCAGGGTGTCTGTGCCGGGGGCAATGGCCGCCAGCACCTCTGAGAGAGAGCCGCTGCCGAGCTCCAGCGGCTGCCGGTTGCCGGGGAATTCAGACTTTCCCAAAATGAGTCTGCATGCGCAGTGTCTCACCCAGGGTCGTAAAACAAAGCAGTCTGACCATTTTCCGAATGAGAGACAAGTCGCGGTGTGCTCTCTGCGCTGTCACACAGCCGAGCTTTTCGTGCAAGCTGCCTTTCCACAAGCCAGGAGACCCGGCAGCACCCGAGCTTCGCGTGCCCTCCCACTGTCCAGTTTTCACCCCGTGTGATAGTGGGTTCTCTGGACTTCGCCCAGAGCTGGAGAATCAGCCCAGTAGGACACCTTTGTCTCCCTGTTCGAGAAAACTGGCCGGTTTTCAGCTGCCCGCCCTCTCCGCCGCGTGCGCTCCAAACCTCTCTCCGGGCGAATCTTTCAACGCCGTCCGCCGCCGCTCCTCCGGGTCACAGTGTCTTATCTTCACTTTTATTTGTGGAATTTTCACTCAGCGAGCTTTCTGGTGATTCTGGAAGGTGTTTGTTCTTTCGTTAAGTTGTAGTATTAAAATTGCTGATTATGACGGCAAGATAGGTGTTTTGCCTTTGCCGCCATCTTAGTTCTCCCTAAAAGTATTTTTTAAATAAATAAAATAAAATGGTACATTTTATGCTGTCTTTTTAACGTAGTTGAAATTACTTAAGCCTGGCTGGTGGAAGTCAGTGATTGAGCATCGACCTATGAACCAAGAGGTCATGGCTTGATTCCCATGGTTTGATTGCCTGAGTTGTGAGCTCGATCCCTAGAAGGAGGTGTGCAGGAGGCAGCCAATCAATGATTCTCTCCATCTCTCTCTCTCTCTCTCTCTCTCTCTCTCTCTCTCTCTCTCTCTCAATCAATTTAAAAAAATACTTTAGGATGCCTATAATAACATTATATTTTCTGAATTCTTTGAAGTCATAATCAGGATTATAAATATAACATTTTGAGTTTTAAAGACTTTAACAAAGATATTTTATGAGCTGATTGGCAGCTTATGACAACAGCTCAAAAAATGAAATGGGAGCTTTTGAAAAATTGGCTGTTTGGCACCTGTTACTGCAAAGCAACATGAAGATGGATTTGGCTTGTGCCCAAATCCTGCCCTGTCCCAAAGCATCCAATTCTAAGGAACCTTCACCAGTGCCTGAGATTTATGAGCCTGAAGAAAATGATGGAGTTTGGCCAGGTATGGCCCAAGGGTTGAGTGTCAACCTATGAACCAGGAGATCATGGTTTCATTCCTGGTGAGGGTACATGGCTGGGTTGTGGGCTCCATACCCATGGGGTAGGGGTAGGGGGGGGGTTGTGGGAGACAGTTGATTGTAACTATTTTCTCTCTTTTCTGCATCCAGTTCAGCTAGAGAGCGGGTCCAAATCCTGAGTGGAGGCCGCTGGGGATTGAAAAATAAAAGAAAGAGACAAAACACAGAGATAGAAAGAAAAGCTGAGGCTGGTGGACCGCTGCCCTCTTCTGATGGAAAGACAGTGACCCAGAGCTGATACAACATGTTTATTTTATACCCCCAAATACCAGGAAGTTTCACCAAAAGGTACAAGACAAAGGAGATTATTTGCATTCTTGAGTAGGCCCTGAGCATTCTTGGTGCTAGGCTGGATTTAGATATCAAAACCTACTTCTCCATACCATGGGCTGAAATGAAGGTCAAGCTGACAACACCCTTGCCTATGCCACTGGGTTCAGCTGACTCAAAAGAATGCCCATGTGCCTTCCCAGGGGGTCCTCTACAGTTGATCAATGATTCTTTCTCATCCTTGATGTTTCTATCTCTCTTCTTCTCCCTTCCTCGCTAAAATCAATAAAAATATTTTTTAAAAGAGAAAGAAAACTATGCAACCTTCCAAATGTTATCTGCTGAGACACTCCACATGAAAACTGTCTCTCCTCTCCCTTCTTCCAGAGATCTGCTTATTCAGAACAGCCCTGATTCTTCCACCAGTCCCAGAGGAATACTACCCACTTATGTAGAATAGAACAATGAGGAAGGGGGAGATCAAGAAATGGGAGATCAGAACTGTCTTCGCACAGACCCAGCTCTGTGTACTCAATGGGAGATTTTAGAGACAGAAATGTCTCAGCCTCACCCTGGCATGTTGGGTGTTGTCCCATGTACAGAAAGATTGCCTGTTTGATTCCTGGTCAGAGCACATGCCCAGGTTGCAGGCTTGATTTCTGGTAAAAGGCATTCAGGAGGCAGCTTGTTCTTATGTCTATGCTTCTCTCTCTCTCTCTCTTCCACTCTCTTTAAATTCAATAAAAATATATTTTTAAAATACTGTAAATGTCTCAGACTTCCTTAGGCAGTGGCCATGGTGGGACAAGAGGATCCTGTGCAGAGGAAAATTCACCAGGACTGGGAGCACATTGAAATCATCACCAGCAGCATCAAGAAAATTATGGGCTTTCTCAACTCATTCAATATGTCTTGTCGTTCAAGACTCGCAGCACTAAATGAGAAATTGACAGCCCTTGATTGGAGAATAGAGTACATTGAAGCAAGGGCGACGAAAAGTGAGACTCTCACCTGAAACTGTGCCAGACTATTGCTGGGAAGTTGCCTTACAGAACACAGGCCTATGTGGGAAAGGTCCCAGCAGCCTTCCACTCCTTCCTCTCTCCTTAAAGCAACAGGACTTATTCTTGTTTTTCTTTATTCAAAAATGTGGCCTTTGAACTCTGCCATATTCATCTGGCATGTGATATGACATGTGAGGACAAGTCCAGGGAAACTCTTAAAAACATTAGGCATTTTATCTTTTCAGTAACATTTTGTAGAACTACTTGTCATTGTACTAGTATTTCAGGCACTCAGAGCCAAAAGCCTGGGCCTCTTTATTAAGGTCCTCCCCACCTCTCTCTTTCTCTCTCTCTCTCTCAGATTTTCCTTACAGTTCTTATTGCCTCTGCATTGATTCTATAAACAGTCTTTTCTCCTCCTTACCTTTGTTGGGAGGTAGCAGATAGTCCTGGCTGAGAGACTCATGCCCTGGCAAGGTGGCTGCCAGAGAATGTTGTTGCTAATCTGCTAGTTTTTTGTCCTTCTGGGGAGGTCAAGGTCAGGTCCCCACTTGGCTTGAAGGTACATTTTCAGATTTTTCTTTCTGTCACTTGGGGTGTTTGCCTCTGATATTTCCATAATAATCGCCTCAACTTTAAAAGAAAAATAAATAAATAAAATGTCTCAGCCTCCAGCAGATGCAACAACTTTCCAACATCCTGAACCTTAGCTACAAGCAGGTTAAGACTTAGTTCCAGAATCAGAGAATGAAATGCAAGAGGTGACAGAAATCTGGCCAAAGAATAGCAACCGTGTGACTCAGATGAGCTCAGCAACCAGAGGACCTGGGCCTCTCTTCCTGTTACCAGCGAGGCCCGGGGAACCTTTTGGAAACTTTCAATGTGGAGCAACTAGCCTGCAGTAACCTAATCTGGAGCCACCATTCTTGGAATAGCCCTTCTTGGACCTATCACTCCTGGAGTAGGAAGACCTGGGCCCCCAAGACTGAAACACCCAGGCTCAGAGCAACCAGGCCTGGAACAATCAGTTCTGTAGTTATGGAGGGGGACCCTGTAGGCCCAAATTCGGTTCCAGCAAAATTCTGTCAGTGATTTGGAGCCACCTTGGATGCAATACTGCAAAACCTTAAGTATTATAGTAACCGGCAAACCATGGATGTATTCCCAGATTACTCCATGAACAAACAGCCTGACTCCACAAACATACAGCCATGAACACAGCGTGAGGATGGATATACTACAGTTGATCTTAGCCCAAAGGCTGAGAAGCAATGACAATGAGTATGTTATTCAATCTCAATTTGGGCGGTGGCTGTATTACCTCTCCTAGGATTCCTTTACACATCTCTGCCTTGACATGCTGCATCTTATTATGCCTATTGTCCCTACTGGAGGGGTGGAGTGGGGGATATGACTGGAAACTGATCAAAGAGGTTTCTGCAGCTTTGCTGCTGTAGACAAATGATAAAGGATGTCTCTGGCTATAGATGATTAATATAATGCTATTTTGGATAACTCTAGGATCTAGAACCTTAACCACAAGAATAGAAAGTAAAAATACTTTTAAGTGTTATTCACATTTTCTGGGCTTGGGAGGCTTGTTAAAAACCTCAGTTCAGACTAGGAGGTAACAGTTCGATTCCCAGTCAGGGCACATGCCTGGGTGTAGGCTCAATGCCCAGTGTGGGGCATGCAGGAGGCAGCTTATCAATGTTTATCTCTCGTCATTGATGTTTCTATCTCTAGCTCTACCTCTCCCTCTCCTTTCCTCTCTGAAGTCAATAAAAATATATGAAAAACAAACAAATAAAAACTCAGTCCAGGTGAACGGTTAAGCTGAAACATGCTTTGCTGGTTTCCTCTGCCCTGTTGCTATTTTACTACAATACTAATTTGTTTATTATCCAAGTATTTATAAAAGATATTTTTATTTTGCTGTATCATGGCAATAATATCAGTTTGGCTGGTTGGTTTATAAGTTTAAATACAAGTAAATAAAACTTTTATTTTACCACTTAAAAAAACAACAATGAAATGAGACTTTTCCTCTCTCAGTCTCTTTCCCTTTCCCCACCCTTCCATCCTTCTACTCCCTATGCCTTCTGATCTGATTGGGAATAGTGAAATAAGGTTTTTAACACAGCAAACATGGACACTGAAAGGAAGCACACACAGCAGCCAGGATGCAGTAATTGTCAAGGCAACAAAGGCTTGTGCAGTGAGTTGATGTAGGAATGTGACACCTGAAAGCATGGAACGAGGGATTAAAAACACACATGGTGGTGAAATAATCCAAAGGAAAATCAATTGCGAAAAATAGAAAGAATCCCAAGTCTAATTTACAGAAAAGATCCCTTTATTAACTTTTGGTCAAGAATATGTTTGTATATTTTCAGAAAACAACTCCAAGACCATATGGATTCCTGCAACAACAAGGAACTGACAGGTCTATTCCAACTGCGAAGACAGTCCAGAGATGGAAGACACCGATGACACCTTGCCATTCTAGCAGTCAGCAGCTATGTGTTCTGCAGGTGGTCCAGGTCCAAACCAGAGAGGGTGGAACCTGCATTGCCACCATCCAGATATCATTGCTGACATGTACACATAAGGAACTATTTGACATTGAAACTGGGACTCAGAACTGTTGGACGTTGAAACTGAGACTCAAACATTTTTTTGTTCTTATATATTTATTTCCAGTTTGCAGATGCAAATTTTTTTAAAGAAAAGAAATGGGGGGAAAAGATAGATACAGAAGCAAAAAGCATTGAACAGACTGTCAAACTGCAGTGGGAAGACAAGGGAGGTTGGGAGGCGGGGGCTGTAAGAGATCATTCGAAGGACTTTATGTATGCATGTAAGCATAACCAATGGATATAAGACACTGGGATGGGGGGGCAGGTGCTGGGAAGTAGGGGAGGCTGGAGGGAGATCAATGGGCGGGGGGGAAAAGGGAAACATATGTACTACTATTTGTAATACTTTAAAGAATAAAGACATTTTTTTTAAAAAAAGAAAGTAAAGAGGAGAGAAAACCAACACAATAATGCATTACCCCTAAAAGCAACCAATTACTTTTGAGACTCATGAAACATGACTCAAAATTATCCATTCAAGGGAAAAAGAGGGAAGCATTTACCTTAGGTCTGTGTCCTCTTTTGGACAGAGGTTGCCACTTGGAGAGTTAACTTTTGTTTGGGTAGCCTGCCTCCAGGGGCATCCCCTGGGTCTGCATCAGAGAAGCCCTAGCAATGCTGGAGAGGCTTTGGTCAAGACAGCACAGCTGGAATAGGAGGCTCAGGTGTCCCTGGGCCATTTTAAGAGGCATCTGAGACAATGTCTGCTCTTCTTATCCCCAACAGTCCCCTGACCACAGTAAGCCTGGAGAGATGGGTTATTCTGATGGAGGTTAGGGAGAGAGATCTCACTGAGGTAGACCCCTGCTGCCTTCAGCTCCTATTATCCAGACCTTTCTTCTCCAAGAAAGTTCCTACACTGGGGATTGAGCCCATAACCCAAGCAAATGCCCTGACCTGGAATTGACCTCCTTGAGTGAACTGGGGTTTTTAATGAGCCTCCCAATCCCAGAAAAGGTAAATAACTCTTAAAAGTACTTTTACTTTCTCTTCTTGAGGATAAGGTTCTAGATCCTAGAGTTATCCAAAATAGTATAATAGTTTAAACTCATCTCCTAAAGAATGTTATAACAAACAAGAGGCCCAGTGCATAAAAATGCATGCACTCCAGAGGGGGCGAGGGTGGGGTCCCTCAGTTGAGCCTGTGCCCTCTCCCAGTCCAGGACCTGTCAGGGAATGTCCACCTGCTGGCTTAGGCCCCCTCTCTGGGGGATCAGGTCTAAGCTGGCAGTCAGACATCCCTTTGGCAGCTTGGAACCGTCAAGGGCTGTCCAACTGAGAGCTTAGGCCCACTCCCAACCAAAGCCGGACATCCTTAGTGCTGCTGCAAAGGCAGGAGAGGCTCCCAACACAGCTGCTGCACTCGCAGCAGTCAACCCAGCTTGTGGCTGAGCAGAGCTCCCCTGTAGGAGTGTATTAACCACCTGGGGGCAGCTCATGTGTTGAGCATTTGCCCCCTGGTGGTCAGTGCACATCATAGCAACTGGTTGTTCCTGGTCTTCTGCCCTTAGGGTCAATTTACATATTACCCTTCTATTATATAGAATGAGAAAGAAAAAAAATCTCAAGGATGGCACACTGTACATGCACATTTATATTAAAGACATTTATTGTGTTATCATGAAAACGAAGGAAATCACCCTGTTGAAAAATGTTTATACCTTGGGATTATACTTTTTTTTAATGTAAGTGGCAATATCCTTATGTTGCCAAGCCATCGTAGCTTAGTGGTTGAGTGTCAACCTACGAACCAGGAGGTCCCAGTGTGGGGCCTGCAGGAGATAGCCAGTTGATGATTCTCTCTAATTATTGATGTTTCTATCTCTCTCTCCCTCTCCCTTTCTCTCTGAAATCAATAAAAATATTTTAAAAACATATGTCCTTATGTACAAAAAGGTAGGGGTAGTCTGGAAAAATTATGTAGTTAATATATTTTTATATATAATGTTACTTTTATCAGTTCCCTGTTTGTATTTTAAATTGTAAGAGTTAACAGAGGTGCATGCAGCTGTTGTCACAGGGCATGGAGACCAGGGAGCCACTAAGGGCAGGGATGACAGGAAACCAAGGCTGACTGCTCAGCCCTGAGATTCTGCCCCATCCAAGCTGAGCACAGAGGCTCTCACAGCATAAACACAACTGACTCTCACAGCCAATTGGCCTGGAGGTCAAACCCTCCCAGCAATATCAACAATAATTTAGGCTTAACTACAACAAGATTGTACAGTCCATAAGGGGGTGAACCAAGAATATCCACCTCAGGTAACTGGGGAGGCTGAGCCACTGTTCCCTAGAGGACGTCTACCACACAAAGCTAATCGACCAACTCAGGGAAGCAGCAAAAATTCGAAGACAAGGAAACAAATCACATTTGAAATAAATGGAGGGAAAAAAAACAACAATTGGACATAGAGCTCAAAACCACGGTTATAAGGTTTTTCAAGAGGTTCATAGAAAACGAGACCCTTGAGGATATGAGCGAGCCCCTGGAGGATATGAAAAAGGACCAACTAGAAATTAAGCATACACTGACTGAAATAAAAAATACTATACAGAGACCTAAAAGCAGACTAGAGGACTACAAGAAGCAAGTCAAAGATTTGAAATACAAAGAAGTAAAATCCACTTGGCTGGAAAAGCAAGAAGCAAAAAGAATCCAAAAAATTGAAGATAGTGTAAGGAGCCTCTGGGATAACATACCAACATCCGAATTATTGGGGTGCCAGAGAGAGCAAGATACTGAAAACCTATTTGAAGAAATAGTGACTGAAAACTTCCCCCACCTAGCGAAAGAAACTGACTTAAAAGCCCAAGAAGCACACAGAACCCCAAAATATAGGAATCTAAAGAGGACCACACCAAGACACATCATAATTAAAATGCCAAGAGCAAAAGATAAAGAGAGAATACTAAAAGCAGCAAGAGAAAAACAGTTGGTTACCTATCGGGGAGCACCCATATGATTGTCAGCAGATTTCTCAACAGAAATGATGCAGGCCAGACAGGAGTGGCAAGAAATATTCAAAGTAATGAATAGCAAGAACCTACAACCAAGATTACTCTACCCAGCAAAGCTATCATTCAGAATTGAAGGGCAGATAGAGTGCTTTGCAGATAAGAAAAAGCTAAAGGAGTTCATCACCACCAAACCAATATTATATGAAATGCTGAAAGATATTCTTTAAGAAGAGGAAGAAGAAAAAGGTAAAAATATAAATTATGAACAACAAATACACATCTATCAACAAATGAATATAAAAATAAAGTGAATTGATAGTCTGATGAACAGGATAAACTGGTGAATATAACAGAATCATGGGCATAGAGAGGGAATGGACTGACAACTCTTGGGGAGAAAAGGGGTGTGGGAAGTGCAGCAAGAGACTGGACAAAAATCTTGCAACAATGAGAGAGGACAGTAGGGAGGGGGAGGTGAGGGTGGGGGATGGGATGTGTACAGGGTGGAGGGGAGCTATAGGGGGATAAAACTGGGGGAACAATGTAGTTAATAAACTGAACAACAAAAATTAGAAAAACAAAAACAAAACAAAACAAACAAAAAAAAGAAACTAGGCCTGATGGGAATGGCAAGAAATATTCAAGTGATGAATAACAAGAACCTACAAACAAGATTACTCTACTCAGCAAAGCTATCATTCAAAATTGAAGGTCATATAAAGTGCTTCACAGATAAGAAAAAGCTAAAGGAGTTCATCACTGCCAAACCGGTATTTTATGAAATGCTGGAAGGTATTCTTTAAGAAAAGGAAGAAGAAGAAAAAGGTAAAGATACAAATTATGAACAACAAATACATATTTATCAACAAGTGAATCTAAAAATCAAGTGAATTAAAAATCTGATGATCAGAATAAACTGGTAAATATAATAGAATCAGGGGCATAGAACGGGAATGGACTGACAATTCTTGGGGGGAAAGGGGTTTGGGAGGTGCAGGAAGAGACTGGACAAAAATTGTACACCTATAGATGAGGACAGTGGCGGGGAGGTAAGGGCAGATGGTGAGATAGGTACGGGGAGGAGGGAGGGGAGCTATGGGAAGGAAAAAGAGGAACATTGTAATAATCTGAACAATAAAGATTTATTAAATTAAAAAATAACAATAATAAAATAAATTGTAAGAGTTAAGTAAATCTGTTCACATTTAAAAACTCATTTTAATGGTTTTTATTAAGAATCTTGGCATTGACCTCATTTCAAAGTAATCATTACAAAAACTGACATTGGAAAACTTGAAGACGTCTATCATAAGAGAGTCATTTCCGAGATTTCAGTCAGAAAATAACAATATTGAGAGGTATCGGTGAGGGACATTTATTTATTCAGTGAAGTAAGCACTTGTCCTTTGTATCTTAAATGCTTGTCCTTCCCAGGTACCTGACAGAGTCATATCAACTGTCACTCCGTGGAACAAAGTTCATGTCCTATTTTAACTAAGTGTCTCTTCACAGTTTGTATACTGAAACAAACACATGCACAAACATCAAAGCTATAAAATTTGTGATGCAAACACTGATAAACTGCAATGAGAAACAGACATATCTGCAGTTACAATTAGAAACTTCAACATCCCTCTCTCAACAATTGACAGAACAACGACATAGAGACTCAGGAAAGATATAGAAGAACTCAACAAGACCATCATCCAACAACAGAATATATATTCTTTTCAAGTACCTGTGAAACATATGACAATATAACTATATCCTTTTTATAAAATTGAAATTACACAAAAAAAGAGTCAAAATAGAAATCAATAATGGAACACTTGAAAACTAAGCAATATGGTTCTAAGTAATACATAGGTCAGGAGAGAGAAACAAAATATATGTTGATTGAGCTGAATGAAATGAAAATACAAGATATCAAAATTTGCGGTGCTGAGAGGGAACTGTATAGCACCAAATTAGAATAAAGGAAAAGTCTCAAATCAATAATTTAGACTTCTACATAAAGAACCTTTAAAAAGGCCCTAGCCGGTTTGGCTCAGTGGAGAGTGTCAGCCTGTAGACTGAGGGGTCCCAGGTTTGATTCCTGTCAAGGGCACATGCCCAGGTTGTCAGGCATGCAGGAGGGGGCATGTAGGAGGCAGCCCATCAATGATTCTCTCTCATCATTGATCTTTTTATCTCTCTCTCCCTCTCCCTTCCTTTCTGAAATCAATTAAAATATATTTTTTAAAGTACCTAAAAAAGAATACATTACAATAAAGGAAAAGTCCCATAGACATCAGAGGGATAATAAGGAACTAAGTTGACAACTTAAATGAAATGGACCAATTCCTTAAAAAAAAAAAAAAAAAGCTACCAAAAATCAGTCTACATGAAATAGACCATGTGAATAATTGTATAAGTATCAAGGAAATTGAATTTGTAATTTTAAAACTCCCTAAAATGAAATCATCAGGTGCATAGAGTTTCACTAGAGAATTCTACCAAACAGTTAAAGAAGAATAACACCAATTCTATGCAATCACTTCCAGAAAACAGAAGAGGCAGGAATATTTCCCAATTCATTTTAGAAAGTTGGCATTGTCCTCCTGATACCAAAACCAAATAAAGACAGTACAAAAAAAGGGGGAAGGGGAATGCTCAAAACCAATATGTCTTATGAATATAGATGTGAAAACTTTAACAAAATATTAGCAAATCAAATTTGGCAAAGAATTATTCAGCATGACTAAGTGGGGTTTATTCCAGGGATGCTAGATTGATTCAACATTCAATTAATGCAATACATCACATCAATAAGCTTAAGAAGAAAGATCACACGATCCTATCAATAAATGTAGAAAAAGCATTCGACAAAATCCAAAGCCCTGTATATTATTCCACTGTGTAAATTGTATTTATCAATCAATTCTTGATGGACAATGAGGTTCTTAGAACTGTGATGGAGGTTGAGTAGTATATGCTGAACTTCTACAAACTGAACATACACTAGTAACCAACACTCAGGTCAAGAAACAGCCATAGTTGGTTTGGTTCCGTGGATAGAGCATCAGTCTGCACACTAAAGGGCCCCGGGTTGGATTCCAGTCAAGGGCACATGCCAGGGTTGTGGGCTCAATGCCCAGTGGGGGAAGCATGCAGGAGGTAGCTAATCAATGATTCTCTGTCATCATTGATATTTCCATCTCTCTCTTCCTCTGCCTTTCTCTATGAAATCAATTTTAAAAATGTTTAAAAAAAAAAAAAACACCCAGAAGCCTTCCTCCTGTTCCCCTCTAGTGACTGTGCCCCAAGAATGACTAATATTTTTATTTCAAATATTATTTAATGTTTAAACATAGTACCTGACTATTAATTGTTATTATTGCAGTCAGAGGAGATCTCAAGTTATCTTTCTGTGTCAGGAAATCATTTATGATCAATGAAAATAGACCCTCACTATTGAGAAGAGCAATTATTAGCACCCTGAAATCATTATACAAGGGTGGAGCTGGGGTCTTGCTGAGAAGTCAATCACTTTAAGTCACTCAGAATAACTAAATAAATATTTGTTATCTAACACGACGATTGATACTTTATTCTAAAAGATAAACCTGACCATCTTCTTGACATTGAACTATTCTGTTAAGAAACCAGGGGGCTCCCAGATAACAAAGCATTCTAACAATACACAAGCCTTTCAGAATTGTGGCTTCTCTATTTTTTTTTCCCCTGTGATTCTTTACCATTTTGCTCTCTCTCTCTTTGTCTAGAGAAAAGAATACTTGAATTTTTAAAATTTAAAATCCCACACACCTTGAGCATCCTCGTCTTTGGCTGTCCGTATAGAAACCAAGGCCTCTCGAGGCTCTGACTTTAATCTTCAAAACCCAGTGTGTTAAAAAAGACACTTTGCAGTTTGTTGAGCTCTATATTCAGATCAATTGGAACCATCTGCTTTACTTAGGATCTTTCTAAAAACAACCTTCAGATGCTTGTTATTATCGTGTTTATAATAAAAGATTTTAGCGGGAGGCAAGGAATACATGTTTCGATCTGAGAAGATCCTGTGAGATTTTAGACTATCTCAAATGTGAAGTCTTTCTATCTCCATTTCATTCACAATAACAGACCTTCTGGTTCAGAAAAATTTGGAAATGAGTTATGTAACACTTCTATTGTAGACATTTTTTATTGAATATACCAGAGTGATATTGGTTAATAAAATTATATAGGTTTCAGGTATACAATTCTATAATACACCATCTGTATACTGTATTATGTGTTCATCACTCCTATTACCATTTATTTCCCCTTTACTCTCTTCTACCTCCTCTCACCTCCCCCTTTCTTTCTTGTAATCTCCATACTGTTGCTGTATCTATGAGTTTATTTATTTATTTTCTGCTTAATCCCTTTCACCCAATGACTTCAGTCAAATAGCATTGAAGGACTGCTGCTCCAGGATGAGCAATTGCTCATCTGTACGCTCCTGTCTAATCAGACAGACCCACCCCTTGATAACCTCTGTTGTATCTATGAGTTTATTTTTTTTTTTCTGCTTAATCCCTTTCACCCAATGACTTCAGTCAAATAGCATTGAAGGACTGCTGCTCCAGGATGAGCAATTGCTCATCTGTACGCTCCTGTCTAATCAGACAGACCCACCCCTTGATAACCTCTGTTGTATCTATGAGTTTATTTTTTTTTTTCTGCTTAATCCCTTTCACCCAATGACTTTAGTCAAATAGCATTGAAGGACTGCTGCTCCAGGATGAGCAATTGCTCAACTGTACGCTCCTGTCTAATCAGACAGACCCACCCCTTGATAACCTCTGTCCCCAGACTTAAAATGCCTTTTCCCTAGTTTCTTTGATGATTAAAAAAAATACTTGTGGAAAAGCATCCGATAGATTATTGACAATAGTGGAGGGGAGTGATAGGGTTGTCAGGGGAGATGAACTACAGAAATATCCTAATGCACAGCCCACATTTCCCTCCTGGTCACAGGCTGGGAAGAGTGTGATTAGCAGCTGAGAGCTCTCAATGAGGAAAAGGAAGAAATGTCTCAGGACAAAGGGCAGGGGAAGCAAGAGTAAATCAATTGCCCTAGCTGGTTTGGCTCAGTGGATAGATCATCAGCCCATGGACTGAAGGGTCCTGGGTTCAATTCTGATTAAGTGCACACACCCAGGTTGTGGGCTCAATCACCAGTTAGGGGCATGCAGAAGGCAGCCAATCAATGATTCTCTCTCATCATTGGTGTTTCTATCTTTCTCTCCCTTCCTTTCTGAAATCAATAAAAAATAATTTTTAAAAAAGAGTAAATTGATTGATCCTGTCTATTGATTATGTCTGTCCTCTCTTATTCCCAGTCATTTAATATATGGTTAATTGTATTATTTGTCAGGTGATTAAAATTAACAGAAGAATATTTAACATTTTGCTAGAGACAGGAGTTCCTTATGACTATATAAACTTTGCTTTAAAACTATATATATAGATATATCTCAGAGATAGGATTGAGGTACTTCTTGTCTATTTTCTCAATGGCAACAGAGCAACTATAAAAGTTTATAAGAATAAAAAGATTGTAAAGCAAGGGTCTCTTCTGAAAGGTGGTATTTGGTCTACAATAGATGCCCTTTGTACAGGTGCTTAAAATTAACAGAATATGAAATAAGAGCTCACATGGTAACTTTTGGCTGCCTTCCTAGGTGTTCAAATAGGAAATGAAGTTAGATATTAATATTTGGCCTCCTCTCTTGGTCAAGCAGCAGGCCTTGCAAGTGAGCATGGGAGGGTGAAGCTGGCCAGCAGCCACAGTTTTGGGGTCCAAAGCCTAAGCGTCAGTTGAGGTAACCTTGAGAAACAAAGCTTACATAATATCCGTTGAAAGGCTTTAACCTGAAAGTAACAGCATAGTGAGAAGTGATAAAATAGTGATTGTGTCTGGATTCTGAGCCAGATCTGGGTTCAAATCCTAGCTTTGTCAGTTAACTAGCTATATGATCTGAATAAGATATTTAAGCTCCCTGTATCTTAGTTTCCTTTTTCTTCCAAATTGTACCACACCAGCACAGTGAAGGGTTCGGCAAGCCTGAAGGAGGGCCGGCAAAGGATGAAGAAAAGACAGACAAAGAGAATAAGCTGGGTCCAGGTGAATCTTCTGTGCTTGGCTGAGGCCACAGAACAGATCCAGACGGCAAGCTGAGCCTTTATTTTATAGTCAGAGGTAAACAAGGTAGTGGTCACCATAATTACAATGTTCTTATGAGTTTCACTTGTTTTTGGCAGCACTTGCTGTACTTCCCACAGCCCATTAGCTACCCAGGAAAGATCTAAGGAGTAGTCATAAGATCAAGCTTAATTATGCTAAGAGGGCTGTGCCCTCTAAGCTGGGACTTGTTTGTAGCTTTGCCAGCAGGTCAGTTAGAGGCTTAACCCTATAACCTCTCCCTATACCAAATGAAAGAAATTATAAACCTACAGGTTTGTTATAAACTTTAACTACATGAATTCATTTAAAGTACTTCAAAGAGTGCTGAGAATTCAGATTGATATATGGCAACAAGTAATAGAACCCCCTATGCAAACAAACATTTAAGAAATGTGTTATGTTTGTAACAGGAAGCCCAGATGGAGAGTGGGCGTCACCCTTGACTGACTGAGCAGCACAACATTGTCATCACCTCTGTTCCGCAATCCTGAATATTGCCTTCATTTTCAGACGGGTAGAAAATGGCCACAGAAACTCTGGCCATCACGTCAGGAATAGGATGTGTTTCTTTCACTAGCCTTCTTTTAAAAGAAAAGGTTACCATTCCAGAGAAGTTCCTCCTCAGACTTTTTCTAATGTACTGGCCAGAATTGATCTATTGGCAAAGGGAATGAATGGGTTATCTTAGACCAATCAATTTCATCTTGGAGGCTGAGCAGTGAGGTTCACTTCCCCTCATTGGTTGGAAGTGAATGCCCAAATGGTGTTTAGGTTCCATCAGGAACTCATCCTGAAGGCAGTGGGGGAATAGTAGAGAATGCTTACTGGATAGCCGACAAACAGTGACTGCTACAATAGGGTGGACAAACAGCAAAAACTCGCTGCAGGGGCAAGATAGTATGGCCCAAGAGAGTTGAAGAGGCAGAATCTGGAGAGTGCCATTTGAGGTAATTTACCTTCTGAAAGAGGGCTGTTTAAAGACCATGGCTAAGAGAACTAAGATGGCGGCAAAGGTGAAACACCTATCTTGCCGTCATAATCAGCAATTTTAATACTACAACTTAACGAAAGAACAAACACCTTCCAGAATCACCAGAACGCTCGCCGAGTGAAAATTCCACAAATAAAAGTGAAGATAAGACACTGTGACTCGGAGGTGCGCTGGCGAACAGTGTTGAGAGATTCGCGCGCAGAGAGAGGTTTGGAGCGCGCGCTGCGGAGAGGGCGGGCGGCTGGAAACCAGCCAGTTTTCTCGAACGGGGAGACAAAGGCGTCCCACTGGACTGATTCTCCAGCTCTGGGCGAAGTCCAGGGAACCCACTATCATACGGGGTGAAAACTGGACAGTGGGAGGGCACGCCGAAGCTAGGGTGCTGCCGGGTCTGCCGGCTTGTGGAGAAGGCAGCTTGTGCGAACAGCTCGGCTGCGTGACGGCACAGGGAGCGCACCGCGACTTGTCTCTCATTCGGAAAACCGTCAGTCTGCTTTGTTTTATGACCCTGGGTGAGACATTGCGCATGCGAAGTCATTTGGGGACAGTCTGAATTCCCCGGCAGCCGGTGGAGCTCCACAGCGGCTCTCTCTCAGAGGTGCTGGCAGCCATTGCCCCCCCCGCACAGAGCCCCTGGGGCTGCATAGGGCGGAGCTAACGCTGTCTGCTTGGCCCGGAGACTCCGCCCATCCAACCTGAGCACAGCTGAGCTTCACAGACAATTGGCCTGGAGGTCAAACCCTCCTAGGGCTAACAACAAAAAGCTGGGTTTAAATTCAAAAACACTGAATACAACCCATAAAGGATTGCAGTAAGAGTACCCACCTCAGGTAACTGGGGAGACTGAGCCACTATCCCTTTGAGGATAGCCACCACATAAAGCAGCCACCATGCAGAGACATGGAAAGAAATCAGATGTGAAAGAAATGGAGGAGAAAAGATGACAAGACATAGAGTTCAAAACCACGGTTATAAGGCTTTTCAAGAGGCTCCTACAAAAGGCCGATCAACTTAATGAGAATTACCAGGAAATAAACAAGACCAACCAGCAAATGAATGAGAATTACAAGGAGATGAATGATACTTACAAGGAAATGAATGAGACCCTCAGGGAAATGAATAAGACCTCTGAGGATACGAACCAGACCCTCACAGATAAAAAAAAGGACCAACTAGAAATCAAGCATACACAGACTGAAATAAAAAATATTACACAAAGTCCTAAAAGCAGTCCAGAGGGCCACAAGAATCAAGTCAAAGATTTGAAATACAAAGAACCAAAATCCACTCAGCTGGAAAAGCAAGAAACAAAAAGAATTCAGATAATTGAAGATAGCATAAGGGGCCTCTGGGACAACCTCAAGCAAGCCAACATCCGAATTATTGGGGTGCCAGAAAAAGAGAGAGAGCAAGTTAATGAAAACCTACTTGAAGAAATAGTGACTGAAAACTTTCCCCACCTGGTGAAAGAAACTGACTTAAAAGCCCAAGAAGTACACAGAACCCCAAAATATAGGAATCTAAAGAGGACCACACCAAGACATATCATAATTAAAATGCCAAGAGCAAAAGATAAAGAGAGAATATTAAAAGCAGCAAGAGAAAAACAGTTGGTTACCTACAGGGGAGCACCCATACGATTGTCAGCGGATTTCTCAACAGAAACGATGCAGGCCAGACGCGAGTGGCAAGAAATATTCAAAATAATGAAGAGCAAGACTCTACAACCAAGATTACTCTATCCAGCAAAGCTATCATTCAGAATTGAGGATCAGATAAAGTGCTTCGCAGATAAGAAAAAGCTAAAGGAGTTCATCACCACCAAACCAGTATTATATGAAATGCTGAAAGATATTCTTTAAGAAGAGGAAGAAGAAAAAGGTAAAAATATAAATTATGAACAACAAATACACATCTATCAACAAATGAACATAAAAATCAAGTGAACTGATAGGCTGATGAACAAGATAAACTGGTGACTATAACAGAAACATGGACATAGAGAGGGGATGGACTGACAATTCTTGGGGAGAAAAGTGTTGTTGGAAGTACAGCAAGAGATTGGACAAAAATCTTGCAACAATGGGAGAGGACATTGGGGAGGGGGAGGTGAGGGCGGAGGGTGGGATAGGTACAGGGTGGAGGGAAGATATAGGGGGATAAAAAAAGGGGAAACAATGTAATTAATAAACTGAACAATAAAAAAAAAAAGAAAGAAAAAAAATGAAAGACCATGGCTAAGACCCTAACTAGCTTGGCTCAGTGGATAAAGAGTATGGCTAAGTCTGCAAATGGGGAGAAAACAGTGAAGTACACCAACTACACTTAGTCCCTCTTCGTTCTTCTTTCATGGGTGAAGAGGAACCAGATGATCCTAAGATCACTTGGAAAGCTTTAGCCCATTAGGAGCATTATAAATAAGATGTATTGATGTCAAGAATTGTGAAGTGCTGCCAAAAACAAGTGAAACTCATAAGAACATTGTAAAATGTTATAAAATTTTGCCCTACTTGCAAGCCAAGATGTTAGTCCACCACAAATTTGTGGATGTCAGTGGAAGGACTGATACTCCTGGGTCAAAGGCAAAGGACTTTATTACTCACAGCAATAGCAGTAGCCAAAGCATGAGCATTTGTCCTGGTTCCCCAAGCCCCAGATCCCAAAGTATGACACAGAAAGGGCCAGGTGACACCTGCACATATTAATGGGTTCCATCACAGAAGAGAAATCCTGAGCTTAAAGAACCCAAATACTTTATAAAGAAAAGTAAGTCTGCCTGCTCCTGCTGCAAAATAAACCTTGTCTTTATTTTACTAGACAATAAGCATGTTTATCTACACCGACTTGGATTCTGAAAATTTTTCCATGAGTATACTATTCCAATGGCCACTCTGATTAATCTGAACAATAGAGAGACCAAATTAGTTCTGTTTGTCTCACACAGCATTTAATTAAATTGTTATCAATAGAACTCTCATCAGCAGGATAAGGTCAACCTGCAGTAGTGAGCTCACCCATGCTCCCAGGGAGCTAGACCCAGGCAAGTTGAACAAATCCCATATATCTTCAGGCACTACCTTAGAATGTTGGGGGATTTTGCTTAAGATTCTATATTGATCTTTCTAATTGGTCTCAGACATTAAATCCAGATAGAGCAGGATATATCAGTGATTGCACAGGCTGTGTCTTAGGCCTCAAAGAGAAAGTCTAGGAAAATTCTCTAAAACATGACAACCTTGACTAGTGAGATATGACAACTCAAGTCAAGACTAATTTTAAACCACCTGCTCTAATTGGTGACTCCTGAGATAGGGATAACTGCCCAAAAGTTGTGCATAAATAACAAGTAAATTATCTCTCTGTGAATCTCTCCCAAGGAACCAAAGATAGCTTCTTTTTGGAAAGATTTTTGCAATTCTGAGGGCTACATGCTCTACTTGTAGTGTTTCTCTGAACACTTGAAGATTTCTTATGATCACTGCTAAGTTGGAGTCACTGTATTTTCAGAAGGAAGGAAGGTTAATGCCTGGATTCCACAAAAGCAGTACAGTCCCAAGAGTGTGCATCATGTTCATGGAGAAGAAAGTGTTGTTTATAATTGTTGAGAGACCCTATGTAGGACCTATTTCATTTAGGGGAGATGTTGACAGTGTCTCCAACATAACCTCCTGGCCAGGTAAGCCTTAAAATTCCCAACTCAGCTTAAATAGTTAAATTTTGTCTTGATTTGTAAGACTGTCTGAGGGCAGTCAGTCCAACCTGTCTGGTTGGTCCATACCACCAGCTGGGTGGCTTTTGTTCATTGAGGGAAGTGACTTGGTGATACTTATGAGAATGGGGGTGGGAAGATTGTGGGATGTGTAGAAGTTGGAGCCATCACCTGCTATTATTAACTTCTCAGTGAAGTTAAGGGACCTGGCAGTCAAATTATAGTCAGAGCCAACTGGCAGAGGATCTGCAGCCAGGTAAATCCAGGACACTTGCAATGGTTTGGGAAAAATCTCACCAGAGTTTTTTTCCTTTGTAAGGAAGGGTCCAGGGGTGATTCTGACAAACAAAGATCATTCAAACCCCTCTGAAGTGGTCTCATCTGAGGTGCTGTTCTTGTCTGCCCTCCATTGCTTAAAAATTGGTGCATCTAATTCCAGTACCTATATCTCACCTTTTTTTTTTTTTTTTTACAGTCATCCCCTAAGCACACTCAGATATTTTAAGAAGAAAGGTCCAAGTGTGACTTGGATATTATTATAAAAGTTATAGAAACTCATTATGACCCCCACATTGGTTTGTGTGGGCTGTGTGGGGATTTTGTGACCATCTGCTCAACCAAGTGGCAATTCTTCTTATGATCTAGGGTCATGTCAATCCAATGAAAGAATTCAGGCAGCAGAACCAGAATTAAGTTAAAATCTTCCAGGCTCTGTTTTGGCTGGGTTGTCATCTGGAAGGTCTACCAACCAGACTGGCCTTAGGGTTGTTTTAGGGGAGAGATAAATACCACCTACCCTTTTTTTCTGATCCTTACCCAGAAAGCAGCCAAAGGAAAATAGTATTTTTTCTGGGCCCAGTGTTTTCAGTGACTAAATGGCCTTATTAAAGTGCATGGACCAGGAGAAGCTGAGGGAGGTAGAGTCAGAAATATTTTGAGTCAATTTTTAAGGAAGCCATTCCAATGCCAGGTCAACATTGTGGTGCAGACGCGAGTGAAAGACCACTGAAGCCCAGACCAAATTAAAATTTAGGGAGCCTTTATTAGCCAGCCAGCCTGGTGACTACTCAGCCATTCTCCATTCAGGGAGACCAGAGAGCAGTCCAGACCCTTTGTGCAAGACCACTTTTAAACATATTAACCACATCCAGTTTTTTCAGAACAAGCAACCCAAGATAAAACAGTTTTTCCCAAGCAACGTCAGAGTCATGCCATTGACGACCATGTTATTCACAGGATCATCCTGTTCCTCAGAATGCTGACAGTGTTCTATTTTGCAAGGCCTATGTGCTGGGAAGGAGCCATGAGACTATATCTCAAGGTTTGGCCTGGTGTCAGCACTGACAACTCTATCTGGAGCATAGTCCACGGCCTCAGTAGTGCTCAAAAATTCCCACGCTCTAACATTCCCCACTGGTTTTTTGTACATGAGTCAAATCATTGATTCTTTTGGGTCATTGTTGGTGAGGGAGTTATATTGATCCATGAGGACTATAAGCTTGATAGAATTAATTCTCTGCTGAATAAAGTCAGTGGGCCTGTTTAAGATAAGGGTGAAGGCAGGTGTGATGAAGCCACGTCGGGATCCCATCGACCTTGACTGCTGTGGGGGTGGTCCTTTGCAGGTAGGAATCAGTCCTTGTGTGGCAACTTTCTTTAACTAAACTGTCAACAGGGTGGAATGATGGACGCGATCAGACATACTTCTGGACTGCTTTCTGTGTGGACTGTAAAGCCTTAAGAACTTGAGTAAAGAGTGGTTACACATTTCAACTTTTTTAGATTGAGTTTCCACGTAAACTGGTGAGGTGGGTAGACCAGGGTTTGGAAGAGTCTCTAGAATCTATAGAGGCCCCACTGGTTTTAGGGAAGCTTCCTGGAGCTGCTTTATCTGCGGCCTCGTTCCCTCTTGCTTCTGGAGAGTCCCCTTGTCTCACATAGGTAGAGATGGAAAGATTTAATTACATCTGGTAGTGCTAGTTGGCCCATTGTCCTTGCTCTGCTCATATCTGTCTAACTGCCTATTATATTACCTCAAGGATCCTGGCTCTGAATTCTAGGGAAAATCACGTTGGTGAACTCTTCTAGCTGCTTCTTGCTGAGGCAGGTTGGAAGTTTCTCTCAGAGTCAAGAGATCCTTGCTGTCTGTCAGAGGGACAATGAGGCCTGGGCACAGAAGAACGTGGACTTGTGACCTGGTGGAGACAAATTGTAACAAATGGTCTGGTGGCAAGGAAAGAAAACCTTTCAGTTTTAATAACTTCTATTGAAATAGAATCTTTCTCCTCAAAATTACCCCCATGTTTATCAAAAGAGCCAAATCAAGACTAAATTATCTGTTGTATTTAATTTGGCCTGATTGTGTGCATAAACATAACAAGAATGGCAACTGACTACCTTTGCTGCAATTTCATGATTGAATCTTAATGTGCCCCATAGGGCCAGGAAGCCAAGCCATCCAGCTGCCATCAGGCCTGCCTGTAGTATCTGCTGAGTTAGTTGAAGTCCTCACCTGCAGTGGCTCTACCTGGACCCATGTCCTAGGCTTCAAGGCCCATCTCAGCCCTTTTACTCATAGTGGCTCAGAGTGTACGGGGGTCCCGCAAGGACACAGAGGCACCCTTATTGCTCTCCTTCTACTCTGACCAACTGCCAGGGTATGGGCCTGATGCTCCAGCACCAGCTATTTTCAGGGCTACAAAGCAGGATACCAGGCTTTCTCTGTGGCACTCATTGGCTTCAAGTCTTTAGAGTTCAGGCAGGACTCTTTAAAACATGACACTCCAGTAAATGTTTCGACTTAATAAAACCATTATTGGAAACCCGTCTTACTGAATTTATGCAAAGAAATGTAAACAGGAGGGAGCATGAAAGTTTCATCTAATTAATATTATACTACTAGTGGCCCGGTGCACAAAATTCGTGCATAGAGGGGGGGTTCCCTCAGCCCAGCCTGCACCCTCTCCAATCAGGAACCCCTTCAGGAATGTCTGACTATTGGCAGTCAGAGATGTCTGACTGTTGGCAGTCGAACATCCCTCTCACAATCTAGGAACACTGGCTCCTAAATGTTCATGGCCTACCTGACTGATCGCCCCTAAGTGCTCCCCTGCTGGCCTGATTGCCCCTAACTGCCTCTACCTTGCCCCACAGCTGGGACCCAGGCTTAGATCAAAGATAACAAACTATGCCCCCTGGGCTTTATGCCTATTTTTGGTCAATGAAGGGGAAAAAAAGAATGTTATTTTGTCACATGAAAATTATGTGAAATTCAAATTTTAGCGGCCATAAGTTTTGGGACACAGTCATCCCATTCCGTTGGGCTTTGCATGCTAGGACTGCAGAAGTTGAGTATTCCAGGCAATGTATAGCCCACAAAAATTGAGCCGCACTCTGGCTCCTTAAGGCAATGGCATTTGGTCTCTGCCCTAGATAAATTCTGGGGTGTTATTATGTGCAATGTGCATACTGTAAAATATAGGCTTATAAAATGAAAACATTTTACTTCAGTGTTCATAGTCATTTTAAAGGGCACTTTTATTTGTAGCAAATTCAGTTTTCAATGGATTTGTAGAGTCCAATTCTGGGGGACAGACGCCGTGCACAGGCGGTCCCGGCAATCTGCACAGTGCCTGCTCCAGCCTCAGGGGGCGGGGCCCAGGCTGGGCGGGGAGCCCAAAACCAGGCTTCGCTCGGCTCTCACAGTAGTAGCCATGGTTCTGACAGCTGCGGGGGCGTAGTGTCCTCCAGCAAGGGTTTTTCTTGTTGGCGGCCAAGGGACCTCTCTCCTGCAGTCCAGGGTCACCGGTCCCCGAAGCCCAGCAGCGCAGCCCTAGTCCCCTCCCTTCTCCGCCCCCCATCTGTCTCCTCGCTTCCTTTAGCTGCCCTCCTCCCTGCTGCCTGTGCCATTCCTCCAGTGGCCCAGTCTGCCCACCCCGCCCTGAAGGGAAGCCACGAGGCCGGTGGGTTCTCACGGGGCTCACGGGGCACGGGGTAAGTGGGGCCCTGTGCGCACTTCCCCACCTGCATTCAGTGTGCCGGGATCTGGTGGCAGCATCGGCAGTACCTGTGGAGTGACTGGTGCTGGTTCTGTGGCAGTGGGGAAGGAGGTGGCAGCGGTGGCTGGTGGGGCTGAGGGCAGCAAAGATATGCAGGCAGCCCGCCAGGGGGAAGAGGCATTGGCCTGGGGAGCTGACGCCATGCACCAGCAGTCCTGGCTGGCCTGCAGCGCCCCACAGAGTGGCAGCGGAGGCATGAGAGGTGGGGCCATGTGGCACATGGCCCCGCCCCCACTCCTGATTGGCTGGTAATGAGGAGGTACGGTCACATTAGCATATTACTCTTTTATTAGAAAGGATCAGCAGCTGAGGTGAGAGTACAAGGGGGAGGAAAGGTTCAGGGGACACAGAGGAAAAGAGTCTTTCCCTTAGATGAAGAGCACTTGTCTTTTGAGAGAAAACACGTGGTTTGGCTCTGAAGTCTGAGCTAATTGCATCACCAGAACACGGAACACAGTAGCATTTCAAGGGCTGTGTATCAGCTGGAATGCTTTAGATTGCGCGCACGCGGGCGCACACACACAAACTGACCTTGAGCTAACTTAATAATGGGATTCATTCATTTACAAAACAGAGAGTCCAGAAGTTGTAAAGATCCAGCAGGCTTAGAAGGAGAGGTCCTCATTGTGGTAGGTGCAAGGCTCTCTGATTATCCATGATGCTCTCTGCTCAGCTGGGCTTTCTCTTGATAGCAAAGTACCTTGCAGCCATTCCACTCTCACCAGGACCAGTGGCCCACCCAAGAACAAAGAGCATCCCTTTTCCCAACCATCAAGCAAAAGTAAACACCAGCTGAATACATGGAAAAGTCAAGTTCCCTTACCCTTGTCCCTACAGGAAATGTATTTTTCAGCTGAAGTTGGATCACTCCAACTTGGGTCACCTTTCCTGCCCTGGACTGTTTGACTTAGGCTTGGGGAGGTACCCACCTCTGCACCTATGACTGCTGCCACTCTGCACTCCTGGACTCCTCCTCACAAAGGAAAAAAATTCTGGTGAGATTTTCTCAAACCATTGCAAGTGCCCTGGATTTACCTGGCTGCAGATCCTCTGCCAGTTGACTCCAGCACCCACCAGTGGGAAAATCTTACCCAAATCCCATAGCTGAAAAATATATTACCTGTAGGGAGAGGGGTAAGGGAACTTGACTTTTCCATGTATTTAACTGGTGTTTACTCAGTACTATGTGCTGGACACTTTTCTTCACCCAGGGAATACAGCAAAGGACAAAATGTGGGAGGTCCCTACTGTCATAGGGGTGAGGAGAGATAGAAAGGACACAGACATAATTAAAAATAAACAAATATAAATAAGCTAAGTAGGGTAAGAGCTTCCAGGACTGCTGAGGGTTGGGGGCTGTTATTCTACAGAGGATTGTTGGGAAACCTCTCTGGAAAGGTGACATTTGAGAAGCCATTTAGAGGAAATAAGGGAGGGAACCATGAAGTGGAGAGAGTGAAGAATGCACTAAGCAAGCACAGAAGGCCTGAGATGGGAAACTGCTTGTTGAATATGAGGAACAACAAGGAGTGAGGGCTGAGAGTGAGGGGCCTGCTAGGCCATGGTAAGGACTGTAGGAACGGGAGCTAGTGAGGAAATCAACCAGGTCTTTTAGGAGCAGGGGACTGATTTTTAGGCTGCAATGGTTCTGTAACTGCCATTTCCACTTATTCCTTACCACAGGGCTCATCTCCCATGAAAGGCCAGGGGACTGATTTTTAGGCTGCACTTGGTTCTGTAACTGCCATTTCCACTTATTCCTTACCACAGGGCTCATCTCCCATGAAAGGCCACGAATACCAGATATTTGCTTTCCCTGCCTTCCTACAGCTGGGGCATGAGCAAGTAATCCAAATTCCCCAGTGTGTTTCCATGAGTTGTAGCTTATGGTTAGACAAATTGGAGAAGGGAGAGATTGCAAGCCACAAACCAGCCAGGAGGCTTTTGCCAAATTCTAGGACAGAGGTAAGTTATGTCTAAATAGCAGTAATAGTCATAGGACAACAGATGCGGGTGGACAAGACTGCAATGACAGAGATGGAAGTGACAGGTTCTGGCAACTGGATGTGAGCAGACAGGGAGAGAGAAGTAAGGTGAGGAAGTAGTTAGAGAGTGGCATAGCCTAGAGCAAGAGCAGTCGTGTAGTTAGAGAAAATGACTTCACTGACATAGTGGCTGTTCATTTGACATGGAGCACATCCACACGTATGGGGAAGGAAAAAGACTCCCATCTTTGGGGAAGAATATCTAGAAGGCAATAATAGAAACTAATCAAATTCATTCACAGATCTAGTCTTTGTAACATGTGATTTATTCTGCCTGGGATGCTTGCCACCTAGCAAACTCCTATCCATCCTTTTATACCCAATTAATTGCCACCTCTTCTGTGAAACCTTCTTGGATTACCTTGAGGCAGAATTAGTTCTTTTATTGACACCCACTTGCCATCACTTACTACACACAATGCATTGTAATTCCTCTGTTCCCTCTTTAGTACTAGACTGCAAGGTGCACTCCTGGGGGCCAGCTTAATGCTCTTTGTATCCCTGGCATTTAACACTGTGCATGGAATAAAATAGGTAGCTATCAAATGAGTGATGAATGAATGAAATATTGATAATGGGGAAAAAGCAGAGGTTGAAAGTGGTAGCAGAAAAGGGTGAAAATTTTTAGACATTTAAGTCAGAATATTGAGACATTCCTAGAGATGGTGGGAGAAATGAATCTGTCTTTGGTAACTCTTAGAAGGTTCTATATGTGGAAGGAGGAGATATAAATATTTAAGCTAATACCAAATAGGAAGGAGAATTACATTCATTACCTGAGAATAGCTTAAGAAGAAAGTGCAGAGACAAACAGATAAAATGTTAAATGACATTGAAAGCCAGAGCCCACGGAGAACCTGAAGATCAGGAAGTCATGAGACTCAGCCTTTTCCAGGTTTGGGGGGGAAACATAACAATGACGTTTTATGATGCAATTATATGTTGCAATCATGAAAAGCTTACATAGTTGAGACTGATCTTCCATAGGACTCAACGTACTAGAAAAGGGTATTTTTCTGGGAGCTGATCTTGCTGCCAAAGCCAATGGCTTTTTTTTTTTTCTTCTTGTGTTCATTCTTCTCCACCCATCTCAGGACAAGTGGTAACATTAGAGTTATACCAGCTATATTACTGCTTGTATTTTCTCCATTTTATCTAACGATTTCATAGTCTACTCTGTCTCCATCCATGGTTCTTAAGCTAGGAAAATTTTGAGCTTCACCACTGTCCACTTCGTCCAAAAAGTGATGGTCACAATTTCCATTCTTGAGGTTAAAACTTGACCTTATCTATGTATTTCGTATTTTGCCCTTCAGATTTACGCAAACAAATTCATGTTGGCTACCTTGTGATTCTTTGGGCACTGGCTAGCACAGCGGGAGAGCCGCTGTCTGCAGAGTTCCGGGCAAAGGGCAGGATCCCGGAGCTGCTGTTCACAGTTCCCTGACGTGCCACATGAGGGTGCCAGAAGACTCCTTTAGAAAACTTGAGCGACTGCTTTCGGTTCTGTTGAAATTGTACCAAAAAGAGTCACAAGATGGGGCCAACAGATTCCTTTTGGAAACCCAAGTGGCCAATCCTTCCTTTGGTGTTTTCGTTGTAATAAAAATAGCATATGTTTATCATATTGAATTGGAACAATACGACTCATGAGGTCAAGTGCAGACATTTCAATTCAACAGAGTCCAAATCTTTTTCTCTGTTCTAGATCCTAGTCATAGGGAAAACTGGAGGAAAAAAAATTTGCTATTAATCTATTGCTTTTAGTAAAAAGTAAATAAATAAATCACATTTCACTGGTGGTGACTTAGCAGCCCCGTCCCATAGGAAGGATGGGGTTCCGGGGATCTGCTATAAAGAGCACCAGTTTCCTGTTTTGACGGATTCCTGTGATGAAAGAGCTGCTTTGGTGACTCCCGGTTTCTTTTCCATGACAAGTTTCCACCTGAGCAAATGTGAGACAACTCAGGCAGCACAGCAGCAGCCTCTCTGGAGTCCTGGGCTTTGTTCAAAGAAAAGCTCAAAGTGTGATATTAGACAGACATACAGGGCTACGGGCTACCAAACCCTCCTGTCCCGGTTCCTGTCTCCTCCCCGGGGTCTAATCCTTTGCGGCCCAGGGCAGAGCCTGTGGAGCTGCACGTACCCACAGCGCACATTCCCATGGGCTGGTCAGCCCCCTGAACCGCCCTACCCCTACCCCCGAACCCCAGCTGAGGGACACGTGTTCAAAATAGCACAACTGAATCATTTCTGAGAGTATAATATAACAGCCACCAAAATGGGACTTAAGATCTTTCAGATGTCCCAAAAGAACTATTTGAATAGTGATGATTCCTTGGAAATTGTTTTCGCAACTTATTTGGTTCTCTGTCTTTCGTACTTAGGTAAAGGATGGTAGCTGAAGAATAACAATGGAGAGCTCCGAAGTCTCCCAAGTTTATCATATCAAAATTGCTGCGAGGGGCAGAGTAGAAGAGGGAGGAGGGTGAGAAAAGAAGGCAAGAGAAAGCAGGAGGGGATAATGATCAAATGACCTCTCTGTGCCTGCAGTCTCAGTGCCCACCCAATGCTAATTCATTTAATCTTCCAAAGAACTTAGCTGCTTTGGTGTTTTTGCCTTCATTTGTCAGGTATGCAAACTGAGAATTCAAGAAGTCATTTTTTTTTTTTTCAAGGTCACCTAACTGGTAAGAGGTGGACCCAGGAGTCAAACCAGATAGCTAAGAAATGCCAAGTATGTGGAATTTTAATAAAGGCTGAAAACTAACCATCCGCTCCCTTGACTATTTATTCTGTGGTTGTTGTCGGAGGAACATGTGGAAAACAGGTTATTTGCTCTCTTTTGCTTTGACTGAAGGGGCAATGACTACAGAGGGTAAGGATGTGACTTTGGCTTTACCCAAGGAAGGGACTTGCCTCCTGTCTAAGGAGGTCCCAGGATGCTGGGTGGTCTCCAGTTTAGAGTAGAAGCTGCCTCCATGCTCTGGGCCATGGCCTACCTAGTGACAACTTCCTGGCTTCCTCCAAGGTGGTAGTTTCCCTCCACTGTTTATTGATATGTTATAAAAAGAAAGTGCTTGTAAACAACTAGAGTGCATGAACAATCTAATTAAAATAATTAACGTAATAGCTTGTGAAAAAAGCAGTAAAACTAATTATTATAGAGCAGCTGTGTGGGAAGACGAAAACTGCAGACATTCTTTAGGTCTAACCTGCTCCTTTTGGCACAGAAAAACACAGACAGTTTGCCAGGTCTCTTCTGAGGAGGTGGTTCCCAACCGAGATTCAAACTTTTTTGCTCCTCTTCTCAACAGTTAACTTCCTTTGGGTGGCAGCCATATGCGAGCAACCCTCCAATGCCTCTCACTCCACATTGTCCCTTCTAGTCAAGTATCTAACTTTTTTCTTTTTAACTCAAATAATCATGAGAGTTCTGAATTTGAGAACCTCAGCACTGATGGGAGGGACCTGTAGATCCCCAGTAAAATGACCCATAGGGTGCAAGACTCTACTTGCATCCTATGCAAAGTAGTAGCTAGTAGTAGTAGTAGTAGTAATAGTAGTAGTAGTAGTAGTAATAGTAGTAGTAGTAGTAGCAGCAACAGTAGCAGAAGAAAGTGGTAGCTATGGCTGTACTGACTGCTGTCAGATACCATTTTATTTTTGTTCTAGGCTGTATCCTATCCCTTTAATGTCCCACTATTACTCATGCTATCCTTTGGAATCATAGAGAATAAGGAAAATGCCTCTTCTAAGTATTTGAGGGCATATGTGTGTCAGCTCATGCCTTTCTAGTTCTAGCAACAAACCTACTAGGTGTCCCACCCCCAGGAGTGGATCCCAGTTGAAAGGTCCCAGGGGAGGTGATCACCTGAAAGAGCTAAATGCAGCCCGCAGAGGGGAAGACCAAAGACTTTGCCAGGAGGACAAAAAGTCATATCAGAAGGGAAACGGGGTGAACATCAAGTTCAAAGATAGAACAGAGAACAGAAGAAACTATCAAACAACAAATGTGTTAGCTCAGAAAGTCAGGAGTAGATGGAGTAGATTGAGAAACAGTAAGAGGAATAGGTCCAGAAAAGCAATTCAGAACTGAAACCATAAATAGTAAATTCTTATAGGGGCTTCTGCCCAGTGATTCAAAGATATCCTGTGGCCATGCAGGCCCAGATACCCTCAGTGAAACAATGTCAATTCTTTATAATCCATTCCAGAATCTTATTGAACATCTCATCAAATAACTGTCATTAGTTGGTAGAATCACCTGGCCCTTGAGCATGGCCAGAGGCCGATGGAGGGGTTACTGCAGCTGGGAAAGAAGGATGAGCTCATTGATGAAACATCATCTACCTAGAGCCTTGAGGAAACTATTCAATCCATAGTGCAGGAGAGAGGTTATCTTTGGAAAAGAGTGGGGACTCTGTGTCCTTGGAAATGGGAGGCGAGGTTGTGTGGAGAGGAAATGGAATACGTGTTTAGTGGATAAAAGGAAAATAGAGGGTGAAGTAAGCCTCCCCAGCCACCATCTCTTAGAGAGAGCCAGCCATGTGGGACTGTGGTCTTCAGAATGTAAACCCTTCGAAGGCAATAGAGTGTCAGCCAGAGATGATGCTGAGGAAGGAAGGTGTATGTTCTTATCCTCAGACTGACTGCAATTTATTCATCGCTATTGCTGCTCTTAGTTTTCAGGTATTATCTCCCTTGATTTTTAGAACAATTCTTAAGGTAGGTTCCATGAAAATCCAATTTTTGAAATGAAGCAACCAAAGCAAAGATTTACAACTATGGAGCTGCACTTCAAACCCAGATTGTCTTACTCTGGAACACCTAACTTTTTCTATCACTCCTTACCAAACTTATGCTGTTAGCAAGCCTTGCTCTGGGTTCCTCAGTCTGTTTCCCACTCCTGGCTCCAGGCCTTCTCAGATGCTCATCCTGTGTCTGAAATACCCTGTCTTCCCTTGCCAGTCTGCCAAGAAAACCATTGTTCCAAGGTTTTCTTCTTGTGCACCTTTTCTGTTAGATTCTTTCTCTCTCTCTCTCTCTCTCTCTCTCTCTCTCTCTCTCTCTCTCTCTCTCTTTCTTTCTCTCTCTTATGTTTTTATTGATTTTCGAGAAAGAGAGAAGGAGAGAAAGAGAGAAAAACTGTCTCAACAAGGAATGGAACCAGTGACACTTTGGTGCATGGGACAAAGCTCAACCAACTGAGCCACACTGGCCAGCCCGAGGTCTTCTATTTGTAGATGAATTTGAGACTGAGATTCTCTTGCTCATGCATACACTGTACGATGCATATGCTTCTCTATCATTGGATGTCCAACTCTGTGGTAACCTTTGTGTCTACAACAATGTCAGCTCCTTAAGACTATTGGAGGCAGGGAGGGATTGTTTAATCTGCTCTTAAACCTTCCTTAACTGCCAGTCTCTATTCTATGATGCTAGTTAACAAGTTTAAGGAATATGTTGATGATGCCAATAAATGTTTATTTACCAGACTTCTCTATAAATACAAATGTCCAAAATACACTTCTCTTAAAATTAGATTGTTTTATTTCTGAACTCATACATATCTAGGCACTTGGTAATTTTACCCCTTAATGTTTGTAACAATTTTGTTTCCTCCCTGGTTCATTTCTAGAAATGTGCTAGATTTACTAGGCTCTGATTTCCCCTAATATCTCTTGTCTTTCCAAGGAGTCAACCCAACAACTACATTAAGGCAGCATTAATCTCTGCAGCTTTTTCTTGCACTCAGGAGTGCCTCTTCTTGAGTCATTTTAATTTATTGAAGGGAAATTCCTAATTGCCCTTCATTTATCACTCTTCTGACACTGTTTCCATTTCTAATACGTTTTATTGGCCACAGGAAGCCAAATTAAAATAAAACCTAGAAGTGCCTGAATTTTCTCTCTCCTACATCGTCACTTTAAAGAATCTTTTATGGTTGTGGCTCTTCCTAAGGCCAGCCTTCCATCACTGTCTACTTTAGATTTTCTCAGTTCGCTTTTACAGCCTGTCAGTATTGTTTCAAGGACCTCTCCTCCACCCCCCAACACACACACACTTAAAAAAATATTTTAAGTGTACTATTATATAAATCAAGAACCTTCTGTTTTTCCCCTGGTGACTTTTGGTCATCCTTATTCATTTATTAGTTTGTCTAAGCAGTTAATTTATTTCCTGGACACAGAGAATTTCTAAGAATCTTTAATTTGCCTTATTATCCACTTAAGCTCCTCAATCAGCCCTTTGTAATAGAATCTGGTTCTTCTAATCCTATTTAGCATCCTCATCTACTTTGTAATCATCTCTCCTCCTTTTCAATAACTAACTGCCTGGCTCATCCTCCTGCTTGCTTCTCCCATGATTTTAACATCTTGCCTGGCTAAAGTTGAGCTTCCTTAGCTTTCTTGCCAATCGATTTTTAAGAATGAGTAAACAACAATTTTATTTTGGGCTCACAGTAAATCTTTTTCTCTTGTGTGTGATAAACACATTGGCTGAAATTCTTACTTTCATAAAATTGTCCTTTTTTTCTATCACCTCCTACTACTGATAGGACTTTTTCTCCTCTTATACTTCATTTTGATAATCATATAAATTACTTTTAAACACCTTTATAGGTTTTCTTAAAAAAATAAAAATTCAGCCCTGGCCAGTTAGCTCAGTTGATTTTAGTATCTTCCCAATATGCCAAGGTTGTGAGTTTAATCCCTGGTCAAGGCACATACAAGAATCAACCAATCAATTCATAAACATGTGAAACAACAAATCAATGTTTTTCTCTCTCCCTCCTCTCTTGCTCTAAAATCAATGTTAAAAAATATTTCATTCTAATGAATACTTATTTTCTTAAACTAGCTATACTTGTTAATTCACACTTAGGCTGTAGATGTTTCTTGTGGTTTCTGATGGAAATATTTTGTTTACTAATCCAACCTTAAACTTTAGCCCTTTTTGGAGGATGGGGGCCAGGTTTTTCTAAACTAATCATAAAATCATTGCTATCTGGAATTGATAATATTTGTGTAACAATCTCAAAGAGCTGCATGAATAAAGATAGCTGCTTTGGAGTTTGACATCCCGAAGTATGAAAGAGTTAAATTATGAGCAGCAGCATCCAAACAATACAGCCCTGACAGAACCGAAAGAAAGCCAGCATTCCTAAGTCACAGCTCCCACTCCTCTCAGGCCCCACCCGCCAGTCCTCTTTTGTTGCTGGCTTGTTTCCTCTGATTGTAATTCATTCTGTATTCCTTCCTGCTCTTCTGTCTTGGCTAATTGTTCTTTTCCCACACTGCTGGGTTTTCATTTCCTCTAGTTATCGCCTTATCATCAATGTCTACACTTCCTCCACTCTTTCTAGCCTGTCTCCTGCTCACCAATGACTTTCAGTGACTCTGCAATGACTGCTCAATTTCCACTGGGCCTTAGTTTACCCATCGATAAAATGGGACTGTTATCTCTCCCTTTCCTCCTAAGGCGGCTGCATCAAAACCCAGTCATTCCAGGACAGTCTTACCAGCGCACGAAGGAGCACTGAGTTATGTCATTATATTTATGGATATCACAATTAGTTTCACTAGCAACGCTGGGAGCTGAAAAGCTATGTTATCCTGTGTGGTTCACTTTTCCCTGGTTTTTAAATTTATGAGAGAATCCAACGATATAAATTTTAATTAATGTTTCTGTGTGGCACACTAACTTACAATTGCTCTCTTAGAGCAATCTACTCTGTGCTCTAAAAATTAGGCTACACTTTGAGCAAAAGCACTCTCTTTTCTTTAAGGGAAACTTTTCTTTCTACCCTTGTTTCTTCACAACATGGTGTTGCCCTAGGAACTCCACCATAAGGCAGCCTCACAAGCCAAGTTTATGTAGGGTTTAATTTTTTTAAATGACAACCATGTTTTCTAAAAACCTATTCCCATTATTACATCGCAAGAGGGGGGAATCCAATATTAAATGTAGAGGAATTGATCCCTGGTGTAAAGAGGGGGACTCAAGATTGCTATTGTTTTGTTGGATTTTATTTTGCTCTTGCAAACTTGCTCCTTCTTTTTCCTCACAGTGCCTGGGGGTTGAGGAGGTGGAGTGGAGCCTTTGTTTTAAGACGCTGGTTCTGATTACACCTGACAGGGCTGAAATTTGATTCCCACAGAGTTTACTCGCACCTTATCTTCTTCCACCAGTGATGATTACGCCAGGAATGCAGCAAAAGTCGACACAGTGATTCAGTTTGTGTACAGCTGAGAATGATAACAAAAATCAAAGTTCATTTTTTCTCTTGAAATCAGCTCCTGGGGGAGTTCTCCCTTCCATCTTTTTTTATATTGGTCAACACAGCAAGTTTTCTTCTCAAGGCTGAATCTTCAGGCTCCTGGCTGAGATTCTCATAGTTCAGGAATAATCACATTTAATACAAAAAAAAAAAAAATCTGCCTGAGAAAAAGACCCACATAACCTGAGCTGGAGCAATGATTTTGTGGTATTTGGATTCATGTCTGTAAAAATATTTGGACACCAGATGGTGGATTGTTAGGCGCATTTATCCCAAACTAAAAGTAAAAAAAAATAAAAAATTCACACATACAAAATATGGCAGGGGGAAAAAATCATCAGTGCATTTTTTTTCCAGCCATGAAAGCAACAGCTAAAACAATAAGATTACTGTGTTGAATTCTTAATGCGTTGTCAGGAATAAAGACTTCAAGTAGTGCTGAAAATATTTTCTCCCTCTGAATAAGTACAACTCACTTTGACAGCTTACCAAGTGTACATATTTTCTAATAAACAAAATAGTCCTGCTGGCAGAGGAAGCTATATGGGGTGACCTATCCCCTACCTACATAGGACTGGTTTGGGACGGAGCCAAATTAAACACTGAGCAAACAGCCTAGGGCCCAGTCTTTAATCCAAAATAACTTTTACTCTGCAGGTTGGTTTTGTTTTTAACAGTCAATTTTCAACTATCTACTCTAATGGGTGGGGAGGCACAGGATGAATAAACCAAAACAGGATAATAGAAAACTAAATTTATATTTAACTGTGGAATGTATGATATGTTTGTGGGAGGGTTGTTATTTATGTCACACGGTGGTCATGCTTCACGGGGTTCTGGCTGTCCATTTGTTGTTTGTGCTAGAGCCAACGGGAACTGTTTTCTGAAGGAAATCTGGCTCTTGCCCATGGGTACGCCTTAGTCTGCCTTTCCACAGAGGTAGGCCTATGCAGGCCCCTGACCTGCTTAGAAACCTATGTCTTTACAAGTGGATGCCAAGCTCTTACTAGGTCTGCATCTAATCAGAAATATGGAGTTTCAACATGTCAGGTCCCTCGCTAACAATTTATTCTTGATTTCTCTGTTGCTTGCAACTTACCAAATCTTGGTTGGAGAAAATGAGATTTATGAAAGAATGCAGTCTATTGTTCCTTTTAGATATTTTCAGCGAAATCAAATCATATAATTTGAACTACATCATTTGTTCCCTCAAAGAGATGAATTTTTGAGGCTGTCCCTTCAGGCTCGGTATTGAACACTCACTTGCTTTAAATGTTGACACCACTTCTTTTGAGGATGTATGGGGAATAGGTCTTTCAGGTCTTAAATCTTCTGAGCCCCTATAATGTATCTTGCAGAACACCAAGAATCCTACACTGGCATGTTTCCTTCACTGCTCAGAGCCATAATTTGGTCCTTCCTTAGTAACTGCTTGAGTCCCAACTGTAATTGCTATGCAGTGGCTTTTTTTCTTGCATCACTTTTTTATGGTGGGGAGCTCTCCTTGTCCCTGCCAGTTGCTAGTGGGAGGGAACTTCTTGATCTATCTCAAGAAAAAGAATTTTCTGAGACTCATACAAGAGGATGAGATATCGTAGAAAGCTTCATTTCTGTGGAATTAGACATCTAAGTTCCAAGGTCCCATTTCCCTTCATCCCATAATAGAAGCATAGCTGTGGCTTCAGTGGTGTTAGGATTAAAGCTGCTGCCCAGAGTTTCTGTTCCATGTGTGCATCTAACCCAGTGTCAGACTATCTTAGCTATGTTCCCCGTGGCACTCCATTACCTTATTGCGTGTGGGGTTCACAGGGCCATGTGGCTATGGAGAGAACATGGGCAAATGTAGGGAAGCAGGAGCAAAACCAAAGGAACCAGAGAACCAAAGACAAGGGTACCAAGTGAACGAGCTCCTTTGTCCAGGGAGTTATGTGTTCCCAAATTATCCTCAGCTTTCATTGGCCCTGCCCCATCTGGCCAATGATCTCTGTTTCCAGGTTTGACTGGCAGGTATCTTCCCGGCTTTACTGCATATGCATCTCTCTCCCCTTTTTTTGATTCCTACCCCCAGTGATCTGTGGGTAATGGGCTGGTGATTTCCTGAGGAATGTAAAACTGCAGCTCCTTGATTAAGCTGCCCAAATGGCCATGCTTATAATCTTTGGTTTCTCTTTTGCTCATTCCTATCTACACTAATAAAAGAGAAAGATGCAAATTGACCATACCGCCACAACGCACACCAGCCAATCAGAAGTGAATATGCAAATTAATCCACCAAATATGGTGGGTTGATTTGCATACACAGGCACGGAGCAAAGACTAAAGGCTCTGACCAGAGTGAAGACTGAAGACAACTGAAGCCTGAAGAGGCTTGGTTTCTCCACTGCGGCTGGAGTGAAGGCCTGGGTTCTTAGTGCCAGAGGAAAACTGGTGACAGTAGCCAGGAGAAGGAACTCCTATTGCACCAATCTTCAATGGGCCTCTAGTTATTAATAACTAGCTAATTATAACAGTATCAACTTTACTGTCATTATCTATTTGCTGTGATTTATCTCCCTTGTTTCAATTATATTGCATGATTTTTATGTCCCCCAAAATGCATTTGGAAATGAGGCAGGGATTAAATGTATATATGTATCATTCTTGTGGTATATCTGAGCAAACATCAAGAAAACACTCCTGGGAATACCCTGAAAAGTATGACTGCTTATAGGGGGAAATTTAAGGATGTTTTAATTATCCCAGATAATTGAGAATTGATATATAATGACAGCTACTTTAAATTAATCCAAGGCATGGGGGAAATTGAAAGACATGCTGATCTTAGACTTGAGAACCAAAGGACTTGTATGCATGCATATAAGTATAACCAATGGACACAGATACCAGGAGGGTGAGGGCATGAGCGGGGGTGGGGTGAGAGGGCAGTGAGGGATAAAAACACATATGTAATACCTTAATCAACAAAGAAAATTAAAAACAGAAGAAGAGGAAGTAAAACTCGCTGTTGGGTAGGATTCTTCTAGTAAGAAAACCAGAACTCACAAGAAGTTAGGAAGGTACCAGCTAACCCTTCACTGAGTAAGAGATCGTCCTAACGGGTTGAACTCAAGGCCTACTTCATCCATAGGGAAGGTTAACTGTGCTGAAACAATGAAGCAGGGAAGGAATTTATTCTTAATAACACAATTTAATGCTTCATCTCCTTTCTTTATCTTATTTATTATTATTATTAAACACTAGGGCCCCTGTGCAGAAAATTCGTGCACTGGGGGTAGGTGGTCCCTCAACCCATCCTGCCCCCTCTCACATACTGGGAGCCCTCAGGGGATGTCCAACTGATGGCTCACCTCCAGCCTGCCCAAGGCCTAAAGCCTCACCAGAGCCTCTGGTGAGGCTTTAGGCCTTGGGCACCCAGCCATCACCCTGCTCAGCTCAGCCCCGGCTGCCTGCAACCACCTGGCCCCGTCACCACTGCTGTTTCATCTCCATCCCCTGGGCCTGGCACTCGCGCCACTTGGCCCTGCCCCCGTTCCTGATTGGCTGGTAACATAGCCAACCAGGAGCTAAGGTACAGTCACATTTGCACATTTCTCTTTTATTATATAGGATAAGTAAGTAATAACTTGATCCTTATTTCTACTCAAATAATGATATATGATACATGATAATGAAGCTTATTTATGAAGAGAAAGACTATCAAATACATTCATCAATGTTCCTGGCACTGAGGATAAATGAATAAGCCAGAATCCCTGTTTTCAAAGAGCTCACCCCTTTTTAGCCCTTTTTGTTTGTTTCTTTATTCACACAGTATTTATTGAATATCAGAATGGAGGGTTAGAAGAATTATTGTGGGAGGGCAGTGGAGTTATAATGATTTGGGGGACAATGCAAGCCCGCCTGAGGAAGTAGCATTTAGATTGAGACCTGAAGATGAGGAATTGGTCCAGAGACCAGGGATGGGAGAGGAGAATGCTGAGTTGGTGGAACAGTATAGGCAAGCCTCTGAGGTGGGAGATGGCTAGGGTGGCTAGAGAACAGTGAGGGAGAGCCAATGAGCAGGAGAGAAGGTGCCAAGGTACCAGGTGAAGTTATCCTTTAGAAGGCATTTCCTCTTCTCCCGGAAGAGACCCCCAAAACACAGTCATAGCCCTTTGCCCCCTTCAAGTCTTTGCTCTAGCCTCCTTCTCAATTAGACCTGTCTTGACATTTCCATCTAAATTGAAACAGCCCTCTTGCTCCAAATAATTTCCTTTACATCTATCACCTTCTAACATAGTACTAGTATAATACATTATTTATTATGTGTCTTGTTTGTCCCCTACACCCCCTCCTATGAGCTTCAGGAAGTCAGGAATTGGTGTCTGTTTTATTTAGTGATATATCTCCAACATCAAGAACAGGGCCTGGCAGGTGGCAGATAATCAATCACTATTGAATGGGATGAAATGGAAAAGCAATAAATATTTTAAGCAGGTGTGTGAACTTATTTTTATTTTGAAAGATAATTCTGGATACTGAGTGATAAGAATCCAAAAGAAACTTTTCTGAATTGTTCTCAATTCCTGAATCTAAAGCCAAGCCTTTGGCTAGGAAGATGTTAACCTTCTTTCCTTTCCTTTTTAAGTCACCCAGGTAGAGAAAGAAACAACATAGGTATTATGGAGGCTTTAGGCATGTGGGCAAGAGCCACAGAAGGAAAGCCACACACTCTATCAAGTCAGGTCAAGCCAGAAGCACACACCGAGAGCATGCCTACCAACAAAGCCCAAAATAACTGGGATCAATTAAATGACAGGTTACAAAAGGTGTGTTTGTGTCTTCATTCTCTTTGCTGAGGCTTGCTACTGCCCTGAGGAAGAAACTGTTTACTTTTCATATCAGGCTTTTTTTTTTTTTCTTTTCTAAGTTTCACTCAAAAGCAAACAATTTGTACAGGTTAACTTTTCTTAAAGAAGTCTATTGAAAGAAATTGCCTCAGGATGAGACATTCATACTCCATTAAGAGGAGATTTATTGGTTATACAGGCTTAGAAAGCCTATTCTAGGCTCATTCATTCATTCAGCAAATATTTATCAAACATTTTCTAGGTACACGGCCTTGCAGGGGAGTTGAAGGTGCAATTCTTATAGAGGTTCTTTATAAAGATTACCTGCTAGTTGAGGAGTTGACCTATGTGCACATGAAGGTAAATACAATCAACAACATTAAATGTGGCCAAAGGCAGTTTGTCAATAAGGGCTAAGCTGGTGGTGGAGACCAGAAGTGCAACAAAATCGCTCCTCAAAGCCAGTGTGAGTAGTTTCTACTACCTCAGTCACACAAGAAAAAAAATGTAGTGAGTTTTTCTAAGGCTGAGTGTACTGCTTTGGGGAAAAAATAATTGTCATTTTTCTGAGATTATGCCTTTTGTGCTTTTTGAGTTATAAAAATTTTTTCTTTAGTAAGATCATTTTGATGGTACTTTTTATAAGTCTTTATTTTGGAAGAAGAAAAACTTGGCAATCCTATATTGGACTTCATTATTATTTTGAAAAGTCTTTCTGGCCCATTAAAACTAGAAACTGCTGCTATTTGGGGAAGCAGGATTATAGCAAGCAGGATGGACAAGGAGGGGTCCCCGACTCAGTGGGATAAACTGGGTAGGATTTTGATGGTCAGACTGGAGGCAGATGGACATCCTATTAATTCTTGGCACATCTTTATTATGTTGGGGTAAGCCACTTTTTGTGAAGATGATGTAAACAAAAGCAAGAGATGACAATTGAGACAGTCTGCTTGAAGTCTCCATATGTGTCTGTAAGTGATTATCAGGAAATAAATTTGAAGAGTAGAATTGAGGCAGATGATGGAGAGTCTTGAATGTCCAAATAAGGAGAGAGACTTTAGAAAAGTAGGCAGCATTTTATTTATTTTTTATTTTTATTTTTTAAAATATATTTTATTGATTTTTTACAGAGAGGAAGGGAGAAGGATAGAAAGTCAGAAACATCGATGAGAGAGAAACAACGATCAGCTGCCTCTTGCACCTCCCTCCCGGGATTGTGCCTGCAGCCAAGGTACATGCCCTTGACTGGAATTGAACCTGGGACCTTCCAGTCCGCAGGCTGAGGCTCTGTCCACTGAGCCAAACCGGTTTTGGCGGTAGGCAGCATTTTATTGAATAGTTTCAAAGAGGAAAAGTAACATGAAGGAATATAATTTTTAAAAGATTAATCTTAATGTAAATTATAGATTTTAGATTATAATAATGGGTCAGTGTAGGTTCATCAATTGTAACATATGCACCACTCTAGTCGGGGGTCTTTTTAGTGGGGTAGGTAGTGGTATCTTAGGTGAAAGGAGTATATGGGGACTCTGAACTTTCCACTCAATTTTTCTGTGAACCTAAAATGCTCTTAGAGATAAAGTCTATGAAAAAATAATAAAGATTAGTCTGGCAGCTGAATGCAAAATGGGTTGAGTGGGAGAAGATCCTCTTTAGAGAGTTCTGAAGCTTATATAGTTTTGGGAGTCTTTGTTAAGAGAAGGAATATAAAATCATAAATACAAAGTTTGGTACAAACACTTGAAAGGGGTCTGTCTATGCAAGCACGGTGTCCTGGAGTTTAGGGTTGATTACTAAATGGTAAATCCACCTTTGGAAAGGAATGACTCCAAAGGCAAAGAACCCAATCGGGAAGCAATTCTAATACCCCAGACCCAGTAAGGGCTGTGAACCAAGTACCAACAAAGAAAATGAGAAACAGGGAATGAGTTTAGGCATTGATAGGAAGGAAGGCATATGGGATCTGATGGTTTCAGTTGATCCTTAAACAATGTGAGGGGTTGGGATGCTGACTCCCTATATGTTCGAAAGTCCATGTATAACTTTTCAGTCCCCCCAAATTTAACTAATAGTTTACTGTTGACTGGAAGCCTTACTAATAACATAGTCATTTAACACATGTTTTGTATATTGTATGTATTATATACTGTCTCCTTACAATAAAATAAGCTAAAGAAAAGAAAATATTATTAGAAAAGCCATAAGGAAGGGAAAATAAAGTTGCAATATTTATTTTTTTAAAAAATCCACATGTAAGTGGACCCACACAGTTCAAACCCGAGTTGTTCAAGGATTAACTGGAATTGGGATCAGAGGAGAGGGAGGGAGGGATCAGCTGAGGTGACTGTAAGATTTGACCAGCTGGGTGATAATTGCACTGTAGTAAGAAAGAGAAAAGGCAGTGTAGAAAACTTTTGGGAGGGCACAGAAAAACTGGGTGTATTTGTCTGGGTTGGTGGCAGCAGTCCTCTGAAGAGGAAGGAGTCAGTTGGCAACATTTCCTAAGTGCCAGGCCCAGCATCTTGCTGGGAGCCAGGGCCATGAATGGGATTTCTAAGCCAGAGAATCTGAGTCTGACAGAGCAGAACTCTTAGTGGGAGGAGATTTTCAATCCTGTGACATTTCCACTTCCGTTCTGGGCCTCAAGAAATCTTAGAGGAATAGAAAATTGTATTATTTGCTCCAAGAACCCGAATCAAGACAGGAAGCAGTGGTCACTGGTTACCTTTTCCGGGAGAGGCCCAGAGGATGTTTACAGGAAAGATTCCTTTCTGCCCTCTGACCTGTGGAGCTTTTAGACTAGAAATAGGGCCCCCAGAGTAGAAGTACTGGGGTCAGAGCAGATACAAATAGCAGAGAACCAAAATGGAACTTCCTCAGATGACCACGCACCCATGCACATCCTTAAAAAGAAAGAAAAAAAGCTGGGAGGGAGTGCAAGAAATCTCCTTTAACGTGGGGTTACACATTTTTCCCTTTTGCACCCCTCTTGAGCCTTACCCTTGTGGGTGGGTGGGGGGGGCGAGGGGGGAGATGCCCGGCAAGACATTTTGAGCATTCTCTAAATCTTTGTGCCTGTGCTGCTGAATTCAAGATGCCTGGAAAAACCAGGTCTTGGAAAAACATATTCACCAATGTTATCAGCTTGGCTTACTTTGCCTCAGGTGTCGGGGAGAGGGCCTTGATATGTAAATGCAGGCTTGCCCAGGGAATGGGTGAATGAATAGGACCTGGGCTCACTGAAACTCCTTTGATCCTAATGTTGGAGAAACCCCTTTGTATTGTGGAATATAAATAAAGGCAGCTTCGTGGGCTCAGCATGAGTGGCTGTTTCTCCAAGAGAGAGAGAGAATAGATGCCCACCTAGCCCCAGCTTTTTACTACTTCTGTGTCCTTCTCTTCTATATTTCATTTTTCTTCATCCTCAGCTCCTCCACTCAGAAACTGAACCCAATCTCTCTCCACACTGGATGTGGGAAAGGGAGAGAAGAAGAAACACACACCCCATACACACTCTTCATTTTCCTATCTTTCCTAAATTCTTCCATCAACTAAATAAGAATATTTAATGGAGGTGGGGATAGAAAGATCCTATATAATAAACTAGAGACCAGGTGTACAGATTCGTGCACTAGTGGAGTCCCTGGGCCTAGCCTGCACCCTCTCACAATTTGGGACCCTCTCAGGGAATGTTGGACTGGTGGTTTTGGCCTAATCCCCACAGGCCAGGCTGAAGGATTCCTCTAATATGCCTATATGATCTTTGGTTAATCTATTCTTCCCCCCACCCTACCCCTGCTTTCCTTTGAGATTCATCAGTCTGTTCCATGATTCCATGCCTGTGCATTGAGTGTCTGCCCCCTGGTGGCCAGTGTGCATCATAGCTACCAGTTGAATGATTGAACAGTCACTTAGGCTTTTATATATAGAGATGTTTTTCCCAGTCATAAGTTATTTTAAAAGACCAGCCATCATCATTATTATTATTGCAGTTATTTCAGGTGAAATTATAGTTTTACCAAACACACACCTAAATTAATAAGAGCTGGAGCCATGTTTGACCTCCCCAAGTACTCAATAGAGTTGGTTTCAAATGCCAGGGTACATCCTTGCATCTCAAAGTAATTGTGGTTGAGTTCTCTAGTTTCTTCATCTGAGCAGTAGTGATAGCAATAGCATCTACGTCATAGGGTGGTTGTGAGGATGGCATGAGGCAGCAATGGAAGGTAATTAGCAGAGTCCTGAGAAAGGCTGTAAGTACACCAGCAGATCCAGATCTGGGGATCTGAAAGTTATGTAATTTTGGGGACCTTTTTAATAAAAAAAGAAGACAATCTTACCTTTGCAAGTTTTGTGTGAACATATGACTTTGTGTATGAGTCGGTAAGGCCTCTTCCAGGGTCCAGTGAGGGCTTGTTAAAGTGAAAGGTACTGAGAATTCAGCTTTATCAGCTTCAAGATAAGCCTGCTTCTGAAAAAATGTTCAACATAGATGTTAGCCTTTGCTATTATTTATTTATTTGAAAAAATGTTTTTGGAGCACTAACTATGTGCCAGGCTCTGAGCATCCGCTAGATACTGGGGGTGTTGTACATCTGGAAAATCTATGCTCTAGCTGAAGGGAAGATCATTATATATCAAAGCAAACCAAACTTCTTATCTAAAGAATGTACTTTGATTTGACAAAACATCTCAAAGCTAATAAATGACTGCAAAACACTTTGCAGACCTCCTTAACAGAAACATTGCACCAATGGGATAGATGAACTATTTGTAGTCATTACTTGCTTTTTCATTTAAAAAATTGTGATAAAATACACATAACTTTAAATATCTTAGCCATTACAGGTATATAATTTTAGTTGTATTAAGTACATCCATATTGTTTTATAACCATTACCAACATTCATCTCCAGAACTCTGTAGCCATGAAACACTAACTGTCCATTTCCCTCTCCCCAGAGTCCCTGGCAACCACCATTCTACTTTCTATCTCAGTGATTTTGACTATTGAAAGTACTCAAATGCTCTAAGAGTATTTATATCTTAGATCTATAGGTATCCCCTTTAGAGTACTTCTGTCAATGACCCTTGGGTTGCTTCTGTGTTTTAGTTATTGTGAATAATGCTGCTGTAAACATGGATATAGAAGTGGTCATCATTTTAATGTTGCTTCAGAACATTTGTTTCCCCATGATCACTTATTAGAATACTAGTGGCCCGGTGCACAAAATTCATGCATGGGGGGGAGGGGGATGGTCCCTCAGCCCAACCTGCCCCTCTCACATACTGGGAGCCCTTAGGGGATGTCCAACTGATGGCTCACCCCCAGCCTGCCCAAGGCCTAAAGCCCCTGGCGAGGCTTGGGCACTCAGCCATCTCCCTGCTCAGCTCAGCTCCAGCTGCCTATGACCACCAAGCCCCAGGGACTGGGCACTCACCTCCACTCCTGCGCCCCAGCCACTTGCCCCATCCCCTCGATGCCGCTACTGCTTCATCTCCATCCCCAGGGCCCAGCCCTCACACGGCTCAGCCCTGCCCTTTGACCCCGCCTCCTGCTCTTGATTGGCTGGTAGCATAGCCAATCAGGAGCCAAGGTACAGTCACATTTGCATGTTACTCTTTTATTAGATAGGATACTTGGATTATTACCCTCTTTGGTCATACGTGAATAAAATAAAGCAGTCAAATGCCTATGAGCCAGTAATCAAAGTTAAATTCTTCAACATGGTCACCCTGCCGCTGCTATTGCTCAGTGGTTGAGCATGAACCTATGAACCAGGAGGTCAGGGTTCAATTCCCCATTGAGCACATGCCCAGGTTGTGGGCTGGATCCCCAGTAGGGGTCATGCATGAGGCAACCAATCACTGACTGATTTACTCTCCTCAGTGATGTTTCTATCTCTATTTTTCTCTACCTTCCTCTCTGAAATGAATAAAAATATATTTTAAAAAATAAACAAATTCTTCACTGTGGTTGACCCTATCTCTCACTGCCTTGGGCAAGGACAATGGGTCAGTGGAGCACTGATCTAGGACTTAGCAGAACTGGGCCCTGGGTCTAGCAAGGCAGTGAGTATTGGCTACTTATGTGATATCAGACCAAATCCTTTCATCTTCTGGGCCTGAGCTTCTGCTCCCGTCTTATGAGTGATTTGGAGCAGGATTTCTTTCCGTGGATTATCAACTCAGCCTGTGTCTTTGGAAATTCCTCATTACCAGGCAAACTGAGTTGGTGGGTCATCCTCTCTTCAGCAAAAACCTGACACCAGATTTTTTAAATGTTCTAGGTTGAATGGCATAAAGCTGTTTAATCTCTTCCCCATCCTCCCCAGGAAATATCAAAAAGGGAATTCAGCAGCTGAGTAAGGCTGGGACAAAATTCCAAATGTGTAATTTTTAACAGGCCTTTGGGGAAAGGGTTGATTTCAGATGCTGTTAAAAAGTCATCTCTCACCAATGTTCTGGTTAGGAAGGTTTGTATGTTAACAATTAGACAAAAGCTGTTAAAATCTCAGTTGAGCAAGCTTAAAATATTTGCTACTTTAAAAAAAAAATTTTCAATTGAAGTTTATTTATATTCAGATATCTTTCTACCTTAGTCATTAAAATATTGGCCACAATCCTAAACTCCAAAAGAAAAACAAATAAACCTCAAACAGACAACATATATCAATATCTGAAAAAATTTATTGACACAATTTTTTCTTTGGAAGTAAATCAGAATAGATGTGGAAACTGTCTTTCTATATGGTCACTAAATATTTCCTACTTTTAATAAATAGCCTGGCTTCTCATGAACCAACCATTAAGCAGGTAGTATATATTTTTTTCCTATCAAAGTGCATCATTCTACATCTTAGGGCAAAAACAAAACAACAACAACAACAAACAATATTAAACTAAGGTGTGCTCCTTGTCTGATCTGCAACTGAAAGGAAAGCTCAGCCTGGACTGTGTTGAAAGTCCCCCTCTCTTATATAGGAATGTGCAGACATGCCTGCCTGAAATCCCAAATGAGCCCATTTTACTGGGAGGATGATTCAGCCAGATTCCAAGACCATCAGCAAACAGGCAGGACTGGTGTGAATGAAAGTCAGTGAAGATTTGAGGATTGTTAACTTCTAGGAATGAAATAGTGTCCTGGTTGATTTGGGCAAAATAATCAATTCAGCTCCATCCTGTCCGTTTTATATTTTTAAATTATTTGCAAATTTTCTCTTAGGTCCTCGGGCAACTATAGTGCATTACTGATTTGATTTGATCTTGATATAGGGCCTAAAAGGCAATCTTGGGCCTACCAGTACAACCTTATCCCTGCAAGAACACAGAAATGAAAAGACAATTCCCCATATCAATTATTCATTCCTATAGACAACAGTTTAATGACCTGTTTTATGGTCTGTCATGATAGAATCTATACTTATAGATCAAGTTACATTTTACAAAACTTTTCCACATGTATATCATTCAAACCTCATACATGAAGATAATATGTGTAAGACATTATTATCCCCATTTTATTACTGCAGTACCAGAAGCCCAGAGCAGTTAGGAGTCTTGCCCACGGGCACTAAACAGGAAAGTGGCAGAACTGGGCTCAAAGCTGAATCTTCTAAATCAAAATCAGGACTCTTCAGTGAAATACGAAGCAAAATGTGTTTTGCTGTTTAAATATTCCTTTTTGCATTGTTGCTAATCTTTCTCATACTATTGATAGCATCTAAGATAATGATTAATAGGAATTTAGAGAGAGTGCTAAAAAAGGTCAAAAACAGTGTTGGGTAACACCTACATTTAAAGGACCAGCAGGAGGAAGAGAGGCCAGCAAAAAGGTTCCTGTGTTGGTCAGAGAAGGGGTAGAGGACTCCGCCAGCTCAGTGCTGACTCCAAAGAGAGGGAGCAGGGAGGAAACTTCATAAACAAAAATAATAATTGACAACAACCCCTGGGTTTGGTATTTAGGGAGCTACTGCTGACCTCAGGGAGCCCAATTCCACAGAATCATAATCTTGGGTTCAGTTAACCTAAATATTCCCCCTCACCCATGACAAACTCCCCACATGCTTGCTGCTTGCCCATCCCAGTGATACTGATGAGCAGCTCTCTGAGGGGGCCATTTACTGCACTTTTCAATAACTTTAACTCTTTAAATAGACTGTCTACTACATACCAAGCACTATTTTAAGTGTTAAGTGATGAAAGCATTAAACAAAACTCTGTCCTCATCAACACACCTTCTACTGGAGAGATATACTTTAAACACCAAGAAGCGTAATATCAGATGGTAGGAAGGGCTACAAAGAATAATGAAGCATGGGATGATTGTGGGAGGAGGAAGAGGGGTTTGCATCTCCTTTAGATAGTCAGCGGAACTCTGGCCAGTTGCTCAGTGGTTAGAGCATAGTTTAGTCTGCGGATTTGATTCCCAGTTAAGGGCAAGTACCTCCATTGCAGGTTTGATCCCTGGCCCAGGTTAACTTGTGTTGCATGCAGGCAGTAACCAATTGATATGTCTCGATCATGTCCATATTTCTCTCCCCCTACCCCTTTCACGCCATCTGAAAATCGATGGGAAAAATATCCTTTGCTGAGGGGTAAAAAAATATAGATAGATAAATAGATAGTCAAGGGAGTTATCCGATGTGATGTTGTTTAGAAAGAGGCAAGCCATGTGGATGGATAACTAGGGGGAACAGCATTTCAGGCAGAGTACAAAGGCTACAGGAAAAGGATTGCAGGAGGAGAAGGGTAGGAGAAGTGATGAGGGAGGATGGGAGGAGAGGGGAATCTGGATGCACCATGTGAGGTCTTGAAAACCAAGGTAAGCTCTTTGTTACCAAGGTTTTTGTACAGAACAGCTAGAAAAATGTTGTTGACATTTTCTGGGATGAGAAAGTCTGGAGGAGGTGCAGGTCTCGGGGCAAAACTCAGGAGCTCAGATTTTGACATGTTAGGTTTTACATGCTCATTAGACATCCAGGAGGATGTCTTAAGAGGGCTGAAGTCTTCAGGAGGGGGCCCAGGCTATCAGCAGGTAGATGGCATGTAAAACCACAGGCCACATGGGGAAGAGAGGGTAGATGGATGAAGTCTGAGGACTGAGCCCAGGCACCCTCCCATTTAAAATTCAGGAAGCTGAGGATCCAGCAAAGACTGAAAAGGAGTAGTAGTCAGTGAGGTAGAAACATCTAAAGAGAATGATGCCTTAGAAAATATTGAACGTGTTTGAAGATGGAGGGCCAATCTGTGGGGCAACTGACAGGGTGATTGGGGCCTTGCTTGCATCAGCCTTGGCTGGCCTGGCATTGCCTGCCAGTTGGATCCTGTGGGCTGGGGGCATCGCCTGCATTGAGCATGTGCCCCTGATCGTCAGTGTGTGTCATAGTGACCAGTGATTCCATATGTTGTTCTGCTGTTCAGTCGACTTGCATACAGTATTAGGGTTTTATATAGATAGATTCTGAAGTGGAAGTGGCATAATGGGAGGAAAGCTTGACTGAAGTATGTTCAAAAGAAAATGAGAAAAGAGAAGGTGGAGGCAGTAAGAAGACAACTTTTTCAAGTAATTTAGTCATAATGAGAATCAGAGAAATGAGACAGTAGCTAGAAAGTGATATGTAATAAAAGATAGGTATTCGTTTGCTAAAGATGAGAGATACTACAACACGTTTACATAGTTTACTTGAATAAGCCAGAAGTGAAAGAGAAATTGATGATGCCAAAGAGGGGGCAATAGCAAGAGCAAGGTTTTGCATAGAGGAAGAGGAGAGAAGCAGAGCACAGTGGGGTTGGCCTTGGAGAGGAATAGGGTCAGCAGAAGGAGCCTTGAAGCAGGAGGCTATAAGGATATAGATTCAGACATTTCATAGATTTCATGGTACATTTGTGGAAGCGCTCTCATTATGCTCTTATTTTCTCAGTAAAATAAGACACAAGCCCAGCAGCTGAAAAGTAAGGAGGTTTTAGGAGAGGTGAGTCTGTGGAATCCTCTCTCTAAAGAATGGGAGAGTGAGTCAACTGAGGAAACCAGCTAGGGTTGCCGGGCAGCTCTAAGGGTTTTAGGTCACTTAAAATCCGATGTTGTTTCTGGGTCATAAAGATTAAACCTTTATCAACCGAATTCCTGACCTCCCTTTGACCCCTTCCCTTCATATGGTCTCTTTTAAAACATATATCATTTATTATTGTATTTGAGCTACAATACTCACATCACATTTTACCAAGTCCTAGGAGCATAGGTGTAATCAAGGGCACATTCTCTCCTGGCTCAGACTTAGAGTGGGCAGGAAAGAGAGAGAAGAAAAGGTTGACTCTATTAGAACATTCAACTTCCCTCTACAGCCATGCACAAATGAAAAGCAATTATTATTATTTTTTAAGGTAGCAATCTCCCTTCAGGAGGAAGGAAGCAAACAACTGGAAAACATGGCCTTGATTTGAGAACGAAAAGAACTTTGATACACTGAAATCCAGGATTAGACAGGCCTACCTACCCAGGCCTTGTCTGAAACTTACAGCATGGGGGAGAAAGGGCAGAAACAAGTGACGCTTGTAGGCAGCTCAACACCAAGAAGAGAGAGGCAAGGAAGGTGTTCCCAGCTGGTGCAGATCCAGTTTCTCCTTCTAGACACCAATCAGGCACATCTGTTAAGGGTGGAGTGGGGAGGGGGAGCAAAAGAGTAGCCACTAATTCATGCCCCTCACATACAAGAAAACCTATAGGATAGAGAGGTTCTCTCCTAACAATCATGAATTGAAAGGCCTTGGACCATGAGCGGTGTCTTGTCCCATGCTGGGCGTTGGGCTCCTCTTCATTCCTGGAGCAAGCACTGGATAGATGGTAGGAAATGATAAATTTTGGGATATAGAAATTGATTACTATGTTGACCTATGAAATGTGAGCTAGTCAACAAGGGAAGTGAGGTAGTGAAAACAAGGTAGATCCAATCAATTAGATCAAGAAATGGCTGGCTTTGAAGTTTTAGAGCAGCAATTTTCAACCTTTTTCTCCTCATGGCACACAAACTAATTATTGAAATTCTGCAGCACACCAAAAAATACATTTTTTGCTGATCTGACCAAAATTAGATAGAATTTTGATTCATTCACAATGGACAGTTATTGTTGAGTTGGCTGTTGCCATTTTTTAAAATGTGACAGTCTAAAGGAAAAGAGATCAGTGCCCCTGACTAAATAGTCAGGTATTGCATGTTCTAAAAATTCTTGCAGCATACTGGTGTGCCACGGCACAATGGTTGAAAATTCCTACTTTAGAGGGAATTTGCTGGCAAGGTCATAGCTTTGCCCACATTTGAAAATCACTATTATATTCTCTTAAGTCTTTTTGCTAGGCTTAAACATATCCAGTTCCTTCACTGGTCCTCTCATGAGAATGTTTCAAATATCTTTATAAACTGCCTGGTTGCTTTCTACTGATCACGCTCCAGCTTGTTTCTTTGAAAGGGTGTCACTTGGAGACTACAACGTTGTATCTGGCAGAAGCAAGCAGGAACCATCTTCCCTGGTCATAGACCCTTCCTCAGCTGGAATAGGAAGCTGTGGACCTGTTTCCCTCTACCTGCCCAGTCACCTTGAGCTCTCTGGCTACTACAAACCCATGTCTTTCTTGCAATACTGTTGGCAGGGGAGGGCTCTGCCACCCCTTACCTGGGCAGTTGGTTGTTGTTTTTAATCTCATGTGCATATCTACCCCCATAAAATACCAAGGATTGGAGGAATAATTTATTTGTGGCTCATTTCAACTCTTATAAAATTCTTAATGACATTTCTCCTCTGTCTTGATTATCTAGTGATAGTCTCAGAAGTTTTTGGCAGTGAAGGAAAGGAAGTGTGTAACTTATTTATATATATTTATTCAGGGATCATAGATAGTTATTGAAAACTTTCTAAAAGGTCAGTACTGAGATACAGCCATAGACAAAAAGGATCTGACCCCTGTCTCCATGGAGTGTGCAGTGTAGAACCAGAAAAAGATTCTTTCGGTTTATAAATTTGGATAAAGAAGATCTCAACTTACCTAGAGACTTAAACTGATCTGTAGAAGTTTCTTCTTCTCTCTAGTTATAGCACAGGAATTCACCCTCATCCCTTTAAATGCCAGTCTCTACTACCACTTTGGGACTCATCACCCATCGCCTACTCATTTTTTCTCCTACATCATCCACCTCTCTCTCTAGGTAAGTCCCTTCAGCATATGCATCTGTTCAAATGTCTACCACCTTGACCCAGATTTTCTTCTCTGGTTACTGCTCTATTTCTTTGTATCCCTTCACAACAAAGCTTCTTGAAAAACAATTCTCTAGGCCTGACGGACATGTTTGGAACAGCTGTGAGTGTCATGGCAGAGAGATGATAAGTGAGAACGCACCTTCCAGAGTGGTAGGCCCTGAGATCAAAGCCTCTGCACAATTTTTGATAGGAGGCAGCTGTGTCATAGGAAAGTGGGCACTGATCTCCCCTCAGAGGACCGTTGCTGAATCCTGGTTCTGTCATTCCCTAGATGATGTGACCTTGATCAACTTAACTTCTTTAAGCCTCAGTTTCCTCATGTATCAAAAGTCCTGATATAGTGATATCCTTTTCATAAGTTTGTTATGACAATGAAATAGGATTCCTGAAAGGGAAACAAATGAAATGCTAGCAAGTGTTGTACAGCAATATTTCTCTACTCCATTTTTAAAAAATGGGGTTTAGTCCAGTTTGAGTCTGGGCTTCCTCCAAAGTCAGAGCCTGAGCTAAAGGCTTGCTTGCATGACCCTCGTGTTGTCCATTGGGAATGCAATCCTGGGAGCAGGACTGGGGGGGAGGAGGAGTGAAGCAGGGAGGGAAGGCCTGTACAAAGACGTGTTACTAAGTTGCTCAAGGCTACTGGTGACTGGTCCTTGATCCTATGTGACCTTCTGAAGAGCCTTACAAAATGCATCTCAGAACTGCCCCCTCAGGGGACTAAATGAGGAAGTATTTATCCCCAAATTCCCATCTCTATTGATCAAAAGTAACCAGCTGGAGGTTGACTCCCCCTCTCCCTGTCAGAGTTGCACACACCTGAGTGACAAGTAGACCCCAGGGAGTGAATGAAAGGGGAAAGGGGCAGGATGAGGACAGGTCAGGTCAGGTTGTATATAAGTTTGAAACTTACTCAGAACGGGTTCCTATAGCATTGACTGGAGTGAAGCAGGATCAGAAGGATTTGAAATGGTGTACCAGATACAGCCCTATCTAACAAAAATGAAAGAAAAAAAAAAAGATAAAACCTGGCTTTCATTTTTACAGCAGGTATTATATACTATCTCTTGGCAGAAAAAGAGGGTAGATCTTAGACAGTTTTTTAATCCTATTTTTTCAAATGCTATATATTTCTGTGGAATTAAGAAATGTGATCCCCAAATGCCACAGCTGGTTTTTTGTACCAAATTATAACTAGAGACAGCATGACCTAATTGAAAGAGACACTGAGCAAGAACTTGAGCAAACTGATTAATTTTCCTGGTGAAGCAGGGACAGAGGTTGTGGGCTAGATTGCTACCAATACTACTTTTCCTCCCTATTTTCTAGTGTTTTTTGGAAAACAGGGGAAATTCAACATAACCCATATGAAAATATTTTATATACTAAGAAGTGTTATCAGTTGGGTGTTATCAGTTATTAGTGGGTGTGCACGGCAGAACCAGAGTGGAATGTGTTGAGAAGAGGCCACTCTTCACAAACCTGAGTCAAGAAGACAAGAGCTAGATGAATGTGTGAAGCTCAGGGAGCACTTTCAGAGATAGAAGATGCTGGAGCATGCTTAGAAGCTAAAGCAATGAATTCATAAGAGCAAAATTACTTTAAATATGTTTTTAAAAACACAGCTCCTTATAGGAAACATATTTTACACTGTGACTCAGTATGTATCTATACAGATACAATTGAAACAATGTTTTGCCTTTATTCTGTGGGATGGGCTCTGATAATTTCTATTTTTTTAATTTTATTTTCATTAAATGACCAAAGTTCGCTAGGTTATATGCTAAATGCAATACATTCAAACAAGGCAGAAGTAGGTACAGTAAAAACTGAAGTTCCTCCATCATACCTGCCATCTTTCCAAATCCCATTTCCCAACTGAGAGGAACCCTGGGAATTTACAACTTGATATATGTTCTTTACAAGCATTTTCTATTTATTTACATTGCATGCACACATATACACACAGTTGATTTTCTGTTTTTGTCAATATTTTCATACCTTGTCTTGAATTTTGATTTCTCTCTCTCTCTCTCTCTCTCTCTCTCTCTCTCCCTCTCTGTCATATTTTTATGTCAGTTCATTGTTATCTACCTACCTCATTCTTTAGAAAGCTTCTATTGTATGAATATACCATGATTTACTTAAAGCATTTCTCTATTTTAGGACAGTGAGATTGTTTCCAATATTTAATGCTTTCAAATGGTGCTACAAGGAACACTGGTGTACATTGGTGTACACTGGTGAATATTTTAAAGAAAGGGAATCATAGAAATGAGTAGATAGGAACATTTGAATATTACCAGATTGACTTCCTTAAAGGCTAGGTCAGTGTGTATGCCAAATGATAGTTAATTTATCAATTTATTTTGTTTATTTTTTGGTTTTTAAGTCTTGCTTTGTAAGGCCTTTCCAATTGTAAAAATTAATAACACTCTCCCATATTTCCATTTAGTATTTTTATAATTTTGTTTTATATTTAATATACAGATTTTTAAAAATCTATCCTTTTTTTTAATTGGTAAGAAGTGAAAGGGCAAATTTTTAAAGCCTATCATTTGTTAAAGACTATTCTTTCCCAGTGTTTTGAAATGCTGTCTTTATCTTATCTTATATTCTTATTAGTAGCCCTGCACACGAATCCCTGTGCCAGTAGGTCACTGCCACCCTCCTGTAGCTCCCCCTGCCCCCACCTTCTCTTCCCCACTCATCGCTTGCTGCCCTGCCCCCTCCTGTAGCTCTCTGCCACCAGCTTGTAGTTTGCTCCCCTACCTTCCTGCAGATCCGTGATTCAGTCATTAGTGGGTTGATAGTCATGCCTCATGGCATAATGGATAATAGGCATATTCCTCTCTTATTATATAGGATAGGTAGTCTCTGATCTGTGCCATTGATTTAATTATCTATTCCAGCAATAATTCCATGTTATTTAATTAACTAGGGGTCCTGTGCACGAAATTCATGCACTGGGGGTGGGTGATCCCTCAGCCCAACCTGCCTCCTCACTCATACTGGGAGCCCTCAGGGGATGTCCAACTGATGGCTGACCCCCAGCCTGCCCAAGACCTAAAGCCTCTGGTCTTGGACACCTAGCAATTGTCCTGCTCAGCTCAGCCCCAGCCTTAGCCCCGGCTGCCTGCGACCACCCGGCCCTGGGGGCTGGGCGTTCACTGCTCCCGCCACTTTATCTCCACCCCGGGGCCAGGCACTCATGCCACTCAGCCTCACCCCCCGTTCCTGATTGGCTGGTAGCGTAGCAAAGGTATGGTCAATTTGCATGTTTCTCTTTTATTAGATAGGATGGTAGCTATAGAATTTGTTTGATTACTGAGAGGCCATATTGCCCAGTTATTTTTGTTTATCTCATTTTCTTGGTTATTCTTGTGTATTTACTTTCATGGACAACCTTAATAATCACTTCATGCTCTACTACAAAAAATACTTTCGGAAGTTTTGGTCATGATTTACTTATAATTTCTGTATGAAATGTTATCCAAAGCCATCCATTTACAATAAGGCATGAAAGAGAAGATCAGATGTTTGAGGACAGTGAAGGTATGAAATAATTGTTATGGAAAGTAGAAGAGCTAGTTCATCAGATTGTCCTGCAGATTAGAAGGTATCCAAAATTCTATAATGACATATACCTGCAGTTTGGGTGACTGTTTTTTAAATCAATGTTCAGCTGCTCAGGAGCAGGCATAAAGAATGATCTGGTTCAACCCTGGCCAGAGTGACTCAGTGAGTTGGTGTCATCTGTGCACAGAAAAGTTGCCAGTTAGATTTGATTCCTGGGTCAGGACACATGCCTGGGTTTCGGGGCTCGATTTCCCATTGGGGGAGGGGGTGCAGGAAGCAGCAGATCTCTCTCTCTCTCTTTCTCTCTCTCTCTAAAAAAAATCAGTTAAAAAATATTTTTAACAAAAGAAATGATTTGTTTGGGCCCACTAAGGGATTGGGTGTGGCTAAGACAAGTCTAACAGAGGGACAGAAGGAAAAAGAAATGAAGACATTTTTATCTTTGTCTTTCTTTCAGTTAAGATAGAATAGAAATAATTGTGTTTCCTATACACCAAATAGTAATATTTGTAAATAAATAGAGGTTTGACATTTTGATAAAAATGTTACATTGTAGGCCTAAATTCTGACTGATATTTGTAATATATAAGTAATTATATTGTGTATAATATTAAATCATGTTATGCTAGAGGTACTTTACTTGGGACAAAAGAGCACTTTTGGTGTAACCTCCTATTTTTTGAGAGTGTGTATATTTCCCTAACATTTTTTTGGTACTAAGCATTCTCAAATGCATTCCCAGGGGAATCTGGAAATGTTGGTCCATATCCATTTGTCAGTTTAGGGATGTGTTAGAGTGTGGGAAAATTCTGAGGTTATTTTCAGGTTACAACATCTGAATACTTCTTTGCAGGTCCAAAGAACAGTTTATTTTAAAAAACTGTAAGGATACCACAGTCTTGGTCCTCATTGCAAGGAGAAATTGCTGCTATCTTTAAAGACATATCATTCAAAATAAAATTCCAAGTTAGAAAATTGAAAACCTAATATATAGATGAAATGTAAAAAGTCCTCTAATGTTTCAAATGGCTGATTGGTTTATTATATTTTTCTTTACTTACACAAACAAAGTTAAAGCACTTCTAAAGAAGGTGTTTCTAGGGATATGACCATGGGTTCGACCGTGGCTCTGATGAGTGTAACATGGATATCATAAACCAAACTTTTCCCTTTTTACCTCTCTGTGAACTTGGTCATCAGCAGAGTGAGTCTCTGATCCATCCAGGAGAAACAACTCGGAGTCTCTCCTCTGAGGTTTCCTAGATTCTTGGGATGCTCTTCATTCCCACCACAGCTCTCTCAGCCTGACTGCCTTGTCGGTGGGGAAAGACCCGAAGAAGCTATAGTAATCCCAGTGACACCCAGGGCTCAGCTACTGCACAGAAGGACACGAAGTCCTGTGTTGGTTAGTAAAAGGCCTTGTCCAAAGGCACTGAGCTGCTGCTTTGGTAGTTGCCATCAGCTGTCAGAGTATTCTCCATGTCTTCTTCAGTCATGGCAATTTTAAATGAGTTGTTGCTCCAGTCTAAACTCTTGCTGAACCAACATGTGGTCAGACAGGGTGACCGCATTTTTCAAGAGTTGCTAGCAACTTCACATTCAGCTGCTCTGCTCATGTATCTTATGTATGATTGACCACAATTTATTCCCTGAACTTTGAGGGAAGACAGTGAAAATAAACATGAAACATCAATGTGTTCTTGACACAAACCACCAATTAGAAAATTCACATTTCAGAATCTGCCATCTCTTGACACATACTATGTCCATCCAATCATAAATCCAGTCAATTTTACCTTAAAATATTTTTCTTATATCCATCCCCTCCTATTCATGGACACTGCCAAGTTTTTGGTTCAAGTCTCCCTTATTACTTACCCAGTCCATTATAAAAGCCAGTTAACTAATTTCTCTCAGCCTTTGAAAATACACATCTACTCATAGTACTTCTTTTCTTAACAATTCATTCTCTATGGCTTACCTGCTCAAATGGCTCACTTAAATCCCTTCAAGTTCTGGTCCTTATCTGTTTCCTGCCTTACCCTCTGTCATTTTCTCATTGGTGCTCTGTGTTCCTACCTTGTATAACTGCCAGAGCTGTTCTCTTTGCCCAGTGGAAAAATCCAAAATATTTAAAGAACCCCAATCAGAATGAACCCCATGACCACTCAGAACTATTGCATTAGCACATTTTGCTGAATATTAGCTCTGGCTGCAGTTTCCAGGAACTTAGCCTTGATTTTCTTCCTCGGGAATTTCTGCAGATCCTTCCCAAGACCCACAGAAAACTAGCCTTTAAGCGGGGGCTGGAAGTAAGGGACAGTGTTCTTTAGAAAGGTTTTATGAACCTTGATTACATCATGATTAACAGTTCCAGGACTTATGTAGAGAGTGAAATATTTGTAGAGTAGTCACTATTTGCAGAACCTCAAATGACCTTTTATATTTTATATTTTGAGATGTGCTCAAAACACACACACACACACACACACACACACACACACACACACTGCCTCATCTTTGGTTCCTTTGTAAATAGTTTTGCCTTCTTATGTTTCTCAGAATGTAATCAACAAGAGACATCTACCTGTCACACAGGCCCATCAGCAGATCAGTATTTTAACCAGGTTCAATCTTTTTATTTCCATGCTGACTAAGAAACATTATGCCCTGAAGTGACCTAAAATTACAAGGGAAAGTTTCAATATCTTCTCTAACAAGAAATAAAATAATACATGCTTTTCCTCAATCCAAGTAAGGGTTGTTTAGTCAGTATTAATTCTATTTCCTACATCAACATCATTTAGAAAGTATTAACAAATTTGCTGCTCAATGCAAACATTTAAACTGGCATTGAGAAAAATTTAAAGAATAACTAAGACAATCCCTGCCCTCCATGAGTTGATAGGCTTCTATTTAGATAAGAAGTGAACAACTGAAGTAATAACTTTTACCAAAGTGGTTCATTATGCATTCCTATCATCCTATATAATGAAAGCCTAATATGCAAATTACCCAAAAAGCAGAATGATGGAGGTACGACCAGTCACTATGACATGTCGCTACCACCAGGGGGCAGATGCTCAACGCAGGAAGCTGCCCCCAGCCCACAGGCCCCAGGCCAGCCAAGGTGAGTGCCAGTGGAGGCCCCCTAATCGCCCTGCCTGTTGCCCCACAGATAGATCCTGATCACCGGTCAGGCCTACAGACCCTTCCTGTGCTTGAATTTCATGCACCAGGCCTCTAGTCCTATCTAATAAAAGAATAATATGCAAATTGACCATACCTCTGATCAAGCCATGCCCACAAGCCATGCCATAAGTCAATCAGGAGCTGGGGCGGAGTCAGCCAGTGAGTGCACAGCCCTTGGGGCTGGGCGCTCATTGGCTGCCGGGGACAGAGGGGCTCAGGCGGCAGGGGCGGGGCTGAGGCAGCCAGCACGTGGCCTCTGGGGCTGGGCGCTCACTGGTGGCCAGGGCTAAGGCCGGGGCTGGGGGGAAGGGAGCCAGGACTGGGACGAAGCCAGCCTTTCGCCCCGTTGCAGGGCGATGGCTGGGTGCCCAAGGCCTAAAGCCTCAACCAGAGGCTTTAGGCCTTGGGCAGGCTGGGGGTGAGCAGTCAGTAGGACATCCCCTGAGGGCTCCCAGTATGTATGAGGGGGAAGGTTGGGCTAAGGGATCACCCTCCCCCAGTGCACGAATTTTGTACACTGGGCCCCTAGTATATAATAAAGAGGTAATATGCAAATTGACAATCACTCTAACACACAAGATGACTGTCCCCATGTGGTCAAAGATGGTCACTCCCATGTGGACACAGAAGGCCAGCAGGGGAGGGCAGTTGTGGACAATCAGGCCACTAGGGGTGGGCAATTGGAGGTGACCAGATCTGCAGGAGAGGGCAGTTGGGGGTGACCAGGCCTGCAGGAGAGATTAGTTGGGCATGACCAGGTGGGCAGGGGAGGGCAGTTAGGGGTGACTAGGCTGGCAAGGGAGGGCAGTTAGGAGTGACTGGGCCAGCAGAGGAGGGCGGTTAGGTGTGACCAGCCTGTAGGGGAGGACAGTTAGGGAGGACCAGGGCAGCATGGGAGGGCAGTTAGGAGTCACCAGGCCGATGGGGGACGGCAGTTAGGGGCAATCAGGCCAGCAGGGGAGCAGTTAGGTGTTGATCATGCTGGCAGGGGAGTGGTTAGGGGCAATCAGACAGGCAGGCAGGTGAGCAGTTGAGAGCCAGCAGTCCTGGATTGAGAGAGGGGTCCCAGATTGGAGAGGGTGCACACTGGGCTGAGGGACACCTCCCACCCCCATGCACAAAGTTCATGCACTGGGCCTCTAGTCAAATAATAAACACTACAGACATTAAGAATTGACTGTGCCGTTGCTTCAGTTAGGTGAGGCTTTCTGGAGGAGTTGGGTCTTGAGCTGAATGAACGTGAGTTGAGTTTCAATATTGTTTATGCAGGAGAACAAGTATGTGCCATGGACATAGATAATACAGGGCCAGGGAAAGCAGGGCCTTGACCTTGAGATGAGGCCATAAAAGTAATTTGGCTCAAACTACAAAGAGAATTGTGCTGGGAGGAGGCATTTTGGCTTTACACAAGGAGTCTTAAAGTTTTATTAAGCAAGAGCTTGACATAGCTCATTTAAAAATATTAATCAGGCAATAAGTGGCTAGCAAGCAGTGTGCGGGAAAGAAACATGGAATAATGGAAAACAGCAGGGGATGGGGGTCAAGTCTTAAGTTTAAGTCTGGCTTTGCCACTTTCTAGCTGCATGGTTTGGAACCAGTTGCTTAACCACCAAGTCTCCATTTAATCAGTAATAAAAATAGAAATAATACCTCATTCTAACCGTTATTACGAGACTAAAAATGTTCATGATTATTTCTGTTGTCTCATTATCCCTATACAAATGTTTTATTGTGGTAAAATATATGAAACATAAAAATTTATTATTTTACCCATTTTTAAGTATATTGTTTAGTGGTGGTAAGCACATTCACATTGTTGTGTAGTCATCACCACCACCCATCTCCAGAACAATTTTCCATTTTTCCAAAGTTAAACTCCATATCCATTAAAAAATAACTCCCCAGCCCCCAGCCTCGGGCAACCACCCTTCTATTTTTTTGTTTGTTTGTTTTTATGAATTTGATTACTCTAGGTACTTCATACAAGTGGAATTACACAACATACTAGAGGCCTGATGCACAAAATTCATGCAAGAGTAGGCCTTCCTTCTCCTGGCTGCCAGCACCAGCTTCCCTCTGGCATCTGGGATCTGGGCTTCCCTTGCAGCCTTGGCTTCGTCAGGAAGGATGTCCAGTTTAATTAGCATATTAAGCCTTTATTATTATAGATGTCCTTTTGTGTCTTGTTGTAGCATATTCCACAATTTCCTTCCCTTTTTAAGATAACAATATTCCATTAAATGTCATACATCACTGTTTTATCACAAGAAAATTGGACTTAGAAAGGTTAACTTGTTTAAATTAACAACTAGGAAAAGAAAGAAGTAACATTTGAACCAAAGCAATCTGATCCCATAGCACATTCTTATTTCCCCTGTATATCCTGCCTACCTTGTGTAGGTAAAGGGCCAACCACTGCATCTGGTGCAGGGTGGCTATTGCAGGAACACATTCTATTGTTATCTATTACCTAACACACTTCCTGAGATCACACTGATAACACAATTCCTCTCTTCCTTGAGAAACTTATTTTGTGATTGTACCCTCCCCACCCCCATAAGAGCCACAAGGGTAAGCATGTTGCTCAGAAGAGGCCAGTCAGAGCCTTGTACTCCTCCCCAGAACAGGGACTGATTTCGGAAGTCACATTAGTGCAATCAGAGTATTCGCTGGGGCTATGAGGAACTGTGAGTCAGAGGTCATAACTGCTGTCCATTTTAAGATTAGCAGGAAGACAGCGAGAGAGGTGGCATCCTGAGCAATCATCTGACCCCTGGATTTAGACATGTCTATAGCCAGCTGCCTTCATCAACTTCCCAGATACATTCCTTCCTGGATTTGCTTTTCAGCTAATTGAAGGTGAATCTGTAACTTACAAGAGAAAGAAACTTGACTAATACACTGGATCAAAGGGTCCTCGTGGGAGTGGAACGGAAGTAACTAACAAGAAGCATTGTGAAGCTATGTGGTGTGAGGAAAAGAAACCTAAGAGTTCTTCTGAGGTTTGGATACCTGATGACTAAGAATAATTCTATTACTGAAAAAGTGGAAGAAGTTGCCATTTGAAGTATAGAAGAGAGAATTTGCAGGAGCCCCAAGTGCTATTTAACTTCCAAAGATAAAATACACATTCCTTATGAATTGCTAAGCACTTCATCCTCTTCCAGAATCTCAAACTCATGAGGCATTCAAGGTTCCATTAGGTAGGGATTTTGGACTCTGACCTTTATTCTCCATCTCCACTCAGTAGACTCATATATGAATTCTCTTTCTAAATATAATTATTTACTAATCTGCTCACTCACTAATATAACATACTTGCTAAGTGCTTACTACATGCCAGGTGTTCTGTTAGGTCCTAAAGGTATAGTGATGAAAGCATAAACATGGTCTCCTCTTTTTACAGAGCGAGTGACCTGGTGGAAAAAGCTAATATAGGATGGATTATCACACAAACAAATGTAATTAGAAACTGTATTAAGTGCTATGAAGAAAATGGAGTTCCATAGAGGTATATTTAGGTGATGTAATTTAGACGGAGGACAGTGAAGTCATTAAAGGATAGCTCTCTGGGGAAGTAACTAAGGCCAGGGCAGGGTGAGAGATCAACACTTAAATGAAAAGGAAAGGTGAAAACCAGAAGTTAGTCTCACCCACCCAGAAGAAACAAATGATTCATTCTTTAGGAATGTGAGGCAGGGAGAATTGAAACTGGTTTATTTGGCAGGGCCCTTAGAGCAGGGGCTGGCGAATAAATGGGGTTTTATGGGGCCCCTACCAACTGTTGCCTAGTCACCTCTCAGTGACTCTGTTCTATTCATTCATTCATTCATTCATTCAATCAATCATTCAAGAAATACTTATGGAATGCCCAGAGGTAGGGACATTGTGCTAAATGATAAAGATTCAGGAAAAGGAAGACACCTATATCATTCCCTTGGGGAATCCATGCAACACAGATATATGTGTATATTTATTGAGTAGTTTTTCTCTAGGCACTCACCTCTGGCAGACTTGCACACTATCCCCCTGACACCCTCTCCCTTTCCACTCCACCTCCCCACATTAGAGATTTTAAATCTAATCCGTAGAGCAGCAGCAAAGCTCCTTTAACCACATAAAGCTAAGACAGATATCACATGGTGAAATATGGCTGACTAACACCAAACACAGAGTGGCTGCCCAGTCCCTCCAGATAAACATAAGGAAAGGTCATCCAAACACAGGAAGACAGCTGTCCCCTTCCCTTTTCCTCTACCCCCTCCCCTTCCTCCCTCTGGCTCCCTTATCCCCTGAGGGTGGACCAGCCTTTCCCAAAGTTTATTCTGAGAGCCCCAGGCTCCCACAGTGAACGTGCTGTAGACATGGGAATACAGCAGCCTAGCCAACAGGGAAAACCAAAAATATAAACGGAGAGATTTAATACATTCCGCTCTCTCTCCCAAAGTTGTGGCAGAAATGCTTGCTATTACTGCATTACTGCTTTTTATGTCAGCCCTTCCGAAGTTTGTTGCATTTGTCAGTAAACACTTTGCACAAAAAACTATTCAGTTCTTTTTAGGATCCCAGTGCTATGGACTTGATTCACTAAAGAAATGCAATAAAATGTTAGAAAACAAAGTCCAGAAAACCTTGTATCTCAAATACTGGCAATGCATTTAACAAGAGTACAAATATCACTAAAACTAGGAAAAATTTAAAAGGCTTAATTTCCTTTAAATTCACTATTGGAATTTTATATATATAAAAAAAACAGAATCCCAAGCCCATAAATAGGAAGCCATTTTATCTTTTGCTGACATATTCTGATAAAAACAGTGGTGAGAACATAAGCTTTGGGTTTTGTCTCCACTTAGGAGAGAAAAGGTTAATGCCACAGCATTGTGTGCCTCATTGACTATAAACCAGTATTTGTAATGAAATGTTGAGTACTAGTTTCAAAACAAACACAGTGTTTGAAAGCAAAGCATAATGGTGACCTTTCTCATTAGCTGTTGCTCAAACAAAGATATGTTCCAGCAATATCCGATGCTTCCTTCCTGCCAGGGCCTCCACCCATTGCAATTTAAAACACTTGTTACATCCCAACCAGAACTGACCCTGAGGTGGAGCTGAGTTTCAGCAGCCTTGTGTTTATGGTTTATTACTACTTTCTAAGTTTCCTAATGTTTTGTTTTGTTTTCAGGAATTTATTGCTATGAATTAGATTGGCAAGATAAAATATGTGAAACCATGTAAATGAACTCATTATGTACTTATTTACTCTTCTACTTCTCCGTCTCTCTGGCAAACAGCATCATAGGTGTTTGACCTTAAGGACAGAGATTTATCCCATTGCTCCTTGCTAAATGTTTGTATGATGTATTATAGGCAACAAACAAACACTATTTTTAAAGACTATGCTTAACTTATTTTGTATAAAATATTATAAACACAAATCTAAAGAGAACATGTGAGAAACAAGAAGAGAGAGATTGAGAGACTATTTTAATATAAGTAACCCTTGTTTTTTATTGTGACTGATGCTCCTAAATTAGATAATATATGATAAGTTGAAAATGTCAGAGTCAAGGTGATTTCCCCCACCCTCCTCATGGGACAATAAGTAATGAAGAATTTGTTTTCTGGCCAAAGATTCCATTCTCAATTTTTATAGAAATTAAAATAAACAGATCAATTATAAATGATATAAACCATTTATATTTTCTACAACGAACATGATTTTATAATACAAAAAATTGAGTATGTGTTATTTTTAAAGTAATTTTACTTATTTTTATTTATGTAGTATAAAGCTTTCTGAAGTATTCCAGTGTGTACATGAGTTAAAAAGAACTACAGCCCTCACTGGTTTAGCTCAGTGAACAGAGCTAGCCTGTTGACCAAAAGGTCCTGGGGTTGATTCGGTCTAGGGCACGTACCTTGGTTGCAAGCTTCTCCCCCGCCTGGGCCCTGGTCAGGTTCATGCAGGAGGTAACCAATCAATGTATTTCTCTAATATCAATGTTTGTCTCTGTCTTTCCCTCTCTCTTCCACTCTTCCTAAAAATAATGGAAAAATATCCTTGGGTGAGGATTAACAAAAACAAACCACAAAAAAATAAAATAAGTAAAGAGAACTACACACTAATGAATCTCATTGAAGACTAGAAAAGTAGGTGACTCTGATGAACTTAAACCAGATAGGAGCTATACCTGCACTTGAGAGTGCATCTGTTACTCTAAAATTTTGCTAAGAATGGAGAGCCCTTATTTTTCCATAGAAAATCTAGGCGCCACTAGGAAAGGGGAAAGGTAATAGTAGAGAGGCAATTAATGACCATTAATTAATGAGTCATTAATTAATGACTGCTTCTCAGGAGTGTCATGAAGATTAAATAATACTGTAGAAATGAGACCGTTTGCATACTTCCTGGCGCATATAAGTACTCAAAGGATGGGCTGAGACCCAAAATGAAAAGTCAGTCTCAGTCCTTCCAGAAAATTTGGTCTATGGACACTGGAAGAGTCTCTCTTCCTAAAGGATAATGAGATTTCTGTAAGTAAGCTCAAAATTGCCAGTCACCATTTTTCCATATGAAGCCATGTGGAGAAAGTTTGTCTATGGCAAGGGACAATAAGGAATAGAACTCTAAGAAACCTTAAGAACTGAAGATAGAGAGCTCTGGTAGTGTCTTCCAAAGCATGAATCCAGTCATGTCTGAAGGCATCTCTTCTCTTGGACTTCTCAGTTAGATGAGCCAATAATTTCCTTTAAAATTTTTTATTTTTTACTTTATTTTTTATCACCATTTACTAGGTGTACTGGTTAATAATGCATATTTTTTAATAGGTGAAGTTTTACACATGTTGATATATATGCGATTTAATATGTATGCTATTTTATTGTATTGACAACAAGCTTCAAAATTTCATATGTCAAATTTGCTGAAGGTGTTAATATCATAGATATTTTTATGCTTAAAAATGTCGAATTTCATGCCCAAAAAAAGAGCATTTGAGGGAAGTTTTAATTCATTACTTTATTTTAAAGTGCTGCTGAAAGTTATTGTATACTTCAGGAAGCTTATGGTGAACATGCTCCATCTCAAGATACCTGTGAACGCTGGTTTAAATACTTTTAAAGTGATGGTTTCGATGTGAAAGACAAACAACATCCAGGTCAATTGAAAAAGTTTGACAACCAACAGTTACAAGCATTATTGGATGAAGATGCATGTCAAACTCAAAAACAACTTGCAGAAAGATTAAACGTTGCTCAGCAAACAATTTCTGATTGTTTAAAAGCAATGGGAAAAATTTTAAAGGAAGGAAAATGGGTGGCACATCAACTGAATGAAAGACAAATGGAAAACCGAAAAGTAAAATGTTGCTTCAATGGCATGAAAGAAAGTCTTTTTTTGCATCGAATTGTGACTGGCGATGAAAAGTGGATTTATTTTTAGAATCCCCAATGCACAAAATCATGGGTTGATCCAGTTCAACCATCAACATCAACTGCAAAGCCAAATCGATTTGGAAAGATGACAATGCTCTGTGTTTGGAGGGATCAGGAAGGTATGGTATATTATTAGCTTCTAACACCAAGTGAAACCGTTAACACTGATCGCTACCAACAACAAATAATCAATTTGAACCACACTTTGATTGTAAAATGATCAGAATGGGCCAGAAGACACAGAAAAATAATTTTGCTTCATGATAACACACCATCACACACTTCAAAACCAGTTAAAGACACGTTAAAACATCTTGCCTGGGAAATATTAACCCACTCGCTGTATTTATCAGACCTTGCTCCTTCAGATTACCACTTGTTCTGATCGATGGCACATGTGCTTTCTGAGCAGCACTTGAAAACGTAGGAAAAAGTAGAAAATCGGGTCTCTGAATGGTTTGCCTCGAAACAAGAAAAGTTCTATTGGGATGGTATCCACAAATTACCTGAAAGATGGGGGTAATGTGTAGCTAGTGATGGACATTACTTTGAATAAAGCACTTTTGATGTTTCTCTTGAAATTTTTGTGTTTTCTTTGGATTACAAAATCTGCATTATTAACCAATTAATAGTTAATCCCCATTTTAAACCATTTAATAGTTAATCCATATTATTAACCAGTTAATTATTTTTTAAAATATATTTTATTGATTTTTCACAGAGAGGAAGGGAGAGGGATAGAGAGTTAGAAACATCGATGAGAGAGAAACATCGATCAGCCGCCTTTTGCACACTTCCCACTGGGGATGTGCCCACAGCCAAGGTACATGCCCTTGACTGGAATCGAACCTGGGACCTTTCAGACTGCAGGCCATCGCTCTATCCACTGAGCTAAATGGTTAGGGCTTAACCGGTTAATTATTAATCTGCAATGTTAATCAGTTAATAGCTAATCCATATTTTAACCAGTTAATAGTTAATCCATATTATTAATCAGCTAATAATTATCAGCATTTTAACCAGTTAATAGTTAATATGCATTAATAATGTAGATTTTATCATCAGAGAAAACATGATAATTTCAAGAGAAACATCAAAAGTGTTTTATTCAAAGTAATGTCCATTGCTAGTTACACATTTCCCTCATCTTTAGGTAATTGGTGGGTACCGTCCCAGTAGAACTTTTCTTGTTTTGAGGCAAACCAGAGACCCAATTTTCCACTTCTTCTTACATTTTCAAGTGCTGCTCAGAAAATGCATATGCCATCGATCAGAACAAGTGATAGTCTGAAGGAGCAAGTTCTGGTGAATACAGCGAGTGAGTTAATATTTCCCAGGCAAGATGTTTTAATGTGTCTTTAACTGTTTTTGAAGTGTGTGATGGTGCGTTATTATGAAGCAAAATTATATTGATGCAAAAAAGACTTTCATGCTGTTGAAGCAACATTTTACTGATGACTTTTCGGTTTTCCATTTGTCTTTCATTCAGTTGATGTGCCACCCATTTTCCTTCCTTTAAAATCTTTCTCATTGCTTATAAATGATCAGAAATTGTTTGCTGAGCAACATTTAATCTCTCTGCAAGTTGTTTTTAAGTTTGACACACATTTTCATCCAATAATGCTTATAATTGTTGGTTGTCAAACTTTTTCAGTTGACCTGGACATTCTTTGTCTTTCATATAGAAATCATCACTTTTAAAACGTTTAAACCAGCATTCACAAGTATCTTGAGATAGAGCATGTTCACCATAAGTTTCCCAAAGTATTCAGCAGCACTTTTCTTCAAAATAAAGTAATGAATTAAAACTTCCCTCGAATGCTCTTTTTTTGGGCATGAAATTCGACATTTTTAAGCACAAAAATATCTATGATGTTAACACCTTCAGCAAATTTGACATATGAAGTTTTGAAGCTTGTTGTCAATACAATAAAATAGCATACATATCAAATCGCATATATCTCAACATATGTGTAACTCCATCTATTGAAAAAATCTGCATTATTAATCAGTACACCTAGTATCTAGCCCCTCTATGCCTTCTTCTACCTCCATTAATCTCCTCCCCCACCTCCACAATCACCACACTGTTTTCCATGTCCATGAATTCTCTTTTTTTTTCTTCTTTTTTTGTTCAGTCCTTCCCCCAGATTCCTTTTGTTTTAAGCTAGTTTGAGTTTAGTTTCCATTACTTACTATTAGTCCTGCGCATGAATCCGTGCACCAGTAGCTCTCTGCAGGGCCTGGTCACTCTGTGCCTGCTGCCCAGAGGCTTGTTGCTGGGGCAACAATGCAAGGGTTCCTCACACGGGCCTGGCCAGAGGCCCATCTTCCTCCAGGCGCAAAACGCTTGCCTCATCACGGTGGCAATGAAGCAAGCATTCTGCCAGGCTGCTCATGCTGCCTGCTCTCAGCGGCTGCCCCCCTGGGACTGGGGACTCCAGAATAGCTGAGAGGACTGAGTGCCACCATCTTGTGGCTATGGGTGCTGCCATCTTTGTGATGGAGTGATGGTTAATTTGCATATTACCCTTTTATCATATTAGATAAGTGAAAGAGTGCAGATTAATATGACCTTTTAAATCACGGGTTTAAGGATCCTCCGCATTCCCACAAATTGTCATCTTTCTAGCTTGTTTGTTTAAGTATACCTTTTCAAGGCACCTAGTCCTCTATCAGCTCCTCCACTTTTTCCATATGCATTAGTTTCTTCCTGCCTTCAGTTTCCTCCCTTTTCAACTTAGACTTATGGTTCATCATTACAAAAACTCCCTTGCCTCCATGTGGCAAAAATTCAATCCATGGAGGCTAAGTACCTGCTTTCTCCATACCTGAACAGGGTAATTAAATAAGAGTAGAGAAAATTCACACAAAGGGCAGATGGATTTTACCCTAGATTCATGATCATTCCTCAAATGGGCCCTTGGCATGATCTAGCAATCCTGCTACAATTTTCTAGTTGGCTTTCTCTTATGTTCATTAATGATAACACCAAACCTTTCATCATGCTCATCTCGCCCTTTTCTCTACCTCAACTGAAGATCTGCTTCATAGGCAAAATGGAAACCATAAAACAATTTGCCATTATAAACTATCTTCTATTAGTCCTCTTTTCTCATAATAAAGGAGTTATGCTTCCTATTTAAGTCCCATTCATTTATGTGAGACTTGGGTCTTATCTCTGCCCCACTTACTCCCTCGACCATCTTGTCAGAAATCTATATTGTCAATTTGCCCTTCTCTAGCCTCTATCTCTAACGTCCACTGGATAGCTCTGTTTGCCTCTCAGAGCAACTTTTTTATTTTCTGCCTTGCTTCTGCTGTGGGAGGCTGGAGACTGTATGAACTATTTGGCCAATGGGAAGCCCCTGCAGAAGATGTGGGAGAGGGAGGAGTATGGGACAGGATTATTTATTTCTCTAACTTCTTCCCCTCACAGTCTTCTTGTGTTAGCTGTTAATTTTGATCAAAGTCATTGTCTTCTCAAAACAGCCTTCTCCTTGGTAGTTCTGGTAATTGCTTCCTTTCCTCATTCCTTTAAATTGAAGGTAACTGTCCCACTGTTTCTTGCCTCAAGGTACAACAGTACAATCTCTTGTCAATTCCCTATATCTGTAACAACAGACACCATTGTAAGTAGTCCCTCCTTCAAATTATTAATTTAAGTATTTCATCTGTTTCCTACTGACTGACACTTTTATCAACATATAAGCATGCTTAAGTTTCTTAGCCTCACAGGTTCTTAATCTTTACCTGTTATGTATTTTTTTTTCTATCCTAGATCTTGTTATCAATTGGAATTATTCATTTTCTGAAATCTTAAACTCCAAACTCTGAGCAAATCTCTTAACCTTATCAATGCATATTTTTTAAGTGCTTCAAAAGCGCTAGGCCCCTTAACTCTTTCATTCCATCTCCAACTTCACAATCTCATCTTGTTCTCCTTTCCTTTTCCAGGAAGTTTAAAAACAAAGATATAACTTTTCAATTGCTCCCTTGCTTCATACTCTCAATTCCCTTTATCTTCATTCTTCTAAATACCTACCTGGAAAAAATCCCAATCCTGGGTCAATCCAACTATCCCTCTTCTTGACCATATACCTGGCACTGATGGAGAGGAACAAATATTTGTTCTTTTAAGATTTCCAACCTCACCTGCAACCCTTCTAGGTGTCCGTAGTTGACATCTTCTCTCTTTTCCCCATTAATATAATTTCAAACCTTAAGCTGAAAGGAGAAATCTGCACTTGCCATTTTACCTTTCTCACCTTAATTTGTGGTCAATTTCCTTCTTAAAATTGTCTACTCTATTGCATTCTAGGACAAAAAATATTATCTTTATCTTATTTCTGCAATGTTGATATTTCCTCACGGTCCCATTCACCCTCTCCACCTCCTTCTCATTTAAAGCTCTTTTCCCTTCTCCATTCCTATACACTTCGAATGATCACTAGCATGAACAACCTATGCACTGATGGACCCAAGTCTAAAGGTTAAATTGTGCTCCTAAATTCTAAATTAGCATTTAGAATTGCTGTGTGTCTGAACTCATCTGTTACAAATTAAATTAGTACTATTTCTCTTCACATGCCCAAGTCCTCTTCCATTATTGAATGGCATTATTTCCCATCTTCCCAGTCACTGGAACTCAGCTTTTTACAGACATCTCTGACTGTCAGCACACCAATTCTTACTCATTTGTACACCAAGCCCTTGTTGATTCTGTTTTTTCCTCAGCAGTTTTGATATCTATTCATCCTTTCTATTTCCTCTGACCTCATTATTTTTTGCTTACAATATTACAAGAAGTTTCTAACCAATCTCTATAATTCTAATCTACCCATATTCAATATCACCAAAAGAATACTCATTTTAAAACAAAAGTATTATCATATTTCTTCTCTTCTTGAAACCCTTTGGTGACTCTCCACTGCCTTAATGGCAAAATCCATGCACACTAACATGATATAATAAGCTCTAATCATGGAAACCCCTTTGATTGCAAGAAACAAAAAACAGCTGACTAACTCAAGAAAACAAAAGTAGTTAATTGGAAACACATTGGAGAAGCTTATGGAATTGGAGGAATTGAACAATTAAATGCCAGGAAGAACCTGAACCAGAGAAACTCTAAGGATGGCAGCAGAGATCAGAAAATCTTAGCCAGGGCTAGGACTCAAAATTGTGCTGATTGTTTTTTGTTGGTGGTGGCCCTTCTCTCATTAATGTGACTCACATGTGACTTAAAGATGGTCAGGTTTCATTAATGTGATTCATAATGTGATTCATTATGTGACTCAACTTAAAGATTTTCAGACTCTCAGTTCCTCAGTTCTAATTTTAAAATTCCAGAAAGAAATATTCTGATTAACCTAACTTAGATAAATCCTTAGACTTATGGGAGGGGCACATGATACATGTGTGACCACAGGGGATTCCCATCTGTGTATAGGACATTCTCAGAGAACTGGGCAACACTGTGAGCTGAGAGTATATCTAAGGGGTACATGCTAGACACTGTACTTCTCAATTTTCTTTCTCCATTATTCCTCAAATTGTATATTATTTTCCAACCGTGGTGTATGTTATGGGCTGAATGTTTGTGTCCCCTCAAAATTAATATGTTAAAGCCCTAATCCCTCAATGTGACTATGAAAAAATAAATTACTATTGGTGAAGCCACTAGGCTATGCTGTTTTGTTATGGCAGTTTGAACTGATGAAGACAGTGTGCTACTTGATGTCACCTGAAACAGGTCATGCTCTTTCAGACTATCTTGTCTTTGTGACTTGTCTGGCTTTTGACCCACTGTACATCCTCTCCTCAATCTTTATCTAGCAAACACTCATAAGTTAGGAATCAACTTAAAGATCACTTCCTCCAGGTACTCTTCCTTGATTCTTCCAGGTTTAAATTCCATTTCTCCTCCATATCTGTAGCTTCCTGAGCTTAACTCTATCACAACTCTTATAATTCCTTACTAATATAGCTGTCTTTCTTCCTAACTCGTGAGATCTTTGAGATTAGGTGCTGGTATTTTTAAATACTGTATCTACAGAGGCAAACAGCATCCAATTTGTTGTTGATACTCAATACATATTTGTAGAATGAATGACTGAAACTCATGGCTGCCCAATCCCACACTCACTCTGCATTTACTCATTATCTCCAACCCTCTATGCATTGCCTTGTGACACAGCTGATTGTGAGTGTATGACTCTCACTCATAGAATTATGAGGAGCTAGAAGAAATTTTTTTATCTTTTATTTTTGTATCACCTATGACAACATCTCACTTTGAATTTTGTACATGTTAGATAGACAATACACATTTTGTTAAATAAGTAAGTATGGTTGACCAAATAAATAAATAAATAAATAAATAAGCTAATGAACTTTAAGTTTCATTAATAGATATGTATTAAAAAACGAATGTTTGTGCTCCTAATGATTCTTATGTATATCAGATCACAACTGAAGTAGTCTTTTCTGTTCTGGGCAACAACTATGCATTCCTTTCTTCAACAAATATTTATGGAGTGCCTACTTTGTGCCAAGCATATTTTTTCTATGCCCAGGGCTTGGATATTAAATAGACTTAGGTTTGAATCCTAGTTTTGGCGCTTACTATGTCAGAATAGGATAGGTTTTGCCACAGAGAAAAACAATCCCAAAGTATTAGAGGCTTACCACATCCCGATTTTGTTTCTCATTTATAGTGAATGTCCCTCATGGACTGACTGTGGCTCTCCTCTGCATAGACTTCAATACAAGAATCAGGCTGTCTCTATGTACAACATTGCTGGTTTCATGGCAGAGAGAGAAAGCATGGTGAACTGTGCACTGACTCTTAAAGCTTCTGCCAGAGGTAACACACGTGATTTCTGCTCATATTTTATTAACTGAAGCAAGTCATATGACCATATCTGGACTGACACAGAGAGGAACAAATAGGGGTGAACAGCAATATAGTCTACCATATTATGTGTCCTGGACTGTTTAAATCCCTGTTTTGTCATTTATAAAATAATAATAATAATTTCTGCATTGAAAACTGAAGTGTGGACGCAAAATAAAGTATATAGTGTTTAATACATTGAAGTTTGTCAGGAAATGGTAGTTATTTCTGTTTAAAAGTTTAAAAATCAGTCAGCTTAAGAAATTAAGTAAAGCTCTATAAACACTTCAGAATAAAAATAAGTTATTTCTCTCTTACTTTGAATTTTTTCTTTGAAGACCCCATTGAAACTGTCTGAACTATGTATCTAGCACTGGCTTGATGGTTTGTTTGTTTGTTTGTTTGTTTGTTTCCATCAAGATGATTTTTGTCAGAATCAGGGTGATCTGTAAAGAATTAGGCTGGATAAAAATTCTATGATTTATTATTCATCTTTTCATGTTCAAGGTCTGTTTTCTAAGCAGGATTATCAGCAACCTAAATGGGGCCATATCTCATACTTTTTGCATCCCTAGAAACTAGCATGATTCCCTACTCTGGGGATTTCTTGGTGCTGATAAAGCTGTTGGAAATGAAATTGGGACTTTTTGTTGTTATTTAACAGTATCCACTGATTTCCTAAGTTTTAGAGATATTTATTTTTTAAAGCATCTTATTTATTTGTCAAATTTACACATTATTTTCTATCAAATAATGTCAGCGCACAGAGCAAGGTTCTCTGAATTTGGCACATAGGTAGTTATATAAATGTGGGTTAGATTTTTTCTGGATGTACTCATTGAAAACTAAGTAGAAAAATAATTTACCACCTTTTCTTACTTTTCCTAGATTGACTAAAAGAAACTCTAAATATGTAGAGAGTTGAAAATTCTTTCCATGAAATTATTAATTCTAGTTCTTTTAAATATTTGGTAGCCATGTGATCTATCAAATGTGATTTAAAAATAATTATGTATTTGGGAACATTTCAAAGTGAGATTTTGAAATACATTATATATCTTCCAATTTAACTTCTTAAGAGATATGGGCTTCAGCCCAGATTTTCTGAATCAGACCCTTTGAGTAATAGGGCCAAGGAATCTGTGTTTTTTAAGAGTTCCTTGGTGATTTTGATTACCTGAGTACTGAGAGAATTGCTAGTCTGTGTGCTACCTTGGTCTCCTGGTAAAAAAGCTATTCCTGGGTCTTGAATCATTTTTGCAATTAGAGAGATCTCTGATCAGTACCATAGTCCTCCCCACCACCCGTCTGCACTGCCCCACTCCACCCATACACAATGTTTTTCATAGAGGAGTGCAAACATATGGACCAGAGAATATTCTATGCAGGGACCTCAGTGGCTGCATATCCATTAACATAGGAGTCCTAAGCCATCACATCCCTAGGGAAATGAATTCCCAGCAGTGCTGCCAAGCTGCATTCATTGCTCAGAACTGGTTTTTACCCACCCTAGCTGTTTCCCTTCTCACAGTTTATACTGTCTAGTATTCCTCTAACTGGTCTCCAGTTGATAGAACCCTGTCTCCCTTGAGTGCTTGTAAGCAGTACTGGACAGAGGAACTCTTTTAATTAAAAGTAGAAGCCTGTGTGCACATAATTCAAATTCTAGTTTTCAGTGATAACACTATTATGTATGATTGCAATTCTCTAAATTCTTCCAGCTTATTTCTTGCCATCAGAGTGACGAATGCTTTGATAAGTTCCTGAATTTCTGTGATGTGCTGCCATGAAGTCCTGTAACGTGTCTCGTTGATGGTGTTGATCCCAGGGTTAGCTTTAAGTGCTGGGCTGTTTCCAGAAAGAGCAGCCTCTAGTATACCTTGTGCTTGCCCAGTGAGATATGATAACATGAGGGCTGCAATTCCTTCCCTATCATGCTGTCATGTTTGGCAAACACAAGGATTTAGCGTAATTTTAGAAAATTACAGATTGTTTTAGAAAGTGAGTTTAAATGTGGATTCATTTATGTCTATTAGTATATGAATATTTTAAATGCGTATGTATGGATATGTGTGTATGTGTACTATTATAGTACATGTATACACCAATACGTTATAAGACACCAATTTCTTACTGTTTTTTATATCTCAAAGAGCAATATCATGGCCACTTTTATTTTTAGTAATCCAAGCAGAGCATAGTTATTACTTGTGGAAATATAATGAACTTTTAAAATAATTTTAAAGTTTCTGTCATTGAAAGTCATTATTCAAAGTCAGGAAATTATGTCTAAAAACTCAGAATTGATGGAGGAGGTGGTACATGAGAATAGAATGGAGGACATCAGTCTTCTCTGTTTATCCTACCATGATGCTGTCTGTAAGGTAAATTGACACATCTGTCTCAGCCTCTTAGTTATGGAAGAGGAACGAGTTGTGAGATAGAGAATTGGATTGGAGTTTGCAGAAAAGAAACAGGATAAATGCAAGACATTCTTTCTCTCCTTCCTGCTGGTGCCCCCAAGTTGTTATCTTTTATTTTTCATTTCCCTAACTCCAGGACAAAACATTTCTTTAAAAAATTTTTAAATGCATTTTATATTAAAATATAAATAACATAATATTTATCATTGTAACCATTTGAGCAACATGAGGATTAGAGGTGCTGACCCCCTGAGCAGTCAAAAATCCTCATAGAACTTTTCACTCCCCAAAGCTTAACTACTAATAGTCTGTTGTTGACCAGAAGCTGTAATGGAAACATAAACAATTGATTAAAAGATATTTTGTATGTTACATGTACTATACACTGTGACCTCACAATGAAGGTAAACTAGGCAAAGGACTTGTATACATGCATATTAGCATAACCAATGGACACAGACACTGGGGCGGTGGGGGCTTGCCAAAATGTGAATGGCTGGGACAGGGGGGAAGAGAGGGATCAATTGGGAAAAAAGAAGACATTTGGAAAAACTTTAGACAATAATAAAAAATGTTATTAGGAAAATCATAAGGAAAACACACTTACTTATAGTATTTATCAAAAAAATCTGCGTAACTAGTAAATAGATCTGCACAGTTGAAATCCATGTTGTTGCTCAAGGGTCAACTGTAAACAATTCAGTGGCATTAAATTTTGTACCTAATGGTGAAGTTCATGAGTTCACCGTGCTCATTGTGGCTAGCTTATATGGCTTGTGGCAGAGATTAATAAGAGAGTACAAGTGGGAACCCTGGATGCTTCTGACTATTCATCTTTCTCTACAGGTTTGTTTACTCACTTTTCAAATCAAGGAAGATTATCTGTAAGGCTATGCCAGGTTGTTGGGAGATACATTGTAGATCATTTCCAATTCTCTAAGAACTCCTCATCTGCTAGAGAAGAAAGCCAGACCTAAAACTAATCATCCTAAAAAATGCAATTGAAAAGTAAAGTATTAAAAGGTAAAAGAAGGGAGAATGAAGTCTAAAAAGGATATCAGGAGATGAATAGAATATGTAAAGGAGGGAAAAAGTGGTCCTGGTAGAACAGGGTAAAGTATAGTGCTTGATATGTAGTAAGTGTTCAATAATTACTTATATGGCAAATCTGAGCAAAGGCCAAAAACTATGGAAGTGTAAGGGAACTTTGATGAATGGTGTGTAATAGCTGGGTGTGGTCAAGATGTATAGTGGAAGGTATGATCAAGATGATAGAGACAAAGTTAGAACCAAATTAGGGAATCCTTGGCCTAATAGAACAAGTCTCATCAAATTCACATTAGAATGAATGGAAAGAAAGACCTTGAGGAAACGGCTATAGACACTGTGAAAGTCAAGTCAATTCCAATTTAAGAGAGCCATCTGGACACTGAGGTGGAAATGAATGGAGGAGGAGGTGAGGCCCAAGAATTCAGACAGAAAGTTAGACCACAGAAGGGATTCTATAAACACACTTATTTAGTGAGTCATAAAACAATGAACCAATGCCAAGCATTCGATAAGCATGGACTATAGGCCTACTCAGGCTGACCCTATGGCCACAGAGTTGCATAGGACAGTCACTGTATTGGTGGCCTCCATTCTACTTTGAAAGATAGAAAGGTGAACAGGATTTTGATATGCTCTGAAAAGTGCTATAATAGAGGTTATGTGCTAAATGAAATGGCTTAGAGTGGAAGGAGGGATTGGTTAGTGGATTGTCCTGGGGTCAGGAAAAACCTCCTAGACAGATGACATTGAAATCTAGTCTTTGAAGTATAATGTAGAAGCTTGCCAGTCAGAGAAGAGGGGAGGGGCTTTCTGCAGTCAGAGGCTGCAGCACGGGCCACGAAAAGGAGCGTGAAATTTCATGGCAAGTGAAGCATTGCTTCATACCCTAAGCAGCTGCCCACTAATCTACGCAGAAATACTAAAACTGCTGGGGATTAACCATCTGGAGGATCCTCACAGCTGCTCTTTGAGAACCACTGTGTTAACAGACAAAAGGAAACCATGAGAAAGAGCGAACCTGGCCAAAACGACCAAAGGAGATAGAAAGTAGGACACTGTTGTCCAACACTCATACGAATGTTAGCTGGATTCATACTAGTAAGTTGTTAGTCAACTTGATTCCTTAAAAATGTACATTGTAATTAGTCTACTTTGACTCTTTGCAAATGTAAATTGTCCATTAGTATTACCATCTTATTCTTCTACTCAACAGAAGTTAGCATTTTTCCTGATGGTCCCATTTGTGCATTTATCCAATAAGCATGAATATAGTCCTCATCACTCCGCTTCCTCCGAGGCCTGAGATAAATGGAAGCAGCAACAGGGATTCTACCAGGAGGGCAGCCTGATGCCGCGGAGCTGTCAGCATTTGCTCCTATTTACTTACAGGTTGGTCCCAAGCCCATCTTTCCAGGCCCGCATACCTACTTAGTAATTAAACTGAGGCTTTAATATGGCTTAAAATATTTTAATGTGATGATGCCCTGAGGGTCCTCAGCAAAGAGTTTGGTTTAATAAATTTAATTACTAATTAAGACACCTTCAATTTCAACCTCCATTAGGTTAATTTTTTAATGAGTTTCAGAATGCTTCTCAGGACGTTTTTCCCTGGATGTGGGGAGAAACCCACACATGCACACACACGCACTAGGTGTGAATTTTAATCTTTGATTTGCCAGGTACTAGCTGTGTACATGGAATAAATCACTGAACCTCCCTAGGCTGCTTTTTTTCTTATCTATTAAGGAAAAAATCTGGACAATGGTTTAAGTTCTTACCTTTTATTACGGCAATTGATGAATGACTGTTGTCAATACTTCCCCTTCAGGGAGGGATAGGGTACAAAGTTATACAAAATACATTGTGTGTGTGTGTGTGTGTGTGTGTGTGTGTGTGTGTGTGTATGTGTGTGTGTGTGTGTGTGTGTGTGTGTGTGTACATGTGTGTGCGCGTACTTGTGCACGCGCTTAAATGAATTTCAGACAATCTTGTGGCTGTGTAGATGTAATCAAATTAAAATTGAGCATGTTATTGGTCTGCAGAAAGATTCCTTGATATATATTATTAACTGCCTGATGTACAAAGAAAATTTGGAGGCAGTCTGGAGTTATCAAGATGTACTTATTTTCCCCAAACTAGATAACCCCTTTGCCCCTAAGGGCTGAATTTTTTCCCCTCCAGGAGCTGTACCTTGGAGGACCTACTGGCAATTGGTGAATAAGATCAGCTCTAACTAGTAGAGGTCTTAGGGAAGAAAATCACCAGCCCATCCTTTCCCCTGCCTTTCTCCTATCACCCTGGCAGGCACGGCACACTGTGGGAAATTTACCTTGACTGGGGAAGGATGAGGGAGTTTCAGAGACAGGGAAAGAGAATAATTAAGATATAAACTATTTCATTGCTACAATGGAATGGTCCTTCTTCTCAGATAGACTTGCAGACTAGAATCCCTTATTTTTTTCCTTTTCTATATTAAGAAAACACACACACATTATAGCATAAAATGATGAATCTGATCCACTTAGTATTTTAAAAACATACACTACTTTATAATTTGTTTAAAATCCTAGTCAACATGAGCATTTGTTTTTCCCTTGAGCAGTAATTCGAGGGAGCATTATCTGAGGAAAACGTAGTCTGTGCTGTCTCATTCAGGATAACCATACATTGATGATCTGAATCCATGACAAATCTTCCTTTCATTTTCTTTGCGACACTCCTCCCTTCCCCTGGATATTTAACTCATCTTTAAGAATGAGAAGTTGGTCTGCTCTCCAATTTCTTCAGAGCTGGATCTCTCCCAAATGGCAACATTATTTTATTTAAAGTCCATTGAATTCCCAGAATTCTAGAAGCATCCATATTTAAATATTAGAATAAAAACACATTAAAAATAAGAGGAAGAAGTGCTCTCTACTCCAAAGCATGGAAAATTAGGACTTGACTGCTTGGAAAGTGCCTGTGGTGTCAGAATTTGTTGTAAGCATGCCTGTTTTCATTTTTAGTATTCATAAAGGCCACAGTAAAAATTTTGGGGTCATACTACAGTATTTAAATCCATTGGTCAGTTAATACTAAGACTGTTAAGTCATAATTATTCACTGAGGTTAACTGGCTCTTTACCATGCTCAGAACAAGGTGAAAAATGTTATAAAAAAGAAATTAAGAAACATATAGGATGATCATTTTCCCCCTACATGTTAATATTAGAAACTACAATGGCAATGGAAAATTGGGATTCAATTAAGAATTTCAATATCTATATTAAAAATTCTCTAAAAATAAACTCTGTATGAATAATTATGGCTTAATGTGATCATTGGATATCTTTATAGGATTGTTCCTACATTTCTTCTATCCTACCCCTTACCCCCTGAAGAGACAAATGCAAAATTTAATATTCTAGGATGGCTTCCAAACCTTTTTTTTTTTTATTGAAAAAAACTCTCCTGCTGGACTTATGACTTAGTTTCTACTCAAATGGCCAAGTTTGGAATACAAGCTGAGAAGCTAGGTTTTGGGAGTATCAGAGAACCCCAAACTCAATAACTGTACTAATTTTTAAAGCAGAATCAGGATATAAGAGACTTTCTGATGCTGCAACATTTCTTTTCTTTCTTGTTGCCTTCTAATAGTCCTTCTCTTGTATGCTTCTTCTTCTTTACCCTTTTCCTTCTCCTCTTTATAACTTTTGCCAACTGGCACTCAATGACCCTACTGGGCATCAGTTTAAAATAACACAGGGGCTAAGAAGCCTGCCAACCCCTGCCTGTCCAGAACCTGGAGGCAGGAAGAATCTTGCTTGTGCCTAGCTAGACTTGATTTATATGCAGGTGCTGCTCTTTTGCTATGTAAAACATGCCTGAAGTAAGCATGCAGGCAAGATCCATCCAAGATTCACATTTTTGTTATTACCTAACAAGCAGGAGCTCCTGACCATTTTTTGGCATATTAGGGCAACAAAGTTAACTCCTGAACAACAGTCTATCCCACAAATCATTGCCCCTAAATGGTAATGATGGGAAAACAGAGACCCTGGTAAACATCCCTAAAGCCAGTATGATTTTTCCTTCCTTCTTTGTAGGATGTTTGTCAATGTAGTCATGGCAATAAACACAGAATAGCTGGCTGGAAAGATTAAAAGCATCTTTAGAAATCCTCCACAGCAGCCATTTCCCAACATAGTCCGTGCACATCAGAATCACTTGTGGTGCTTTATAAAAAGTAGGCTTCTCAGACACAAAACTAAGGCCTTCCAAATCACAATCTCTAGAATCAGGACCCTAGCTTGCTATTTCATGTTATCTCCTAGACCATTGGGTTTCAGAACCTCTGTTAGGCCAACCCACAGTTACTCGCTTGCTCTTCATGCTATTCTTTGGGGGAACAGATGACCTTGGAGACTGAGCACAGTGGCTTCTAGAGAGTGACAGAATTGAAGGCAAAATGAGAGAAACTAAGGTCCTTGAAAATAAAGTGGTGATGTCTTTGAATAGTCTTCCAGGTGACATTGGCAGACCCTGGTGTATGAAACATTTACATTGCACAGCAAGCCAAAGCCATCAAATAATCTTTGCTCGTGGAGAATGGAGCTCAGGGGCAGGAGCACAGTGTTGTCTCTGGATCATTAGCCCAGTCTGCCAGAATTCCCATGACTCTCCAGGCCAGTTTAGTTATCCTTCCACTACTTCCCTTGAGACCCTAATCAATGCCCCTATCATATGGCACCTGTCACAGTGCATTTAATCAACAATTGTCAGTTTACATGTCTTTCTTCCCCACCGTAAACTCCATTTAAGGTATCTGTTTTCACTATGTATCACTTTCCCCATAAGGTACCTGTGTATTACCAACACCTAGCTGTAAGCACTCAGTATTTGCTGAGTGAATGGGTTTGTCTTTCAGATAATTCCAACTTGGTTAGAATTTTTTCTGCAGGATTCCACATACATTTATTTTGAAAGAACATTGTCCCATCTGGAAATAAGAAACAACAGTCACAAAGGCGAGGTCCACCTGCCAAATCCAAATGACCTGTTTTTGTAAATAAAGTCTTACTGAAACACAGTCATGCCTACTTATTTAAGTTATTATTTATAGCTGCTTTCATGGTAAAATAGCAGTGCTGAGTAGTTGCAACAGAGAGACAGACTGTGTGGCTCACAAAGCCCAATGTATTAACAATCTGGCCCTTTTCAGAAGTGTTTGCCAGCTCCTGCCCTAAAATCATATAGACCTGACCTTGTGACATTGGACACATTGCTTAGCCTCTCTAAGTCTCAGTTTTTTCATCTGGATAGTGGGGATAATAATGGCATTCTATTTTTATAGGGTTCTTGTTTGGAATAAATGGGATAATCTTTAAAGACCTGCATGAAGTAGGTATTTAGTAAATATTAGCTGTTAGTTTTAAAAAAATGTGCCTATATTCCTTCTTGTCCGTTTTCTGTATTCCTCAAATGTCTTTGTGTTGTTGTTTTCTAAATTAATAAAGCCAGAACATTCTCTAGTTTTAATGGAGGCATTGCCATTTGAAAGAACTATAGGTTCAACCTCTTTTTGATGATAAACTGTTTGGCTCCTCAGAATAAAGACTCTAAAAATTCTTTAATTCTATAAAAAATCCAACACAAGATCTTTGGATGTTTAATAAATATGCTTTGATATGAGATATTTATTTTGCATGAGCTTCAATCATAATAGACAGAAGTGGGGTTTGATGTCACATACGTTTATCCCCTAATGTGGGATCTATTTTACATATTATCCATTGCCTCTAAAACCAAACACCCACAGCACTTCTATTAAATTTCTTTTAAAAAATGTGGAGGCAGGGGTGGAGCACTAAATATTTCAAATGTATTCTTCTTCTCCTTCTCCTTCTCCTTCTCCTTCTCCTTCTCCTTCTCCTTCTCCTTCTCCTTCTCCTTCTCCTTCTTTTGCAAGAAAGGTCTGAATGAGAAATAAGAAACTAAGCCAAGAATCTCCAAAGGCATCTTTTATTTAACTTGTAACCCTCATTTCTGGAAAGCCTGCTGACCATTCTTATTAAAATAAATTGCTTAAGTCCTTTAATCAGACGGATTTCCTGCAGAGAGGATTGTAGCTCATGCCAAAGAGGACAGCTTGCTGACTCATCTAATATCTTACTTACTAGTTTCTCTTTCTGATCATGGAGCTTAAATGAAATGTCAGTTTTTCTTTAGTATTCAAGATTTCCAAAGTTTTGGAATTGACCAAGGCTCTGTCTCATTCATGGACCTTTGCAGCAGCAGGCAACTCCTACTTTGCTTCAGGACTCCTCTAACCCACCTGAGGAGTTACCTGCGGGGCCACTGGCCAACAGTCACAAAGGCATCTAGTTGCCTGTAGGAATGGAAATTTACGGTGTTTACTAATGTACAAGTCTGTGCTCTAAAAGTCTGACTGCAGTGTGGATATGTACAGTTGGGATATTCACACATTGGATTTGAATCTATCTAGATTTAAGAAATTTCTTTGGGGATTTTACCCTGAACCTTAAGGGATAAGCTCAGTCTGCTTTTGTGTCAGTGTGGATTTTTCAAGAAGCGGTCACTAAGAAAGAATTAGACATGCCTGAAGTTTATTGGCGCAAAGCCCATAGAGGGGGCACAAGATTGGGAGTAGGCAGGGAGAGCCTTAGATTATAATGTAGGGCTATCATAAGTGAAAGGAGAGAAGGTGAAGAAGAATTGGGTAGAAGGGACCTCACACTGCAGTACATCTCTGTGGAACTCTCAGCCAGGCCAGAGAAAAGTCCCAGAGCTAAACGTGTCCATCACAGGCATTTTATGGGGCAGAAAAGAGCCAGCTCTAGTATCACAACATCTCAGTCACTGGCTGTAACCAGACTAGGAGACGGTGGACTCAGAGAGAAAGCTGAGGTGTGTTTGCAGGTGCAGTCATTGGAGGATGCACTACACTTCCAGCATCTGGTTCTCTTGAAAGGAGATCTGAGAAACACACTTGAATCTCACAGATCCACTTCTCCACACAAGGTCAAAGAGCAGCTCCTCTATGGTTCTCATAGTTCTCTCTTCCTGAGGAGAAAGTTAGAAAAAGGAGGCTAGTGGAAAAACTCTAGTCCCATCTTTGCAGTTAGTCTTAGAATCAAGACTGGCACTCTCTCTCTCCCTCCTCTAGTGTCCATTCTAAATTTATCTTATTCTCAAACTTTACTTCGACAGATATTGGCTGCTTTCCTGCTGGTTGAACCCAAACCCTCATCCCAGAGGGCTGTTTCGGTCCTCCCAGCACCAGGGTTGCTATGTGCCTGTTCACAGTTACAATTAGGTAGATTACCAAGAGGTGCCCAAGTAGATAATCTGAATTATCCATGTACTCATCCCTGCCCCCATTTTGTAAAAAGTATCTCTCTTGCTGATTAGGGTCAACCATTTCTGATTATATTTTTGTCTGCTATATCTCTGGACACAGAGTTTTAAAGTGTCCAGGTTGGGGCTGCACCTTGTAACACAATGTGACTGCTTGCTCTGTCCCTGGCAAGAAGGTACTTCCTTTGAGGAACAGGGCTTGTAACTCTGCAGAGCCCAGAATTTACAGGATGAGTCATTGGGAGTAACGGTAAGTGAGACAGACTCCTGTTTCCAACCTTTGTATACTTCTTAGAGGGGGAATCATGAGTCTTTAAAAGGTTCTGTGTCCCAAAGGATGGCACTCCATCCTGTAAGGTATTGCCACCATTTAGCACTTCAGCTGTACCCTCAGGAGGCCAGTCTAACTTCTGCTCTAATGGGCCACTGCCACTGGCCATTGCCAAGGAATCTGTTGTGGAAGGCAGTTTCTAAGCTGGCTCCTAATGGGCTCTGCCTACTAGTATTCATGTCCTTATGTAATGCCTGGCCCTTGAATGTGACCTGGGCCTAGTGACTTACTGCTAACAAGTAGAACACAGTAGAAGTTATGGGTATCACCTTTGAGATTAGTTACAAGAGGACTGGCTAACATCCTGAGAGAAAATGAATTCTATGAACAACCATATGAGTGAGCTTAACTGTAGATACCCCCCACCCCCCCACCTCCCACCCCCCACCCCCCACATCTTTCTCTCCCCCATTCCCCTCCCCCACCAGTTGAGCCTGGGAATTACTCTAGTTTGGCTCACATCTTGGTCGCAGCCTTCTGAGCCAGACGATCTGGACAAACTACACCAGATTTCTGACCCACAGACACCATGAGAATATGTGTTGTTTTATGCTATGTTTTAAGGTGATTTGGAATGGTGCAATAGATAACAAATATACATTCTTATCTTGGGTCACTTCCTCACAAAGTAGACATTCAGGTATGCTGCTGTCAGCTCTGCCCATTAGAAACATGTTCTTTCTTCACTCCCTTTTAAGTCCATCGCTGAGGGTGGCTGTAATGTAGCTGCTGTCCACTTTGGGCTTGCTCCCATATGCAAAGCCAACCCATTCCTAATTCAAGCTCAAGCATTTTTCTTCTGTTTAAACTGGTCATACAGCCCCTCTCCCCCCTTATATGACATAAGTAGGTGCAAGATGAGAAAGAGATGTTAATGAAACTGTGGTGGGTAACATGGGAGTCTAAATTATCTGCCCCTCAAATTTACTTGTGCCCTCTGGTGCTATTGCGCTCAATCCTGAGTGTCAAGCTCCCTCTTTTAATGGACTACTGCTGGATCTGTCTTACTTTATAACTTGGTGCCCTAAAATAAGCCACTTCATAAATTGGGTAGTTCTGGGTACTTGGTGCCCTTGATAAAGTATTTCATGTCTACCAGGCTCAGTAACACATCCAAAGCTATTTTTCAAAAGGCGCATAATGTTTAGCTGCAGATGGCATGACCATGCTCAGAACTCCAGGGCCTTCATTATGATCCCCGCCCCCTGGTATTTACCATAAACTCTACTTTCCCACCACTGACAACTTGACTGGCATAGTTCTGCTGGAACTTGCGGCCCAAGCAGTCCAGCTACTTAATGTGAAACCTCTGGCAGAGTCCTTTCTAAAGCTGGAACTCTTTAAATGACACTGGTATATGGACTGGCAAAATATTCTTAGGTATAGAATTTCTTGCTTCCAGAACCTAAAAGTTGTATCAGGCATGGTGTTTCTTTCTTTGTAGCGGAGGAAGTAATGTAAGATGCAGTAATGATGTATCCCTTACTTTGAAGGCATATCCCAGCATGCCCCATGACTGCCAGACCCTGGAAACTTTATAAATGTGGGAGATCCCTGAATCTCCCTAAGGCTTATTTTCACCCTCTGAAATGCTTGTATCTTATCAAGTCTATAGCATGCTAACTACCTCTTGTTGTTTTTATTTTATTTTTATTTTTTTGCCTGATCAGCTTGATGTTATCAATGTAATAATGTCCTGAGGAGAGTCTAGTTCCCTTTTTCGGACTGTATTATGATAAGTGGGATAGTTAACATAGCCCTGGAGCAAAACTGTAGTTTGTTGTTCGTCCTCTTCTTCCATCTCCAACTTCAATGTTTGTCGATATCAGTTTTACACTTGAGGATGAGGGAAAATGACACCCATTTGAATCCATGGGCCCAGTGGACCTACTGTAAGCTGGGCTTCAGCCAGGACTTTCTATGCTGATGCACCTACTGTTATTTATTCATTTATGTATCTAATGTTTTCTCAACTAGAATATAAGCTCTTGGAGAGCCATAACTTTGTTGACTTTAGTCCCTACTGTATCTTCAGCACCTTCAACAGTACTTGGCACATAGTAGGTGCTCAATGATTGAGTAACTCAATTGCATCATCATTTTAATTTGGACGACTTTAATTATGACTAAGATTGTATTTCTTGTTTTGTAAACTGCCTTTTCCTCACTGTCATCATTATCATTAAAAGTATAATAATAGTATAATGATAATAACAAATTTTGCTCCTTCTGTTCCTGGACATGAGTGATTGACATCTAAGAGCAGACAAAAGGGCTGACCCAATCTTGGAAATCTAATGGTCTAAGGGTGAACTTGGCAATGGTCTGGGTTATTTAGAGACCATAATTATATCCTAACCTCTGTGTTCCTTCAGCATCCTGTCATCAGCTGTAAAGGGACACTTATACTGTATTATAATTGCCATTTTACTTGTCTATTACTTCCCCTAGACTAGATCCCTTAAAAGAAGGAACGTCTTCCTTTTATCACATACAGCCAGGACCTAATACATTGCCTGACAAAGAGTGGGACATTAAATGAATGCTCATAAATAAATGAGTCAAGTCAGTCTGCCAGGGCTAAGCAGCAAATAACAATTTTAATTTAGATAAAAACAGATTCCTTTTGATCTTCACTCTACAGCAACAATTTTCAACCTTTTTCACCTCAAGGCAAACAAAGTAATTACTAAAATTCTGTGGCACACCTAAAATATATTATATTTTTTACAAATCAGACAAAAAATAGGTATGATTTTGCTTCATTCAGACTGGACACCTAGTGTCATTTTTTTTTTAATTTGACAATCTAAGGGAAAGAGGTCAGTGTCCCTGTATGTTTTAAAAATTCTTGTGGCACATCAGTTGAAAATCACTGCTCTAAAGTAATACTCCATATCCAAGCACCAACATGTGAAAGATTCAGCTGTCTCACTGGATCTGGGCCAGATCTGGACTTAATTCTGAGAGTTTTGAAAAGGAACTTTTTCTGGACTTTCACCCCAGGACATTCATTGCTCTGTGGGATATGTGGTGAAACTTCTGTGTCTTTAGAAATAAACATTGCCTCAAGATAGAAAAAGGGAGAAAGATTAATTCTGTTGATAGACTTAAAAGTTATTGGACTACGAAAAAATATAATCTTACATGTGTACATATATCTCTATTCATATTCATCCTATCTAATAAAGAGGGAATATGCTAATTGACTGCCACACCCTCACAAAGATGGCAGTGCCTACAGCCAATAAGGAGGGAAATATGCTAATTGACTGCCATGCCCTCAAAAATGGGGGTGCCCATAGCCACAAGATAGCAGTGCCTAGTCCCCTTATCCCCCCAGCCACTCAGGGCCAGCCCAAAGCACAGGAAAGCCTCAGATGGTGGCTGCCCAGCCACCCAGGGCCGCCTGAGGCTCAGGTAACTAGGGACGGCCAAGGCTTGCACTACTGGCAGTGGCAGCAACAGAGGTGTGATCATTGCCTTCCCCTGATTGCCTGGTTACCTCCCGCCCTTGAGGGCTCCTGGACTGTGAGAGGGGGCAAGCCTCTAGTATTATATAAGTACATGTGTGTGCACATATATACACATGCATACATTTCTAAAGAGTTGTTATTAAAGTCTAGTTTGGCTTAGCAAGAAAATACAAAAAGACAAATAGACATTATGGCTCAGGGATTTGTCTATATTTCTCCTATGGAAGATAATCATTTAGCAGTTTAAGTAGACTTTAATTAAATATGCCAGTGTATTCATTTAACAAACATTCAACTAATTTATAAAATATATACTGCACACATCCTATATCTTAGGTGTTATTCTAGGCATTTGGGATATATTAAGGAGAGAGAGATATTGTCCATGGGAAACATAAAGTAAACATAATACAGGTATATGGTTTGTTAGATAGGAATAAGTCCTATAGGAAAAAAAAATGAGCAAGATAAGGTAGTTCAAAAGTGTGCCAGTATGTGTGTGTGTGGAGAGAGGGAGAGGCAGAAATTAGGGAAGGTAAAAGCTTGCAGAGTTAAATTGATGATCTGAGTAAGCCTATTAAGTGAGATTTGTGGGTTTTTCCCTTTCGTTTCTCTTGCCCTAGGCCAGTGGTCAAACCACGGATCGAGAGCCACATGGGGCTCTTTGGCCCCTTGAGTGTGGCTCTTCCACAAAATATCACATGCAGGCACACACGTACAGTGCAATTGAAGGAATACACTAATTAAGTTAACAACAATATACCTACCTATATAGTTTAAGTTTAAAAACTTTGCCTCTCAAAAGAAATTTCAATAGTTGTACTGTTGATATTTGGCTCAGTTGACTAATGAGTTTGCCAGCCACTGCCCTAGGCAATCTATCGGCAAGAATACTGGTGTGAGAGATGTTTGAGATTTTACTGCCTATGTTTTCTTCTAATGTTTTTATGGTTTCAGGACTTACTTTTAAGTATTTTATGCATCTTACCTTTTGATCCAGTGATCCCCCTTCTGGGAATATAACCTAAGAATCCTGAAATACCAAGCAGAAAGAATGTATGCATCCCTATGTTCATAGCAGTGTTATTTACAATAGCTAAATTCTGGAAACAGCCCAACTGCCCATCAGTAGATGAGTGGACGAAAAAAACCTCTGGTACATTTATGCAATAGAATACTATGAGGCTGTAAAAAAAAAAAAAAAAAAGAGGAGGAGCTCTTGCCCTTTGAAATAGCATGGATGTATTTGGAGACTATTATGCTAAGCAAAATAAGCTCACTAGAGAAAGACAAATATCATAATTTCACTTAAATGTGGAATCTAATGAGCAAAATAAACCAATGAACAAAATAGGTCCAGAGGTATGGATGCATGGAACAGAATAACAGATCTCAGTGAGGAAGGGGGTGAGTAGTGGGAAGAAATTAACCAAGGAACATATATGTATAATCCATGGACACAGACAATAGGGTGGGGAATGCCTGTGATGGGGCAGAGACTTGATGGAGGGGGGCAAAAAGGGAGAAAATGGAAGATATCTGTAGTACCTTCAACAATAATAAAAAAAAAAAAGGAGAAGGAAAGAAGGTGAGACTTGAACAAAGACTTAAAGAGTTTGGAATTAGTAAACTGATTATCTTTGAAATTAACATATCAAATATTATCTATAGTTCTTGCCATATAAGGGAAATATTTTAATTAATCTAAGAGTTTCAATTGTTATATTAAAAATGAATATTGGAATGAATATAGACCCAATTAATTTTAAAAATCAAAATATTGAACAACTATAATTAATAAAATTTACTAATTATTTTCTATTGGTCAGAAGTAACTTGTGTTTAACTGAAGTTTATACAGTGTAAAAATAATTGAGAGCTATAGAAAGAGGGAAAATGTAACAAAACAAGTATTAGAACTGCCAAAGAAATGCAATTATATCTTCTAGTAGCTTGAGTACTTAAGATCTCCTATTATATTATAGTGAAGACTGAGGTAGTTCACAGCACTGACAAATCATGATTTGGTCTTTGCTATTGGCCACAGCCAAGGTTAATTGGATTATTTCATATAATTATTTCAAATAATACTCATAAGTGATAAAACCTTGGAGAGGTTATGTTATTTACCCAAGGTCACACAGTTAGCAAGTGGCCAATTCTGGATACAATGCCAGATTTGTTTGATATCAGAACCCATCATCTCATTTTTTCATTTCTATTGCCTCTCCATTACATAGTACTATTACATTTGTGCATGTGGTAGGAGACAAAATGCAAGTGAGTTAAATTTTCACAAGAGCAGAAGAGAAATGTAAGTGAGATTTGACAATCATTTTGCACTTTCACTTTATCCCAGAATGTAAGAAAGGCACTCAGGGACATGAAGGCTGTAATCCACATGCAAGCCTTGGGACACTATAGTCTTTGGAAACCAAGGCTGTATGTACAACTACCTCTTAAGTGAGAACACATCAACAAGCACTTTCCAGGATTTGGGATCCCTAACACATCTGCTGAAGTCTAAGATAGTCCCAGTTCTATGTAGCAGCCCTTATTATTTGAAGGCTCCATTGCAGAATGTTGAAAATGCTGAACAGGCAACTGGCCTATTTCTAAACTACAGAAGTAATTTAGACTCAAGATACAGTGTTGCGTAAACCAAACATGAGCAAAGCCCTGGGGGAGGTCTAGGGCAGTGGGAAGATTTCTGAACTGAGAACAAAAGATCCGAGTTCTTGCCATTAACTCATGTGGCCTCGGTCAAGTCACTTCACCTCTATGAACTTGGTTTCCTCATATATATGATGCCCAATGCTCTAAAGCTTAAAGGGCAATGAATGTACGAATACTTCCTCCAGGGACTAATGATTGGTTGTCACAAATTATTTATTTGTTTATTTTTTAAAACATATTTTTATTGCCCTAACCTGTTTAGCTCAGTGGATAGAACGTCGGCCTGCAGACTAAAGGGTCCCAGGTTTGATTCCGATCAAGGGCATGTACCTTGGTTGCAGGCATATATCCCCAGTGGGGGGTGTGCAGGAGGCAGCTGATTGATGTTTCTCTCTCATAGATGTTTCTAACTCTCTATTCTTCTCCCTTCCTCTCTGTGAAAAATCAATAAAATATATTTTTTTAAAAACATATTTTTATTGATTTCAGAGAGGGAGAGGGAGAGAGAGATAGAAACATCAGTGATAAGAGAATCATCAATTGGCTGCTTTCTGCATGCCCCACACTGGGAATTGAGCCCACAACCGCAGCATGTGTCCCAACTGGGAACTGAACTGCAACCTCCTGGTTCACAGGTCAACGGTCAACCACTGAGCCATGCCAGCTGGGCACAAATAGTTTATTTGTATATGTGTTTCTAGAACCAGAAAGATTGACTCAGAAAGCTTAGAATGGGAAACTCCGGTGCTGGGGAGGCCATGAATGCTGAGAGGTAAGTTATTAGGAATTTAGTTAAGAAACGGCTAACAGATATTGCATTGAACCCAAAGAGTCCTCCTTGGAACCGGAGTTACAGAAATGAGTTGGTTCTCCCAGCTTCTGTGTGTTCTGCCCCCGGAGCCCCACTGCAATGCAGATGAAAAGAAGCAAAGGCCACAACTCTAGGGGGCTCAAGGCATGACATCAGGAGGGACAGCAGAGTGGAGGGGAAAAAAAACACATATGGTGAGGAGATACTATTAGCCCTTAGATTGGTGCAGTAAGTACAATATTCTGGAAAAGTTAGTCCCTCTCCATCAGGAAGGGAGAGAGACTCGAATGCCCACTCAAAGCTCTGAAAATTCCCCAACATATTTTGGAGGTGAGAGCATAATGACTTTGCCGAGGGGAGTTTCTGGAGTAGCATGGGCTTTGGGAGTTCCTGGATTTTGTGGTCCAGGAATGAACACACCACAGAAGGAATCTAATGACAGTTAGCAGTGCCATTTAATGTTTGGCTGACCCACTGCCCTGGCCATGTCAGCCAATTTGCCAGTCATTCCCTACTTTCCTGCTAGCTTTACCTTAGAGGGTCAGCCCTTTCTCTCATTCCAATTGCTTGAACTCTGGATAGGTTTCAGTTTCTTTTAATCAAAAGCAGCTTGACCAGAAAGAATACCACCATGTGCCTTCCTGCTGGCTCATAAAATAGGCCAGAAACAAGAACAGTGTTTCTCCCCAATTTCCCCACATCCACATTCTTGGTTCTGTGCCAAGTCTGCAACAGCTGCAAGAGTGGAGGGGTACCAGGCTTTCCTCCTGGGCTTGTAGACTTTACCTTCACAAACCAAGAGACATCTCCTTACCCTCTTGATTTCAGTGTCCCCCATTATCTCTTATAGAACTCATTGAGGCAACAAGGCACCCCCACCCTCGAGGCAGGGCTTTCACACAGTCAGGATCAAGTGTAAGGAAAAGTCACTGGGGCTTGAGGAGCAGGCAGTAGCGAGGAGGGGAGATCCCAACTGTGGGATGAAATTGGGAACCGTAGTTCCCAATAAATTGATGGAATTGGGCAATAATGCCCCAGAGGGAAATCAGGGCATTCTAAGCAATTATTGATCATTGGTTTCTTAGAGTTTCTTCAGATCTGAGTGACTGCCCCTATTTTCCACATTCCTTCCCAAAGCATGCCATGGAAGGAGCTCAAGAGAAAGAGATAGTCTGAGCCCGAGCTGCCTAGTCAGGTGCTAGGTGTTACCTTCTCAGGAGAAAACTGAAATTGGAGGGGTTAAAAATATCCTGCCCACATAGCTCTGGAGCAGGGCCAGAGCCAGGCAGGAGGCAGGGCCCTCAGGAATGCCAGGTCATCCCTGCCAGGGCAGCTATGGCTTCAGCTCACAGGGAAGCCAGACCAGCTCAGTCAGGCCAAGGCAGGAAGGAGAGCCAAGTGGGAAATAGGGATAGCATACGGTGGGTCAGAGGTCAGAGGGAAGATCAACCAAAGTGTTGATACCAGAGATGGAACTTAAAACAAACAGGACACAGCAAAGACGAAATGGGAGTTGGACGGGGATGGGATAAGGCTGGGGAGTGGAGTCGAGTTTATTAAGATGAAACTGGCAAACTGCCACAGTCCTTCAGTGCACAGTTTGAACACTCCCTTAATATCCTGAAACAAGGCCTTTAAGTGTCAGTTTCTCACTGGACATGCAGTGCATGGGCCAGCGCATGTTGGGAACAGAGAAGAAACCCTGAGCCAAAGTGAGGGGCTTGCCAGAGACAGGGGCAACCCGAAGGAGAGCTTGGCAATAAAAGACCATGACAAAGAGCAAGAGAAGGTTTAGAAAATACTGTCCCATTTTATAGCTGTCAAGGTCAAAGGGACAACCAACAGAGAAGAACAGCTTAAGGGAATGGCCTCGATGGCCTCTGGCAGACACCAGGAGTGGGATAAGATGAAAGATTGTAGGGATGGAGGATTGTGAGATGTAAAGCTAACTCTTCCAGAAAAGTATCCAATAGGAAATGGAGAAGAGCAAGAGATGGTCCAATCCTAGATAATGGACAGGCAAGTGTGCTGCAGGGGATGCAGATACTTGATGGTGGGGTACAGGGTGGGATTCCCCTGAATGAACCAAAATTCCAAAAGAAGCACGTGGGAGGGAGCCATAGAGGGGCTTTAAAAGAGAACCATTGCCCAAAGACACTGAAGCCCTCGGGTCGCATTTCAGCCTGAGAATCAAAAGCCATTTCCAGACCTATATTGGCTAATAAGGCAAGGGCTATTGATGTTCTTCCCAGCCAGAAACTTCTTGGGCTTGGGATGAAAAGGACAGGCTTTGGATGTCTGGGTACCAATTATGCACAGTGGAGTTGAGATGAGGATCAGTATAGAACCTAACAAAGAAAGATTCAGATAGGAGCCAGCAAGAACACCCGAGGCTCAATGGGGCTTATGCCAACTCATGGGAGAAAGAAATCAAGGACTGTTTTGGTGATGGCCATTCTAACATGCCACTGTAAAGATTGTGAATAGTTGTATTCTTTCTGGAGACCAAGTAGTAATATGTAGAAATATCCATAAAAATATGCTCAGTCTTTGATCAAGAAATGCTACTTTTGGGGATGTAATCTAAGGAAATGAGGATTAATATGAATTTAGCTTTATGTACAAGGAAGCTTGTTATTCATATCCAGGAATATTGGAAGCAATATAAACATTCACCGGCAGAGAAATGAACTGGTTAAAGTAAGAAAATTCCAGAAAGTGAACTAGTATAAGGTCACACTAGATCATACTATTGAGGAATCCTAGATGGCATGGGAAAATCCTTATTCTATAAAATTCTAAGTGGGAAAAGCAAAAACAAAACAAACAGAAGTAGGGAGTAGCATATATAAAGTAATTTTGTGAATATACCTACATACAAAAAAAAATGGAAAAGAGGAATACTAAGACATTAATAATTACTCTCCTAGATAGTGATATCATAGGTTATTTAAAAATTCTACCAAATTTAAAAAATGAGCCTGTCTTATTATAAACATAAACATGTACACCCAAAGGGAATTAGAGGTGAAATTTATTTCATTGAAGTGCTCTGCATCCTTGTGTGACACTTCATAATTGGCCTCAAAATTACTCTCGTGCTGTACATGGTTTGCAAGGCTTCTACTATATTTAGAGCATGGCTGTTTCTCATTAAAAACACACAACATTATAGACACACAACACAATACATTTTTTACCTCTAAATTGCTGAAATCTTGAATTCTGTTGAGATGTAGCTATACTTGACCCATATGAATAACACAGTAAAGTCAAATGAGCCCTAACCTTATTGAAACAAGCGCACATATTTATTACTGCATTATTCAGTGGGATCAGTGTTATCATAGCTCATGTGCCTGGATTTATAAGGTGTGCCAGAGCTTCTGCAGCAATTGGGAAACAGAAAGCAACAGAGCTGGGGATAACTAGGACTAGCCAAGCTATAGTAATGAGCAGTCCAAGAGTCAATGTCCAATAAGGGACTGGGTACTCAAATCACTGGGTTGCTCATCTAATTCTAATATGATGGAATTCAGTGGCAGATAGTGGTTTCATGAGCTGGTTTTTAAATGTTTCAAGAAGAGAGACGCTTTTAGCTTAGTTAATGGCGAGATGGAGAAACTGAGAAGATGGTGTTGTAGGGATGTAGGATATAAGACAGGGAATACTCTTAACAACTGCAGACCAGAACATAATTTAAGGACTAAAAGTTCTTTAGAATGCAATGCATCGTGAATTACCCTGAGGCCCCCTGGGCACCCATCAGCCTGACTCTAATGCTATTTTTACAACGATGCAGCTATTCTTGGTTGTTGTTTTTGTTGTTCTTGCCACTTACTAACAGGAGCAATATTCTTCCTCATCCAATTTGAGGCAGACCCCAGGTGAGGTTAAAGTAAAATAGAGATCTGCCCTTGGAGGAATAAAAGCTGATAAGGTTGTCAGAATCATAGTTTTGGCAGGGAATATGAGTCAGATAGTAGTCAGATAGGGCACACATGGGAAAAGGCTACCATGTAATGCAGAATGCTTGTGGCTCACCCAGGCTTGGGGCAGTGTAACAAATGGTGGTAGATTGGTGGGTGACTTCCTATCACAATATGTCTTGGTCAGTGTTAGCTCAGAACTCATATTGAACCAACACACTGGATGCCTCTGGTCTCCTGTAGAAATTCCACAGATGCTTCTTCTTCTTCTTCTTCTTCTTCTTCTTTTTTAAATATATTTTTTACAGAGAGGAAGGGAGAGGAATAGAAAGTCAGAAACATCGATGAGAGAGAAACATTAATCAGCTGCCTCTTGCATACCCCCTACTGGGGATGTGCCCACAGCCAAGGTACATGCTCTTGACCGGAATTGAACCTGGGATTTTTCAGGCTGCAGGCCAACGCTAGCTCTATCCACTGAGCCAAACCGGTTTTGGCTCCACAGATGCTTTTGCATTATATAAGGAGGCAACTTTTCCTTTCTGAAGAGTTTACTCTTTAGCCAACAGTGGCCAGGAAATACTTCTTGAACTTTTGACTTGGGATCTCTGAATTTAAACATTCAACATGGATTTCTCCAACCCATCCTAAAAGAGCATTATGGCATAATGTGTTTTTTCTATAACATGTGTATTAGTTTCCCATGGCTGTTGCAACAAATTCCCATGAGTTTGAATGTTATTAAAAAGTTTTATTCTTTCACAGTTTTGGAGGCAAAAAAGTTCCAAATCAAGGCATTGACAGGGCCATGCTCCCTCTGAGGGCTCTAGAGAAGAAGCCTTCCTTGCTTCTTCCTCACTTCTGATGGTTGCCAGCAGTCCTTGGTGTTCCTTGGCTACAGCCGCACTGCTCTAATTTCTACTTATCTTTACCTGGCCATCTTCCCACTGTGTATGTAGGTCTCTGTGTCTCTCTTCTTATAAGGATTTCAGTCTTCAAATTAGGGCCTATCCTAATCCAGTATGACCTTATTTTAACTAATTACATCTGCAGAGACCCTATTTCCAAATAAGGTCACATTCATGTCAGGCAGACATCAATGGGGGCAAGGGGTTGGGGGTGGAGGGAAGGGGGCAGTAGTCAACCCAGTACAACATGTTTTCCCAATCTTTGATCAAATTAATAATGGAAATAAAATCTTATTTTTTAAGGCTCCATTAAATGAGGTTTATTGGTTACTTGTATCTCTAAAATGGATACAGAATACAGAAATGACTGAAATCATGAAACCTTAGGTTTTTGACCAGCTGCCTAGCACCATTATAAATTCTCAAAGGATCTGGGTAGAATGACACCTGATAAATGAACACTGCTTATGATCAACTGGGATTTTGGCTCTTAATCCCATGAAGCACCTCATTCCTAAACATTTGGGTTTAACCACTGGGCCTCTGGTCTAATGCCCTGAACAAAGGCAAGAAAATGACCCAGAATCAGGACTATAATTTCCATAGTGACAAGTGGTCAAAAAACAATTCACTTAAATAAAAAAAATGTCCCAACTGAAAGAGAAAGTTGAGCTCTCTACCTTAGTAAGCAGCAGATACAGAGAATAAATTCATGGATTTTGGAGTCAAGTTTGACCTGAGTTCAGATTCTGGTTTCACTACTTACTTGGTAGGTGATCTTGTTCAAGCTAATCAGTCTCTTTAAGGCTTAGTTTCCTCATTATAACAATGGAGATAGTAATATCTTCCTCACAGGCTTATTGGGAAGAGTAAATGAGAAAATCTATGTTGTGATTAAGTATATGGAAGTGCTAGCTATCATCATTACTAAGGTCTAGAACAATCTGCTTAAACTGTTCATATCAGGCCTGCCATCCTCTGGAGCCCACACTGATTTCTACTGGCACTTCCTAGAGCAAGAAGGCCCTCCCTGTGCGGGGCACTCTAAGATCCTCTGTCACCAGCTATGTGAGAGAGAAGTTCTCCAAAAGCCTGCTCATTTAAGCTAGAGGTTGTAACCTGGAGATTGCAGACTTGGCAGCTCCCAGGCCAGATTCTGCTCCCCATGAGATTTTCTTGACCTGGACAAAATTTTTAAAAATTTGGAATTTGTTGGCCACATTTAAAATTCCAATGATGTTTTATAAAGCCCAAATTTCTGTGTGTTTTTTTTTTAAGAGAGAAATCAGACAATATTGTGCCTAAATTTTCCCATGATTAAAGTGCCTTTACACTGTATTGTTCAAATTGGCACACTTCTGAAAGTGAAAGGAGGAGGCTATGTTAATAATTATGCCTGAATAGGTATTAACTGAAACGGTCTGAGGCAAATCGGGATACCTGGTTGGTTACCCTACCTCAGTGGTCTGGAGCAAAGTAAGAAAAAAATTCCCTCCTGCTGGGAGTCTTGCTTTCTGTTTGCCCCTACTTAGGGTCTTGAGTTTTCAATCTCTATTTTAATACTTTTGTATATCACACCTAATAATTGGTTCTCTGTCGCCAGAAGCCAACATCTCTGAGTGGGGCTTCTATCATCTTCCTTCTCTAAGGAGTTAGGGTGAGCCATCAATCAATACATATGCTGGACCTTATTCCAGTGCTATCAGGGATTCTGTTAGAATTTCTAATAACATAGCAAAACCTGTGTAATGTCGTTAACATTGTGTCATCTTCCCATCTTTTATTAATGAACTAGAGGCCCAGCGCACAAAGATGCGTGCAAGAATAGGCCTTCCTTTCCCTGGCTGCTAGCACCGCCTTCGCTCTGGCCAGAGCCGCCTTCTGTCTCCTGTCTTGTCGCTTCAATTTGCATATTCCCTCCTTATTGGCTGTGGACGCTGCCATCTTTGTCATGGAGTTATGGTCAATTTGCACATTCCATCTTTATGAGATAGCATTTTTCTCTTTATCTATAGGGCACATATCATTGGGTTATGTTACATGTGTCACAATAATAATTTAGAGATATTGCAAAATTCTTGAAGAGTCTTCTGAATCATAAACTGATTTGTTTGAGAGGATCATAAACAAATTCTTCGAAAATTCTTAATTTTTAAGGAGTCCCTGTCCAATGAATGGATTGTATTCCATTGTATTTCTTGTAGGAAACAATGTTATTGCCTCCTCATCCCACACACATATACAGACCCCCCAAAATGTTTTATATGTATTACAAAATAAATACACTACAAAATATCTAAAGATTAGTACTGGGTACTGATCTATCCCTGAGTATTCATAGCTGGAACTCTATGTGAGAACATTCTAAGTGTTTTTTTTGTTTTATTTTTGTTTTTGTTTTAAAGTTCTCACTCATTAGAAATTCTGCCCATAGTAGAGAGAAATAACTTACTAAAGAGGTTTGGAGGACATTCTCCTCTTCTTCCCATTTGTATCTTTATTCATGGATTGTTTGTAGGATAGGTACAACTATATGATAAATATCAAAACTCTTTGTTACCTAGAATATTTAATAAATACAAAAAATGTCATTTCTTGACCAAAGTGAATTATTGGAAACTGACAGTGTGTAATAGGACTATTTAGATCTGGTGAGTGCATTGGAAAGAGTTTTGCTTGAAGAGACAGGTGACCTCACTTTAAGTTCAATCTCTGATATTAACTTGTTGGACAACTTTGGGTAAGTAGCTTACTCTTATTGAGATATAGTTTCTTGTGAGAAATCTGAATGAGAATGATAACAATAATTCAAATTCCACAACTTGAAGATAAATTGAAGTAATCTATATATATGATAGAGTTTAGTACCCTGTGAAATGCTATAGAACCAAAAATGATAGAAAAGTAAATTAGTGCTTTTTGAGCTCTTATTAGTGAACCAAGAATTGTGATGGGATTATTATTATTAACTAGCCACCAATACTAATGGTAGTAACAGTAATACTACTCTTAAATTGCCAATTTAATTCTTCCTGTGTTGGGTACAAATGAAGAGACCAAAGCATTTCTTCTACTCTGAGCAGAAACCAATCAGCCGCCTCCCACTGAAAACACTTACATGACACCAGTTTTGTAAACACCCTGCCTTTTGATTTTAATGACAATATTACAATAGATATGCTGTATCCGGGCCCACACCCCAGAGTAGGAGTGATATTGACTCATTGAAACTTGTGAATATTATGAAGACAAAATGCCCCACTTAAAGATTTGGAGAATGGCAATTTTCAGCCGTACTTGGATTTAATTAATATTTCTATGAAGTGGGTGAAGATAATGGTCTTGGGTCCAATTAGAACCCATTAGTGGTACTATTTTATGCCTAGAACTTAACTGGTATTGTGTGATTGTTTGCTGCCATAACAAAATACCAGACTGAGTGGCTTAACAGAAATTTATTTTTTCAAAATAATTCAGTATACTGGAAGCTGAAAGTCTGAAATCAACGTGTTAGCATGGATGGTTTCTTCTGAGGATTCTCTTGACTTGCAGATAGACGACTGTTTCTCCCTGTGCCTTCACAGGGTCTGTGTGTATCTGTGACCTAATCTTCTCTTCTTATATGGACACCAGTCACTTTGGATTAGAGCCCATACTAATGACCTCATTTTAATTTAAGTACCTCTTTAAAGACGCTATCTCCAAATACAGTCAGATTCTGAGGTAGTGGGGTTAGGCCTTTAACATATTAATTTTGAGGGGACACAATTCAGCTCAGAGCACCGTGCCTGATTAATCAGTGATCTATCTTGTTCTCAAGAAAATGTCATAGTGGTCTCCATCTTCTTTACATTTTCTTTCTCCCCATAGTCCTTCCCTGCCCCTACTTCCAAAACCATGCAGGCCCTTCGGTTTTCAGAGCATTTCAAACACTGATTCACAAATACAACATTCCTGTTGGCATTGGCAGCTCCATTTCAGAGACTTGCTTGTGTTCAGAAAAGTTTGTAGAGATTGAGATACCACTTTTCTGTGAAACATCTTCAAAAAGTCCTTCTAGAACCCACTGTTCCTTGACCTATATTCTAAGCTTCTACTTTTTCAGTCTGTAAGTAACTCCAAGATGTACATCTAGACCTCTTATCTACCGATCTACTCATTTCCTTAAATTCTGTTTCCTGGGTAAGCTTGTTTTATCTTTTCTTTTAGTCATTTTTTCAGTGTGAAACTCTTTTTTCCACACCCCTACTCCCCCCCCCCCCCCCCCCCCCCCCCCGTTCTTACTCATTAGCCAGAAGCAAGTAATTAGAGGCTGTCTCGATCTTGTTCCTTCCAACTAAAAGTATTGTCTTTATTTACTCACAGAAGGGATCTAAAGCAATTTCATTTTGCAGCCCAACTCAAGCTAACTTCTAAGCAGGGCTACTTATTGTCTTGATGCCTTGCTTGCCAGTCCATCTGTTGTTCTCCACCCTGCATGTACTGAGCTGATGGTTTCAGTGATGTTACATAAGAAGTATTTCATCAGTCTTTTGGCTAGTAGGATATATAGTTATGCTTGTGACCTCATATAATCTAGTACAATGTAGCTCCCAGATGAAATTAATTACATTCATGAACATCTTAAACTGAATATATCATCAAGCATAATAAGGATGTCCATCCATGGCCAAGGATGTCAATCCAGCAATGATAATCACTATTTTTCAAGATCTTTGAAGCAAAATTTTATCGACATTTTGAGGCACCAATCTTATAGGGTTATTAATTCATAGTCCTATTTTTCCTGTATTTTATTCTTCTGGTTTAGCCTTTACATTGTCAGGTATTAGAATAACTTCAGAATACAATCATTTAAATCTAGGTATCTCAGTGATTGGATAATACTAGTTCTTCTGATGCTGTGGAATGTAATGTCCTCTTGAGTGAACTCAAGAGGAAACTTTGCTGAAACAGGTTTGTAAAACTAAATATTTTTCAACTTTTACAAGCAGTCACTTCCCAATCCTCTGGCAAGCATGCCACAGGCAGCCACCCCTATATAAATATGCAGTTAGAAAGATAAGCACTCATTAAAGTCCCTAGTGGTAGCATTGTTTCTCAGGGTTCAGCAATATTTGTTCAGTGGGTAGATAAAGAAAGAGATTAGCAATGTTTCCATTCAGCTTTATTCCTTCCTAATGCCAGCCAGCTTTTTCCCTAAGAGAAAGGTTGTACTCTGGGCATGTGTTCCAGAATGCTTCAGGACAACTTTCTACTTCTAAAGCAAACCAACTTGTCATTGATTCCATGTTAAGCCACCCATTTTTTTAAGGGCCATTATTTTTTACTAACTTAATATGTCAGAACTCCAAAATAATAGAAGTAAATTTGTAGTACAAATTTCATATTTAAAGATGTTAGTAGAGATTAAACTAAGAATGATACAGATAGGTGCACTGGTCTAACTTCATAAACTCACAGATATTTCAAGACCTTAGTCTATCAATTAGTGTGAAAAGACCCCTGGTCTCAGTTCCTGTCAATGAGGTCAAGCACTAACTGTGATTTTTGGGAAAGCTGGCTGAACTTTCCTTATAAAATAAAGGAGCATAGCATAGATAAGCTCTAACATCCCTCTGACTCTGAAAATTATATTTCCTTGGTGAAAAACAGATCTCATCTTCCTATCTCATAGGTTTTCATGAGGACCAAATGACAAGATGTACCCCCCAGCACAGCATCATCCATTGAATAAAAGATAAGAAAGCAAACTGTGTAGTTAAGTGGTGGCTATATTTGTTTTCTTATCTAATTAACATTTTATAGAATAATTGAAAAAAAATAGCAGAAAATGTTTACTCCTCACTTAAGAGAAGGAAGGAAATAATTTAAGATCCTAGAGTTATTTATGGTTCTTCCAGGTAAAGATTGGGTGAAGTAATTAAACTTGGCATTCATTATGTTGGTTACAAGCAGCTGATGTAAATAAAACCTTTGACAAAGCAATATAGTCCTTTTATCTAATTAAAACTTTAAAAATATTAACAAACCAATCCTTTTAAAAGATAAATTTAGTATTTAGGCATATTTACTGTTATTTTCTTTAAATCTTTTTGTTTATTGATTAATGCTAAGTTCTTTTCCAAGTACAATGGTGAACAAAACAGGCAGAGTCCTTTCTATCACATAGCTAACATTTTCTGGTGCGGAAAGATAAAAAATATACAAATACACTAATAACTATACCAAGCCAATAGAATGGTAAGTGCGGTGGCAACATTTAAAGCAGGGTAAGGAAGATAGGGAGAAGCAAAGAGGGGAAATGCTGTTTTCTATGGAGCTGATCATGTCAGTGGTATGGAGCGTTTGAAGAGAGGCTGGAAGGGAGCAAAGAACAAGTCACATAGATATAGGGAAAGAGCCCATCCCAGGCAGATGGAATAGCAAAGGCAAAATCCCTTGGCAAGCGAGTCCCTGGCACATGTGGGAAACAGCAAGAAGGCCAGAGAGGCAGAGGAAGAATAAGAGGAGTGATTCTCCAGGAAGTTTTCCTAAGAAAAGTATGGTCAAACTTATCTTCATCTTAACACTAATTTTCTTTAAGTCTAACAAACTATTGAACTTTTGATCTCTGCTGAAGTTTTCATTTGTATAATGGGGATGATACTAATACCTCATAGAGCTGTTGTGACTCACTAAATATAAAGAATAATTAAGATAGTATCTAGCACAGAGCAAACCATGGAAGGCTAGTTTTTAAAAATAAAAATCCTTCTAAGTGTTTACTTAGAAGGATTCAGAATGTCAACAAAATAGCTCCAACTTTTTTTTTTTTTGCAATTACAGAGTGGTGTTTATTTTTGTGTGTTTTTTAAAATTTAAATTCTTTATTGTTGAAAGTATTACATATGTCTTCTTTAATTAACAGAACAATTATTTTGTATAAGCTGTATCAGAGACAACTGAAGATAAATAAACTACCCTCCCCATATATAACTAATTTGTGCTGTGCACCAACAAGAACCTACTTTAAGTCTCCATGTCAATTTACCACCCCTACATTGTACCAGGCAAGGTTAGTGGCTACTGAAAATTCCATCAGGACAGGGCTATCTAAAAACACATAGGATAGTGTGTTAACTGTACAAAAAGACACTGTACAGTTTAAAAAGAAATCTTACACAGCCTTAAATTTCAATTTTTTTTCTTTAAATGGAATACAGGGAGATTAAATGCTTTATAGAAAAGAAAAAAAACTTCCATAAAACCAATAATTTTTTCTCTTTCTCCTCTTCCTCCTCCTCGTCCTCCTTTTGTTCTTCTTCCTCCTCTCTTCCTCCATCTCTTCCTCCTCCTCCTCTTTTTCCTTCTCCTCTTCCTCATTCTTCTCCTTTTCCTCCTCTTCATGCTCCTCATCTTCCTCCTATTCCTTCTTTTACATGCTTTTTTTTCAGCTTTGATGAGTCCCTTTTTTTTGCAGCAGTATTCTTTCTGTATTTCTCCTTTAGCTCAGCAGCCTTCCTTTCATCAGGCTGCTTGTCATCTGCAGCAGTGTGAATCCACATTTCTCCTAGTTTTTTTGCAATATCACCAATGATAGACCAGGATGCTCTCCTTTGATTTGGGGGGATACTCAAAATAAAACAAGAAAAAGGCAAAAAGAGGCCTCTTGGGTGCATTGGTATCCTTTAATTTCTTTTTTGTTTCCCCTTTAGGAGGGATATGTTTTCATTTCTCTTCCATAATGGGCTTTGTTTGCCTTTGCCACATGTTCATATTTCCCTTTCTCCTTAGCACATGGTCTTCTACCTTTCTAAGCACTTCTTCGAAAACTATAAGAAGTTGACTGCAGCATCTGGATGCTACTTCTTGTGCTCCTCCCAGCAAGTTTGCACAAAGAAAGCATAGGATGGCATTTTGCCTCTCGGCTTCTTAAGGATCTCCTTTGGCCACAGTTAATTACTTTTCCTAAGTAAGCACACAGCAGTTTCCCAATGCCCGTCCAGCTCACACTTGCCCCAGCCCTGTCTCTATAGAGCTCAATGTACTGCAATGGCTGTCCATGGAAGGCTAGTTTTTATTGCTGTCATCATTATCATTATCATCTCTTCATTCACAGCAATATCAATATTTCAAATTTTAAGCCAAAAGTATTTTGCACCAACCATTGGGAGAGTTTACCTACACGTGTTGTTAAAACACTAAGTCATAGTGAATCAAGCACAGAGATTGATGTTATCAAATGTCTTACAGAGAACTTAAGAAAACAAAAACAACAAAATAAAAACAGCTGGAGTTTGAAATTTAATGTTATTCCAAACATGAAATTAGTATGATATCATATCCATACACTCAATTGAGTTTTCCTTCTTTTTTTTCAGCCTTCATTTTCTTTCTCCTCATGACAACACAGAATTATTGAATGCTTGCAATGTCTTTCACATTTATTTTCAGTATGTGGTCTGAATTGATTCCTTGTTTCTCAATTACTAGCATCCTGGAATCAAGATTAATAACCTGCTTGGTGAGTTTTGTCCAGTTTGGAATCTGGTGTCTTTGTATTCAGTGTGGCCTGATGGGCTCTCTGTGATTCTTTTTAAATGCTCCAGCAGCAAGGGCCAAAGGCAGCTACAGTGATGGGAAGCATACCCACCTTTGGGTCACCCTCACCTGATTTCATTATTTCAACTCCTCTCCAAAGTATTTAATCATGATTGAGGAGAGCCTGAGAATGGATTTAAAGTTCACTAGTATAAATCCGGTGCTTGGCCCATTGGAGGTACTCAATAAATACTTGAACAATGAGTAAAATTGGTCTGATGGATGATGATGTTGCACTCTCCGAAACAGACTATCACTAAAGTGTGGCTGAGAGGAAGAGCACTTATCCACTGAACTCTCCCCGTGGGCTCCAATCTCTACTTTCAGTGTGAAATACACACCTGCATTATCAATCCTTTCACCTCTGGTCACAGGGTACTTGGGACAGTTTTTGCCTTAGGCAAGTGGTTTTGAAGCCATTGCATTTGGTTTCACCTGTTCAACAAGTTGAGCAGAGCTTATGGTACCAATAAAAACAAAACCAACATATCTTGAAGGATTTTATTTCTTGGCTTACTGGTCATGCCCTCAACATTTCTCCAGAAAATACTTAGTTCCTTCTATACCAGACATATATCTATGAAACATAATACTGTAGACTTCACAATATAATTAGTATAAATAAATGCTACCAAATAAAATACTTATGAGAACCACAAGGGCCATAAGAATGGGATTGTATGTACCAATGTCAAATGGGATGATTGATTTTCAGTTAGGAGAAGAGGAAGGCTTTAGCAAAGACAGTATTAGCTCTATCATGGAAAGATTTTAGTTTGTGATTCTATGTCCTTCAAAGCTATGCTCTTGAGTCATTTTAACTAAGAAATATTTATATGTAAAAAAACAAGTTGATGTATAAAGGCATGTGCTGGGACACGGTTAATAGAATTTAGTGCCAGAATTGCCCTTAATTCTTTCTTTTCTTTACCAAACACATGAGCCATCTGTCTCAAATAACATATATTTTTGACAGTCATTCTTTCTCAGTTAATAATTGTATTTATTTTGCAAAAATGAATTGCCATCTTCCTCTGTTTTCAAATATCATATTCTTCCAGAGTAAGAAAAGAAGAATGGATGCCTTGGCTGGTGTGGCTCAGTTGGGTGAGCATCATCTTGTGCACCCAGAGATTGCGGTTTGATTCTTGGTCAGGGCACATGCTGGGCTTGCAGGCTTGATCCCCAGTAGAGGGGCAGGCAGGAAACAGCTGATGGATAGTTCTCACTCAATGATGTTTCTCTCTCTCCTTCTCCTTCCTCTCTCTAAAATCAATAAAAGTATATTTGAAAAAAAGAGAATGGAGAATATGGCAGATGTTTAATATATTTTGAAAAAAAGTTAAGGGGGGTTGAGATTGAGGAACTTTTCCAAATTCCCTTCCCAAAGTTTTACCCATTTACTCAACTAAAACTTATGGAGCACCTGCTACGTCTCAGCATAGGTGACAGGAAGTGTATTCTTGGTAGATTGGGTGTATTACAATATATACTCTAATTACTCAAGAGAAACGCTGTACTTTTTAAATATATGTTGTATGATCCAACTTCTGGATAAATAATTTTGGTTGTTAGGGGAGCATTTAATGGTAAGTAGCAAGTAGCACAGTTAGGGGGAAATCCAACTAGTATTTATTCAGCAAATTCTATAAGCCATAGTAGTTGGGATAATTTAGTTTCTGAAAATGACAATCAGTATAAGGCAGATTGTTTGGCGCCCAGCAGCAGGTGGGGCAGTTTTAAAGTTAAGAACGAAATCTAGTTTTGTTCCATAAGGGTGGGGGAAGAAGGCAGACAAAAGTTGAATAGCAGATTCCTAGAAGGCATTCAAAGAGTCCGCCAGGGAAATCTCCACTTAACAAGGGCAGACGACCAGCTCCCTGCTGGAGGGTGCAAAAGGGAACTTGTTTCTAAGGTTCGCTTTGCCGGTCCTGCGGCAAACCGCACAGTCTGGCCAACACCTCTTGTGTTGGGCATGGTCTGCGGGCTCCCAGGCTATTGACAGCCGGCCTCCCGGCCGGCCAGAGCCAGAAACCGCCCCACCTGCTTCTGGGCGCCCCGCCCCGCCCCCTCTGCGCGTGGGCCAATGGGCTGGGCTCCAGGGGCGGGGCGGGGCGGGAGGGGCGAGGCCGGAGGGCGGAGAGGGGGGGGAGCTGCGGCGGACAGCGCGGTGGTGGCGGTAGCTGCAGGGGCGGCGGCTTGGCCGAGTGTCCGCGGGTCGTGGGGGGATGGGGTCTGCGAGCTCCAGCCCTCGGCGGCGGCGGCGACGGCCGTGAGTGTGGGGCCGGCGTCCGCGTCCGGGACGCGGGATGGAGCGCTGCGGTGAGTGTGGGTCGGCGGCTCTTGCTTCGGCGGCGGCGGCTCGGGGCTGGGGTCACGCGTGGTGGCCGGCCGCGAGGTGAGGTCCAAGGTCCGGGCGGGCTCACGCGGTGGCTCTGAGCGGAAGCGGTGCGGCTGCGGTCTGCGCTGGGAGCCGGGCCGTGGTCCTTGGGGCTCCTAGTCCTTCGGGGAGGGGTTCTACCGGAGCAATGGGTGCGCCGGGAGCGGCCGGAGCGGGGAAGTCTCTGCGACCCCGGACGGGTGTCCGGAGTTGAGCGACGTGGCCGCCGGGAGAGACTCGCCGGCGGACTTTCATCCCATCCCGGGTTCCGCCGAGCCCCGCTCCTCTCCCTGTGCTGGCCGCACGCCTGCCTCCGCCTCCGCCGGAATGCGGGCTCCTTTCCCCTTTCCCCCACTGGCTCTTCATTCGCCTTCCTCACTTGGGATCTCCTTTGGAAGTTTGGTGGCGTTTTCTGAAATTTCAGCCCGACAAATGCAAAGACTTAAGTGAAATAACAGATATCTCTTCTTCCATATTTACCTTTTTTTTTAAAAAAATATTACACTTCACCTCACCTAGGCCTTGACTGTTGAACATTTGCGGGGTGGGGGGCGCACTAAAGGTGGAAAATCACTCTCATTCCCTTTCTGTCCGGGTGCCCCCCTCTGGTGCGTCCCTGTCGCTTTCTCCATCCCCTCCCCTCCTACCCCCACTTCTCTCTCCTCTCCGGGTAGCTGTCCCTTCCCCGCCGCTCACCACCCCGCCCTCAGCCGGTCTCTGCCATTCCCCAGCTTTGGCCCAAGAGCAAGTGCTGTGCTTTGCAAAGTAAGAATTGACCCGCGGAGGATTGCCTCTACCACCAGGACAGAGTATCCCCGTTGGTTTGCTTTCTTAACCGTCCCAGCACCCCATGATCCAAACCTCGTTCTCTGGACGGCTCTCCTTTGGCCTGAGAGTAGCCAGGGACTCTCCTTGCTTTCCGACCTTTTGACCTGTCCAGAGTCTGTCTTGCTTTTTCACTCCTACCTCTCATTAGAGACAAAAGTGAGGTTTCTTTATCATCCCCCTCCCTCTCCACATTGAATTTTTTTTTTTTTTGATCTTTGATACCCTGTCTTCTGACTGTGGATCCTTTGGGGGAAGTGAGGAGGTGCTTTGTGACAGTTCCAAGACTTAAGTGTAACTGAAATAGCCAAGGAGCTATTGGTTCCACATTTACCCTTCTCTTTCCTCCTATTCAGACTTAGTGAGGGGGTTTCCTTTTCACGAAAAAAATAATCTTAAATTAGATATGACAGTGAATATTTCGAATGAATAAAGAAATCAACAAATACCAGGACAGTCTTGGAGATTTAGATCTCTTTCTTCAGAGATTTCTTTAGGCAGTGTGCCAGAAATGCGTACTTAGAAATGCTTCCTGACTGGAGGAACTGTGCAAGTGAGGAATCTTGACGCTTATGTTTCATTAGCTTTTATGGTTCAAATAGCTCTCTGGTCTTCTAATTCTGAGAAGAGTGTAAGAGTGAGCCCGGAGGAAAGTGATAGGTCTGGGTAGAAAATGTTTCAGTCCCCACATTGGCAAGAAATAGAACTTTGGCCGAGATGAAAGCACTGTTGAGGAATCTGTGATGGCTGGTCATTCTCGCTCTGCCCACCTCTATAAAAAAGAACATCCACCTAAATTATCAGAGCCTTCTGTAAAGGCCCTTTAGCTAGGAATTTGGACTTCTGCAACCATTGCTGTTGGTCCCGGGGTTATGTAGTATGTTGACCAAAACTCATACCCAGAAGGCACCGTGGAAGGATTTGTATTGGTGATTCATTTCAGCATTCACTCGGACAATTTAGTGTGATCCCATTCTTTGTTAGGGTCCTATGGAACCTTTCAGTCTTTTGGGTAGAAGTAGACAATCTGAATAAATAGGACCCAAGACATAATATCTTGAGTTACCCAAGAAATGTATGTTGAATGTCTGTTGGTAAAGTAGGGGGATGATTTCTTTTCAGTGGAGAAAATGAAAAGGCTTCTTTAGACAAGGTGATGTTTTGTATAAGACTGAAGTTAAGAAAATGACTTTAATAAGCACGGAAGGTAGAAGAGTCCTTCTGGCCTGAATTGCTAGTTATGTCTAATGTATACCAGGATGTCATTGACCAGCTTTCATGATTCTGCTTCCAAGACTATTTTGTTTGCTTTGTTGATTCTATCCTACCTTACCTATAGCGTGATGATGAGCCACAACACACAAAGACACATTCACTTGTAATGAAACAAGGAGGTTTAAAAGGAAGGTTAGGAACTCATTTTGGTATGATGAGGAATTTTCTCTTCTTTGTCTTTATTATTGCTCTGTAAGCAAAAGAGCCATTTGATGATAATGCCTCCCTAGGTAAGAATTTTTCTTTTTCGTAAAAAATGTTTCAGTATTTGTCACTGGGAAAGTTTTCAAATACCACAATCTTCCTTTCTAAGGAAGAAGATGGAAAATGTTTTTTTTAAAAAGTATTATGGAAGGAAGTTGAATTTGAGGAACTATTCAGAAGGAATCTCTTACACTTTTACTTATAGTTTATGTAATATTCATTGAGCACCAGCATAACAGATTTTTGCATATGTACTTAGAGTGAGTTTTGACAAATGTAATCACCACCAAATCGAGATACAGAACATTTCCATCACTCCAAAAAGTTCCCTCATGCTTATTACGGAGCTCATCCCCATCCCACCCCCATAATCCCTGTCCCCAGGCAGCTACTCATGCTTTCTGTTACTAAAGATTATGTTCCATCTATTTTCGAATTTCATGTAAGTGAAATAATGCAGTATGTGCTCTTTTGTGTCTGGCTTCTTTTGTTTAGAATAATGTGTTTGAGATTCATCATGGTTTTTTATATATCCTTGATATTTATTAAGTAGTATTCCATTGTAAGGCCATATCACAATTTGTTTACCCATTTATGTGTTGATGAACACTTGAATTGTTTGCAGTTTTTTCCTATCATGAAAAAAGTTGCTATGTATATCCTGCTTTGTAGACTATTTTGTTTGCTTGTTTATAATTTCCTACTGTACCTATAGCATGATGTCAAGTTATTGAGCACCATTTGACTGCCAAAGTTCTATTTCTTGCCAATGTGAGGACTGAAACCTTTTCTACCCAGTGTACAAGTTTTTGGACGAATGTATGTTTTCACTTCAGAAGAGTAGAATTGCTGGGTTGTATGGTAAATGTATGTTTAACTGTATTGCCAGGCTGTTCTCCAAAGTGGTTGTGTACCTTGTGTAGCAGCAATGTGTGAGAATTTTAGTTGCTCTGCATCTTGCCCCAAATTTAATATTTCAGTTTAGCTAAAATTAAGAATTTTAGTAGACATTTAATAATGCTACCTTATTGGGTTTAAATTTGCATTTCCTAGATACTAATGATGTTGAACACTGTTTCATATGCTTATTGCCCAGTTGTATATCTTCTTTTGTGAATTGTCTGCTTACATCCTTTACTCATTAACTTATTGGGTTGTTTGTTTTCCTATTATCTAGTTGTAAGAGTTCTTGATACAATTTCCCCCCAATTTGTGGCTTGTATTTAATTTCTTAATAGTATCTTTATAAGAGAAATTTTAAATTTTGATGAAGTCCAGTTCACTAATGTTTTCTTATGGTTCTTACTTTTTGTGTCTGAGAAATTGTTCCCTAGATTTTCTCCCATGTTTTCTTTTAGAAGAGGTAGCCTTCTAAAAGGAAACATGGACCAGATTGTAAATATTTTAGACTTACAGGTTTATAGCAGTTCAATTACTTAGCTCTGCTGTTGTAGCTAAAAATTAGTTATTGACAATACATAAGTGATTGGTCATGGTTGTGTTCCGTCAAAGCTTTTATTTATAAAAATAGCCAAAGAACATAGTGGGTTGGGTGGAGGGAGCAAAGGGATGGAAAATGGGGGAACAATTGTAATGCTGTCAACAATAAAAAAAGAAGGGGGGGCAGCTGCCCCTTCTGACTCCTGAATTTAAAGAATTGATAGTTTTAAATTTTATATTTAGGTCCGTGATACAATTTTAGGGTATGCTGAGAAGTAAGTTGAGGCTCACTTTTTTCTCAAATGTGGTTTAGCAACATTTGACTGCCTTTCTCTGAATTACTTTGGTATCTCTTGAAAATCAATTCACTGTATATATGTTGGTCTATTTCTGGATTCTATTCTATTCTGTTGGTCTATGTTTCTCTTTATATCAATATCACTCCGTCTTGATTATGTAACTCTGTATTAAATCTTGGAATTAGGCAGTGTAAGTCCTATGATTTTTTAAAAATTGTTTTGGCTGTTCTTTTATCATATTCATGTATATTTTAGACTTGACCTGTCAATTTCTATACAAATTCAGAAGGGATTTATTTGAGATTGCTTGAAATTATAAATGAATTTGAGGGAAATTAAAGTCTTAACAGAATTGAATCCTCCAATCCATGAACGTGGTATACTTGATTTATTCAGTTCTTTACCTTGCACTGGTTTTTTTGTAGTTTTTTTAATACATCTTTATTGTTCAGATTATTACTTATAATGTTCCTCTCCCCCCACCCCCCCCCAATAGCTCCCTTCCGCCTAGTACCCATCCCACCCTCTGCCCTTACCTCCCTCCCCCACTGTCCTCCTCCATAGGTGTACAATTTTTGTCCATTTTCTTCCCGTACCCCCACACCGTTCCCCCCCTGAGAATTGTCAGTCCACTCCCTTTCTAAGCCCCTGATTCTGTTATATTCACCAGCTCATTCTGTTCATCAGGTTTTTAATTCACTTGATTTTTAGATTCACTTGTTGATAGATGTGTATTTGTTGTTCATAATTTTTATTTTTACCTTTTTCTTCTTCTTCCTCTTCTTAAAGAATACCTTCCAGCATTTCATATAATACTGGTTTGGTGGTGATGAACTCTTTTAGCTTTTTCTTATCTGCAAAGCACTCTATCTGCCCTTCAATTCTGAATGATAGCTTTGCTGGATAGAGTAATCTTGGTTGTAGATTCTTGCTATTCATCACTTTGAATATTTCTTGCCACTCCTGTCTGGCCTGCATAGTTTCTGTTGAAAAATCAGCTGACAATTATATGGGTGCTCCCTTGTAGGTAACTAGCTGTTTTTCTCTTACTTCTTTTAATATTCTCTCTTTGTCTTTTGTTCTTGGCATTTTAATTATGATGTGTCTTGGTGTGGTCCTCTTTGGATTCCTATTGTTTGGGGTTCTGTGTGCTTCCTGGACTTTTAAGACTATTTCTTTCACTAGGTGGAGGAAGTTTTCAGTCACTATTTCTTCAAATAGGTTTTCAGTATCTTGCTCTCTCTCTTTTTCTGGCACCTCTACATAATTTGGATGTTGGTATGCTTGAGGTTGTCCCAGAGGTTCCTTACATTATCTTCAATTTTTTGGATTCTTTTTGCTTCTTGCTTTTCTGGCTGAGTGAATTCTGCTTCTTTGTATTTAAAATCTTTGACTTGATTCTTGCGGTCCTCTAGACTGCTTTTAGGTCTCTATAATATATTTTTTTTTATTTCAGTCAGTGTATGCTTAATTTCTAGTTGGTCTTTTTTCATATCCTCAAGAGTCTCGCTCATATCCTCGAGGGTCTCGCTCATATCTTCGAAGGTCTCATTAACTTTATCCGCCTTTTCTAGGAGCCTCTTGAAAAACTTTATAACCATGGTTTTGTCCAGTCGTTTTTCCCCCTCCATTTCTTTCAAATGTGATTTGTTAACTTTTCTCTGCATTTTGGCTACTTCTCTAAGCTGGTCGAGTAGCTTTGTGTGGTAGGTGTCCTCTAGGGGACAGTGGCTCAGCCTCCCCAGTTACCTGAGGTGGATACTCTTGGTGCACCCCTTTATGGGCTGCACAGTCTTGTTGTAGTTAAGCCTAGATTGTTGTTGGTTTCACTGGGAGGGGTTGACCTCCAGGCCAATTGGCTGTGAGAATCAGCTGTGTTTATGCTGGTAGAGCAGCTTTGCTCAGCTTGGATGGGGCGGAGTCTCTGGGCTGAGCAGACAACCTTGGTTTCTAGTGCCTGGGTCCCTGTGCCCCGTGGCAATGGAGAGAAAGCTGCCCCCGGTCTCTGATGGCTGCCAGACAGTTCAGTTTCTCTCCAAAGAAAGAACTGGAAAGCAATGCAGTCTGGTGGGGTTTTTTCCCCTCCTCCTGAACGAGAGAACCAGCCCTGCGTCCTCTCAGCTAGCTCGCGCACCTTTGCTGTACTCGCACACTCCGCGAGTTCACGCGCCCTACAGTTCCCAAATCTCAGTGTGCTTCCTCCCTTAAGGTCCAGTTTTATCCCCTATGAGTCTGGGTTCCTCGGGACTTGCCCGGAACTGGGGGAGTCAGTACAGTGGGACACCTGTCTCCCTCCCTGTTGGAGAAAACCAGCCAGGTATCCAGCCGCCCACTCCTTTCACGTGCACAGCTTCACATCTCCTTCTCCGCAGGTCTCAGCAACTCTGCCCTCCTCGGCTCCTCTGAGTCACAGTGTCCTTTTATCTTTCCTTCTATTTGTGGAATTTCCACTCAGCCAGCTTTCTGGTGGTTCTGGATAATGTCTGTCTGTCCCCTAGTTGTAGTTTTGAAATTGTTGTTCAGGGCAACCGTATAGGTATTTACCTATGCCGCCATCTTGGTTCTCAGTTTTTTTGTAGTTTTAAATTTAGGATCTTGTACATGTTTTATTAAATTTATTTCTAAAAGTATTTTTGATGTTATTGTAAATAGTATTCATTGTATTGTCCAATTGTTTGTTGTTATATGGAAATAAAGCTGATTGTGGTATATTCGCCTTGTAGTCTGTGACCTTGCTATGTTCATTTGTATGTCATTGAAATGTCAGTACAACCCCATCCCCAGCTTTGACAAACTTATTTATAGGTCTCTTAGGATTTTCTAGGTATACAAACGTGTCAACTTAGAATATAGTGTTTTGCTTCTTCCCTTTCAATCTGTATGTGTTTTATTTTCCCCTTGTTTTATTATACTGTCTAAGACCTTCAGTAATATTACTGATCCTGATCTTAAGGGGAAAACATTGTCTTTCATCATTAACTATGGTGTAAGCTGTCGATTTTTGGTAGATGCCTTTTATCAGGTTGAAGGAATTCTTTTCTACTCTTACTTTGCTGACTGCTTCAATCATGAATGGGTGTGGAACTTTGTGAGATGTTTTTTCTGCATCCATTGAGAAGATTCCCCTCCCCCCCTTTTTCCCCCCTTACTGAATAGTAAAGGAAGCTTGCATTCCGGGGACAAACTCTTTGGTCATAATGTAATATCCTTTTTTATATATTGTTGAATTTGACTTGCTAATACTATGTCAAGAAATTTGGTATCTTTTACTGATAATGTCTTTGTCTAGTTTCAGAATAAGGGTAATGTTAACCTCAGAAAATGAGTTGAAAATGTTCCTGTCTTTATTTTTTGAGAGTTTTTGTAGGATTATTTTATCTGATTCAATAGATTTCATCAGTGAGGCCATCTGGGTCTGCAGTTTTCTTTCTGAGACATTTTCAATTTATTTAATACATATAAGGTTATTCACGTTTTCTATTTCTTGTGTTAGATTTAGTCATTCGTGTCATTCAAGAAATTCTTCCATTTCATCTGTGTTGTTGAATTTATTGGCAAAGTTGTTTATAACATTGCCTTGTTATTCTTTTAATATCTGTAGGGTCTGTACTAATATGTCCCTTTCTTCATTGATATTAGCAATTTGTTTTTTCTTATTTTTTTTATCAGTCTAGCTAAATATGTATGTCCTTAAATGATTTCTCTCAAAGAACCAGCTTTTAGTTTTGTCGATTTTTCTCTGTTGTCTGTTTTCTATATCATTGATTTCTACTCTTACCATTGTTTCCTTTCTTTTACTTCTTTTGTGTTTAAATTATTCTTTGTTCACTAGTTATTAAAGTGGAAGCTTAGATCATTGATTTTAGACCTTTTTAACAAAAAATCTAAAGCTTGTATATTTCTCTAACCTCTGTGTAACTTATACACTTGAAATGTGTTTTCATTTTCATTCAGTTAAAAATATTTTCAAATTTCCCTTGTGGAAACTTGACACATGGATTATTTAAGAATATGTTTTATAATTTATAAACATTTAGGGATTTCCCAATTATTTTATTGTTATTCCAAATCTAATTTTGTTTGGGTCAGAACATATACTATATGATTTCAATCCTCTTAAATTTATTGAGACTTATGTATGGTCCCGTATATGGTCTTAGTGAATATTTTATGTTTGTTTGAAAAGAATATGTATTTTGCTGTTGCTAGGTAGAATTTTTTGTACATGTCTATCAGATGGCTGATAATATTGTTTGAATTTTCTATATTCTATATATCCTTACAAAATTTCTGCTATCTGTTCTATCAGTTACTGAGAGATAATTGTTGAAATCTTAACTATATTGGATTTATCTGTGTGTTTTTTCCAGACACTTCTGTCAGTTTTTGCCTCATATTTTAGAGCACTATTACACTTTTAGGATTAAGTCTTTATAATGAATTGACTTATTTATCATTATGAAATGTTACTCTTTATCCTTGGTAAAACTCATATGATATAATAGAACTATTTATAATTTTTTATTCATATTTGCATGGTACATCTTTTTCTGTTGTTTTACTTTCAATATATTTGTATCTTTGTATTCCAAGTCTGTTTCTTATAGTCAGTATATAGTTGGGTCTTTTTGATATAATTGGACAATTTCTGACTTTTCATAGGTGTGTTTAGAGTATTTATATTTAATGTAATTATTGATATGATTGGGTTTAAGTCTGTCATCTTGTTGTTTTTAATTTGTTTCATCTGTTTTTTGTTTCTTTTCTTTTGGATTAATTTTTTGAAATTCCACTTATGTCTTCTATTGGCTTACTGTACCTCTTAAGATTTTATATTTCTAACTTATTATAGTACTAGAGGCTTGATTCATGAAATCATGCCAAGGGTCTTGACCCTGGCCCCTGCCTACCCCCATAGGGCCAGGGCCTCTGCTGCTTCTGCCGTGGCCCTTGCCCGCTGCAGCTTTGTCAGGAAGGAAGGACATCCTGAAGGACATCTGGTCTAATTAGCATATTATGCTATTTCACATATAATGTAAGAACCTTATTATATACTTTCATTTCCCTCCTCTCTTACATTGTGGTATTGTCATGCATTTTACTTCAGTATATGTTAATAAATGCTACAACACATCATTGAAGTTTACAAAATGAGACTTGTTTTGAAGCTTCATTGGGGTGAATCTAGAATTCCATTTTTATTAGGGCTCTTTTAGATGTTCTACTAACACATGTCTTTCTGGGATCTCTTCTTGAGTGTTCAACAGGTCTCCCCTCCTGGTCTAGCTGATGAAAACTAAGAGGACTCTCAGCCCTGTGGGAGCCATGGGAAATGTCCTGCTGTATTTCCCATGGCTAACCATTCTTGTGGAATTTCTCCCTGTACATGTGCAGCTTTTTATATTCAGCAAGAGAATTAAAGAATTGCCTGTGCAAATTTCTGGAGTCTTCTTCCTTCCTCCCTGTTACTCTGTTCTGCACATTTCAGCTGCTCCAGTCTCCCTGGACTATGATCTCTGTCTCAACAAGAGTACCACACTTTGCACGGCTTTTCCCTTCCTGTGCCATGGTCTAGACCAGTGATCGGCAAATTGCGACTCGCGAGCCACATGCGGCTTGCAAGCCACGGTTTGCCACTCTGTTGACTAATGAGTTTGCTGACCACTGGTCTCTGTGTCTCCAGGTGGAAAGTTGAGGCCATTGTAGGGTTTACCTCATTTATTTGTGAACCCTTCTCTCAAGGATCACAGTTTTGTGCTACCTGTAGTACCATATATATATATGAAAACCTTAAATATGTGTGTGTGTGTGTGTGTATATATGTTTTTTTTTAATCTACAGATTTTCTTTATTTTTTTCTTGCAATTTATTTAATAAATTGTGTTTACTCTATCAAATGGATGAGTCTAGGTTTTGCTGAGTGCATCCTGTGCTATAATTTAGTGCATCCTCTGTCTTCAGCATTGCTTACAGAGTGGTAATTGGATCTAGAGCAGGGTTTCTCAGCCTTGAGACTATTGGCCATTTTGGGCTAGGTAATTCTTTGGGAGGGTTTCTTTTCTGTGCAAGTACGACATTTAGCAGCATCCTTGGTGTATAGCCACTAGATGTCAGTAAAACCTCTTCCTGAGTTATAACAACCAAAAAGGTCTCCAGGCATTGTAAGTCATTTTTTAGGACCATGTTCTGTAATGAAAAGTAGACTACCTAAACTACAGAATGAGCTTCAGGAATATGAAGACAAATACCTAGTAAAAATGACAATACTGTGTTAACACTGCAGAGAACACGTGAAAAAGAAGATTTTAACAGTATATAAGTTGAAGCTCCACAGAATGGCTGACTCAAGAGCAACATTATAGAACATAGGAATTTCTGTTTGAGAAGGAAATATTAGAGACAATAATAATGCAAAATGGTAAGAAGCTCAATTAGTTTCTTTTCTGTTATATGTTTCTTCAGCAATTTTTTTCGACAACTTTTTGAATAACATTTTAAGATGTCGAATTTCTATAGTATATGTACAGATGATTTTATTTTTTAAAAAATACTTTACTATTTAATTATTAACCAAGAGTTTTGGACTTGCAGAAAGGTATCATTACAATAACATGCTTTTCATACTTATAACTTATATGTGTGATATAACGTTATAAACAAAATGCAAGTGGGGAGATTAATATTTTTTTTTCAAATGTTTCCAAATGTCACTATCCTCCTGACTAAGGAAGAAGAATGGAGAGGACAGAAAATTAACATCTTTTTTAAAACATTTGAGAGGAAGATTGGGATTGAACCACTTAGTGTTCATTGAAGACCCACTCTGTGTCACATCCTATGCACATTAGTTGTCTGTTTTGAGATGATTTAGAGGTAGATCTAGTGGGAAAGGTTTTTGGGTTTTAAAAGTAACCCAGAGCAGCTCAGAGGGGCAGATTTTCCTCCATTAAGCTCCCTGAGAGTTGCCCTGCCACTACCTTCAGAGTCCTTTCCTCTCTCTGCATTGGTGTCCTTCAGTTTAGTCATCAGTGGTTTCCATGGTGAGTGTCCAGGAACATTTGGATGTTAAGGTAGCTCCAGTATTTCTAGTGCTCTAGATCTTAGTACAGCTAGGTTAAAGGCTTAATGGGTACATTTAAAAAATTAAGTCTATGAAATCATTGTAGAAGCCAGTTAATCAAGGAGCCCGAGTTCTCATATTTATCTTTTTTAGGTAACAACTGAGGGGCCTAATGGGCTTCACTTCTCTAGAATTGTGTGTGAGAAGTGTCCTTCTTCCATTTCTCTTATCGTCGGGCAGTCTCTATATCATTTCTCTTTGTCTCTCTTCTTGTTCTGTCTCCATCTTACTTTCTTTTTCTCTGCCTTCAGTTGTCTCTGCATCTTTCTTAGTCTTCTTTTTCTCTGTCTTTTTCATCTTTCTACAACTGTTTCTTGCCTTTTCACATCTTTCTTTGTTTCTCTTTCACTAACTTTTCCTTTTCGACCCTCCTGTGTGTTCCTTTTTGTTTCTTGTCACTCCACTACCTCCACCCCACATACCTTTTCTCCCCATGAGGACCTTATTGAAGATATTGTGACATTGCCAGTTCTACTTTAATAAGGAACACAATCCTCTCTATTAGGAGGAATATTGGATAGATAGCACAAAGTAATATATTTAAAAATAAATGTAAGGGGGTGTTTCAGGTTGAGTGACTTTCTCATATTGCTTCCTGAAAATCTTTATCATTTAGTCAGGGTTGCACTGCTCTCCCACCCCATTCTCCCTTTGGCCTGGCATCTCCTGATATTGTCTCTGAAGAGTTATTTAGTTTCAGTTCAGGGCATTATCAGTTTCCATGGTGATAGTCCATGGTGCGGTTTTTCTTTTTAAATGTAGTTTGAAGGACAGTTGTTTTTGAGGTTTCTTGAGTATCTGTGGTATGTCCTTGGTACTGTTGTGTTTGGGGTTTGCAGAGGTAAATTTGGGTTGAGTAAAAATTTAGTGTGGAGCTAAAGTAACCAAGGAGCTCAGCATTTTCATATATATCTTCCCCAAGTAGCACTTGCAGGCCCAAATTTGCTTTATTTCCCCACCATTGTTTGTCATATCAGAGTTCAAAGATATGAAAGATGTTCCTCATCTCTTTGTCAATGATTATCCCCCCCTCTATTCACTTGTTCGCGCTATCATGCTTACTTCCTTTTTCAAATGTCTCTGTAACTAGGTAGTCTTTCCTTTCTCTTATTTCTCATTCTTATTTTCTTTTTCTGCTTTAACCTGTTTCTGCTTTACTTGGTTTTGCCTCTCTCCATGTGCCTGCAGCCCTGTTTTTTTTTCTTTTTTTTTTTCTGTTTCTCTTCCTTACACTCCTGTCTTTTTCTGCTTTCTCCCGAGTGTGGTAATTTTTCTCTCTGCCTCCACTACTGTCCAGCCACCCTCCCCATATGCCCTGTGTATCCCCAGTTCTCTGAATGTTCCAGCACTGTGGTAAATGACATTGCTTGTTCCAGTGGGTAGTATGATATGGAAGCTTATGTTCTTTCCGCCCCTGCTGATCTATCTTTCAAAGGCATTTTTCTTATTTTGAGTGAGTTTGAGAGTGCAGTTAAAAAAAGTAGTATCACTCTAAATCAGCAATTTTCAACCAGTGTGCTGTGGCATACTAGTGTGCCTCAAGAATTTTAAAAACATGCAATACTTATTTCAGTCAGGGGGACTGACCCCTTTTCCCTTTGGAAAATTAAATTAATGACAACAGCTAACACAACAAAAAAGCCATCTGGTGTGAATGAATCAAAATTATACCTTTTTTTTTTACCAGATTGGCAAAAAATATATATTTTTGGTGTGCCACAGAATTTTAGTAATTAGCTTATGTGTGCCTTGAGAGATAAAAAATAAAAAAGGTTGAAAATCACTGTTCTGGTGGAAAGTATTCTCCTACAAGAGGGCACATCGGTTGGCCGGTTTTGAGAAGTTCGTTCTTCTGAAAAGGAGTTGAGCCCCAGGCCTGTGTTACGCTTTACTTGTGTGGTCCTGGTTTTTGTTTTTGTTTTCTTAAAGGAGTTGGAGGGGGAGAAACCAGGTGGTCAAAAGAAGTACCTCCTAAAAAATGTAGGTTGCACCCCTTGAGAAACTCCCATTAGCAGGATCTAGCCATCAGGTGACTTGTCCCGAAGGGGCGCTCCTCCTAGCGTGCGGCCCGCCCGCAGTGACGGACGCGTGTGGCGGCGTTGGGGACAGTCTGCGGGTTTGGGGGCTGCTGACGGTCAGCGTCCGGTGCGCGAGAGCCGGGCGCCGAGCCCCGCCTCCCGGAGGTGCTGACCAATGGCTGGGCCCGAGAGGGCGGGCCGAGTCCGGCGGGAGGAGCAAAGCCCGGGGGCGGGCGGCGGCCGGGGCCAGCGCGGCGGTGGCGGCGGCGGTGGTTTCAGGGCGGTGGGACTTGGCCGAGGTCCGCGGGTCTTGGGAGATGAGGTCGACGAGCTCCAGCCCTCGACGGCGACGTCGCCGGCGGCCGTGAGTGTTGGGCGGGCGTCCGCATCCGGGCCACGGGATGGAGCGCCGCGGTGAGTTTTGGGCGGTGGCCGCCTCTCCGGCCGGTCACTCTCGGTGGCCGCCCGCGAGCTGCGGCCGAGGGTCCAGGCGGTCCACGCGGTGGCCCCGCACGGAGGCCCCGCGGTCTGCGTTGGAGGCTGGGCCGGAGTCCGAGGGGCTCCTGTTCTTCGGGGAGGGTCGGGCCGTGTCGGGCCGTGGGGAGGGGCGCGCGGCGGGGCGTTGGAGCCGGAGGGCGCGCGCCGTGGCCCCGAGCGGATGGTGACGACGATCTTAGCAGTAAACTCGGCATGTCCCGCCGTCCGCGTCCTCCTCCAAGAGCGCGCTCCACATTTAAGTTCTGTAATTCTCACGGCAGGTCCGAGATTACTTACTCGTTTTTCACACGGGGAAACAGGTTAAAAACTGCCGGAATGTTCAGACTGGCGCGCGCGGAGTGCGGATTTCAGCGCAGGCAGTTTGCCTCAGAACCCGTGCTCCTGGCCGGCCCAGTCTGGGCTCTGGTCTTGCTGCTTCTTATCCATCTCGCCCAGCGCCCACCTGCCCTGACAGCGGCCCGCAGCCCAATGGGTCTCACTCCCGGGACAGTTGAGGATTTCCGTGGGGCATTGTTTAAGTCCGCTGTCTTTCGGGCTGAGCAGGGGTGTTTCGTTCTGTCTCAGTGATTTTTCCACATTCCCTTGTGGATGTGTTTGGGGTTTGATGGTGTTTTTGGTTTTTGCTTTTTAAAAAATTCTTTTTGATGGATGACCTCAAGTCTGGGACTTTTCATGCCGGATCCCTAGTGCCGAAGAAGCCTCGCGTCTCTATGTTACTTTTTTTTTTTTTTTTAATTGTCTTTCTCAAGAAGAAATTGGCCTCATACTTTTTCGGAGGGCAGGACTGTTCGCTGGTAAAGGAGGGAGCTGAGTGCCCCTTCCCCTTCTCCAGCTATCTCCGTGACGATATCTCGTGTCCCTCACTATCAATGTTCGCCGCCCTTTTGCTCCCTTTTCCCACTCTGTTTTTAAATCCTGGGGTGGAGAACGTGCTCTTTGGCATTGGGTAGTTTGGGCTGGTCAAGGCAGAGCCCTGCCTGCCAAGAATGCTAGACATTCTGGAGGCGGGGGAGGTTGTGCAGCTTGCTCTTTTTAAAACGTGCTGCACAGGAATGAAGTGTATGTGCATTGCATGCCTTTCTTTAGCATATTATTGCTAAAACTTTTGACATACCCATATTCTCTTTTTGTGGAGAGTGCCTTTTAAAAATAGAATTAAAGATCTCTAGAATATTTCTGATTTACTTAAGAGTTTTTAAGTTAAATTCTTATCAAATCAGAAATTGTGCTGAAATAGCAGATTTCTGAAATAACTGGCAGTCCCCGTCCCCCCCCCCCCCCGAGGTAGAAAGAGTAAGATGGGAACTATTAAGTACAGATATTTGGGGCAATTTTATACCCCAGTCAGCCTACTGCCTACAGTGAACATACTTCTGTAATGATACATTGCAGGGGTTAAGGGGATATATACTGAGCATCTGACCTTGACACAGACTACTGAAGTCTTGGACATACCACATTCCATGGTCCTGAAAGTTAGTGTTCACATTTCTAATGCACATTACTTACAATTTAGGACATAATAAAGGAAGTATTTTGCACAGTAATTTTCTGTTTGCTACAAAGTTCTTTGAGAAATGAATATAATACGTTTTTAATTTTGATGGCTTGGAGTTTAAAGCTTTGCATTTAAGGAGAGCTTCACAGATATTCTGCTCAATAGTCTATTTGCACAGTTCAACTTCACTTGGCTGCAATTTAGTAGGTTTCCATAAAGTCAGTTACATTTCGGGGGGGGAATTGTTCCTAGTTCTATATATTTCTTGCTCATAGTCTTCAGATATATTGTAGTGAAGGCACATTTTCTTCATTACTTGTTTGAAAAATAATCTCCCACAACAAAGCCCTGCTAACAGTTATTGAGTCTTCATGATGAGACAGGCACTGTGCTAAGTGTTTTCCATATTATTATCTCATTTAATTAAGTTACCAGTTGCAATTAGTTACAAAATACATTTTATGTTATACCAATTAGAATGTGTTCATTTTAGGACATTGGAAAGTAGTGTGGATGGATGATCTTGAAAAGTGTATATTCACCAAACTTTCTCATTATCATAGTTTAATTTTATGAAAGCTTGAATTAACTTTATTAAAATTTTTTCAATTTGAAATATGAAAAGTAGTAAAGTATGTGTAACAAAATTATTGTATTACCATAATGGTGGCTAGAGGTAGCAGCATATAAACCTTTTTAGTTCTCCTTTTCTCATGGTTGTTTTTTGTTAATAGATTTTTCTTAGTCTTGACTAAAAATGTTTAAGCAGTTTTAAAACACTTTACAACTTTGGGTTACTAATATTTAAATTTTTGTTGTTGTTGAAATAAATGAATTGTTTTATTTAGAACTTTTGCTATGTCTTTAGTTTTTATAACCACCCTTTTACCAACGACAACAACCGGTTCTCTAATTTATTAAACTAAAAGCTGTCAAAATTAATCAGAATGACTTCATTACATAAGCTGCAAAAGTGATGTTAGGTTAATAGTCTTCTCAGTGATGTGTAAAAGAACTGCCAAAATAAGGCACTTGACTGTTTTGGGTTTCTTGTTATTATTGGGAAGACTTTGTAAAAAGTGCTTTAAAAATTATCCTACATTCATTTTAGAAATTACACACTCAAAGGTCAGTTTTAAATAGATTTGAAACTGCTTTAAGTATAGAAATTACATTCTCAAGTAATTTGAGATTAAAAAGATTATTCTATAAAGGAACTTTAAAAACTATAAAAGAAGAATTAGGACACTTTAATAATCAGAGGTAGAGAAACAATCATAGAACTCCAGCTTTGATTCTAGTTTTATATAATCTTGCCTTTATTCAATTTCATATACTTGGAGTTTTTTTTGGGGGGGGGGTTGTTTTTTTAAGGTACTGCTTTAGACACAAGTTTTAAAAAAACATTGATATATTTTTCAATGAAAACACTGCAACAATCTGGAGTTAATCATTTTTGCTTCTATAAAAATTACTTAAAACTTTAAAAATTATAAGCTCATTTTATTCTGCAATTAGTTATATTTCATTCCTCATATGCCACATACTGTGCTGTGAACAGAAAACAAATGGTTAGCAAACAGATGTGGTCTTGATTTCCTTGAGATTGTCATCTAGATAGGAAAGTTCATGAAAAGTATAAGATATTATAAAGTATCTCTAATAGGAGATTCTGCTCTAGTTTGGTGGTTGTGGTGTTGATTATAGGGGTAGGGGTGGTCCAGGAAGGTTTCTTTGAGGAAATGATCTTTGAGCTGAGATTAGAATGAGTAAATGAAGGGAAAGGAATAGTCCAGCAAATGGAACTGCATAGAGATTGGATACTGAGTCAAACAGTCAGTGTTTTTTAAAGTTGTAGGGTCGTGGACCCATTATGAGTGTGAAACCAATTTGGTGGGTTGCAACCAGCATTTTAAAAAATGAATGGAGTAGAATAGAGATCATCTGAGTCTATCACCTGGCTCCTTAGCCAGATCTGTTTCTATATTCCTACACATAACACCACATGAAAACATAACGTGCTTAATGTGTGTACTGGCCCGTAATACAAAATTATTTTTTGCTGTGGGTCACAGTGAACAAACACTGTTGGAAAAATGTGAAGCAAGTGTGTGTGGCAGGAGTGTTGAGAGTGTTGACTAGGAATCTTAACCCCAGAGGACATTGCAGAGGTATTTAGGACCCATACATATCTCATGCTGAGCCTTGTAGTGCACGATAGCTCCTTATTCATCCTTTGGAAGAGCTTTGAGCAGAGACATGACATGATGAAATTCATGTTTTGAAAAGTATACTCAACACTTTGGAGCGGGAAAAGAATGATGTGGACAGATCCTCAGGAAATTAGTAACAGGTAGCTCAGACAAAAAATGATAGTAATTCACCTAGGATGGTAGTAGAGATAGAAGTAGATAACTTAGAAATATATTAGGAAGGAAAATATAGAGATATAGGTGAGGTATAGGAAAGAGTAAATGATACAATAATATATCTTACATGTGACCGGGAAGTGAATATAACATAAAACTTGTGTAAATTTTACAGAAGCCCCTAATAGTTCTTCCGTTTTGAAAGTCTCCAAATATTCAAGCCAAAATATTTGAAAAAATGTTTTAATGATGATGTTTGAGATAATTTATTCCACAAGTCATTTCCTTTTTGATTCCAAAAGATACAAACAGAATTAGGACTTTTTCTTCTGGAAAGGTAAATTGAAAATATGAAACAGAAACAAAGAATTTTATTGAGTTCCAATTATGTGCTAGGATTAGGTTTTTTATCATACGAGGTGTTTTTAAAATATATTTTTTATTGATTTTTAGAGGGAGAGAAAAAGGGGAAACATCAGGGGGCTGCCTCCTGCGTTTCCTCTACCTGGGATAGGGCATGTAACCCGGGCATGTGGGCATGTGTCCTGACCAGGAATTAAATCAGCAACCCCTGGGTGCAAGGAACCATGCCCAACCGAGTCACACCAGCCAGGACATCATATGAAGTCTTTTAATTTTGTGTTTTCTTTTAGTCCTAAAACACACAGTCTGTAAGCAAATTGTACATGTAACACATTTAGAAAGGCTATTACTCATCTCTTTACTTTGGGAGTAACATTCTGACAATAACTACCTCATGAGATTATGAAAATTAAAAGACAGTGATATAGAAGTGTCCATCCAACACATAGAGGGATTTTGAAAACAGGTTTTTATTTTTTCAAAACTCTTTATTTCATCATTATTTTTGAAGGTGATGTCAAGGAGGGAGTTATATCCTTCCACTAAATGATACTTCAGGATAACTTTTTAAAATTACAAAAATTCTATACCAGGCGTTAAGAGCATGGATTTAGATGACAAGGCAGTTCTGGGTTTAAGTACCAGTTCATCATTTATCAGCTAAGAGCCCAGATAAATTATTTAACCTCCAAACCTCAGGTTCTTTAATATCTACACTAATAAAAGAGAAAGGTGCAAATTGACCATGCCTTCACGAAACCCACCAACCAATCAGGAGTCAGTGTGCAAATTAACCCAACAAAGATGGCAGGTTAATTTGCATACACAGGCACCAAGCAGCTGGGGGCGGGACGCAGTAATTCCACATTGGCCCAGCCGCTCCAGGCCTCTGGGCAGTGTGGGCAGGCAGAAAGGCAGCTCTGGGCTGGAGCAAAGGCAGTGCCGGCAGCCAGGGAAAGGAAGGCCCATTCTTGCACAAATCTTCATACATCGGGCCTCTAGTGTGAAATGAAGATGATAGTAGTTTGCATATCATAAAGTTGACAAGATTACTGACACTTAATAAATAGAAACTGCTAATAGTAGTAGTTGTAGAGTGCAGTGTTTGTGGTGGTTGGTTTTAATGTAATACTGAGGTGGGCTTTGGGCTATTTGTGAAAACCTAGTAGAATGTTCCCTGTGGTTGATGTGGTATTTGTGTTTCTCTTTTTTTTTCTCACCCCTTTAAGGATTTCAGTTTTTCTGACTGATATATGAAAGGATGATTGCTCACAAACAGAAAAAGACAAAGAAAAAACATGTTTTGTCATCAGGCCAGCTCTCTACTGATGTTACAACTTCTGAAATGGGGCTCAAGTCTGTAAGTTCCAACTCCATTTTTGATCCGGATTACATCAAGGAGTTGGTGAATGATATCAGGAAGTTCTCCCATATGCTATTATATTTGAAAGAAGCTATTCTTTCAGGTTTGTCAACTATTTTCTCTTAGCATACTTACTGGATAGTTTGTAAAATTTTAAATGCCAGCCTAGTTACAGATAAGTGTGTACACAGTGGTAAAAATAGGGTATTCTTCTATAATTATTATAGCCCCCCCCCCTGAATGTTTGATGTTTACAGTGTAAACTATTTTATAATCAGATACATTATAGGAATTTTGATAATTGTGAGGGAATAAGAATATAAAAAACAAAACTAGGTGTTGAGTTCTTAATAGTTGGGCCCACTTGACATAGGAAATTTTAGATCATTGGAATTTTAACCTTCTTAATAGAAATAGTATTTTGAGTGGACTCTAATAAGCAGACTTATGTTTATCATTTACATTGTTGATACTTCTGCGTAGTTTTGGTTTTCTGTATTGATTCTAATATCTGATCTAAAAATCACTGCATTTGAGCGAAGCTTTTTTCTCAAACTTAATTCTGTTTTGCTGTTCTTCAGTTTGCTTCTTCAATTAAGGGAGAATCAAGAATTTATTCTCTGTCTAGTTACTGTAGATATGAATAATAGAGCACCAGACTTGAATCTTCAGAGATAGAGTTCTACACATCTTAGTACCTAAGTCTTTCAACTTTTAGTGCCTTTTTGATATACAAATTTGATGGTAATAATAATAAAAATATAGCTTCTGTTCTGTGCAAAGTAGCATGTAATTTCTATGTTTATAGATGGTTTGTCTGGATGTGGAAAATGAAGATACCTAGTGTTAATTATAAGAGAACTCCTGGTGTTTCACAGACATTTGTAAGATTCCAGTAAATATTTCTGTGTATATAAGTTAAATATTTATTTTCTGATAAACAGAATCTAAAACCATACCTTGTTTTAAATATTGACTTAAAGAGTGTATTCTAGTCTAACTCTTAATTTTTCAGGTTGAAATGCCCAAAATAATTGCCCTTGAATTGTAGCCCCCAAATTTTAGTATTTGAATTTTCTTTAAAACAATAATTACATAAGTCATTTTTTGAGACTTTATATGTGTGTATGTGTACATATTTTTATTACTTTTAATTTGTTAGTAGACAGTTGAGAGATTAGGAGAAAGAGAATTAAAAGCTGATCTTAAGTGAAGAAGGAAAAAAATAGTAATACATATAAGATAGCCAAAGGAGACTACCCCACTGAGATAAAAGTATGTGTATGAAAAATACTTTTCATGGAAATTTAATATTAAAAGGCTGTAAGGTTACTATCCTAATAAGTAAATCAGTATTTCACAATTTAAATACTCAATTATATTACTGATAATAAAAAAGCTTGCCATTTATGGCTGGTAAATTACTTGAAAAATATAAAATAACTCTTTTGGATAACCAACTCATTAGTAAGCAATGGTCAGAGAATTTTCATTATATATCTTTGGATTAGTTTTAATGTTTGGTTCTTCAATCAGAGTTAAAAGAATATATGTATGCCATTTCAGGATAAATCTTAGATTTGTCAAAAATTTGTGTTTTTCTGTCTTTGGATCATTATCAAAATCTGGAAATATACTATAGTTTGAGTTGATAGAACCTTTCTTGTCTGTTTTCCTTAAACAGGGGATTATCTATACTAATAAAAGCATAACATGCTAATTAGACCAGACATTTTCCAGATGTCCTTCTAGACAAAGCCACACAGTGGCAGGGGCCGAGGCAGAGGTGGTTAGGGGCAGTCAGGCTAGCAGGGGAGAGCAGTTAGGAGCAATCAGGCCAACAGGCAGAGATGGTTAGGGGTGGTCGGGCAGGCAGGTAGAGGTGATTAGGAGCAATCAGGCAGACAGGCAGGTGAGTGGTTAGGAGCCAGAGGTCCCAGTTTGCGAGAGAGATGTCTGACTGGCAGTCAGACATCCCCTGAAGGGTCCCAGGTTGGAGAGGGTGCAGGCCGGATTGAGGGACCCCCCTATCCCCATGCATAAATTTTGTGCATAGGGCTTCTAATGTATAATATATAAATTAACCTCATTATAAATGATAAGAACTACATAATATGCTTGCTTTTAATATTGGTCATGGTTTTCAGCCTGTTAGAGTATCAGACTATTCTTTATCTAATAAAATTATTACAAGAAATAAAACCTTCAGGAAAGCAGGTGAAACATTTAAAATTCTATAACTCTTTAAGGTGATATTATTACATGTGTCTTTATACATAAAATAGACATAGTCGATTATTTTGTATTCTAGGTATTGAGAAATATCCCTAGACTTCTGCTATTCTTTAGTACCATCATAGTTGTAAATTATGGCCAGACAACAAAGAGCTGTTTCACTGTTTTCCTTTTGTAATGAGGGAGCTTTGTCAGTGGCCTTGCCAATATTTTGTCTTTGCCTCCTTAACACGTTAAGTGCCCAGCCTGTTTTGTCTTCTGGATGGAAAGTATAGTGTCAGTCACCAGTGACTGTGCACTTAATGTGTTAAGAGGAAGGATGGCAATTTTTTGTCATTGTTTATGATCTTTTAATTCATATCAGTTGGCTGTTAAACAGCTAAAAAGTTAGCTTTTAAGAACATAGAATGTAGGTATATTAGTTAAATCACTTTTTGATGTGATTTGAATGCCATATTCTTTATATACTTTACTTGTCATGAAGCAATGATGTCCAAACCACTTGACTATTGCTTCAGGTGTTCAATCATATTGTTGAGGCTAGACTTTACCTTTTACGGAGTACTTTTACATTCAAACAGTATTAAGTCACACAGTCCCCACAAAGACAGATACCTTTAACCCCATTCCACAGATGAGTTGTATGTATAACATACGTTGTGTGATTTCATCAACCCCATAATGCTGGTAAATAGTGGTTTCATTTGGAATCCAGAGGTCACGAATGCAGAATGGTGTTTCTTTCCATTCTGTCTGAGGCAGAGCTCTGTAGAGACACTGTAGTTTTCTTATTTCATTAGCCAATTCTGTTTTCACTGGGGATTATCTATGTCTGCACTATCCAATATGGTAACCTCTAGACATGTGACATCTTAACTTTAATTGAGTAAGTTTAATTAAAATAAAGAATTCAGCTTCTCAGTTGCACGGTCACATTTCAAGTGCTTTTTAGCCACAGCATTTTGGACAGTGAAGTCATAAAAATTTCTGTTATTGCAGAAATTTTTATTGAACAGTGCTGGTACAGACATTTGATCTTCATTAGTCTTGAGAAATTGAGATGAATTCTTGTTCTATAAATATTTTTTATTTCTATAGCATTAAAAGGAAATGTAGAAAATTGTTATGGGAGCAAATTTGAGAAAAATTTACCTAGAAATAGGTACTCTTGGAATCTGTTTGGATTCTTCTTCCTTAAGTTGCTTTTAGAGAGTGTAGTTTTCATGCCCTTCTTTGATTTGAATAAGCAGATCAATTTCCAGCCAGGTTATAGAATTTGGTTGAATAAGTAGTAAGGAATATGACAGAAATCTGGAAAGCAAACACATGATTTAAGTTCTAGGCCTAGGTTTTTTACTGACTAGTTTTGGAATATGGCCCAAGTCACTTAATATTTTAAGAATAAAGTACTTATAACAGATGCTATCAGTTTTATAATTCTGTGATTCAAAATTTGATTGGAGTTGGAGATTCTACATTGTTTTGAATATTGATAGTTAATGGCTGAAAAAGACAGCTAAGTATTTGTTTTCAAAGTACGTAATGCATTTTAGGGGGCATCCATATCCTACTATTCTATAAGAGTTTTAAAATGTGAGTTTTATGATAATTACTAGAGACCCAGTGCATGAAATTTGTGCACAGGGGCCGGGGGCATCCGATTGCCAGTTTAGGCCCAAGTGGTTGGACATCCCTCTCACAATCCAGGTTCCCTTGCTCCTAACTGCTCACCTGCCTGCCTACTTGATTGTCCTAATTGCCCTCCCTCCCCCTGCCGGTCTGGTTGCCCCTCACTGCTTCTCTCTGCCAGCCTAATCACCTTTCACTGCCCCTCCCCCCCGCCAGCTTGGTTGCCCCACACAGCCTGTTGTTTGGTCATTTGGTTGCCCTCACTGCCCCCTCTGCTAGCCTGGTCACCTCACACAGCATTAAGTTGCAAGTCTTAGACATGCTTTTCTGCTGTGTTCTTTTAGAAGTAAACCTCTCAAGAAGTGATTTCTAATGAGTATAACTTAGGATTGGTTAATGTGAATGTTAATAGGTGCTTAGAAAATATGGATTGAATCTTTGAGGAATGAAGTATGAAATATAGATAACTCATTCATTACACATGTGTCAGCTCTTAGGAAATTACTGTTCTCTTCTGTAATTGCCTAGAATGGTTTACTTACCACTACTTAATATAGTAACTGGCATATTTGATTAGAAGTTAAAGCCTATTAAATTACAGATTGTAGGGTATTCTCATTAACTATAACTTCTTTAACCATGTTGATATATATTATAGTGATTAAGAGCACAAATTCTAGAGCTAGAATGCCTAAAGTGGACTCCTCATTCTGCCACTGGGAAAGTTACTTATCTTCTTTGTGCCTCTGTTTCTACCTGTGTTCAAAGGAGTTAATAGTACTTTCCTTACTGGATTGTTGTGAAGATTAAATGATTTCACAAAAATAAAGCCCTTAGAATAAGTGTTTTAAAATGTCAGCTGTTATTTTTACAATCCTCAAGAGGCTGGGTAAAGAAGGCTGCTGTTCATGCTTCACTTTTTTCCTGTAAATTCAGAAGTCATTACAGCAAAAAAGGGAGTTTCCTAGTGATAAGTTCTGAAACATTTTTTCCTCCTTGTTGTTTTCATTGCTTTCCCAGAGAGGTTAAGTTGAATTAACAAGACTGATTTTTAAAATTGTCAGGTTTTTTTTTTTAAACCAAGGAAAACACCATGGATATTTACTTAAGTATTTCCATGAAGTGTTTGCAATATAAACACTGTGGTATTGTGTTAATACATGAGAACCAAAAAAGTGGAGCTGGCTAATCTGTTTTTACTTGATAAGCTGAATGAAGCTGAAAATAAATGGCATAAATGAGTGAGACATTAAAATTCAGATTACCATATTACTGGGATTGTAGATAAACAAACATTGGGATACTGGAGTTTTACTATTCAGGATAACTAGTGTTAAGATTTTGGTTGAACATTATTATATTCGCATATACGATACCTTTATGTAGTATAAATTAAGTTTCATTACATTTACAATGTGGCCAGTATAACTTTTAAAAATTTGTATTTAGTTGTAGAACTAAATTGAATACTGTAATTTAACTTCATAAGTATAGAAATATTCTTATAAAGTATATATTTAATTATGATTTTATTTCCAAGTAATTTACTAATTTAGATTTTATATAAAAAATGAAATTAATACTTAACTTTAATGTCTCATTTTTATTAGTCAAATTATTGTGGGACCTTGGTATATAGGTCTGTTTGTTATTGAATGTAATTCTGTGGGAGACAAATCTGTTTTCAAAGGTATTTAATTTGAATGGCTTACAGATTCAATAGTAATAATAGTTTTTTATATTAAGACTATAAAGCGGTTTTATTCCTGCTAATTTATTTGGTATTCACAGCTTTTTCTTTACAGTAACTAGGCCAGGCGTTCTTACTAATTCCATTTTGCTGATAATTAATCTGAGATCAGAGAAGCGAAGAGTTTTGTGTAAGATTATTTCAAGGAGTGTGGCAAATCAAGCATTGGAACCCATATTTCTCAATCTAAATCTATTGTTTTTTACCATACCAATTAGCTACTTAACCTTCTGTACTGGGGAAGAATAGTTACTGCTTTGTGCTTTGCTCATTGCTACCATAGTATGGGCTTGGTGGGGTGAGGGAGTATTTTGTATTGGTGAAGGAGCTACTTAAACTCCTTAAAACTTTTTTTTAAAAGTTAACTTTCAGCTTAAGAAGCCTTTTGCCTCATAAAAAGAATTTGAGATAGTTTTATTCTTTCGGAAAAGAACATTTGCTAAAAAAATAAAGTCCCAGCTGAAGTATTATCAGGATATAGTAATGTGCTAGTACCTGGCAAACTGCGGTTCGCAAGCCACATTGCAGCTCTTTGGCTCCTTGAGTGTGGCTATTCCACAAAATACCACATCCTGGGCGAGTCTATTTTTAAGAAGTGTCGTTAGAAGAAGTGTAAGTTTAAAAAATTTGGCTCTCAAAAGAAATTTCAATTGTTGTACTGTTGATATTTGGCTCTGTTGACTAATGAGTTTGCCGACCACTGTGCTAGTAGTTATGAATTTTGTAATTAATATTTTCTGATTGTCATGTTCATTTTTGTTGATTAATGGGCTTCAGAAGTGTATTCAATCACAGGAAATTGGAATTATTTATAGGGTAAGATGAGTTATTTCTGAAATTTCTTACTAAATAACTCAGTTACTGTGTTTTAGTATTTTGATTTGAAACAACTTCAAAATGTATTTATAAGGACTTTCTTGTAGGCATAAAGGAATGTTAACTGATATTTATTGGGATATTTGCAATGCCTTTTGAGAAGAATCATAGCATACAATTTTAATGTTAAAAATTATTTAATGTTGAAACTATTATAAAGAGTTTGTTGATATGGTTTATATATAGTACTGTTTTCTGTGTGAGAAATTAAAACGAAGAACATTGAAAAACATTTAATATTTTTGAAATATATTCATTTTAACATTTAATTTTCTTGACTCTGAGAAGACCAGAATTTATTACCTTGGTTTATTTAAGTATTTACACCATTAATATTTTGTAGTTCTTGTTTACTATTCAACACTAATTTTGAATAGTGATGGTTGTTGTTGACACTCAAATATCAAGCTCTTTTGGCCTGAGACCCCAAAATAAGGCAGCGTATTCTTATAATATTTTCTAAGAATATATATAGTTGCATCTTTTATTATGAATCATCTGCGTGGGGGATAGAAATTACCATCTTTTTTTTTTAAAGGTAACTAACATAGGTTTCATAAGGAATCCAATAGAATTTTATAACACTAGATAATCACTAAATATTGGCTTTGATAAGTAGACAGAATTATTACCATAAATTAGAGTTTCATTTATAGGCCAAAGCATAAATTTTACAGTACAAAAATAGGAAAAAGAATGTAATTGTTATTTCTTAAAACTAGTTAAATGTTACTGTTTCCCACAAACTTCTTTTATTTCAAAGCTACTAGGTTTAATTTCAGACCTAACCTGTGTTACTAACCTGTTTCTGCTGCTGCATAAACTAGTAATAAGAATAACGGTAAGCATTTATGGAGTCTTATTATGTTCCACCCACTTATGTGTTTTAATTGATTTAATTCAACCAACCTTATGAAGTAGCTACCATTATCTTCTTTTTATAGGTCAGAAAGCTGAGGCACAGAGCGGGGCTAAGTAATTACATCAAGGTCTCTCAGCCACAGAGTTAGAATTCTGATTCAGGCTATCTTGTTCTAGATTAAGTTAAACTTTTCTAAATCCCTATCCAAAGATATGTTCATAGAGAGATAAACATCAATATGAGAAATATTGATTGGTTGCCTCCCTTGAACCTGCTTTTAACCAACCACTAAGCTATATTGCCTCAACTAAGAAAACCAACGGAACTAACACCCACAGTAATAAAACAGAGAAAATATTGTAGATATTGATCATTTATTTAATGAAGATAATAATTATGCAACTAGCTTCATACACTCATTTCCCTAGTCTCATGATTACCCTGAGGTTATGGGATATTGGGAAGAAAGAAGATAATAGATGTAAAGTGCCATTTTTATTACTTATCTAAGTACTTACTATGAACAGGATTTATCACTGTTGATGTTGACCTTGATCACTCATCTTAAGTACTACTCTCTTCCATACTCTGCTCTTTAGAAGGAAGTCACTGCATATGCTTCACCCTTTTTGAGGATAAAATATCTATATTAATTATTGGAAATTCTTCTGTACAAGAGACTGTTTCTTCTCTTTCATTTATTTTTTCAGTAATTTGTTTGTACCAGTATGGACTCATGATATTTACTTTATCCTCTGGTATTATAATCTGGTATTACTTTATTTATTAGATGCTCAAATTATTCCACCTTTGGCCATTGGTAGCACTTTCAGTTGGCTCCTGTGTACTCTTAGCATACCTCTTCAACATGAGGATCTGTTTCTTTCAAGCTCTTACTTTCTGATATTACAAGATGCTCCTAACTTATGTATTTGCTGCCGTAGACTAAAAATCAGCCAGTATCTCAAAGGAGCCCTGGTCCCTTTTATTGGAGAGTGCTATTAGAAATTAAGCTCAGGGTGCTGGGTGTATTAGTTATTTCTGTAGTATCACTTCTTTTGGGTCCTCTCAGGTGACAGAGCAAAGAAAGAAATGTGTATATACTAACCTACATACTAACACATATTTTGAAATATTTCTATATATAGTCACCTATATCTGTATTAACCTAAACACGAATTCGTACTCAAATATCCAACTCTAATCCATCACCACACATATCATTATAGCTTCATCCCTCTGCTTAATTGTAAATTTCTACTCCAACAGTGAGATACCTGGCTTCCACCATCCCCTGTCCATTTCTCAATTGTTCAGGCCCAGTATAAATGTATAGCAATATCATAATTGTTAACCTGAACCTTCATTGAAAACACTTTATCAATCAGCCAGAGTACAGTATTTATGTGCATTTTCTTTGCCTTTAGTAAAAGAGACTCTATTCATTCCCAAGAGTACTTAGGTTAGCATCTGATTCCCTATATATTTTTTTCTATAAAATTTGTTAGTTGAATTAGTCAGATTTTCTCTCTTTTTTTAAAAAAATATATTTTATTGATTTTTTACAGAGCAGAAGGGAGAGAGATGGAAAGTCAGAAACATCGATGAGAGAGAGACATCGATCAGCTGCCTCTTGCACGCCCCCTACTGGGGATGTGCCCGCAGCCAAGGTACATGCCCTTGCCGGAATCGAACCCGGGACCCTTCAGTCCCCAGTCCGACACTCTATCCACTGAGCCAAACCGGTCTCGGCAGTCAGATTTTCTCTTAAAGGCATTGTTCTCTCTGCTTCCATCATTACCTGAACTATTTTTTCTATGCCTTCTCTTAGAATATTCTTCACCTTAATATACACAGCTCCCAGCCTTGTCTGCTATTCTTATCTTACGTATTTCTCTCTCTCTTTCCTTTTTTGTTAATCTTCATCCAAGGGTATTTTTTCCATTGATTTTTAGAAAGAGTAGAAGGGAGGCAGAGGGAAGGAGGAGGGATATATATATATCACATCAATTGATTGCCTCATGCACGCACCCCAAACCAGGGTAGGGGATCGAACCTGCAACTCGATGTGCCCTTGTCTGGGAATCACACACCCCAGACCCTTTGGTGTTTAGGCTGGCACTCTAACCATTGAGACACACCAGCCAGGCCATATTTCTCTCGCTTGATAATGCTGCTAATGAATGGAATATTTGATAGATGATGTTAGACATTCTTATTTTTGTTTTTTATCCTATATACAGTTTTCCTTTCTAGTGATTATCTTTTAACATTTCAGAAAAAATTAAGTGTATAATTATAATATGACACTATTAGAAAAACAAGGTTGTTTTTTGTTTGTTTTTTAAGGTATTTCAATAGGGAAGCTGTATAACATTAAGAGTATGGCTCATTTGGTTGGGTGTCATTCCATGTACCAAAAAATCCCATGTCATCATCCCATGTTGATTTGACTTCTGGTCAGGGTGCATGCCAGGGTTGTGGGCTCCCATCTCCTGCAGGAAGCACCAGTAGATGCTTCTCCCTCTATCCTTAAAAATCAATTTTAAAAAATGTACTTTTTAAAAATGTGTGGCTTCAACAGTTACACTATATGATTTAAATTCTGGTTTCAAAGTCTAGTAACATGGTGAACTTAGTTTTCTAAGTTCAGTTTTCTCATCTTCATAATAGAGATTTAAAAATTATCTACCTGTAAGTATCAATATGAAAGTTAAGAGTGATAATAAGTCCTTTTAATAGTGCCTACCACATAGGAAGCACTTACTAGTAATAAGTGCTATTATAAAACACCAGTGCTCTGTAAGGTTGTAGAAAAGAAAATTGCCTCAGAGTATTGTATTTAAGGTGGTTGTCTTTTTGAAACTTTTGAAGATTATTTCAGGGTTTTGAGTGTTATAGGGTGATTTTACTTTTTGGTTTGCCTAGAATGGTGCCCCAGGAATATGCCTGTAAGTGCTGTCATAATTATGAATAGCACCCCTGTTTTTACTGGCTAGAATATTCTGGTTTGAATGTTAAATTATTTGTTCTTAAATATTGGTTAATATATCACAAACTCTGTTACTATATATATATTAAAAAAGAATATTAGAATAAAAACACAAAGACAGGAAAATATTCCTTATAAAGTTTCCTTAACAGAAATCTGGAGAGCATATTTTAGGCAGAGAAAACTGAAAATTGACCATAACTGTGAGAGCCTTGAAATCCTTATTTAGTGAACTAAAATGATTAAAATTTTTTGAAGGCTCTATGTATAAATTGTATATAATTGCAATGATGAGAAAAGAAGTGAAAATATCCATAGGCAAAAATTGTGGAGCCAATGCTTCTACTTGAAATATGCTTCAGAATAATTTTTCATGCTTTAGATACATGAAATTTGGTTTTGGAATCAAATTTAATTTTTTTTCTTTTTTAAGACTGTTTTAAAGAAGTCATTCATATACGTCTGGATGAACTTCTCCGTGTTTTAAAGTCTGTAATGAATAAACATCAGAACCTCAATTCTGTTGATCTTCAGAATGCTGCAGAAATGCTTACTGCAAAAGTAAAAGGTAAGAGAGATTATTACAAACGGGTTGGTAATGGCAAAAAATCCAAGTGATACATTTTCATTCATAATCACGGAGCAATCTCCTCTCATGACATTTGTATGATGTGTATTTATAGGGGTTATGTTGTGTACTTCAATATTTAATATGCTCACTGTCATACCTAAAACTCTTTCCCTTAAAAACAAAACCTTTTTTTTTTTGGCAGAAAACACTTTAAAAATACTAACTGAAATAAACTACATAACTGATGTTTAAAATGTTTGAGTTTTTAAAGTGCCCATACTCTTTTGAAGTAGGCTATTAGTATACCAAACGTAGCTTGTTGTGTGAGGAAAATTTGATGCTAGAAAAGTTATAGTGACTAAACTTAAACTAGGGAACCAAATGAAGAAAAAGAAGACTTAATTTGGACATTATGTAAAGTGTGAGAAGTGTGTGTGTGTGTGTGAGAGAGAGAGAGAGAGAGAAAGAGAGAGAGAGAGAGAGAGAGAGAGAGAGAGAGAGAGAGAGAGAGAAGAGAGAGAGAAGCATGTGCTAAAAGAATCAAGAATTGGAACATTATTCTCTGTTAAATGACTTGCTGCCCTAGAGTAGTAGAATTTGTTAATATGGGCTATAGTATATAAGAAGGATTGATGGTAAAGGGAGGATTGAAGAAATGAGACTGAAGGCACAGAGTTAATTTAGGAGATTGTTAGAAATAATGAACTAGATGAGGATTGACAGTCTGATCTAAGGCAAAAGCTGGAATGTGGCAATGTATAATACGGTTGTTACAGAAGAGGGGTTGGATGTTGACTTGATGAAACATATCATCATTGAATATTAGGGGTTAATTTGGAATTTGGAGTTGAAAATATGGATGTGAGAGTTGTTGTTGTTTAAGTGGTGATGGAAGAGTATTATACCAGCTCAGCCTGTGCAGAATAAATATTGGACTGAGTATGAGATCCCAGAGACAAAAGATAAGAGGAACCAGAGGAACACCTAAGAAGTGATGAGATGATCTAGAGAAAGATGTCATGAAATTTGAAAGTGCAAGGTTCTAAGAAGTGATCTTTAGTGTTAAGTGTCGCTAATAGGTAATGTGAACCCAAGTAAAGTAACTATAAAAAGCAACTCCCTATGAATTGAATAAGGAAAGGGAAGGCTAGGCTTCATTGTGGAGCAGAATTACCTGTCCTGTTTCTCAAAGGCCAAATAGGCATTAACTGAGCGAGAGGGTGGTGGAGACTGTGGTGGTGGCGCTTGTACAAGAACTCTGAAGAATATGATATATACTTGGTGAACACACTATTATCTAGAGAGGGCAAATGGCAAGTGTCAAAAGATGAGGCAGGAAGAGCAAAAAAAAAAAAATCTTTTCAATAAAACAGTCTATACTTAAGAACTGCCTTCCTCTACTTTTGACATAGACCTGTCCTGTTTGTGTGGTTCTCTTATTTCTGTATTTCAAGTACTGGGGAAAAAGTAAATAGATAACTTCTGTTGTGGCTTTTTAAAATTTGCTTAATAACCACATTTGTTTTTAAATAGATTGTTTATAAGTGCCATTTAACTTAGATAGGGAAATTTGTGTCTATAGATAGTAAAATTTCCATGCTTGGAAATAGCACCGACAGTTCATTCAATTGTTGTCAGTAACTATTGTGTGCAGTCAGGATGTCCTGGGGAAGGAGTGTGCTTGTGCATGGTTGGTGTCCACATTCCAGAAACAGACTTGAAGAAAGTGGCCTCTCAGCTGCCTTGAAGATTATTTATTTATTTATTTATTTATTTATTTGGTGGTAAAGCAGTCTTTTGAATATTATTTCCCGCTATGACTGTCTTTAACCTTAGGATTATTGTTAGGATTTTACTTTTGTGTTTGATGAAATTTAAAAGATTACTTTACTTTGTTGGGAAACTTATTCTGGTTCAATAGGATTCCATGAGACTAGAGACTAGAAAACTTTAAAAATTATGTTGTATTTGGTGTAAGTTTGTTTTTAAATACCCTCCCCCCCCCACACACACACACTCTTATTCTTGAGATCATCTAAAAATATATTTGATACCTCAAATGAAAAATATTCAATGATCTAAAAAATTGAGATCAAATCAGAGCCTATTTAATTCTTTCTTTTGATGATGGTTTAGTTTTCCAACCCTGGACAGGGATGGGGGAGGTAGAAACCATTTTTGAGTATCTATTTTGTGTCAGTCTAAGTGTTTTTCATAAGCTTTCTACTTTGATATTTAAAAAAATCTGTAAGGCACATTTTTATTTCTATTTTCAAAAGAACATAAAGGAAAATTGTTGTATCAGAAAGTGTCAGGAATGTGGAGAATGTCTTGCAATAATCCTCCGATTACATTTAAAAAACAGCTATGACATACCTTGATTTGGAGATATTAACTGTCCAGTGCATTTTGCAAATATACCAAACTGTTAAAAAAATTACATATAAATGCAGAACAGCTTTAGAATAAGAGAGATATAATCTTGTTTGTGTTACTGCAGGTGTGAATCCATGAAATTCCTCCACTTCTAAGTGAAAAATTGGAATCTGACTCCTCTTATTTTATATTTTAAGTGTGAAATTTACCTCTTAATTAACTTTAAAAGAAAAATCCTTACCTTTTCCTCCTTCATTCTTGTAATGATTTGTATTTCCTGTGTCTCCTGTTTCCAAGCAGGAAGTTCAGTCTGACGAAATATTTGGAATATGATAAGAGAGATAGATACAGCTTATTTTTGAAGTAGATAAAGACATCTTCACCATGCAGTAATTGATTATGTCCTTTGCATTTTTATTTTCATTAGTATTTACAAATATTTTGGTCTTATTTGTAATGTAAAGTAAATCTTATTTGTAATATAAATTCTTCATGGTTTGTGCTTGGCCTATATTTAACATTTGGCAAATGAAAAAGAAAAATAAACTTTACTGACATATCCAAAATTATAGAAGCCTCATGTTTTCTTTGTGTTTTGAAAAGTTAATTTTTAATAAGCAATTTATTTACATCAGGAGTCGGGGACTTTTTTCTGCTAAGGGCCATTTGGATATTTATATCACTGGAGGACCGGTACATGAAATTCGTGCATGGGGGGAGGTCCTCAGCCCAGCTTACACCCTCTCCAATCTGGGACATTCCTCTCACAATCCAGGACTGCTGGCTTCCAACCGCTTGTCTGTCTGCCTGCATGATTGCCTCTAACCTCTTCTGCATGCCAGCCTGATCACCCCTAACCACTCCCCTGCCAGTCTGATCAACACCTAATTGCTCCCCTGCTGGCCTGATTGCCCCTAACTGCCCTCTCCTGCAGACCTGGTCTCCCCTAACTGTCCTCTCCTGCAGCCCTGGTCTCCCCCAACTGCCACCCCTTCTGGCCTGGTCCCCCCCCAACTTCTCTCCCCGGCAGGCCTGGTTGCCCCCAAATACCCTCCCCTGCAGGCCTGATCACCCACAACTGCCCTCCTCTGCCAGCCATCTTGTTGTGGACATCTTGTGTCACATGGGGAAGCCATCTTTTTCCACATAGGGCGGCCATATTATGTGTTAGAGTGATGGTCAATTTGCATATTACCTCTTTATTATATAGGATTCCCGGGCCATACAATACTATCATCTTAAAAATTAGCCTGCAATATTTGGTAAAATATTTAATTCAGTCTTAATGCCTTGGCAGGGCCATGTCAAATGATTTTTCAGACCTTATATGGCCCTCAGGCCAGATGTTCCTTACCTCTGATTTATAATTATCAATAATATAATGGAAATAGTGTAGAAGAGTATGTAATGGTGAAGTTTTCTACCTCAAATACTTAGCCACCCATTGCTTTTCCTAGATAAAGCAACAGCTGTTACTGGTTTTTTGTGTATCTTATTATGCATATGTAAGCAAATACAATATATTCTCTTTTTTTATCCTTCTTTTTGCACAAATCATAGCATTCTGCTCCTTATTGTTTTAAGTTATCTGTACATAAAGGGTCTCTTTACTCTTTTGTTGTTATTTTATTTTTTTCAAAGCTGCATGGTAATCCATTAGATTACCATGCAATTTATTTCACCAGTTTATTACTAATATATGTTTGGATTGTTTTCCATTTTTTTTCTGTTACAAACAATGCTTCAGTGTTGCTTCAGTGTTAATTCTTAGATAGGTAGTTACTGGATCAGAGAATGTATGTGCATTTATATTTTGGATATTGCCAAAGTGCCCTCCATAGAGATTTCCCCTTCTGATAGCAGTATTGACAAGGCTGATTTTCTACACCTTTCCAATAGAGTTGGTTATAAAGCTTTCTTATTCAATCTTTGTATATCTAGTTACAGTAAAAGTTGGTATGTCAGTGTAGATTTGATTTGCATTTTGAGTTCATGTAAGTATCTTTTTATATGTTTCAGAGCCATTTGTACATCTTTTATGTCAATTGACCCTTTACCCATTTTTTCCTAATGGTTGGTCTCTTTTTTAATATTGACTTGTACAAAGTCTGTGTAAGTGGAATTAGTCCTAATCTTTGATATAGGTTGAAGACTTTCTTTAGTTTGTTTTTTACCTTTTTATTTGCATGTTGTTGTTGTTTTTTTAACTTTTACACTTAAATTTATCAATTCCTTATATGGTTTTTTGGTTTTAGGAATTAGGAAGGACTTCTCTGCTCTGAAATTATAGTAGCATTCTCCAGTGTTTCTTCTAAAATTTTTATGGTGTCATTTATTAAATAAATCTTTGATATATTCTAGAGCAGTGATCAGCAAACTCATTAGTCAACAGGCCAAATATCAACAGTAAAATGATTAAAATTTCTTTTGAGTTTAAGTTTAAAATTCTAACCTCATGTCTAACGTTACTTCTTCAAAATAGATTCGCCCAAACCTTGGTATTTTGTGGAAGAGCCACACTTAGGGGGCCAAAGAGCCGCATGTGGCTCTCGAGCTGCAATTTGCTGATCATGATCATGGTCCTGGAGTATCTCCATGTCTAGCTAATTTATCAAATAATATATCTTTTCCCACTGATTTGATATGTCATCTTAATATAAATACACTGAATTGTCACACATATTTTCTATTTCTGGTCCTTCTTGTCTATCATTGATTTGTTAAGTCATGTGCCAATACTATCCTGTCTCTATTGTAGTTTTATAGTATGTTTTATTATCTGATAAGGATAGCTCCTCTTTCCATTATTCTTTTCATTCATGATTTATTTTTTTTAATATATTTTATTGATTTTTTTACAGAGCAGAAGGAGAGGGATAGAAAGTCAGAAACATCGATAAGAGAGAGACATCGATCAGCTGCCTCTTGCACGCCCCCTACTGGGGATGTGCCCGCAGCCAAGGTACATGCCCTTGCCGGAATCGAACCCGGGACCCTTCAGTCTGCAGTCCAACGCTCTATCCACTGAGCCAAACCGGTCTCGGCCATGATTTATTTTTCTATGAAGATATTTTAATTGCCTTGTCTAGTTCCAAAATATATCTTGGTCTTTTGAGAGTGACTTGTGTTAAATTTATAAATTAAAGAGAATTTTAAAAGTTTTCATTTTGTAAACTTTGTAGCTTTTTCCCCCTTTGCATTTTCCCCATATATAAATGTTGAAATTTTTCTTCCATTATATCTTTTTAAAAAAATATATTGATATTTTATAGAGAGGAAGGGAGAGGGATAGAAAGTCAGAAACATCGATGAGAGAGAAACATCGATCAACTAACTGCCTCTTGCCCACCCCCTACTGAGGATGTGCCCTCAGCCAAAGTACATGCTCTTGACCGGAATCGAACCCAGGACCCTTCAGTCCACAGGCTGATGCTCTATCCACTAAGCTAAACCAGTTTCAGCATTCCAATATATCTTTTAATTCAGTAATTTTCAGACTTCAAACCTATTTTATGACATCAAGTTAGTGGACTGTGACCAGCATTTTTAAAGTATGAAAGAAAATAGAACAGAAAAATCAGAATATAGCACTCATTGAATAAAACTTAAGGATGTTTAAAAAATCTTATATATCAGATAACTTATGTGAATACTAATATAATAGCCCAGTGCACAAAATTTGTGCATGGTGGGTGGGGGGGGGGGGTCCCTCAGCCCATCCTGTATGCTCTCCAATCAGGGACCCTTTGGAGAATGTCCGACGATAGTCAGACAATCTGGGACTGCTGGTTCCTAACTGCTCACCTGCATGTCTACCTGCCTGATCACCCTTAACTGTCTCTGTCTGCCTGTCTGCCCCCTAACCCCTCTGCCTGCCTGCCTGCCTGATCACCACTAACTGCCTCTGCTTTCCTGATTGCCCCTAACTGTCCTCCCCTGCAGGCCTGATCTTGCCCCCAACTGCCCTCTCTGCTTTGGCCCTCACCATCATGGCTTTTTCTGAAAGGAAGTTGGACGGACATCCAGAAGATGGCTGGTCGACCCATTCTAATTAGCATATTACACCTTTATTAGTATAGATAGGTTATATAGGATAGGATTGCTTAAATGGGGTGGGAGAGCCTTTTTCAGCAGGAAGGAGATACTTTTGGCAGAAAAAATATATAATCCCTATATCTGGACCTATAGCCAGCCATATGCACTCTACTGCCAAATGAGGCATTAAAAAAATTGAACCGCTTTCTTACACCTTACACCAAACACCTATTACCTTTAAAACCCCTCCTTAGCCCCCACCTTATGTTCTGTCTTCGCAGTTCACCCAGATTAGGTTCTGATTGGTTGGTTTCTATGCCAGTCAACATCAAAAGCTCTGCCTCCTAGGCAGCCTTGGCTCCTCGCGGTTCACCCAGATTTGGTTCTGATTGGTCAGTTTCTATGCCAGTCAGTGTCTCTGGGCCTGATCAGAGAGGCAGAGCTGATCAGCAGCCCCTGTGGAGGAAGGCCTGGAGAGAAAGACAGGAATGGCTGCTGGCCAGGCCTGGAGAAAAGAGAAAGGCAAGGGCTGATCAACAGCTGCCATGGAGGCTTTGCATCAGACCCTGGTTCTCTTTCCAGGCCTCTTTCTGAGCCTGATCTGTAGTCCCCCTCAACAGTCAGTGCTGGGTCGAAGCGCCTGCAGCAGTGGCAGTCAGTGCTGGGCCGTATCTTGTTTAAGTTTGACTCCTTTAGGCAGAGATGAATAGTTGCAACAGTCCATATGGTCTGAAAAGTTTAAACTATTTATTATGTAGCTCCTTACAGAAAAAGTTTTCTTACCTTTGATAATTATTAAATTGGATGAAAAGCCAAATCCTGACTACTGCAGTCATGACCTATTTATGAGGTTTGGCAGTAAAGAAATGTTATGTTAGATTGGGTGGAAGCTTTAAGAGGAAATATGGTAAAATGAATTGTATTTTTCACATAGAAAAGATTTGTATATGTCAGTAGCATATGAAAAAACATGTCAAGTGAAGCCACAAGAGAGAGAGGAGAGTGATGGTGATAAAGGATTTTGGAGAACGCAGGAGAGTGTGGAAACTTTATTATTAGAAAAGAGCCAAAGACTTTTCTTTGGAACACTGAAGAGGAGCAAAAAAGAGAAAGGATAGTAGAAATATAGGGCTGTTTTGAAGTGGAGGCAAGGACAGTAATAAGAATTTTCTTTAGATGGCTGTGACCTCATTTGGGTGGGGATGAAGTTAGGGAGGAAAATGGTTCAAATAATTGCCTTTTCACCACTAGAAATTGTTTTTTTAATCCCCCAATCACAAGTAGTGCTATGAAAAAGTATACTTACAGGGAAGAAAAATTACAGAATTTTAGATAGTATTATAAAGTATTTTTTTCTTTAAGTCTAACAGGTTAAAGTTTGGAAATGAGTAGGCTTTATATTTTTACTCCTATTAGGATATAAATTACTATTTAAAGTCTATTTTCCAATAGTATTTTAGAAACAACTTTATTGGGGTATAATTGGCATACAGTAAACTGCACGTATTTAAAGGGTAGAGTTAGATCAGCTTTGACATGCATATTCTTTTGAAACCATCACAGTCCAGATAATGCACGTTTCTTTGTAATCCCTTCCCTCTGTGCCTTCCTGAGCTTCCTTTTCACCAATATGATAAGTTGTGTTTCATTTTCATTTGTGCAAAAATACTTTCCAATTTCCTTTTCTTCTTTGATTCATGAGTTATTTTATTTAGAAGTGTGTTATTTAGTTTTTTAATATTTGGGGATGTTCCCAGAAATCTCTGTTATCTTTAACCCCATCTAGTCATAGAACATACTTTGCCTGATTTGAATCCTTTAAAACCCATTGAGATGTGTTTTATAGCCAATGATATGGTAAATATTCACCATGGACTTGAAAATAATGTATTTTGTTATTGGTTGGAGTGTTTCTATAATTATCCATCTGGTCAAGGTGACTGATAGTATATTGTTGAAGTCTTCCATATTCCTACTGATTTTCCATCTATGTTTCCTGTCAGTTATTGAGAGGTTTAATAGAAATCTCTGGCATTACTGTGAATTTGTCTATTTCTCATTATAGTTCTATTAGAGGCTCGGTGCACAAAACTCATGCACGGAAGTGGGGGGGGGGGTGTTCCTCAGCCCAGCCTGCACCCTCTCCAAGCTGGGATCCCTCTCTTAATCCAGGACTGCTGGCTCTCAACTGCTCGCCTGCCTGCCTTTCTGATTGCCCCTAACTGCTTCTGCTGGCCAGCCTGATCACCCCTAACCACTCCCCTGCCAGCCTGATTGATGCCTAACTGCTCCCCTGCCAGCTTGTGTGCCCCTAACTGCCCTCCCTGCAGGCCTGGTCACCCCTAACTGCCTTCCCCTACAGGCCTGGTCCCTCCCAACTGCCCTTCCCTGCAGGCCTGGTCTCTCCCAACTTCCCTCCTCTGCCGGCCTGGTCACCTCTAACTGCCCTCCCATGGAAGCTTGATCATCCCCAGCTGCCCTCCTTTGCAGACCTGGTCCCTCCCAACTGCCCTCTCCTGCTGGCCATCTTATAGTGGCCATCTTGTGTCCACATGGGGGCAGCCATCTTGTGTGTTGGAGTGGTAGCCAATTTGCATATTACTCTTTTATTAGTTAGGATAGAAGCCTGGTGCATGGGAGGGGGCCAGCTGGTTTGCAATGAAGAGTGTCCTGGAACAGGATGGGGGTTCCCTTGGGGTGTGGGGCAGCCTGGGCAAGGGCCTGTGGTGGTTTTCAGGCCAGCCACGCCCCCCCAGCAACCCAAGCAGAGGCCCTGGTATCTAGGATTTATTTATCTTCTACAGCTGAAACTTTGTAGCCTTAAGCAGAGGCCAAGGCAGGCCAGGGCTATGGAAAGCTTAGCTTCCTCCAATGCCAGGGGCAATCCTAGCCTCCAGCACTCTCCAGCTCTCTGGTTGCCGCCATTTTTGTTGGAATTTATTTATCTTCTATAATTGAGACATTCTGGCCAGGGCAAGATGTGCGGAAAGCCTGGCTTCCTCCATTGCTGGGGAAACCCAAGGCCTCCCTCCTGCTCTCTCTCTCTCTCTCTCTGGCTGCAGCCGTCGTAGTTGGGGTTAATTTGCATACTCACTCCTGATTGGATGGTGGGCGTGGTTTGATGTTGTGGAGATATGGTCAGTTTGCATATTACTCTTTTATTAGATAGGATTATTAGATAGGATTAGTGTTTGCTTTAGGAATTTAAAATTTTTTTATTAGGTGCATAAATGTATAGGATTATGTCCTTTTGATAAATTGACTTTATCGTTATTAAATGACTTTCTTTATTCCTGGTAGTTTCCTTTGCTCAGAAATCTACTTTGTGTGATGTTAGGCAGTAAGCTGGGCAATTGTAGAGTTCACCACATTTATTCCTTGTCGATCAGAACTTTGTTGCCTGATAGCAGGTTTCTTGAAAACTGTTGTCTCATATATTTTGTTAGGGGTTTCCTTTAGTTATTTCATGCAGAAGTATAAGCCTATTTTTCTATCTTAGCCAGGGCAGAAGTCCAAAAATTTTTTTAAATTAATTATGGTGGTTCTTTGGTTTTTCTTTTGTTTGTATTGGGTATACTTAGAAGACTCGAATGAAAGATAGGGACCTTAGCCCCTCATATCGACAAAGACTTATACATGTAAAATTTTGGTTGTAATTTCTTGAGGTTTGCAGGCTTAGGGTTTATTTCATTCCTACTCAGAGATCCTTGCTTTCCAGCAAGTATTTTCAACCCTAGCTATAGGTTAGAATCACATGGAAAACTTTAATAACTATCTATGTTTCACCCTGACTCATGAAATCTGAACCTTTGGTAGTAGGATGTAGACTTTGGTTTTAAAATTCCGTAGGTAATTCTAATGTGCAGCCAAACTTAAGAACAGCTCTGTTTTAAGGCAAAGAAGTGACTTCCTCTCCACTTGGTTTCTCTACTTTTCCTTTGTTGGCAAGTATCCTAGGGAAGGTAGGATATAGGAAGCCAGTTGCTTCTTAAACTCAACCTGATTAGAGTGGGTTGCTTTTTAAAAATTGCTAATCCCACTTTTAGACTTTGTTCTGGTAAATTGTATCTAGATTTTTATCAAAAGTGCACACACACAGAAATTATAATAAGAAACCTTTTTCAGTTGTTTCACAATTTGCTTTAGCAAAATTAAAATGTTAGAATATTCCTCTGATAAACAGAAGACAGCTATATATCAACTAACATGGACCTCAGCACCCAAAGGCCTGTAAGAAATAAGGTTATAAATAAGTAGGAATTTAAATTTTCTACAACTTTGGTTATTTTTTTTATGTGCTATGCTTTGTATTTAGGTTTTATGCTATGTTAAATGTATATGTGACTTCAGTTATTGGTAATTCATAGTGAAAAATGTATTTCGTGTTGACTTAAGTAAGCCACAAGTGTGTGTTTAGCTGTTTTTAAAAAATTGCATAAAGCAATAAGCCAGAGAAAATAGCAAAGAGTACTCTTAACGAGAGATTCTGGTGTGACATGGACTCTGGGACTCCAAGACTGATTGGTTTCTTATTGAGTCACTTAGATGTGTCATGTAATACATGGAGTGGTCAGTTTGCAATGTCATTTACTTTTGTGTAAGCTAATTTTTTGGTGTGATTTTTTTTTAAATGAAGAACTTGAACATTGTGTCCTTTTTGTGTATTAAGCTGTTCATTTTTTGATGATTCTATAAGCAATGATAGATTTGTAAGGGTTTGAGTGATAAAATATTTTCTTTGTCATTGATTTTAACCGACTTTTACCTGTAGCTGTGAACTTCACAGATGTTAATGAAGAAAACAAAAACGACCTCTTCAGAGAAGTGTTTTCTTCCATTGAAACCTTGGCCCTTACCTTTGGGAATATGTAAGTAAGAGGACTCTCATTTAATGAATTTTGGGCCTATGTATCTTAGTGAGAGTTAGGTCACATAATTCAGTAAATACATATTAAGTAAAGTAGGATCACAATATAAAATAGGATCACATTGGAAAAGCTATATACTGTGTTGTTTTATTACTGTCTTTGAAAGTGCCTTTAGAGCTATTTAGGAGCAGCATTGATTTGCAAGTGACTGTGTGGTTTATGTGAATAGAGTCTTAGGAATTTATTTCTAAGGATCTTACTGAAAAAAATTTATTCTGGATGACACTCTGTGACATAGCAATGTAATGACTTGGTTTTTTCTTTTTTTTTTTTTTTAACCTCCCTCAATAGTCTGACAAACTTCCTTATGGGAGATGTAGGCAATGATTCATTATTTCGACTGCCTGTTTCTCGGGAAAGTAAGGTAGGGCAAATTTGTGTGTAAGCAAAGACTTTAATATTTTTAACTTAATATTTCAATAATTTTCTAATCTTAGCATACTCTTTTATAGTTTTTTATCTTAGCAAGAAAAACATATCAATTTATATTAAATATTATAATTTACTAGAGGCCCCGTGCATGAAAATTCATGCACTGGAGGGGTGGTCCCTCAACCTGACCTGCCCCCTTCACAGTCTAGGAGCCCTCAGGGGCAGGAGGCGACCCGGTTGGTGATCAGGGGAAGGTGACAGCTCTATCATACCTCTGCTGCTACCACTGTCAGCAACGCAAGCCTCAGCCAGCCCTGGATGACTGGGGAGGCTTGCCTGCACCTCGGGCATCGGCTGGGCAGCCCCCATCTGAGGCTTGCCTGCGCCTTGGGCCGGCCCTGAGGGGCTGGGGGGTGGAGGGGACTGGGGGACTCTGGAGGCAGGTACATGGAGCGGCTGTGCCCACCTAGGGGTGCGCCTGGCCTTGCCACACACCTGTCGCCCCAGTGGGGCTGAGGGGACTGGGTACTGCCATCTTGTGGCTGTGGGCACTGCCATCTTTGAGGGCGGGGCAGTCAGCATAATCCCTCCTTATTTGCCGTGGGCACTGCCATCTTTGAGGGTAGGGCAGTCCATTAGCATATTCCCTCATTGGCTGTGGGCGCTGCCATCTTTGCGATGACATGAGGGTCAGTTAGCATATTCCCTTTTCATTAGATAGGATGGTCATTTCTGGAACAAAATGTAATTGTACTTTTTAAGTAGAACTGATCATTTTAGTGTCTTATGTAATGAGTCTATATCATATGGTCAAATTTTTAGTAATTCTTAACCAATTTTCTCTGTCGACATAGTCTTAGATCTTAAAGACTGTTGGAAACCTAAACAATGCAAGAAGTAAAGAAGTGTTCATATTTTCATAAATCCTACAGTTGGTTACCATGAAACACTTATTAACAGACCTAAATCTCTCTAAGAGCATTTGTATAAATATGTCAGAGGATTGGGTTCTGATTTCCAATTGAAAGAAAAATTGCTGGGAAATAACAGACATAGAGGAATCTATATAGAATATTTATTTAAAGTTTTATAGTTGTAGTATTTTTATTTAAATACATGTTTTTCACCAAATGCAAGAAACTTAAACTGTATTAGAAACATATGTTGATCATTTGCTGTTAAGGATGATCATATCCAAAAAGGATTTCAACAAATATTTGGAAATGTGTCAAGTACTTTTAGTATAATCAAAACAATATAAAAGTTCCAGGTCTTCCTTAAAATGATACACAAAATATAAATGACTATGTGAGGCATTTGTTATGCTCTACAATATTGAGAAAAGAAACTTTACTATTTCTAAAGTCATCCATTGATTAAGGAGGATAGTGTATTATAAAACATTAGAATGGTGAAGAATTTTAAGAGCTTTGATTATTTTGCTATCATTTGTGATCTTTTCTTCATTGTTCTCTGTTCAAATGTTCTGCTAGTTCAGATGATGTAATAAAAATTGTATCTGTGTGACAAGGCTCTGAACATTGTAACTTTTTGGTATGAATCCTATTTCCTATTCTGTGACTCTGTTATGCATACAAATTATACTAATTTTTAATAGGAAAACACTTGCTTTCTTTTGCTCATTGTTTTCCTTTTTGCAGTTTTTAATTCCGAGAGATTGAAATAAAATGTATGATGATATAATACTAAAAATTAAAAAATTACTTTGAAGAGTTTATATCCTATATAATCCTATCTAATAAAAGAGTAACATGCAAATGTGACTGTACCTTGGCTCCTGATTGGCTATGCTATCAGCCAATCAGGAGCAGGGGGTGGGGCCGAGGGGGCAGGGCCAAGCGGCTCGAGGGCTAGGCCCTGGGGGCGGAGATGAAGCAGTAGTGGCGCCAAATGTCATGATGCCCTGGCCGCCTGAGCTTGGAGGTGGCCGGGGGGGCGGGGCACGGCAAATGCGGGAGGCGGGCAGGGGGTGGGGCAAGTGGCTGGGTGCGGGAGCGGAGGTGAACACCCAGCCCCTGTGGCAGGGTGGTCACAGGTAGCGGGAGCTGAGCAGGGAGATGGCTGAGTGCCCAAGGCCTAAAGCCTCGCCAGAACAGGCTGGGGGTAAGCCATCAGTTGAATATCCCCTATGGGCTCCCAGTATGTGAGAGGAGGCAGGTTGGGCTGAATTTCATACATCAGGCCACTAGTCCTATATAATAAAAGAGAAACATGCAAATTTGACCGTATCTTTGCTCTTGATTGGCTATGCTACTAGCCAATCAGGAGCGGGAGCGGGGCTAAGTGGCACGAGCACCGGGCCCCGGGGGTGGAAATGAAACGGTGGTGTTGGCGGTGGCGAGCACCCAGCCCCCGGGTGCTCTGAGAAGAAGCGATGGTGGTAGCAGCAGCGGCAGAGAGTGCCCGGCCCTCAGGGCCGGGTGGTCGCAGGCAGCCGGGGCTGAGCTGAGCAGGGTGATGGCTGGGTGCCCAACGCCCACCTCACCAGAGGCTTTAGGCCTTGGGCAGGCTGGGGGTGAGCCATCAGTTGGACATCCCCTGAGGGCTCCCAGTATGTGAGAGGGGGCAGGTTAGGTTGAGGGACCATCCACACCCAGTGCACATATTTTGTGCACCGGGCCCCTAGTTTAAATATAATAGCTGCCATTTATTTAGTAGTGCTTATTATGTATTATGTAATGTGTGAAGCCTGTATCATCTCAGTCTTTAAAATAGCATTATGAAAGTTGTATTCTTATCCCTATTTTACAGATGGGCAAAGTAAAATTAAGTGAGCTTAAATTAAATATGTAGCCCCGTATCACATAGCTAATATGTGGTAGAGACGGATTTCAATCTCAAGTCTCTGGTCTCTTTTGCATTGAATCCTTGCAAAGTATATATTACCCAACCAGATCAAGTTTGTTTGTAAACTAACAATTTTGGTAGATAATGTTTTCTTACACTGTTCAATAAGGTAGCTTCTTGTCACATATAGCTCTGTTAATTTAAATTAATTAAAATAAATAAAATTAAAAATGCACTAATCATTTACATTAGCCACTTTCAAATGCTCAAATAGCTACATGTAACTAGAAGCTACCTTATTAGACAGTGCAGATATAGGACATTTCCATTATTATAGAAAGTTCTGCACTGTGCTTTCCAGTAGAGAAAATGCTTGTTTATAATAATAAAGGCATAATATGCTAATTAGACTGGACAGCCCATCAACCTTTTGGTCATCATTTCGGACAAAGCTTCCAGGGCCTAGGCAGATGTGGTTAGGGGTGATCAGGAAGGCAAGCTAGCAGTTCGGGGCGATCAGGCAGGCAGGCCAGTGGTTAAGAGCCAACAGTCCCGGATTGTGAGAAGGTGCAGGCTGGGCCGAGGGACCCCCTATGCACAAATTTTGTGCACCGGGCCACTAGTCATATTATAAAATCTTAAAAGGGCTAGAAGAGATAGGTCTTTGTCTTCTGTTTAGATAGCAATCTATTTAAATTGCTTATATAACTTCCTGACTAATATTTTTGAGATCTGCAGAATTTAATATTTTGAATGGATTTATTAACATTAACTAATGCTGTTAGTAAACAATGAGGTTATTTATTCTTGGACCTTGAGAACTCCTGTTGTGAAAAGCTATATAATTCTTATAAAATGTTCTGACATTTAAACAGTTCTCAGGCCCTTTGAATTTTAAATACTTGAAATTCTTTAGCAGGAATTATGTCAGAGAAACAAAGTAGAGTGAAAAAATTCTGAAGCAAAAATCTTTTACTTTCTGCTCTAATTTTAAATTTGTTTTTTTCCATGTTGTAAGTCTTTTGAAAATGTTTCTGTGGAATCAGTGGACTCATCCAATGAAAAAGGTAATGCTTAAGGTACTTGAAACCTTTTTGAACTTTTTGCAGTTAAATTCAATAAATATTTTGAATTTTGATAAATGTTTTGGATCTCTTTCTGCTTAATAACCTAATATATTTATCTTAACATAAACTGACAGCTAAAATTTTACATATTAAACGTAAGGGAAAAAACCTGCTGGAGTAGATACTATGGTGATAGATACTGATCATTAATTATTGGGCTGGCCCTAGCTGGTTTGGCTCAGTGGATAGAGCGTCGGCCTGTGGACTGAAGGGTCTTGGGTTCGATTCTAGTCAAGGGCACATTCCTGGATTGCAGGCTCAACCCCCAGTAGGGGTTGTGCAGGAGGCAGCCAATCAATGATTCTCTCTCATCATTGATATTTCTACCTCTCTTCCCCCTCTCCCTTCCTTTCTGAAATTAATAAAAATATATTTTTGGAAAAGAATTATTGGGCTAGTAACTTGATGTGTAATAGAAATACACATTAAGATCAAGAGTAAATTTTAAGTTTAAACTGTGACTTTAATTCTAAATTTGTTACTTATATTTTTTAAACCTGTTTTCATTGAAGATCATCTTAGAATTTGAATGTATCTTTGTTTAGAATTACATGCTCATACTTAATATGTGCTTAATATTTTTATTTTCAGTAAATTTTTCTCCTGCAGAACTAGACAACATGCTGTTAAAGAACACTGACTCTGTAGAACTGGCTTTGTCATATGCTAAAACATGGTCAAAATATACCAAGAACATAGTGTCATGGGTTGAAAAAAAACTTAACTTGGGTAAGTGGGCCTTTGGGGCATCTGATTAAATTTGGGGTGTAAGAACTAAATTGTTTGCAATTCATTTGCTACAGACTGTGAGTAATATGATTCCAGATTAGTAGCTGTCTCATTTTAGTGAATAAAATCATTGTTAATTTTCTCTTCTTGAAATAAAGACTCTTCCTACAATAAATATACTTGCCAAACTGCAGCTCGCAAGCCACATGCGTCTCTTTGGCCCCTTGAGTGTGGCTCTTCCACAAAATGCCATAGCCTGGGCGAGTCTGTTTTAAAGAAGTGTCATTAAAAGAAGTTTAAGTTTAAAAAGTTTGGCTCTCAAAAGAAATTTCAATCGTTGTACTTTCGATATTTGGCTCTCTTGACTAATGAGTTTGCCGACCACTGCTGTAGAGCAACCACTACATCTCGGGACACAAAAGACAAATAGTATACTGTATTTGCCTTTAATGAATTCATACTTTAGTGGGTAAAAGAAATGCAATCCTATCTAATAAAAGAGTCACTTCAACACAAGATGGCTGCCCCCATGTGGACACAAGATGGCCACCACAAGATGGCCATTAGGGGAGGGCTTTTGGGAGGTACCAGGTTTGCAAGGGAGGGTAGTTGGGGGTGATCAAGCTTACAGGAGAGGGCAGTTGGGGGTAACCAGGTCTGCAGGGTAGGGCAGTTGGGAGGGAACCAGGCCTGTAGGGGAGGGAAGTTAGGGCTTACCAGGCCTGCAGGGGAGGACAGTTAGGGGCAATCAGGCTGGCAGGGGAGCAGTTAGACATCAATTAGGCTGGCAGGGGAGTGGCTAGGGGGTGATCAGGCTGGTAGGCAGAAGCAGTTAGGGGCAATCAGGGAGGCAGGCAGTGAGCAATTGGGAGCCAGCAGTCCTGGATTGTGAGAAGGGATGTCTGACTGCCCGGACATCCCTCGAGGGGGCCCAGATTGGAGAGGGTGCAGGCTGGGCTGAGGGACACCCTCAACCCCCCATGTACAAATTTCATGCACTAGGCCTCTAGTTATCAAGATAACATGGTAAAAGGAGATAAAACCAATAATAGATATATGAACAGAAGTCAATGAAAACATATAAGGACTATCCTACTAGGTAATATTTTCCCAGTGTTTATGGTTGACAAAATGCTTTTACATTTAGTTCTTATCAAAACCCTGTGAGGTAGGTTGGACAAGAATTATTATTCTGATTTTATAGCTGAGACAATCAAGATCGGTGATTTGCTTAAAGTTAAGAGTGCAGATTTACCTAAGATCACATAACAGTAACTGGAAGAAGATAGAATTTACCCAAAACCTGTAAGAATGCCCTTCAGAATCACCTGATTAGTCTTATAAAAGGACAGTATACAGGCCTAGGTCCCATTGCCAGAGAGTAAAGGTCTAAGCAAGTGAGTTTTCAAAGTTTCCCAGTTAATTTTGACAAATACTTTGGATAATGAATCACAGCATCATATCATGATGTGAACTATTATTTGTGATCACTTTTTAATTGGGGAATCACAACATTTTGGAGTGTAGGAGGGGATAAATAATTTTTTTAAATCTTCTGATGCTTTCTTTGACCTTTTCAGAATTGGAGTCCTCTAGAAATATTGTTAAGTTGGCAGAAGCAACTAGAACTAATTTTGGACTACAGGTAAGTTTTCAGTAAACTACTAGGATTCTATACCAAGAGGGATTATGGTAGCTCATAATCTCTTGGTATAGAAGAGATTGTTCAGATGAGCTCCTGATAGTGCCATGCAAAATCAGAAAATGTCATCATTCGTATAGGAAAGAACCTAAATGGTTAACTTTTTGTTAATAGAATAAGATCCTTTTTTAATTGATTTGCATACTCATGAGAAAAATAAAACACCTAGAAAGTTCACAATCTTATGCGAATGTTACTAGTTACTAATTTTGCTACTTTTATAATTATCATTAACTTTCTTCAATATTTTTCGTATAGTCATATTTACAACTAGATATTTTTCTTTAAAAATAAAGTCTAAACTTAAAATTTCTCTTTTTTAAGAAGAATGGGTGGGGGAAGGTCTGGAGCACTAGTGCAATTTCTATTGGAAAATTTACTTTCCATTTTTAAATTCTAGGAGTTTATGCCACTGCAGTCTCTATTTACCAATGCTCTTCTTAATGATATAGAGAGCAGTCACCTTTTACAGCAAACAATTGCAGCTCTCCAAGCCAACAAATTTGTGCAGGTAAAAATTTATATGTATAATACACATATTTAAAAATAATAGCATACCTTTAGAAAACAGCGTTTTTTATTTCTTTTTAAAAAATACCTTGACAGCCTCTACTTGGGAGGAAAAATGAAATGGAGAAACAAAGGAAAGAAATGAAAGAACTTTGGAAACAGGAACAAAATAAAATGGTTAGTATTTTAATAATATTTAAATAATCTGTAGTAGTCCAGCTTGTGTGGCTTGGTGGTTGGGTGCCCACTCATGAACCAGGAGGTCACTATTCAATTCCTGGTCAGGACACATGCCCAAATTGTGGGCTTGATCTCCAGTAGAGGGTGTGCAGAAGGTAGCCAATTGATGATTCTCATCATTGATGTTTCTATCTCTTCCTTTTAAATATGTATTTTTAAATCAATTAAAAACATATTTAAAAAACCATCTGCAGTATATAAGCAACACCCTGAGAAGGTGCATATCTTACTCTATAGTTTTTCTGAATTCTGTATTAACTATCTTGCTGAATGTGCTAAAGAAATCTATAACTTGGGAATTCTTTCCTATTCTCTATTTAATACTCGTTTTTTTCCTGTGTAGCTTGAAACAGAAACTGCTCTCAAAAAGGCAAAATTGTTATGCATACAACGTCAAGATGAGTATGAAAAAGCAAAATCTTCCATGTTCCGTGCAGAAGAAGAGCATCAGTGTGCAAGCGGTGGATTAGTGAAAAATCTCAATAAGCAGCTAGAAAAAAAGCGAAGGCTAGAAGAGGAGGCTCTTCAAAAAGTAATGGTTTTTGTTGTTATTTGCAAGTTGAATTAGCAATAATCTGTTAAAGCTTTGGTTCTCAAACTTCAGAATGCATCAGGATCACCTGAAAGACTTGTTAAAAAGACTGCTGTACCTCACCCCCAGAGTTTCTGATTCAGTGGATCTACTGTTAGCCTCAGACAACTTGCATACTATCTAATAAAAGAGTAATATGCAAATTGACTGTCACTTCAACACACAAGATGGCTGCCCCGATGTGGTCAAAGATCCTGCCTCCATGTGGACACAAGATGACTGCCACAAGACGGCCTGCAAGGGAGGGCATTTGGGGGCAATCAAGCCTGCAGGGGAGGGCAGTTAGGGGTGACCAGGCCAGCAGAAGAGAGAAGTCGGGGGCAACCTGTCCTGCAGGGAAGGATAGTTGGGGGTGACCCAGGCCTGTAGGGGAGAGCAGTTGGGGAGGGGGACCAGGCCTCCAGGGAAGGAAAATTAGGGGCAAACAGGCTGGCAGGGGAGTGGTTAAGGGGTGATCAGGCTGGCAAGCAGAAGCGGTTAGGGGGAATCAGGCAGGCAGGCAGATGAGCAGTTGGGAGTGAGCATAGTCATATTTACAACTATGAATCGTGAGAAGGGTCTCCAACTGCCCTTTTAGGCCCGATCCTATCCGACATCCCTCGAGGGGTCCCAGATTGGAGAGGGTGCAGACTGGGCTGAGGGAAACCCCCCCACCATGCACAAATTTCATGCACCGGGCCTCTAGTTTGTAATAAGTGCCCAGGTGATGCTGCTGCTGGTGGGGATCCACACTTTGAGAACCACTATGCTAAGAGACTTCTGCTTATCTTTTGAATTTTGGGGTGGGTTTGTGAAGTATCTCAGAGAAAGCAGTAGTTTAATATTTTTGACTTGATTCTTTATGAATGTATATGGGTATTAATCTCAATACCTAATAAGGCTAGGCTGAAGCTTTGTCTTTATGAAATATAATTTAATAAATTCTTTAAGAAGAATATATAGACAATGGTAAATGTAAGTAGAAAAGACTGTTAAATAGAATTGGACATTTATTTTATAGGCAAACAAAATTGTAAATCGTACTTGACTATTCGTTGATATTAAGTTCCCTTGAATCCCTGACCAAAACAAAGTATTTATCTTTAAAAATATGCTATTTAAAACAAAATATCAGAATTTTATGCATAAATGATTTCAATTATTATTGTTTAAATGTATCTTTGTTGTTGAAAGTATTATAGATGTCCCCTTTGTTTTGTTGTTATTTTTTTCCCATTGACCCCTTCTTCTCTGCACCCACCCCTCCCAAGCCTTCACCACACTATTGTCTGTTATTTAAACTGAGATTTACTGCAGTAGTAGTATTTTTTTTAAAATATAGATTCTGAGGGTTAGTGTTATTTTTTTCTGTGTTACTCCTAAAGGTAGAAGAAGCAAATGAACTCTATAAAGTTTGTATGACAAATGTTGAAGAAAGACGAAATGATCTAGAAAATACTAAGAGAGAAATTTTGGCACAACTCCGGAAACTTGTTTTCCAGTGTGATCTTACCCTTAAAGCTGTAAGTAATTTCTTCAGTTCTTTGAAGGCAGGAGGGGGAAAAATTATCTGCAGAAGGGAGAGCTGTTGATGTGTTATGATTAAATTAAATCCAATGAATCTTATGGGATTTAATATCTACAATTAATGGAACATTTAGAGTTTTAAAATTGGCTAATGGTTTGAGTTATATTTCTTTATCTGGTTCCCTTTATCCTCACCTCATGGGTAGATGATTTGTTTAATTAAAACTGATGTCTTAGAAATTGCATTTATGCCACTGTCTGTTTTAGCATGGTTGACAAAATGGATTTAACCCTTGAAACTTTCTATCAGTGCTGTGAGGTCTGTTTTTCAAAAATTGAGTAAACTAAATATTAAAATTGAGCCCAGTGATTTATTTGAAAACAAAATATCCTGTTCGTGTTTTCGTTTGCCTCTTTAAACTTGTTTTTGTAAAAAAACATTTTTAAACTCACCTTTTTGGGGGGTTGTACATTTTATAAATTTTCTCACATCTATAAATTTGTGTAACCACTCACCATGACAATTAGGATTCAGAACAATTCCACTTCAGAAAATTTCCTCTCACTGCCTCTTTGTAGTCAAATTCTCCACTCACCTCTAACCCCAGGCAAGTATTTGATGTGTCCTCCATCTTTCTAGTTAAGTCTTTTCTAGAGTTTCATATAAATGGAATCATTAGTATGTAACCTTTGGAGACTAGCTTCTTGTATTCAACATAATGCCTTCGAGATTCACCAATGTTATGCATGTATTAATAGTTCATTTATTCTTATTTCAAAGTAGTATTCCATTATATGAATGTTTATCCATTCACCTATTGGATATTTGTGTTGTTTCCAGTTTGGAGTGATAATGAATAAAACTACTATGAATATTTGTTTGCAGGTTTTTGGTTAATGTAAGTTTTCATATTTCTAGGGTAAATATCTAAGAGTGAGATTACTGAGAGGTATGATAAATGTCTTTTACTTTATAAGAAATTGCTAAACTGGTTTCCAGGGAGGCCATAATATTTTTCATTCTAACTAGTATAATGTATGAGAGTTCCAGATATTTGGCATCCATGACTACTAGTACACTTATTAGTTGTTTTTATATTTTAGCTGTCCTAATAAGTGTGTAGTGGTAGCTGTTTTTTAACTTGTGTTTCCATTATGACCAATGATATTGAGCATCTTTTCAAGGGCTTATATATCGTCTGTATTTAACTGTGTTTTAAAAATTGAGTTGTTTTTTTTAATGTTGAGCTTTTATATAATGTTTTATAGTCTCCTCCTCCTTTTGGCAGTATCTTTTATAGAGCAAAAATATTGATGGAATCTAATTTATCAATTTCTTTCGTGTGTCATGCCTTGGTATCACCTAATCCAAGGTCACAAAGATCTCTGTATTTTCTACTAAAAGCTTGAAATATGATCCATTTTTAGTTCATTTTTATCTAAGGTGTAAAGTATAAGTTGAGGTTTGCTTTTTTATATATGGATGTTTTATTAAAATTACATCCAGCAGATTTTATTTTATGGAGGTGACTGAATGCGGACTTGGAGTGGTCAGTGTTGTTGAAAGATGGAGATATACTATGCTACAAAGGGCCCAGGAGAAATACCAGTTATGGTCAAACAGTGGGAGTAAGGGGCAAGCTGAATACAGACCCTTAATTGAGGGTTCCAAGGAAAAGGCAATATAAGGCAAGATGAGCAATATTGGATTGGCTATTCTGAATAATGTACCGGTGGCCTTTAAGGTATAGGGTTAGTTTCCAGTTGTTTGGTAACATGCCCTGGGATGATACATGGCATGGGAAAATATTGGCTTGGTGAGCGAGAGATGATGAGGTAGTTGGAATCGAATATGAAAGATGTGCTACCAGGCTAAGAATTGGCTAGCCCTGAGAGGAGCAATCACTTCCCAGCCAGCAAGCTTTTTGAAATGTCTAAATAACGTCATAAAATAAGGAACATCATTAATTCAGGTGTTAACTTGTTCCAAGACCATTTGTTGAAAACACTGTGTCATCTCCATTGAATTGACTTTGCATCATTGTCAGAAATCAGCTGACCACATTTTTGTAGGTCTTCCAAAGTCTTTGTTTTGTTTCATGGATGAGTGTCTCTGTCCTTTTGCCAAACACCCGCTGTGTTGACTACTGTTGTTTTATAGCAATTCTTAAAATTAGGTAGTGTGTTTTCCAACATTATTCTTTTTCAGAATTCTTTTGAGTATTTAAAATCCTTCAATTTCTGTCTTCTGGAAGAGATTATGTAGAACTGGTGGTGTATCTTTAAATGTTTGGTGGCATTGCCTGGTGAAAGCATTTGGGCTTTGAGTTTTCATTTTCTGACAATTTTTACTGTATATTCACTGACTTTGATATATGCCTAATTGAGACAATTATTTATTTTTGGTTGAATTTTTGGTAGTTTATAGATTTCATGGAACTGGTCTCATTCATCTAAGTTGTGAGATTTGTGTGCATGGAGTTATTCATAATATTCTCTTACCCTTTTACTGTCTGTAGTAATATTCTCTTTCAATCCTGGTAATTTGTGCCTTTTTCTCTCTCTCTGGTTAGCCTGGCTAGAGGTTTATAAATGTTCTTTTCAGAGAAACAGCTTTTGATTTCATTGATTTTTCCCTTTCCTTCCTTCCTTCCTTCCTTCCTTCCTTCCTTCCTTCCTTCCTTCCTTCCTTCCTTCCTTCCTTCCTTCCTTCCTTCTTTCCTTTCCCTTTTCCTTTCCCTTTCCCTTTTCCTTTTCCTTTTCCTTTTCCTTTTCTTTTTGGTTTTTAAATGTATTTCTGCTTGATTTGGGTTTATTCTGATGTTTTTAAATTTTTATTTTCTAAAGTTTATTTTTTGCATCATCATTTATCCCCCTCTATCCTTCTGTATCTCCATTCACTATTCTACCTGCCCCTGCAATCACTACACTGCTGCTTTTCTTTTAAATTATTTAAAGGTGGAAACTTAGATTGTTCATTGAGACCTCCCTGCTTTTTTTAAATACACAGTTCCCTCTAAGTGCTGCTTCTCTACATCCTACAAATTTTGAATTATATATTTTTATTTTGTACAGTTCAGAATGTTTTTTAATTTCCCTTGAGATTTTATCTTTGACCTGTAGAAGTTTATTGTTTAATTTCCCTTCCTGGCTATCTTTCTGATACTGATTTCTAGTTTAATTCTGTTATGGTGAGAGGAATGCTGAGTATGAGTTCGGTTCTCTTAAATTCTTCATGGTTTGCTTTATGATTATGTCTTGGTGAATGTTCCAAGTGTGCACTTGATGAAAACAATGTTTATTTTGCTGTTTGTTGGTTGGAGAGTTCCATAAATGTCAATAAATTCCTGTTGGTTTATTGTGTTATTTATTTCTTCTATGCCTTTGATTTACTTATATGAATTGCTGAGAAAAGAGTTTTAAAGTTTTTGAAATACTGTATATTTTTAGTTCAATCCATTTTTGCTTTATATATTTTGAATCTCCTGTTAGATATTTATATATTAACAACATATATTCTTGGTGAATAGGTCCTTTTATCCTTATGAAATATTTTTTTATCCTGGTAATTTTTCTTTCATTTTAGTGTACTTTATTTTAATATTCTGAAAACTATTTCAGTTATCTCATACCTTGTTTTTAGCATGGTATATCTTTTTCCATTTTTTATTTTTAACTTGATCATTATATTTAAAGTGCATTTATCAGATATATGTCATATAGTTCTCTTGACTTTTTAATTTTATTTTTATAGAGTAGTTTATTGATTTTTCAGAGAGAGAGGAAGGATGAGAGAGTGATATATTGATATGAGAGGGAAACATCCATTGACTGCCTCCTCATGCCACCTACAAGAGATTGATTCTGAAACCCGGGCTTCTGCTATGATCTGGAATCAAACTGGCAATCTTTTGGTACATGGGACAACACCCAACCAACTGAACAACACTGGCTGGGACTATCTTGAATTTTTAAAAATCTATTTTGATGATCTTTTTTTAAGAGAAGTGTTTAGACAATTTATAATTAATGTAAATATATTTTTAAGATTTAGGTCTATTTCATTATTGGTTTTCTCTGTATATTTTATGTTTCTCTTTATTTGCCTCTAGCTACTTATTTTAATTTATCTATTTAATTTACATTTTTATCTATTTAATTTACTTAATACAGGGGTGGGCTAAGTAGGTTTACAGTTGTGAATATGTGAGTTTATTCTTTTATTATTATTTACTTACTAGTGGCCCGATGCACAAAATTTGTGCATGAGGGGCGGGGGGTGTCCCTTAGCCTGGCCTGCATCCTCTCTAATCTGGGGCTCCTGTGGGATTGGGCCTAAACTGGCAGTCAGATAACCCCCTCACAGACCAGAACTACTGGCTCCTAACTGCTCACCTGCCTGCCTGCTTGATCTCCCCTAACCACTCTGCCTGCTGGCCTGCTTGCCCCCAACTGCACCACCGTGCCAACCTGATCACCCCCAGCTGCCCTCCCCTCCTGGCCTGATCACCCATAACCACCTCTGCCTCAGCCCCACCACCATGGCTTTGTCCGGAAGGACATCTGGAATGTCTCATGGTCTAGTTAGCATATTACCCTTTTATTAATATGGATAAATTATTGTATTGTTTATTTGTATTACGTAGACCTACTTTTGCCCAATCCTGTATAGTTTTAATCTTTTATTCTCTCTTGTGATTATGTTTTAATTTATATAAAATTTTTATCCACCTTTTAATTTATCTATTATCTGCATTTTTATTTGTTGTTGTTTTTTATTGTACTTTTTTATGTAGTTTTTTTTAAATGGGTGCACAAAGGATTTACAGCGTGGGGCAAAAATAGATTTATAGTTGTGAGTACACAAAACACATAGTTTGTTCTTATAATTTATTAACTAGAGGCCTGGTGCATGAAATTTGTGCTTGAGGTGGATGGTTCTTGTCAGCCCAGCCTGCACCCTCTTCAGTCCGGGACCCCTCGCAATCCAGGACCGCTGGCTCCTAACTGCTTGCCTGCCTGCTGGCCTGGTCGCCCCACACAGCCTGCTATTCAGTCATCCATCCACTTATTTTGGTCCTGATAGCCCCTGGCTTCATATATATTAGGATTATTGTATTATTTTCCAAATGAATAATTGTAAACATACTTTTATCCCACTCTGTAGTTCTGTAACCAGAATCTGTCTTTTGAACAAGATTTCCCACGTTATTCATTTGCACATTAACTTTTTTTAAAGCACTTGTTTAGAGAAGTTATAAATAACTTGATCAAGGTCACCCAGCACACAAGTTGTAAGGCTTTAAGATGAGAAGAACCTGATTGAATGACTTTAGAAACTATGCTCTTAAATCCTGTGCCGTCTTGCTGAATGGTTATTTAGTCTGGGTTTGAGCACCTCCAAAATTAGTATGATGTTTATATTGAGCTAAAAAAAATGTTTCCTGTGGACCTTTAAAGTCATACTGTACTAATATAATCCCTCTTCCATAAGACAATACTTTAAATATTTAATGGTAATTATTATCTTCCTTCTCTGTTTTTTTCATATTAAATATCCCAAAATATAATTACTTTTTTCCATATAACATGGTTTTAAGTTCTCTCATGAGCTGCAATCTTGTTTTTCTACATTCCTCTTAAAAAGTGATGCTACTTGGTGATGCAATTATGATTTTCTTTAATTTGATGTTATGTGAACAAGAAAGAGGTTGCCTAATTTGTATATAACACATCTGTATTTATAAATGCCTACTAGTTATATAAAAGAAAAAACAGATATCTACTCTCAAGGAGTTCAGAATTAACACACATGAAAAGTTGGAAAGCAATATATATCAATGTATGAAGTAAAATTTGAAGTTCAAGTTCCCTAAATTTGAATAAATTTCCAAACTCATGAAAATTTCTGCAACATGTAATGTAAAAGGACAGTTTATGTAGAGGTTCTATATGTGTATTTGTGAATAAAATTTCTTATTAGTTACTGTTTTTTTGAACCAATTTAATCCATCAGTGCTACTTGTTCTGAATGGCATTACTCACATTTAAATCTAAACAAATACTAGATCCAACAACAGTTCTTGATTATAGATATTATTTTCTAGGTAAAAACTGTGACTTTCTCAGATGTACGTTTTCTTCTGCACTATCAAAGAAATTGGTGTTTTTGCTGACTTACTTTTCAACACCTCCTAATTGTTTTTAAAATATATATTTCCATTCTAGGATATGTCATTGCATATATATTACAGAGAAAACAAAATCATTTGAGATATAATGATGATAGACAATCAAGTTCATTCACTATATTAAGGATCATACACAATCAGATTCATATCTCAGAAAAATAGTTAGATCATGGTCCTTAAGGATTATTCTTGAATATTCAAAATTGTCTTGAATTTTAAAGCATTGAAGTATTTGGGATGTAGATCATAATTTCTAAGTGAGAAGATAGAGAAATGAGCAAGACAGTCACTAAAGACCTAATCAAGTCATTGGGGTTTGAAAAATGGGAAATATTAGAACAAGAGTGTTTTGGGTGTGTGTGTGTGTGTGTGTGTGTTTTTTTTAAGCATTCAAGAAAACTCATTTAAAAAAAAACTCTAGATATAAAATTATATTGAACAAAAATTTTTATATTATTGCTCATTTAAGTTGGAGAAATTTTTCTCATTGATTTGAATTTCTGGATAATTATAGTTCATCAGCTGTCAGAAAAATTTACACTAATTCTTGTGCCCATGGAGCAATAAAAAATTAGATGTGGATGACAAAAGCTGAGCATAGAATTGGAAGTCCTGTGTGCTTGAGTAAGCAACACCAGAAAATATATAAAATTGTAATATGACCTTGACCAGTAACCCTTCCTATTACTCTTTATTTGGTCATTCTTCCAAATGTGGACACTGCTAACCATTGGGAACATAGAAGAAAGGGACTGAGTACCTGCCTCAGAAAACACATTGTGGGACAAAAAGGTCTAAAGGGGCATGATGGGTTTTTGAGATACCTGTGGACCACTTCAGTTAAGATGCTTAACAAGTCCTGGAGGAACTCCCACCTGAGGACCTCACTTAAGCATTTCTGTTAAGAGTGGGAGAAGGTTGCCGAGACTGGTTTGGCTCAGTGGATAGAGCATCGGACTGCGGACTGAAGGGTCCCGGGTTCGATTCCGGCAAGGGCATGTACCTTGGCTGCGGGCACATCCCCAGTAGGGGGTGTGCAAGAGGCAGCTAGTCGATGTCTCTCTCTCATCGATGTTTCTGACTTTCTATCCCTCTCCCTTCTGCTCTGTAAAAAAAAAAATCAATAAAATATATATTTTAAAAAAAAGAGTGGGAGAAGGCTGAATAATTTAGGGAAAAGATACTAATATTGGCTTACCTGTATACTAGTATATTATTGCTTACATCTTTTATTATTAACTAGAGGCCCGGTGCACAAAATTCATGCACGGGGTGGGGTGTGGGATGACCCTCAGCTTAGCCTGCACCCTCTCCAATCCCTGGGACCCATCAAGGGATGTCCAATTGCTGGTTTAGGCCTGATCCCACAGGAATCGGGCTTAAACCGACAGTCGGACATCCCTCTCACAATCTGGGACCACTGGCTGCCAACCACTCACCTGCCTGTCTGCCTGATCGCCACTAACCACTCTGCATGCCAGCCTGATTGCCCCAACCTCTTCTGCCTGCCTGCCTGCCTGCCTGATCACGCTAACTGCTCTTCCCTGCCAGCCTAATTGCCCAGCTGCCTCTGCCTCAGCCCGCCACCATAGCTTTGTCCAGAAGGACGTCTGGAAGATGTCTGGTCTAATTAGCATGTTACCCTTTTATTAGTATAGACTAGGGGCCCAGTGCATTAATTTGTGCACCTTGAAAGGAATTGTGGCCACGAGGCTGCGGTGGGTACAGGGGTGGGTCTTGGCCCATCCTTCACACCCCTGCCTAGCCTTCCCACCCCAGCCCTTGGTTCCCTCTCTACCAGCAGCCCCTCCTGCCACCACTGCTCGCAAGGAGTGACAGCATGGAGCAGTTGGGGCTGGCACCAGCAGTGGTTGTGAGCAGTGTTGGCACTTTTAGCAGATGTGAGTGGTGGCTGCTGCACCAATCACACCTCAGGAGCAGGAGGAGGTAGGGAAGCTCTCAGGCTATCAGGGCCAGCAACCACCATTTGCACCTGCTGACAGCACCAAGCGATCAGGACCGTAGCAGGTATAAGTGCCAGACGGGACCGTGACACATAGAAGCAAAGAATTTTCAGTAAACCATCAGAGGCTTGCCCTAAGAACAGCGACTGGCACCCGCCTTGGTCTGGCATCCCTGCTCACCTGCTCCACCATCCTGCTGCCGCCACCACCGCCACCAGTGCACCTTGAATGGAACTGTGGGGCTGCAAGGCTACGGCGGGCACAGGGACGGTCTTGGCTCATCCTCTGCGCCCTCACCTGGCCCCTCCCACCATGGCCCCTTGTCCCTTATCTGCCAGCAGCCCTGCTTCCGCCAGCTGTTGCAGCTCCCACATGCTGATGGCGCCAGCCCTGCTCATATCCCTGACAGCGTGGAACCATTGGGACCAGAGCCAGCAGTGAGTGTGAGCAGGGCCAGGATCATCAGTGGGTGCAAGAGGCGCTGATGCCCTGATTGCCCCTCAGGAGCAGGGGGAAGTGGAAAAGCCCTGAAGGATGATCGGGGCCAGTGCCAGGCACTGGCAGCAAGTGGAAATGGGGCCAGCGTTGGCAGTAGGTGTGAGCAAAGAACTTTCAGTAATCACCAGAGTCTTACCCTGATGACAGTGACCAGTGCCCCGCCTTGGTCTGGCGCCCACACTCATCTGCTCCACCATCCCATCGTGGCCAATACACACCATGTGCTGCACTCTGCCACCTGCTGCCAATGCCCACCATGTTCTGCATGCCTCCCCTAGTGGTCAGTGCACGTCATAGTGACTGGTTCAGTTGTTTCACCGTTTGGTCTATTTGCCTATTAGGGTTTTATATATACAGATTCTCAAGACATTCAGCAGATGAATTGATTATACCAGTCTATTCATTTGGCTTTCCAAATTATTGGTGTTTTTAACTAGATTCATAAAATTTATTAAAAGTATTAAAAATGTATAGTTATTTTTAGGATCAAGAAAGGCCAGTTTAACATTAAATGGAGAATTTTCTGATCATAGCTAGTTGCTGAACTTAAACTTTGCCATTTATAGTTTGAAGTTCCTTTGTTCTTTGAAAAACTTAGGGCACTAATAAACTGCTCTGTTAGGTGTACTTTTCAAATGCTATTTGTGATGAGTTTTAGTTATCTTTGAGGAATGCCTGTCTACCTTGGAAAGACTTAGAGGCTAATCATAAGTTCAACATATTATTTGGTATATCCAGAGCATGAAGAGGAAACATGAAATCTTTGAAATAACATTAAGCCAATGAAATTTGGTATTCATTCACATTCCCCACACAGGAGACAGAGTGGTATTTAAAAATATGTCATATCCATATGTCATATTTTTCTCTTTATTTCCCTTTAAAAAAAATTCTTTATTGTTGAGAGTATTACAAATGCCCCTCATTCCTCAACCCCAGAACCCCCTCCACTCAGCTGTACACCACCCCAGGCCTTTACCATCCTATTGTCTGTATCCATGGGTTATGGGTATCTGTACTAATAAAAGGGTAATATGCTAATTAGACCAGATAGACCGGATGTCTTCTAGACATCCTTCTGGACAAAGCCATGGTGGTGGGGGCCAAGGCAGAGGTGGTTAAGAGCAATCAGGTTGGCAGGGGAGAGCAGTTAGGGGCAATCAGGCCAGCAGGGGAGAGCAGTTAGGAGTGATCAGGCAGGCATGTAGAATGGTTAGGATCATTCAAGCAGGTAGGCAGGTGAGCAGTTAGGATCCAGCAGTCCCAGATTGCAAGTGAGGTCTTGGATTAGAGAGGGTGCAGGCCAGGCTGAGGGACACCCCCTCAATGCATGAATTTAGTGCACCAGGCCCCTAGTGTGCATATAAGTTCTTTGGTTAATCTCTGCCTGTCTCTTTTACCCCTTTGAGATCTTCAGTCTGTGCCATGCTTTGATGCCTCTGGACCTATTTTGTTCATTAGATTTTATATGTAAGTGAGATCATGTGTTACTTGTCTTTCTTTACTGACTTATTTCACTTAGCGTAATACACTCCAGGTGCCCACAAGCTGTCTCAAAGAGTAGGAGACCTTTTTTATAGCTGTGTCGTATTCCATCATGTAAATGTACCACACCTTTTTTATCTATTCACCTATTGATAAGCACTTGAGCTTAAACTCTGTGAGAACTGGGGTTTCATCTGTTTGCTGTAATATACCCAAAGCCTAGTTTTTTGTGAGCATCAAATTAGTTAATTCATGCATTAAATTAGTGAAGTTCTCAGAATGGATCTGGCATATTAGAAGCTCTGTCAGTTGTTACATTGTTATTGTTGTTACATTAAGTAGTAGTAATGATATTTACAAATTTGTGGAAACTCAGTGGAATAATATATTTTGAGTAGAGTACATTCAAAATAATACCTAATTATAAAAATTGACTACTCTAGGATACATTATACATATAAAGCATTTCTATTTTTATAGGATTGATAAATGAATGTCAAAATAATAGTGTTCTGATTAAAATTTCCCTCCCACATTTTTCATGTAAGAGTTGAGACAATTATGGACAGATCATTCAAGTACAGAGTTGGAGATCCTCAAAAATACATTTATCTCCCAAAACTATGAACCAGAAGGGACATGAAGTTGTTTTTTTGAACTTTTTGGATTAAGCCAGTTTTGCTGGAAATGATTGCTCTTATATATTAGATTAAAACTTATATTTTCTGAATCTAGACTTTGCACAAAGTCAGGCAACATAGTATGCTCACAATGATACTCAGTGTTATTTGCTTCACTTTATTCCTTTTTCTTGGTGTTGTCACTTGAAGTAAATGTGTATTTACATAGCATTCTGTAGATCATATTATTTTGATTTTTGTCTTTATCTGTGATCATAGGTAACAGTTAACCTCTTCCAGATGCAACAACTACAGGTTGCCTCCCTCGCAAACAATTTACAGTCTCTCTGTGATAGTGCCAAACTCTATGACCCAGGCCAAGAGTATATTGAGTTTGTCAGGGCCACAAATTCAACTGAAGAAGAAAAAGTTGATGGGTAAGTGTGAATGTACAGCTAAATTTTTTCAAGAGATAAAATATTGCTTAGTTCCTATTCTGGTATAAAGTGGTATCTTTCGTAATATTGGCAGAATTAACTTTATTTTTTTCTGAATTTTTAAATATTACTTAAGTTGTAACTCACTTAAGAGTCAAAAAAAGCTTTCTATTTGGCCCAGAGCTCAGATCTTTGAGATTTAGGAATCTTTTGAGAATGGCAAGTCATGGTTATATCTATTTTGAATGTTTAATATGCAGACTTAACTTACATTTTTCACAGAGATTATACTAAAAAGTTGAACCATGAATTTACTTTCCTTTTGCTACTTTTTACTATATTTCAGCTGTAATAAGTACAATGATTAAGTTTTATCCATACCTTCTTTAGGAAGTTGAACCATATATGATTTGTTCTTAATATTTAGTTAAATTATTCTACATTCGTTAAATTAACATTTTTTGGAAAACAGAATAAAATAGGCTTATTATTAGTCATCCTCAGTGATGAATTTTATTTGGGTTTTTCTTAGGAATGTAACTAAGCAATTAACAAATAGTTCCGACACTTCTGGATATGGACCTGCTGACTCTTTAGAGGACGTTGTGCGCCTTCCTGACAGTTCTAATAAGATTGACGAGGACAGATGCTCCAACAATGTTGATATCACAGGTAGATATTCATATTAAAGACAATACTAATTTCATGAAAGATCTAATTGTTTCAATGTGATTATTAAGTGGGTTGCAGCCCTAGAATTTAAAAATCAGGCCTTGAATTGTAACTTTATGAAGCCTTATTCACAGTTTTAAACACTGTGCTTGTCTTAAAATTGATTATAGATTATGGTTAAAGAAACTTGATTTGTCTCATTTTATATGTCAATATTTTTGCCTTATGAACTATCTGCAACCAAATTTAACTTTAAATATTATTTTCTTAAAGGTCCTTCTTTCATAAGGTCATGGACATTTGGGATGTTCAGTGACTCGGAGAGCACTGGAGGAAGCAGTGAGTCTAGATCTTTGGATTCAGAATCTATAAGTCCAGGTATATAAGTAATTAACTCTAGCAGTGAAAATTCAATGAAAGATTAAAATAATCCTTTTGAGAAATATTTTACAAGTACCTATTTTTATAATGAATTATCTCAGAGGTGTGTGTGAGTGTGTGTATGCAGTTAAAAGAAAAATAATAAAATAGAAGATTATCAGTAAATTAGGTACCTATGTACACTTCCTTGATAACATTGCCCTATTCCACCAGAATAAACCATCAAATGTTTTAGTACATCTATCTAGTTGAGCCTTGCCCTCTTCAGAATGATATACAGATGGAATCATGCTATTCTTTTTTTTATTTCTTCCATGTGTCTTTTTAAAAATATCTATATTGGTATAAGTAGCCATCTTTAATTTATACTCTACTTTGGATGGTATTCTATTCTGTGAACATAACTATTATCTATCTTTTGGATTGTTTTATAGTTAATTGCTGTAATGAACACTATAGTTAACACTAATTCTTGTGCCTGTGATTGCTATTCTTACTAATTTTTTTACAAATGTACTTTATAGTACTTTGATAATCTCATGCTCCTTAGAAAGGCAGAGAAAGTGTCTGAAAGCTATCATGGCTTCAAAGAGGATAAACATGCTATAAGTGTGATACTACAACTAGCAGGAGAAGGTAGCACTTGAACCTAGGAGATTTTTACTTTGACATTTTTTCTTCTCCACTCCTCTACCAGAGACTGTTCCAGTACTGTTCTTCCTGGCGACCTACCTTCCTTTAGGATCTTAGCCCTGCAGGAGATGTGTTCTGCATATTAATAGAAATTTTATTCACGTAAATAAATCTCTGAATTTAAGTTAGAAATAATTTCCATTCAGCCCTGCTATTTGTAGGCTTGCTTTGTGTTGTTTACAACTAGCCATGTTCAGGAGGATACTCTGGAAATATGAGCCTAAATATTTAACTGAATACTTGTAATTAGCTTTATAAAAACAGTATAGTTCCTCAGCAATCCCCAGAAATTAAGACCTGTTTTAGAGAAAGCCTTAAATTATTTGGAATCCTATGAGACTTCACGTAAATTAGACAAAATTATGGAAACTTGATCACAAGGTAAATGGGTGAAGAACTGAGTATGCCGAGCCTGGGAAAGAGGAAACTTGGGGCCATGGCAGCTATCCTTAAATGTTGGAAAAGTAAGATGTAGAGTGCTTGCTCCTTTAGGGAGAAGTATGGCCTAAGACTAGGGTTTATAGAGAGGCAGATTTCTGCTCAGTAACATAAGAAAGCCATTTTGCATTTACAATAGTTTTAACAATGGAATATGCAACCTCATGATTTCTCAATCATTAGGGCCACATTCAAAGCAAAAACTAGGTGACCTCTTTTAAGCCTATTAAGCAGGGATATCTTTTGGGAAGATAATTGTTTTAAGTCATTTATAAAGCCCTTTCTAACTCTGAACCTTAGATAGTTAAGGCCGTGAGTTAAGTTAATTCTTAACTATAATCCTGTTTTAATATCAGCAGGGAGCAAATAAAAATAAATGTCATTGCCTAGTTAGGCTGCTTTTGAACCTGTTTTGATACACATAACTGTGTCCTTTGTGAACAAAACTTTCATCTTGGGATCTCAGTTCCCTGTCAGGAATCATTGTTCCTGATTCCTAGTCTCTTTACATTGTTACATTGTTCACATAAATATGATATTACTATTATATTGCTGAATTTAAAGATTTTTATGTATTTTACAAACTTTAGGTTACATTGGGTACACTTATACATTAACTCAATAAGCATTTAATGACAACTTTGCTATTGTGCCAGCTACTCTGTCAGGTATTAGATATGACGTGAAGAGAAAATACTCCCTGTCTTGTAGAACTTACAATGTCTAGCACTTACTATCAGAAATTGACAAGTAAGGTCTCATTGGGATGAATGATCCTCAATTTTATATTTACCTGGAGAAGTCGGTTTTGATTCAATTTTCTTTGGTTCAGCTTCCTTTTGAATAAGTATCAGAATTCCCTGTATCCAAAGTCTGAAAATAGAAGCACGTTTTTTACATTGTAGCTAATAAATATTATGACTGTGTTATTAAAAAATTTTTGTCATTTTGCCTTGGCCATGTAGCTCAGTTGGTTAGAACGTTGTCCTGATAAACCAGGGTTGCAGGTTTGATCTCCGATCAGGGCACATAAAAGAAGCAACCAGTTAAGTGGAAGAACAACAAAAAAAGGATGTGTCATTACCCATTGGTAACATTCTACAGTGCATGGTCAGGTAATTGTACTCATAATTTCTTTTAGGAGACTTTCATCGAAAACTTCCACGAACTCCATCCAGTGGAACCATGTCTTCTGCAGATGACCTAGATGAAAGAGAGCCACCTTCCCCTTCAGAAGCTGGTATTGACACTGAATATCACTGAGTCAAGCTCTCACTAAACCAATGAAATCAGTAGCACTGCATGATGTTAGGACAATACTATAATGTAAAGAATTACTTTGCTATGTATCAAACAAAAGGCATTATAAAGATTTAAATATATCCCAACAAATTATGTATAAGTATGAGTTGATATTAATTAAATGTTACAAATACAAAAAGCAAAACTACTCGATCTAAAATATATTAGCATGGTGCTAAAATAGGCTAGATATTTTGATCTTTCATAAACCTAATATAGTGATTTTATTGTTAAAAGTGTTGTCATTAATGAGAAATTCTGAAAAAGCCTCTTCAATAGAAACAGAGCAAGGAGTTAAGCAGGAAAGGTAAATAAGTATATTTTTTGAGGACAAGGAAAGTTGTGGATGTTGAAGGATATAAAAGAAAAGCGGTTTTTTTCCTCTCTAAAAAAATAAGTCTTTTACATTAATGACTTGAATTAGACTCATACAAATTAATTTTATATATTTGAAACCTTCAGATACCTGTTTTGGCATCATTTCCTAAAATAGTATAGTTCATTTGATCTCTAGCAGGATATTCATATATTACTAGCTAGCATTAGTTATAATTTTATGATGACTTAAGAATAGCTTTATCCTTAATGGGAATATAATACAGTTACCTCATACAGCTAGTTTTCTTTGAAGTTTTTATAACAGGGGCATTTTATAAAAAAACATGTAAATGCCACCTATATAAAAACATTCCCAGCTTAATAAAGGGCATATTAATAACAGTGTTAACTTGCTCATTCTGCAAACATTATGCTGTACTATTTTAGAAGTATCTTACTGGTTTGGTGGTGATTTTTACTCATTGTCAAAATGTTTGATAAATGTGTGCCTTATAGGAAATTTCTAAATTAGATCCTTTATAGACTCAAAATAATAGCTTTTTGTAATATATGAATGATTGCAAATTTTTCAAAATATTCTGTCTTATGGGAAAAAGTCACCTTATGATTTTTATATAATTGTTTCTATTGCAAGGACCCAATTCACTTGGAACATATAAGAAAACATTGATGTCAAAGGCAGCTCTCACTCACAAGTTTCGCAAGTTGAGATCCCCCACTAAATGTAGGGATTGTGAAAGCATTGTAGTATTCCAAGGTGTTGAATGTGAAGAGGTAAGATCTTTCTGGAATTACATTAACTCCTTAATGCTTTTTGTTTTATACTTTTAAAAAGTAATTTTACTGATTAGAAACTTTTGCAAATAAATTGAACCACAAGGGTACCTTCTACAATTTTATATTTCATTTTGCTATTAAATGTATTTCAAACACCATAAGTAATACCTTTTAAACTCATTTTTGTTGTGTTACTACTCTACCTTTAGCTTGGACAGTTGTAAATAGTTTTAAGATAAATTAACTAGTTTTAAATTATTTTTTTAGTGTCTCCTTGTTTGTCACCGAAAGTGTTTGGAAAATTTAGTCATCATTTGTGGTCATCAAAAACTTTTGGGGAAAATACACTTATTTGGAGCAGAATTCACACAAATTGCAAAAAAGGAACCAGATGGCATCCCTTTTATACTCAAAGTATGTGCCTCAGAGATTGAAAGTAGAGCCTTATGTCTACAGGTATGTTGTAACTCAAAATGAAAATTTTTAAGCAAATGCCTGTGTGATTTATTCTAATGATAAGAACACTTTAAAAGAAAACAGTGCTCTCAATTTTTAATAAGAGCTGATTTTATTCAGATTTATTTGGTAAATATTACCTTATTTAACACAAGTTTTTTTTTCTGAAGTACTAATAAAAATTGAAGTACGCACATCAAAGATATTTAAATGTCCACATTTAGCCATTGTTCTAAAGCAGAATTTTGCAATATTTTCCCTCTTTCTTCTCAAGGGAATTTATCGTGTATGTGGAAACAAAATAAAAACTGAAAAACTGTGTCAGGCTTTGGAAAATGGAATGCAGTTGGTAGACATTTCAGAATTTAGTGCACATGACATCTGTGACGTCTTGAAATTATACCTTCGACAGGTAAAGTCTACCCTTAAAGCCTGACATTAACTGGAAAAGAGCGAAAATATATTTGTATTTTGCTGATTACATTTGCTACACATGTATGTTCATTGACATAGACTTTATTAATATCTTTCTTAATATATAGACTAAAGTATATATAAAATGTATGTACAGTTTACAGACCAATAGTAATAAAAACAAACACTCATTTCCCATTACCTAGCTTAAGGAAATAGAACATTTCTATACCTTTTAAAAGGGTTCTTTGTGCACCTCTCCATAGCAGTCTATAACCCCACCCCAGTGGTCTTTCCTAATTGTGTTAATAACTCCCTCTCCTTTCTTAAGTTTTAATACCTTTTGTGAATTCCTAAATAATATATCATTAAGTTATAGAAAAGTAAGCAGAAAGCATAAATCTAGCTGTGAAAGGAAAGACTACTACATTGTTGTAAAAGGGTCAATTCAGTAACAACAGTGTCTGGGTCATAGTCCAGCTCTACCTTCATTGGTACAGTGTTTTAAAATAGCTGTTGCGGGAGGTCATTGGGCACCATCATGAGTGCATTCTAGAAGTTCACCACACTTGGGGTGTCGTATCCTATACACTGGGTTCTCTGGAAGTTCAGCAGGAAGATGGTTGAGGAGTGGCCTACTTTGTATTTCCTCTTTCTGTGCTCATTGCAGTTTACAGGATTAGGTCCAAAGAAAACACTTATGTGGGGTGAAATAAGTGGCCTTTGTGGCTTCAAGGAGCAGCTCATGGAGGGGTTGTTGGAACAATCAGCACATTGTCATGAGAAGCCAAGTATTAAAAATGACCTGGGCCAAGCCAAGCTGCCCTCTGTCCTCTGGTGAAAATGAAGAGAGTTACAGAAAGCATAGTAACCACAGTCCTGAACATGTCCTTCTTTAGAGTTCTGCTGTCTGTCTGTCATCCTGGAACCTTTCGTCTCCACCCTCTTCTCTTTTGTGAGGTAACACCTGTCTTCTGTGCTTTATATTGATTTATTCTGTTTTAGTCATGCCCATCTCTTGAGCAATAAGAGTAAATATTTGAAACCTATTTATCTGTCTTTATTCTGTTTTCTTGATGGGAATTGGAGAGTGTGGATGATGTGGAAGGATCTAATATTCTAAGCTGGAAGTTATTTTCTTCAGAATTTTGAAGGCATTTTTCTTGTTCTCGTTGGAGACTCAGATCCTTCTCATTCCTGAGCCTTTGTGTGTGTGGCCTATTTCTTCTCTCTGAAAGCTTAAAGAGCTTTCTTTTTCTCCATATTCTAAAATGTCACAATGGAGCCTTGATGTCGGTGCATTTCATCTGTTTCAGGCACTCCGTGAAGTATATCATTCTCGTTATTTGTCCTTTAATACTTAGAAGTTTTATATTATTGCCCATTTATTTCTCCCCACTTTTTTTTTTTTCTGGAACTTATATTTAGACAATATGTTCTGCTTCTGTAGTTCCTTTTTTCTATTATTCATTTTTTTTAATACTTTCTAAGATATTTCTTAAGCTTTTCATTCACCCCTACTGTAAATTATTTCATTTCTAAAGTCATGTTTTAATACCTAAGAACTCCGGTTCTGTTTTTTTTTTATAGCATTTTTCTTTTTTTAATGAATGTGCTATCTTACCACTTCAGGATATTCATAACTTTTACAAAAAAACATTCTTGCCTTGGCTGGGTAGTTCAATTGGTTGAAGCATTGTCCTGATGTGCCAGGGTTGAAGGTTCAATCTCTGGTCAGAGCATATGCAGGCATCAATCAATGAATGCATGGATGGGTAGAACAGCAAGTTGATAGTCGATGTTTCTCTAAAAAAATAAATAAATAAAAAGTTAATAAATTAATAAAAAGAGTGCTTTTCTATGCATAGCCTCTAGCCCTATCCAATAGAAATATAATGTATATCATATATAATATTAAATTTTCTAGTAGCCACATTAAAAGAAAAAAACAGGCGAACTTAATTTTAATATTTTATTTAGCATTGAACATATCTGTATCTAATCAATATTTTTAAATTGTTAATGAAATATTTTACTTTTTATTGTGTGTGTTGTTAGAGTCTTTAAAATCTGGTGTGTATTTTTCATTAAAAGCATATGTCAATTTGGACCAGCTACATTTCCAGTGGTCAGTACTCTTAGGTGGTTAGTGGCTACTACCATTTAGAAAAGTACAGTTTTAGACCTTCAAGTTTTAGGGTTTGATTTTTTTATTTTTTTTCCATTGTTGTTTGCTTAAAATAAAAGAGGTGGGAATTGAAATATCTTTGGAAGCTCTTGAATATACGAAGGCTTTGAAGGTTTTGAGCTTTCCTGGGAGACACCTGATGTCTGCATCTCTAGGTCATTATTTTTGAGCTGGTCTGATACCCCAGAGAAGGGTCTTTTACTGCCTGGAGGTGTGGTGCCAGGCTTTGAGAGTCAAGTAGGATAGGAAGGCTCCAGGGTCTCTGCATTCAGCATGCATACAATCATTAAATCCCTATCCTTTCTAATAAAAGAGTAATATGCAAATTGACTATACCTCTGATACATCCACAAGCCATGCCCTCCAGCCAATCAGGAGCAAATACACCCCAACCAAGATGGCAGCAGCCACTGAGAGCAGGAGGGAGGCTTGGGTTTCCCCAGCAATGGAGGAAGCTAAGCTTTCTGCCTGCCCTTACTGGCCTAGGCCTCCACTCATTGCTGTAAAGTTTCAATTATAGAAGGTACATAATCCCAACAGAAATGGCGGCAGCCATGGAACTGGAGAAAGCAGAGGCTAGGGTTGCCCAGGCGATGGAGGAAGCCAAGCTTCTGCAGCCCTAGCGCCTAGGCCTCCATTCCTAGGCTATAAAGTTTCAATTATTGAATTTAAATAAACCCAAACAGAAATGGCTGTCTCCACGGAGCAAGCAGAAGGCTTGGCTCCATTCTAGGCTACAAAGTTTCAGTTGTAGAACATAAATTAATCCCAGATCCAGGGCTTCCGCTTGGGTTGCTGAATGGCCAGCCTGCAAACCACCACAGGCCCCTTGCCCAGGCCGCCCCATGCCCCAAGGGAACCCCCATCCTGATCCAGGACACCCTTCAGGGCAAACCAGCCAGTCCCACCCATGCACCAGGCCTCTATCCTATCTAATAAAAGAGTAATACGCAGATTGACCATCACTCCAACACATAAGAGGGCTGCCCCCATGTGGTCAAAGATCCTGCCCCTATGTGGACACAAGATACCCACCACAAGATGGCCTGCAAGGGAGGGCAGTTGTGGGTGATCAGGCCAGCAAGGAGGGCAGTTGGGAGGGACCAAGCCTGCAGGGAGGGCAGCGGGGGCGATGAAGCCTGCAGGGGAGGGCAGTTAGGGATGACCAGGCCGGCAGAGGAGGGAAGTTGGGGGCAAACAGGCTGGCAGGGGAGCAGTTAGACATCAGTTAGGCTGGCAAGGTAGTGGTTAGGGTGTGATCAGGCTGGTAGGTAGAAGCTGTTAGGGGCAATCAGGAAGGTAGGCAGGCGAGCAGTTTGGAGCCAGCAGTCCTAGATTGTGAGAAGGATGTCTGACTGCCCATTTATTCTATATATAAAAGCCCAATGACCATTATGGTAAAACAACCAGAACAACCGGTCGCTATGACATGCGCTGACCACCAGGGGGCAGACGCTCAATGCAGGAGCTGCTCATGGCTGGCAAGCATAGCAGTGGTGACAGGAGCCTCTCCTGCCTCCAAGGCAGCTCTAAGGAGCAGCAAGCTTGGCTTCTCAGGGATCGGACCTAAGCTGACAGGCAGACATCTCCCAAGGAGACCTGGCAGGCAGACATCTCCCAAGGAGGGCACAGGCCAGGCTGTGGAACACTCCCCTCCCCCAAATGCACGAATTTCATGCACTGGGCCTCTAGTTTTTAGATAATTACTCATTTGTTTCCTGCAGTTGGCATTGCCCATCCTAAGAAGTCTTAGTTTTATAGTACTGCCCAGAGAAGGGATTCTGGACTTCTGGAGAAGAGATTGCTCTTACATAGGATGGAGGCAAGGATCTAAAGATCTAATGCTTCTTGGCTAGCCCACCCTCCATAATCAGAGCACCTCATGCTAACAGTGCCTGAGTCTCCTTAGGATCTTGTAAAGCATGTTGGATCTCAGTTTGTAATTGTAGCTTTCTCAGGCCTGCTAAGTTAATTAACCCTTATTCATCTGCTCTTCAGCTTCTAAAATGTTCCTTTTGGCTCTATTCATTGGTGTTCTCTCAGTTCTATGGGCTCAACTGTATTTCAGTGGGGTTTAAGAGAAAAAAAAATTAGGTACAAATGTTGGACCTGTCATGTTAGCTCAGGAAACTATTGATATCTCTATAATCACATTAAAGATTCTCAGCTGAGAAATAAAAATATATTACCTTTGAATGACTGTAAATCTCAGTTAATCATCCTTTATCTCTTCCAGTCAGTCAGGGAAAGGAAATTAATGGAGTCCAATACTATTAGCTCTCATTCTGTCTCAGGAATACTATGGGACCAAGATTTTAGTGTGGGAAACCATACTCAGATCTACAGTATGAGTGAGCAGCCTTTATTTTACTCATATACCATGTAGGAAATCTGAAATTCCAAGAGGTTAAGTTACTTTCTACCCCCTGCATTGGTGGGGGTAGAAATTGATCTCAAAGTATTCCCTCTCTGTGGAGGAAACTGGATAAGCAGGTCCCCACCTCCCCACAGATAGTATGAGACATCAGCTAAGTAGAAGTACACAGTATTTTCCATCACCGAGCAGAGGAAATATTGGAGTAAGTTATGGCGTGGACAGATCAAGGTGGCATACCCTTTGATGACAGAGGAATTTTTTCTTTTGACCTTATGACAATTCAAGTTGTATTTAAAAATTAGATAAATAAAATGTTGACATGTTCGCTTTTGTAAATCATACTATCTTATGCTAATCTTCAGTCTGATATAAGTAAAACACAAGGACCCTATGGAATTTTGTTCTCTGTTTCCCCCATACCAGTAAAACTCAGAATATAAGCTTTTCCTAATTAACTTGACTTACATTGTGTATCATCCTGGGTTTGTTTTAGTAAACTGAAGATCGTGTATGCTAACTTTGGGGCAGGAATGAATGTAAAGTTTAGACTTTTATTGATTATCAATTAACTCATTTTAAATAAAGATATGATTTATGGTGATTGTGTCATATTCACTTTATAGATCGCATATGTGGCACTTAGAACTTAAGTCTTATTCATGTTAAACCATTTAGTAACTATTCAGTAAATTATTAATGGAGTGGGGTAGAGACATGCAAATTTCTAATATAGTTTTATTTCTTTAGCTCCCAGAACCATTTGTTTTATTCCGATTATACAAGGAATTTATAGACCTTGCAAAAGAGATCCAACATGTAAACGAAGAACAAGAAACAAAAAAGGATAGCCTTGAGGGAAAAAAATGGCCAACTACATGTATAGAAATCAACCGAATTCTTCTAAAAAGCAAGGACCTTCTAAGACAGTTGCCAGTATCAAACTTTAACAGTCTTCATTACCTCATAGTACATCTTAAACGGTAAGAACTTTGCATAAGAAGAGCGTTCAGTAGTGGATAGATAATTGGTGTTTTTGGTTTTGTTCTTTAAAAAATTGTGGTAAAGCCGAAACCAGTTTGGCTCAGTGAATAGAGCATCTGCCTGTGGACTGAAAGGTCTCAGGTTCAATTCCGGTCAAGGGCATGTACCTTGGTTGCGGCACATCCCCAGTAGGGGGTGTGCAAGAGGCAGCTGATCAATGTTTCTCTCTCATCGATGATTCTGACTTTCTATCCCTCTCCCTTCCTCTCTGTAAAAAATCAATAAAATATATTTTTAAAAATTGTGGTAAAGTCCACAATGTAAATTTACCATCTTAATCATTTTAAGTATACAGTTTAGTACTATTAAGTACATTCACATTGTTGTGCTATTGTATTTCTTCTTCTTTTTATTTATTTTAGAGAGAGAAAGAGAGAGAGAGAAAAAATTAATTGGTGGTTCCACTTATTTATGCATTCATTGCTTGATTCTTGTGCACTAGTATGTCCTCACCAGGGATTGAACCCACAACCTTGGCGTCGTATTGTCTTGCTTTTCTAAACAACTGAACTACCCTGCTAGGGCTGTGCTATTGTTTTTTAAACGAGCATTTCATTTCTAATATGTGTTAGGGGAAAGGAGATAATAAATGTATTCATACAGCCAACATATTTTCCTCAGATATCTCCTATGTGCCAGGCTCTGGTTGGGAAAACATAATGTTTTTGCCACCTGTTGTACTTGTTGGTTTGGGAGGCATACAAGTGCAGTACAGCATCATTTATATTATGGAGCTATGCATAGCATGCAGAGAAAGATGCAGAGGGTATGTCAGACAAGGAAGCCTGAGCCAGACTTGAACTAAATAATGACTTGGTGGCAGAGAATGTGCAGAAGAGCATTCCTGGCAGAGGGTAACAGACACAGAGACATATAAGATCATTGTGCGTTTGGGAAGTATAAACAATTTGATTAAGTTAGTATATAATAATGAGTAGCAAGAGTGAGCTAGGTAACGGCCTGGTAAAGAAAATATTACATACCTAGCAGATGAGTTGACTATCTTCTTTCTGTACTCACTAAACAATTTTGAGCCAGGAATTTGATATGCTCAGATTTGTGTACTAGATCTTTCAGGAAGCAATATGGAGAATGGTTTGGAGGGGAGGCCTTTTACTGCATTTCAGATTTCCTTGAATAATCAGAGAAAGGAGATGATCAGAGTTTAAAGTAAGGCTAGAGCAGTGGGAGTGACAGAGCAGAGAGATCTTTAGGAAGTAAAATGAGTGAGGCTTGAAGATGAGCTGTGGACAATGCGAGCAAATTCGATCAAGATGTTTACATTTCCAGCCTTTTAGGGTTTTTTTTTTTTTTTTCATTTCTGTTAGTAAAACTCTAGTAGTTCTTTCTACTCACTTAAATTTCATACTGATACTATGAAACTCAGTGTGTGGTCAACATTTAATCAAATACTTTTTTTTCCTTAAGACTTCTACAGCCTGTTTTTTCTCCATCTTTCTAAACGCATAATTACTATCAAGGAAGTCTAATATGCAAATCTCACACGGTTTTATGTGTTCTACTCCACAGGGTTGTAGATCATGCAGAAGAAAACAAGATGAACTCCAAAAACTTGGGGTTGATCTTTGGACCAAGTCTTATTAGGCCAAGGCCCACAACTGCTCCTATCACCATCTCTTCTCTTGCTGAATACTCAAATCAAGCACGGTTGGTAGAATTCCTCATTGCTTATTCCCAGAAGATCTTTGATGGATCCCTACAGCCACAAGATGTAGTTGTGGGTAGTACAAGTGGTGTTGCACCTCAAGTGAACCAAAGCTGTCCTCTGAAGCCTATCTTATCACCAGAAGAAAGAGACCCAGAACATTTCATGAAGTCACTATTTTTCTCTTCAAAGGAAGTGAGTTCTGATCTTTATGGAATTGTGTTTGAGTTTTATAGTATTTATATTAATTTATAAATCTTTGAATTATTTATTGTGAGGTGTGTTTTGCTTTTTCATGTTTAAAAATTCTTTCTCATCAACAGGACATCCGTACTGCAGATAGTGAAAACAAAATTCTTGAAACATCTGCATCAATTGAGGAATCAGAACAAAAGCAGAATGCATTAGAAAAATGTGATGTGTGTCTCATTGGTGAGTGGCCATATAAAATACATGTTTACTGACTTAAAACTATGTCTTAAGACATGAATAAAAGTTGAGGTGAGTGAAGGTGAGAGAGGTGAGAGAATGAAGCTTCCTCAGTTAATGTATCTGGCTAGCCATGAAGAAAGTTGTCTGTCAGTGTAACTCACTTTTAAATAAATACTGTCCTATCTAATAAAAGGGTAACATGCAAATTGACTGTATCTCCGATCAAGCCACGCCCACAGACACAACAATCAGTCATTCAGGAGCAGATTATGCAAATACACCCCAACCAAGATGGCTGCAGCAACTGAGAGCTTGGGTTTCCCGGCCAATGAAGGAAGCCACGCTTTCTGCCTGCCCTTGCTGGCCTAGGCCTCCACTCAATGCTACAAAGTTTCAATTATAGAAGACACATAAATCTCAACAGAAATGGTGGCAGCCACAGAGCTGGAGAGAGTAGAGGCTAGGGTTGCCCAGGCGATGGAGGAAGCCAAGTTTCTGCAGCCCTAGTGCCCAGGCCTCCACTGTAGGCTACAAAGTTTCAATTGTAGAACATAAATTAATTCCAGATCCCGGGGCCTCTGCTTGGGTCACTAGGGGGTGTGGCCGGCCTGCAAACCACCACAAGCCCCTCACCCAGGCTGCCCTATGCCCCAAGGGAACCCCCACCCTGATCCGGAACACCCTTAAGGGCAAACCAGTTGGCCCCGACCCATGCACCAGACCTCTATCCTATCTAATAAAAGAGTAATACGCAGATTGACCATCACTCCAACACACAAGATGGCTGCCCCCATGTGGACACAGCTGGCCACCACAAGATGGCCTGCAGGGAAGGGCCGTTGGAAGGTTCCAAGCCTGCAAGGGAGGGCATTGGGGGCGATGAAGCGTGCAGAGGAGGGCAGTTAGGGGTGACCAGGCTGGCAGGCAGAAGCATTTAGGGGCAATTAGGGAGGCAGGCAGGCGAGCAGTTTGGAGCCAGCAGTCCTACTGGGATAGGGCCTAAATGGGCAGTCAGATATCCCTGGAGGGGTCCCAGATTGGAGAGGGTACAGGCTGGGCTGAGGACCATCCCCTTGCCCCCTGTGCACAAATTTCGTGCATCGGGCCTTTAGTTCTTCATAATAGTCTTATAAAAAGATACCTTGAAGTTCATAGGTGGTTTTTTTGTTTGTTTGTTTTTCTCTTTGCGAATTTTTTTTTCAATCAATTACAGTCATGCAGAAAATGTATTGATAGTATAATAGCTCATTAGCATCTCTGTTATAAAAACATTGTATTGATCTAACTGCTCATAAGGAGTCAACTAGACTCCTAAAATTTAAAAAATTTAGATTCCTAAAACTTCTAAATTTTTTTTTCAAATGTATTACCTGTCACCTGCCTTTAGCACATTAAGCACACAAATATTTGTCTTTTTATTTCTGGACTACAGTCATTTTATTCACTGTGGGATAATGTTATTTGCAGTGATTGGTCACTACCAAGCTTATGGGGGGCTTCCATTTATTACTGTAATTCTTTACATCACTAGAGCTAAATTACAGTTTTTAAAAATTCAGCCATATGTGTTAAATTGGATGTATAATCAAATAGCATTGACATAGCCTGATTAGGTACCTTCCTCTCTGTGATAGGCACTGTATTTATTGTTTGGTTTCATTTACCTGACTTAATCTTCATGACAGTGCTATAAAGTAAGTACATTAGCTCCACTCAACCATAGTTTAAAAGTGCAAGAGAGTGAAATCATACCAAAGGTCTTGTCTGTCCCTAATAAATTGTTCAGTTCGTATTTGAATCTGTATTTGTTTTTATTTTATTATCCCACAATCTAGGACTCCCAATTAGAATAGTTATAATAATAAATGTAATTTGTGAGTGTTTATTGTATACCAGAAAATTCTAAGCACTTTTCATGATTAGACATTCAGGTCATCCATCAGCATAAATGCAGTTACGAGTATCTTTACACTGAGGGACAGTGAGATTGCCTTGCCCAGTGCAAAAGTGGTAGAGCTGAGCTAACTCCATCTAAAGCATTTCATATACTATGCTCTTGCTGTGGGTTGAGTGTAACTGAAAAGCAGATTTAGGAAGTTGGCAAAGGTGTTGGGATTCAAGGGCACACCTGTATTTGGCTGGCCTGTATATTGGTATAACTTCTGAGGTGAATTTACCAATGTCTGCCAGTTGAAATAATGACAACCCTTTGACCCAGCAACTGCTTGTTTGTCAACTCTTGGTGCATAAAAATAAGTACTTCAAATATTTTTTTGTTTATTTGTGTCTGTTTTTTTACTAGCATACAATGGATTTTGTAGCTGTTTATTATATTGATTTAAATAAAAAAATTTAACTTTTTAATTCAGAGTCTACCTTTAAACTTTTCTGCATAGATAACTAAGAATAACAGAAAAATATCTAAGACCTTTGTTGTTTTGAGAGCATGTTCCTCTTGTTAACCAAGAGCCAGGAAGTTTGATTTTTAAATAAATCTGTTCCTTTTCAGACAACAAAGTGTGTTTGCATGTTGACCAAGAGCTTGAATCAGCATCACAAAAGATGGAAGAAGTTTGTAAAACCTCCAAGCCATTTTCTGTCAAGTCCAATAGGGAAACAAACAGTGTTGTTGAGAGGTATACTCCAAGGACCAAGATTAGACCTGTAAGTTTGCCTGTTGAGAGACTGCTTCTTCTTGCAAGCCCTCCTCATGAGAGAAACGGCAGAAATATGGGAAATGTGAATTCAGACAAGTTTTGCAGCAATCCTACCTTTGAAGGAGTTAATAGAAAAGACATCTCTCCCATTTGTTTCAAATTTGATGGCTTTCATCAGCAAACTGCACAAAAAACAGGGGAGAAACAATATGAACAAAAAGACCTAAATGCAAAGACTGCAATGATTGTGCCCAATGCACTCCAAGAAGGAGTGATGACGAGCATCAGGGTTGGTGGAGACCATCCAGGCAGTGCCACCCAGCCTAGTAAGCCATCCACTGAAACGGCAAGACAGGTGTTGGAGAGACAGTCTTCTGACTCCTGCCCTCCCCCTCTTGTCAGAGCCCCTAGAACACTGCAGCCCCAGCACTGGACAACCTTTTATAAACCACGTGCTCCCGCTGCTAGCGTGAGAGGGGTTGAGGAGAAACCGGCAGTATCCTCCCCAGTAATGTCTCCTGGCATAGCTCTCACTCCTCAGGGACATATGCTGAAATCAATTCCAGACTCAGAAAACACTTCAGCTTGTCCCGTGCAGCCAACGACAAGTAAGCCTATAGAGAACTCTCAGGAGCATGACCTGCCCGATGTGCATCCAACATGTCAGAGGCCAAGGCTTAAACGAATGCAACAATTTGAAGACCTTGAAGATGAAACCCCACAGTTTGTGTAGCATTGTCTTTTTTAGTTGTTTTGTTTTGCGGTATTGTGTTTGTTTTGTGAAAATTTCTGACAGGGCCCCTTGTGTATAGGATTGCCAAATTGTGGATTTTGCTTTTTGTCATTGCATTGTGTTATCCTGTGTTGGTTGTATCGAATGGTAGAATGTTTTGATAGGGCCACCTCTATGTCTCACTGGAATTATCTGTATTTTTGAAGTTTAGTTGATTTTCCCCATAAAATGGTCCATTTAAATGCATCCCTAATATATGATATAGTTCCCAACTAATAACTGCAATTGGGAAGAATCAGCTTTATTTTTTTGAAATGAAACTATGTGCTTATTTATAAAAGAAATGTTTCTGAATGCAAGTGCCTGAAAGCTCTTTGTTTAGTATGATTGTTTTTTTTTTTTTAAACACAACTTTATAGTGTATCTTTGACCATTGTGCTTTTACGTTATGTATGCGACCTTTTATTTTTCATTTGGCAATTTACTTAACTTTTAAATATTTATGTAATGGCCAAAAGGCTTGCAAATCTGCATATAATTGCATTTCAGTTAATTGCCATATTTACAGGTGGTAGTTGAATTGGACAGAGAAAATGCACTTAAACCAGTTTCTAAATTATATAGTGCAGTGATGTCTTATTTGGCTTTAGGTGGTTTTAATACACTTAATAATTTTTTACCTTTTGGCTTTGTTGTGCATAAAATTTTGTTGTTTCACACTCTGAACCTTTTGGTATATTATAGAATGGTCCAAAACATGTTTTAAAATTTAATGCATTTTCTCTTGATATTATCTGGGTTTAAAAATACAAACAAACATTTCTTTTGTATGAAATGTTTTTACTTATGAATAATTTTATGTGCTTTTTCTACCTGGACTTATAACATTGACAATGTATGTTTCATCTGAATCGTGCAAAGATTTATTTAAGTTGATTCTAAGTATAATTCAGTAAGCTTCATTGTTTGGAATTTGAGAGGAGGAGTAGATGACTGGATATATTTCATATATAAAATTTCGAGTTTTTAGAACTAGTGCAGTTCTGTTATTTTCTGGGTTTCATCATTTTGCCTAAAATAGGATATAAAAGGGACAAAAAAAAATAGCCTCTTTTTGTATGTGTGAATTCAGTTTGTAGTATATGCTTTTGTATGACCATACTGTATTTGATAAAAATACATATATATTAACCTGTTAAATTATTTCAAATTCTTGTGACTTCTCTGAAATTGTTGCCTCTTAGGGGGTGAAACTTTTAAGGCTTATTAACCATTCATTGGCTTAGTGATCAATACTTGGGTTCATACATCCTGACTTATAACATGGAATGCATTTTATGGGAAGTTGTTACATAGTTTTATATAACAAACCCTTTGTGCTGGGGCCTTGTTTTTAGTCCTCATTTTATAAAATACAAAATAATTTTATGGCTATGAAAACCCTAAAAGACAATAAGAGTCAAGAGTTACTGAGCCATCTCTGTGCCATGAACTCTGCTAAGTTCCTGCATAAATTATTTCAAGTTCACAGCAGCCTATAATGGATATAAAGCATTTTATCATTCCTGTGGTATAGACAAGGAAACTGATGCTCAGTGGTGTGCTCCAGGGGTCACAGGTATAACCGTTGGGACCAAGTCTCAGACACGGGGCTGTCAGATTCTGATGGTCAGGGCTCTTAACGGCTGTGTAATTATTAAGTAAATATCAGGCAGTGTTTAACAATAGAAAATTCATCTTTTCGTGGCATTGAGTACATTCACATTGTTCTGTAATCATGATTACTATCCATCTCCGGAACTTTCTCATCATCCCATACTGAAACTTAGAAAATATTTTAAGCTGCTTCATTTTTCTTTTACTATATTAAGACAACCCAGTGGAAGGGTATATAACCAAGTTAGTTGCCTCTTGTTTCTCCTCACTGTTAAACCTCACAAGTGAGAGTTTCACTTTGGATTTTTCTTGCCTTTAGGGCTCTGGCATCTTGTCCTGTTTGCGCTTTTAATCTGTAGATGCTCCTTAGTTTTGTCGGGAATTAAGTATCTCCCAAGAGGATGTTGCTGTTTCTAGAAACCCACGGTGTGCACTGTGCCATGATACCCAGTTATGTGGCAATCATTCACAAGGAAGCTGTTTTATGGCACATGGAAAGAATGTGAGCCAAGGAAAGGGCAGTAGTGGGGAGTCCCTTTAGAGCTGCCAGACCACCAGAAAGTTTTTGGAAAGCATATTGTTCAAGTTTCCAGGAAGTGATTTGTGAAGGGTTGATAATAACTTCCCCAGAAAGGTTTGTTTTACTTGCTGAGAACTTAATTTGAATTTATGAGTTCTTATAATTACTTTGAGGGCACCTTAGGCAATGTATTTTTGATACAGAGATGAGAGGCTGTTACCTGGAGATCTCGGAATCAAAATCAATACCTCACTTCCTTGGGTGATTTAATTTAAATCTGTGGGCACACTTCCCCAACTAACATTTTGTTGCACACTTATTGGTACAAGTATAAAATTCTCTTTAAATGGTAAGAATTGTATATTTTACGATAAATTATAGTCAACATATTTCTCTGGGTTTTTCTCAGAGGCAGAAAATTGTTTTGGTGTGTTATAAATGTAGACAATTCAGCATCTGTGATTATTATTACTACAGTTTAGCAAAGTTGCTACATTCACAATAACCATGCAAAAGTCAGTTATATGTCTATATCACCAACTGACGAAATGGAAGTTTTTAGGTCTCTTAAAATCATAAAAGTTTGAAATACCTGAAAATTAGCCTAACCAAATTTATACAATATCTTCATGGAAAAAATTTTAGACTATATGAAGAGGTATTTAAGGACATCTTAAATGAAATGCTTTATGATTTACATGGGTTGGAAGACTCAACACTGAAGGTGTTCATTTATCTTACATTTATTTATACATTTCAGTGTAGTCCCATCCAATATAATTTTTGAACCATTTTGGAAGTAAGCTGCAGACATTACTGAAAAATACCTTAGTAATATTTCCTCAAAACAAAGATATCCCTGCATAATCATACCATAGTGTGACCATTAAAGTCAGAAGATTAACGTTGGCATATAAGATCTAGTCCACAGACCACATTCAGATTTGTTGATTGTCCCATAAGGTTTCTCTCTAGCATCCCAGCCCAGGACTATATGGTGCACGGAGCTGTCCTCTCTCATTTCCTATTACTGCACTGGTCCATCTGGAACAGTCTTCTTTTATGACCTTGACACTTTTGAAGAGTATAGGCCAAGTATTTTACAGGACATCCCTCAGTTTGGGTTTAGTTAATGTTTCCTCATATTAGATTCGGGATATATAATTTTTGTCACAATTTTGATGGGAATGATGTTATCTCACTATATCATGCCATGAGCTACACAATATAAATTGTCCCATCCCTGGTAATGCTAGCTTGGATCACTTGGTTAAGATGGTATCTATCATGTTTCTCCATTGTAAAGTTAATAAAAAGAGTGTGGTGAGGAGTATGTAAACTTCCTGTTTCTTACAAATTGTCACCAGTTAGAGCCCTTCTTGCTTGAATCAGTTATTACTATTCTGTTTGCCAAATGGTTTCTTATGCTTTGATTGATAGTCTACTATACGAGTGGTCCTTTCTCCATTTGTCCTTTTGTTTATTCACTTACGAATATGGACTCATGGATTCCTACTACATTAAGTAAGCGACAATATATTACTGTCATTTATTTTTATACTTTTGCCATGTTTGGTCTATGGGAATGTCTTAAAGCTCACTTCTATGTTCTTTTGACTTTCTGACCTTTTCCTTATTTTTTGACACATGAAGGTATCCCAAACTTATCTTTATTTTTTCCTGCCCTAGTCATTTTTCCAAGGAGCCCTGGTTCATTTAAAAGGAAATAGTATATGGAAAATGAGCTGAGAAGTGCTCATTGCTACCAGAAAGTCATTGGTTTTAAGCCCTACTGGTGGACAGATCAAAGAAATACATGTGTATATACACGCATAAGACATACATATATATGTATTCCTGTACATAAATATATATGGAAAATCTTGACTTTACACTAATACCTTCATTTCTAGGTTACTACTTCAGAGTTTACTCTGGTCTTTACATATTTGTAACTCCTTTCTCTCATAGTGAGAAACCTGTCTCCCATAATCTTAGATATAGTATTTGCTTATTCCTCCTTTATGTGTCAACCTCCCAGCAGTGTCAGCTGCTGTGTTGGTCCATCTAGCCCCACGCATGCCAAATAAGTCTACAACTATTCTGCACTGTTCCTGACCACTCTGAACCCTAACATACCTTGAAACCCCATCAACAAGGATGAGACCCTGGTCACATGCCTGCCTCTCCCCACACCAGCTATAACCACTATTTTGAATTTTATGTTAATTACTAGGGTCCCAGTTCACAAATTTGTGCACCTTGATAGGAACTATGGGCTGCGAGGCTGCAGTTGGTACAGGGGCGGGTCTCGGCCCATCCTCCATGCCTCTGCCCGGCCCCTCCTGCTGTAGTCCCCCAGACCCCCGTTCCCTCTCTGCTGGCAGCCCCACTCCCGCTGCCACCACTCCCACACACTGATGTGTCAACCCCACTTACACCCGCTGGTAGCATGGAGTGATGGAGGCCAGCGCCAACAGTGGGTACGAGTGGGGCCAGCGCCGTCAGCAGGTGTGAGCAGCGGCTGCTGCCCTGATCACCCCTCAAGAGCAGGGGGAGGTGAAGAAGCCCTCAGGGGCAATTGGGGCCAGCAGCCACTGCTTGCTCCCACTGAAGGCACAGAGTGATCAGGACCCGCACCAGACACAGGCAGTGGGTGTGAGCAGCGGCTTCTGTGTCAGCTGTGGGTGCAAGCAGGGCCCTTGCCGGCAGTGGGTGCCAGAGGCTACTGCTGGCCCCCATTGCCCCTCAGGAGCAGGGGGAGGTGGAAAAGCCCTGAAGGGTTATTGGGGCCAGCAGCCACTGCCCACACCCACTGATGGCATCGAACAATTGGGGCCAGCACCTGGCACTGGCAGTGGGTAGGAGCACTGGGCAGACCATAGCATCTGGGAGCAAAGAATTTTCAGTAACCACCAGAGGCTCACCCTGATGACAGCGATTGGTCTGGTTCCCCTGCTCACCTGCTCCACCATCCCACTGCAGCCGACACCCACCATGTTCCATGCTTTGCCTTCTGCTGCCGACACCTGCCATGTTCCACGTGCCCCCTGGCGATCAGTGCATGTCATAGTGACCAGTTGTTTGGTTGTACGGTTGTTCTGCTGTTTGGTCTCTTTGCATATTAGATTCCCTGGCTTTTTTTTTTTTTTTTAATTTGCTACCTAGGTATTATTTGCCTGTTTTTGTTTTTTTTTAAACTTGTTTACAAGTGAAACAATTGTTTGATTCTTTTATGGCTTGCTTTTTCAACATATTTTCAGGATTAAATGATATAGATGTTTGTAACTACAAACATCTCCTCCCCCCCGCCCCCCCCCCCCCTTTTTAACCACAGTGGCGTATTCCTGTTGTAAATATACTCCTCCCATTGTTGATAAAACATTTAGGTTGCTTCCAGTTTTTTTGGGGGGGTTTTCCCCCCACTATGAATAATGCTGCTTTGCAAACTTAATTTTTACTTAAACATTTTTTATTTAAACAAACTTGCTTTGTGGTTGCCATCTAACTTAATCTTCACAAAGTAGGGTATTCTTAACAGTCCTTTTCAGATGAGCAAATAGACTTCAAAGAAGTTAAATATTTACTGTAAGTTATGTAGCTAATAAGAAAGGGTGATGGGACTTGAACCCACATGTCTTTATAATAAATTTTGTCTTTAAATTCTGTTTATAAATTGTCTTTCTAAACTGTTGTATCTTCTTCCTTTTTTTTTTTTTTTTAAGGCAGAAGCTGTCATAAATCCTATACTTTCCGGCTAGAATTTTTTATTTGTAGTTGCTAGGATACTAAAGTTTAGGGTTGTCATATCCCAACTCAATGGTCATTTTCAGTGTGTGTGTATTAAAGCTTATTCACTTAGTTATAACTGTTGCCTCTAAAATTGCTGAAGTTTTTCTAGGTTACAGCTGGTTTTGTAGGATAAACTTTGCTAACAATGAGAGAACAACAGAGCAGGTAACAGAATAAAGTTTACCCCTTCACACTCTGTCTCAGAACAATGCTGTCCTGGAGAGCTGTTGAAGATTTTCAGCAGGGAGAGAATAGGGTGTATATGAGATCTCTTAGCTTCTGCTCCTAACCAGGAAAAGAGGTTGCAATCCAGGTGAGAAATGGGCCCTCAATGAAGCCACTGTCTGTGGGGATGATGACCTACATTCCAATCTATTTTTAGAAACATAATTGACAGGGATTAGTGACCTGTGTGGTTGTGGTGAATGAAGGCTGAGAGTGGAATTGGGAAGGGTAAAGAAAGGTATGCTTAACCTGGAAGCCATGGACTCAATAGCTTTCTTCTAATGTCAAAGTGAAAACCAATGATTAAACATCCTGCTTGCTCCTTCAGACAGAATGAAGTCCCATGACTGAGGTGCATGGAGGCAGTTTTCTTGTCAGTGTTCTCTAAGGAAGCAATTTATGATTAGAACTTTCTTCAAATAACATGCATTGTCTTGTGATTTAGTGAGTTTCTGCAACTAAAAAAGTATTCAAGACAAAAACTAAATACCTATCTACAAGGATTATTATTGGGCAGGAAATTGGGCTAGGTAATCTGTAAAGTCTTTCAAGCTCTTAATCCTGATTCTGTGACCTTGAATTTAAAATGACTGAAATGTGTCTAGGTGCTAAAAATCCTAAAAACATTGCATTAAGCAATTTCAGTGTTTTCATTTTGTCACTGTTAATGTCAACACTTCTAGAAAACATGATTGAAGTGCTGGGGGGTGAGGACTGTCAGCTCAAAGTTCTATAAAGAGTAAAAATATTCCTTCCGGAATGAAGGTGAACTATAGATGTTTTTGACAAACAAAAAAGAGAATTAGTCACTAGCAGGCCTGTAGATGGGTCATTCATTAGGCACAGGGAAATGAATGGAAACATAGGAAGGCAGAAAAGAATGAAGACCTCCAGAAAGGTGAATGCAGATGAATATTGACTATTATAAAGCAACTAGATGAATTCATTCACAGATGGGGTCCAGCCAGCCTGCCCCGATCAGGGCCAATCAGGCAGGGCTGGTTGAGGGGAGGGACTGTGGGTGGTTGGCCAGCTGACCAGCCTCCTGGTTGAACTCCCAGTTGAACTCCCAATCAAAATCCTGGTCAAGGGGACAATTGTATATTAGCCTTTTATTATATAGGATACGAGTAATATGGAGTCTGAAAATTATGTAGAGTTAAAATACATGACAACAATAATGGCAAAGGCAAAAGGAATGGAAGTGTTATAAAGTTCTAGCATTATCAAGGTAAATGTATTATGTTTAAGACTAGTGGCCCAGTGCACGAAATTCGTGCATGGTGGAGGGGGTGTCCCTCAGCTCGACCTGCACCCTCTCCAATCTGTGACCCCTTGGGGGATGTCTGACTGTCAGTTTAGGCCCACAGGGATCAGGCCTAAACCAGCAGTTGGACATCCCTCTTGCAATCCAGGACCACTGGCTCCTAACCACTTGCCTGCCAGCCTGATTGCCCCCAACTGCCCTCCCAGTCTGATCACCTCTAACTGGCCCCCCCCCCCCCCGGCCAGCCTGATCACCCCCAACTACCCCCTTTGCTGGCCTGATCGCCCCCAACTGCCCCCCTTTCTGGCCTGCTTGCCCCCAACTGCCCTCCCCTCCCAGCCTGATTGCCCCTAACAGTCTCTGCCTCAGCCCTGCCACCATGGCTTTATCCAGAAGGTCTCCCAGTCTAATTAGCATATTATCCTTTTATTAGTATAGATTTCTATTAATACCTGCCTGCCACGTCATTCCTCTATTCCTTCTGGCACCCAAATAAACACAACTTGATGCCAGGTCTTCATTTAATGTAGCTAATTTGAGAGACAGGTGAGCTTGGACATGTAAGATCCAGTTACTAAACACTGATTTGTAAGCACCGGGACTGTCCTGGTGATGTTACATACATCACCTTATTTCATCTTCACAGTATCTCTCCAGTAGCGGTGGCATATTGCCTGTTTACCGATTTGGAATCAGAGGTTTAGAGGGGCTTCAGTAACTCTGCAAGGAAGGTAGTCTACGTGGATTGAAACTCAGTTTTTGCTTTTGCTCCTGTGCAACATCACTTCCCCTGCATGTTGGCCTATTTCAGAAATCAATTTATCTTGGAATAAGCAGTTTACTCTCCTAGGTGTTATGACCTATTTTCTGTTTTGTAACATTACCAGGTAAATAATTTAAGGCTGTGTTTTTAATTGTTTGTCTATATGTCATTGTTACTGTTATTTAAAGCAAATAAACAATAATAAAGATCAAGTAGCCAGGAAGCCAGCCTGCACATAGGAAAAAAGAAAAAGTAGCTGTGCTAAGTGAGTCATCTCTTCACCTGGTGTCATATCTCCTCTTGGGCATATGCCTTGGAGCATTGGGGCCTCCAGGTGCTTTTTATTGCCTTAATTGTTTAACTCAACTGTTCTCTTGTGCTTTGCAGTAATGCGCATCTCTTTAATAGAAAGGGATGAACACTATATAGTATTGAGGTCATGTAATGAAATTCTGACTCAAAAAACCACATGAACATCAATATTGACTGGAACTGGGGGATAACCAAATAGTTGTTTCATTATTTTCCTTTGTTTTTTGGGTTTTTTTTTTACAAATGTGAAAATTAAGGTCTGGACTCCCTGCTGGACATGGGGCTGTGGCGATGGGGACCACAGCCGCCACCCCAGGCTTGTGAGAGCTGGGCTTCAGGCTTTGGCGGGGGTCCAGATCCCCTACTGGGCCTGGGACTACAGCAATCGGGACCACAGCTGCTGCCCTGGGCTTGCCAGGGCCGGGCTTTGGGTCCCAGGTGGGGGTCCAGAGTCCCTGCTGGGCCTGGGGCTGTGGCGATTGGGACCACTGCCACCGCCCCAGGCTTGCCAGGGCTGGGCTTTGGGTCCAGTTGCCATCTTACTTGGGGGTTAACTTGTATATTGCTCCTACTGGCTGGTAGCCTAGTGAAGGTATGGTCAATTTGCATGGTTCTCTTTTATTAGATGGGATATGTGTTGTAATATCAAAAAGTGATAAATTAAAAAAAAAGGGAAATGAAATATTTCAGTAATCTGAAATACAAGCAGAAGGAAAAAACAAAACAATGGGTCAAATAGAAAATAAGTAGTTGGATAGTAGGTATAAAATCACCTAAATCAATAATTACATAAAATGAAAATGGACTAACTACTCCAAGCAATAAACTAATTATCAGACTGCAAAAGAAAACAAAATGTATCTATATCTTGTGTTCAAGAGACACATCTTAAAGTCACAAAAACTATAAGGATGGAAAAAGATAAACCATGCAACTACTAATGAAAAACCTTATGTAGCTACACCAGTATCAGAGAAAACAGATTTTAAGTCAAGAAGCATTAGTAGAGATAGAGAGGAATATTCAAATGTACAAGGCAAAGTATACAACTAAAAGGAAAAATGGACAAATCCACAATTAGAAGCATTACTTTAACATACCTCTGAACAGACAAAACTGTAGTAAAAATATAAATCTAAAAAACACAGTTAACAAATTACCTAATTTACATACAGAAAACACTTGACAGTAATGACAGAATTCATATTTCATTTAAGCCCATATTTAAAGTTGACCAAAACTGACAATACCCAGGCCATAAAGAAAGCCTCAAAACATTTCAGAGGATTGAAATAAGTCAAATTATTCTCTCTGGCTTCAGGGATACACTGCTAGAAATCAGTAACAAAAGATAACTAGAAAATCCTTAAGTACCTAGAAATTAAACAGAACACACTTCTAAATAATCCATGGATCAAAGAAGAAGTAACAACAGACATTAGAAAATATTTTAAACTGAATGATAATAAAGACATGTCATATCGAAAGTTTTGTGCTGCCACTAAAGCAATGTTTAGAGAGAAATTTATAAAAACTACATTTACTGTGAAAGTCGAAAGCTTCATTTCAAGAAACAAAAACATTAAATTAAAACCAAAAAATGTAGAAAGAAGAAAACAAAATAGTGGATAGCAGTGATACAGAAAACAAAGCTAAAGAAAAATAATAAAGCTAAATGCTAGTTCTTTGAAAAGATTATAAAAATTGATAAACCTCTAGTAAAAATTCAACAAGAAAAAAAATTAATATCTGGAATGAAAAAGAATATTATAGACTCTACAAAACATTTCTAAAATGTGATATGATAAACAATTGAATATCAATTTTAAAATTTGAATAAGGACAAATTCCCCCCAAATTAAAGTGACTAAATAGGAAATCTGGAGAGTCTTCTTCTATTAGTGGAAATTGAATCAGTTATTAAAAGCCTTCCCATAAAGAAAAGTAAGACCTCACCAGTGAATTCTTTCAAATATTTAATGGAGAAATTACTCCAACTTTATTATTATTTTTTAAATATATTTTATTGATTTTTTTACAGAGAGGAAGGGAAAGGGATAGAAAGTCAGAAACATCGATCAGCTGCTTCTTGCACACCTACTGGGGATGTGCCCAAGGTACATGTCCTTGCCCGGAATCGAACTCCGGACCTTTCAGTCTGCAGGCTGATGCTCTATCCATTGAGCCTCACTGGTTTTGGCATTACTCCAACTTTATATAAATTTTTCCAGGCTACAGGAAAAGGCAATAGTTCCAAACAATCTGTGTTCATCCTAAGCTTGACATCAAAACCTGGCCAGGACATCACAACGTATTGAAAAGAAACTTGTAATAATCAAAAACCATAATTATCACTACCATAGGAGGTTAGTTCTCCATGTTTGCAAACATAGTTTATTTAATATTTGAAAAAACAACACATTTGCCACATTTTTAAAGGGAGAAAAATATAGTTATCTCAACAAGATGCAAGTTAAAAAAGAAGGATTTGATGAAATTCAATAGCCATTTTTGATTTAAAAAACAATAACCCAATGCTTAGTAAACTATTAATAGGATTTCCCTAAAATGATAGAACTGAAGTCTACTACAGACAGATTGTGGTAAAATATTGAAGTTTTTGCCCAGAGATCAGGAACAACATGGATATATACAAATCACTGCTTCTTTTCAACATTGTGCTAGAGATTCTAGCCATACAATAAGGCAAGAAAAAATAAAAGAAAGACATGAGGATTTTTGAAAAGGAGGAAATAAAAGTCATATTTTTGCAAATGATGCAATTATGTACATAAAAATGCAAATGAACTTACCAACTGTTAGAATTAGTTGGACAGGATTAATGCTATCGTCCATGTATTAGTTGATCAGATAGGAGAGACATCTAAGACAGTTCATATTCTGTGCTTCACTGCAGGCTGAGTGTAACTGAAAAACAAACTGAGTTGGAAAAGCCTTAGGATTCAGGGCACAGCTACATTTGGTTGGCCTGTAAATTGTGTAACTTTTCAGAAGTTAATTTACCAAGGTAATGTGACATTTACAATGTGACAATGTAATTTGACCAAGCAATTTCACTTCTATGATTTGTCTTATGGAAATATTTGCTGAAATTTTCATAAAAGAAAATTCACAGAAGCAAGTTTTACATTAACAGTGTGGTTTGTAATTGTTTATTATATTAATTTTAATACACATACACATATATATAATTTTATTCAAAGTGTACCTTCAATCCTTTAATATAATTTAGGGATAACTATTTCTATTGAGTAGGTAAGAGTTCTTGTCTGCTAAGCAGGAAGAAGTATTCACTAAGACCTACATATCTTTTAAAGTGAGAATAACTTGTTTAATGAAATCATGTAATTTCCCTACTTTTCTGAAGGTGAATCTGTCAACTCAGGCTTTTTTTTTATCAAGTGCCACACAAGCTTGATTTTGATATCGTTTGGTTTTCCTCTGGCATTATATACCTGCTTATAGACCAAGAACTCAAAACATCATTCCTCTCTCAAAATGAAACATGTCTGAGAGCCTCCTAATATACTCCCTCTGAAACCTGCCTCACCCTGCAACTCTGCCTGGAGATAGCCTGCTTCACATGGCAGAAACGGGAAATGTAAGTGAAGACAAGTTTAGACGTGTTCTAGAGAATCTAGAATATCACCGTCTTGCCCCTGGTGAAACTGTGCAAGGGAGGTTAAATAATTTCCTTTTTCGGGATGTGAACGTAGGCCAAACTGACTTTGAAGCTTGTGGTGGTTCTGCTATCCCATGATGTGTGTATATTACAAGAAATGTTGGTCACCATCAGGTACTCTTCCAAGCATTTTGCATGTATTTCTAACTCAACAAATTTTAGTGAGGTCTTTATTGATTTATAAGATTCACTAGTGGCTCCGTGCACAAAATTCATGCATGGGGGACTGTTCCTCAGCCCGGCCTGCATCCTCTCCAATCTGGGACTCCTTGAAGGATGTCCTACTGCCGGTTTAGAGGACATAGGCCTAAATCAGCAGTTGGATATCCCTCTTGCAATCCGGGACTGCTGGCTCCTAATTGCTTACCCACATGCCTGCCTGATTGCCCGTACCACTCTGCCTGCCAGCCTGATTGTCCCAACTGCCCCCGCCACCAACCTGATCATCCCCAACTGCCCCCGTGCCAGTGTACTCGCCCCCAACTGCCTCCTCTTCAGGCCTGCTCACCCCCAACTGCCCTTCTGCTGGCCTGCTCACTCCAAACTGTCCGGCCCCCCACCAGCCGGATCACCCACAACTGACCTCCCCTCTTGGCTTCTAACCGCCTCTACCTCGGCCCCGCCACCGTAGCTTTGTCCAGAAGAATATCTGGAAGGTCTCCTGGTCTAATTAGCATATTACCCTTTTGTTACTATAGATACATCTATAAACTCAGTCAAACTTGGCTATTAATTAAATGCCCTTCAAGTTTAGTTTGTAAAAAATTAATTCATTCCTTAACAACAACAACAAAAAAAAACATACACACATCAGGTTTTTCTCCTTGGACCAAGATGTTCTTAAAAAATAATCAGCAAATATCTAGATCTTGCCTAGCTTCAAATTCTTGAACTGCTCTCAATTCATTGGAGCCCACACATGGGTGACATTTGATAAGCCTCCTGAGTGACTTCTGAGCACATATATATCATACGTTCGTGTTTCGAAACTTATAAACACGACATGCTGAATGTAAAGTTCCACTGATTTTTTTTTCCATCCTGTAAAATGGTCTCTTTTAATCCATCTTCAATAAAATGCAGTTGTAAAACTGATAAATTCAGTAAGGAGCAGCTTTCCCTTTTAGGGTGGGACTACATGCTTACTTATAGAAATAATTTTCTGATTGCAGTGGTTAAAAAAAAAACCTCTCCTGCCCTGACCAGTTTGGCTCAGCGGATAAAGCGTCGGCCTGCAGGCTGAAGGGTCCCAGATTCTGGTCAAGGGCATGTACCTTGATTGCAGGCACATACCCAGTGGGGAGTGTGCAGGAGGCAGCTGATTGATGTTTCTCTGTCATCAATGTTTCTAACTCTATCCCTCTCCCTTCCTCTCTGTGAAAAATCAATAAAATATATTTTTAAAAACCACAGAACTCTCCAGTATAAAGTAGTTGTAAAAGAGAGGACAAAATTTTTGTTAAGAGTTGTCCCCTGTTAAACATAAGCTTTTATGTTCCAAATGACAATTGAGAGCTTCATTTTCTAACATTTTTCTGTAGCAGCCAAAACATTTTAGTTTTTACCAGTGGCCATCATCTGGACTTCACAGAGATATCCTTAATCCTGTTCCCAGAATGATGTGGTTTAGTTAAATCTTACTGGATTTTAGAATATGTTGATAGTTTGTCTTCAGGCCTGCTCACCCCCAACTGCCTTAGGTATATTTAAAATTTAAACTTCTAATCAAATTCAGTGCTGAAAACTTAAATATTTTATATAATGGTGAAAAAAAAAGCTCAAAACCGAATTACAGATTAAAAACTCAAAATGTAGGCCAGCAGGTCTGGGGGCGGGACTGAACCAGTTTCCCCAGCCTCTGGTTCTGTGAGGGCTCCGCCTGCTCCCCAGTCCTCTGCTTCGGTCCCGCGCCTCCTCCCGTTTCCAGAATGACTGGCCCGACCCCCAGTGGCACCAACGTAGGCTCCTCAACACGCTCCCCCAGTAAAGCAGTGGCCGCCCGGGCGGCGGGCAGCACGGTCCGGTCCGGCAGAGGGAAAATGCCAGCTGTGGAACAAGGAGCGCAGGCCCGACCTCAGCAGGCACTGGGGGGATGTGGAGGTTCCCCACGGAAGATTCACCCGGCCTCTAAGTTGGCCCTGTTCCAGTACTGGTTATGAGTCTTCTGCTCATCGCTTCTGTATTTATGTTGCACCTTTGGGGCAAGTACACTCCTTCATAGATTTGGCTACATCCATCTGTCATGTGAAGAAGGAGAAAAAACATCAATATATCTTGGACCAAAAGCATAGTGATTTTCTGTTCATGAGAAAGAAATTTTCTGTAAGATTACTGTTTTCCAGGGAACTTAATGAGAATTGATTTTAAGGATCAAATTTTTTTCTATGGCTAATAAACTTTTTAATTCATTAAAAAAAACCTCAAAGTGTATATTCACTTATATGTGGAACCTAAAAAACAAAACAAATGAAATAGAAACAAACTCATAAATATAGAGAACAAATTGATGGTTGCTGTAGGGGAGGCTTTGGAAGGGAAATAGGAAGAGGATTAAGAGCTACAAGCTGCTCATTATAAAATAAGTTACAGAAATAGAGTCAATAATATCATAATAACTATGTGTTATGACAGATGTTACTAGACTTATTGTGATGATCACTTTTGTAAGAAATATAAATATTGAATCACTATGTTATATACCCAAAACTAATAGAATATTGTAAGTCAACTATAATTAAAATTAAATTAAAAAATTAAAGTGTACATACTAGTACAACAAAGCGGAAATGTTGGAAGAGGGATGAACTATTAGGGTTTTCCAACAACTGTCCAAGCCAGTTTGGCTCAGTTGATAGAGAATCGACCCTCGGACTGCCGGGTTCCAGGTTCAGTTTTGGTCAAGGGCACATACCTGGGTTGCTGGCTCAATCCCCAGCACTGGCCGGGGTGCGGGTGAGAGACAATTAATTGCTGTGTCTCTCTCACATCGATGTTTTCCTCTTCCCCCCCACTTCTCTCTCTCCTTCTCTCTCTCTCTCTCTCTCCTCTCTCTCTCTCTCTCTCTCTCTCTCTCTCTCTCTCTGTCTGTCTCTCCTCCATTCCACTCTTGATAAAAATCAATGGGAAAATATCCTCAGGTGAGGATTAACAAAACAACAACAAAAACTGTCAACAACTGAAACATGCATATAAAATATGATATAGTTTTAAGCTTTCTCATAATTAGGTAAAACATTTAAAATTTTGTATATATTTATATCAAGTATATATCTTCATATGTAAACAGTGCATAAATTGTTAACTAGCTAGTACAGAGAACAGACTAAATCTGTTTCTGAATAGTTGAATGAGTCGAGTGATTTAGAGTATGACATATGGTTCGGAGCAGGGGCAGCAAGCTATGGCCCACATGGCACATTGACCCACCACCTGCTTTTGTAAATAAGTTGTGCTGGAACACAGTCATACGCCATTGTTTATGTAGTGTGTGTGCCTGCTTTCCTGCCACAGCGTCAGAGTTGAGTAGGTGGGACAGAGACCCTACAGCCTGCAAAGCCTAAAATATTTATTATCTGTCCCTTTACAGAAAAAAAAAAGTTTACTAAGCCCTGGATCTGATGAATGGGTCAGACTGTGAGCTTAATATTTCTTTGCTGTTCCAATAAGTGTTTGTTTTACATTCAGGAATTCTCTCTTCTGGGTTTTGACTGATGCATCGAAAATAGAATATAAGACAGGCCAAAATAATCTAAATGTCCACATTGCATTTAAATTTATCTGTAGAACCTGTTTTCTATGACTCTGTTATAGCTGCTAAAAATATATATAAACTCAATTTTTGTAACATATTTTTGGGACTCATAGCTCCTCTAAAATCATGGTCTCTTAGACTTTATTCAGGTCTGTGGGCCATACTGTCAGATTTCAATATTTTAAATCACTTCTTTGGCTGTAAGATGAGTACATTTTTTCATGGGAAGTTCTAAATGGCATAAGAATTCAAGGTTAAATCAAGAGCCTGCTCTGCTTGCCCTGGAGCCTTGTTTTCAATTCTCACCCTGTAAGATGTAAAAGAATCATATCACTTTGGGGAACCCAGAAAGAAATTCAAGGTAGCTAACATTTATGAGCCTGTTATTTGTAAGCCACTACTAGGTACTCTGCATACATTCTCTAATTTCTTCCACACAAGCTGAAGAAATAAGTTAGTGTATCAGCCCTGTTTCACAAACTAAGAAACTAAGTCTTCATTGAGACACTTGTCTAAGATCACACAACCAGTATTGACAGAAGCAGGATTCACACATAGAACTAACAGATTACAAAGTTGGGACTCTTCATGTTACTATGAAATAACTAGTGGCTACTGGCTGCTGGCCAGGTACTCCCTCCCTTGCCTGAACTCCCGGACAAACAGAGGAACTCTCTCCAGTCAAGGGGACAATTTGCATACAATGCTTTTATTATATAGGACTAGAGGCCCCGTGCATGATATTCATGCACTGGCGAGGCTTTGGGCTTTGGGCACCCAGCCATTGCCCTGCAATGGGGCTAATGGCTGGCTCTGTCCCAGCCACATGCCCCCGCTCCCCGGCCACAGCCAGCTCGAACCCAGATAGCAGGAGCTTCAGCCCCGCCCTCTTGGCCCAGGCCTTCTCCCTGGCCAGCATGCACTGGCTGCCTCGACCCTGCTCCCCATGGCCCTGGCTGCGTCGGCCCTGCCATCCAAGGCCTGGGCCTCCTAAGCCCCACGCCCCTACAGCCCTGGCTGCCTTGGCCTTGCCCCCCCAGCCCCAGCCGCCTGGGCCCCGCTCCTAGCCCTGGCTGCATTGGCCTCGCCCCCCAATTCTGATTGGCTGGTGGGTGTGGCTTGTGGGTATAGCAAAGGTATGGTAAATTTGCATGTTACTCTTTTATTAGATAGGATAGGTTTTAGTGTTTATGCACTTCAAAATAGTTTTGCAGATTGTTTAAGACAACCAAACTGGAGAACATAATGGAGCTACCTGGTCAAGGGCACATACCTGGGTTGACATCTATTTCTATCACTGGTAAACATCAAAAGGAATGTCATTCCTTCCTTCCTGCCTACTCTCCCTTTCCCATTCCCCAACACCCTCCGCCCCTGCCTGCATGCTCAGAGGTGAGCTGGGAAATCCTGCCTTCAGGGTCTCTGGCTTCTCATCCTACTGCTGATCCTCAGCCTGTAGACACAGGGCAGCTTCTGAAGACCATTAAATAAGAAAAGCTGCTGCTATTTCCATTGTGGGAATCACAGATGGGCAGAGATCTGATTGGTGCAAATGGGCAATATTTGGAGTGGATGAGCCCACTGATTACCAGAAGTCCCTGTGGCTGGGGCACTGCACAGGCAGGTGAGAGACAGTATCTGAGGGGTTGAGAACTCCTCTGGGTAATCTGGCATTATGACTCAAAGACTCAGTTACAGAGATGTGAGGGTATTTTAAATGTTGCCTATAGTGCATATTGGGACAATGAGTATTTATGAATACAGAGATGGACAAAGTATATTTCCTATGATGAATTTTCAATCTAGAGAGCTCATAAACAAATAGAACTGAGATCCTCTTTTCCTTAATTCAGATAATTGGCAAATAGTACTATGGCTTCCTTAGGCCCAGCCACTTTAGTGCCTTCTACATTTGTAAACTCTAGAGTTTGTCTCGGGTAGGCATGGATGGTCCTGTAACATAAAAATCTATTAACATAATTTTATCTGGGGATGCTGTGGGCTGGCAACCTAAAATGTCTGCATCATACTTAATGGACGAATAACACCAGAGACATTCTGATACAGAGAAGCATAGCAAGAATACCTATTACTATTGCTATCTGAATACTAGTTAACACCACACTAGGAACACTGGCCAATACAATAAAGCAAAGCCTGTAGAGGAAAAGCAAAAAAACAAAACAAAAAAAAAAACAAAAACAAAAAAAACAAAAAAAAAACTTGAATGAGATAAAATGATCACTATTTTGTACATGGAATATAATTGTAAACATAAACCTCAAAGAGAATCCTAACAAACTACAAACAATAAAAGAATTTGGTGAGGTGACAGGGTACAAGATAAGGACCCTAACTTAATGAGTGGTACCCATTTGAAATGGTATCACTGTCCCACCTGTTGGTGATGGTCTCTGGTAAGGGGTAGCCATAGAGCTGACTCCTTTGTTGAGAATTTCTGATTTTAAAACAATAGGTTTCTCTTCCCAACTCTAAAGGCTCTTCAAGCTCATGTCCTCAAATTACCCAACAGAATCTTTCTGAACCAATATAGAGAATACGGCAGGCAAATTAAGCTTTTTTACTAAGCAGCCTAAAAACAAACAAAAAAAACTCATAGGAATTTTTGTCTTCTGAGGGAACCTCAGTTTGTTCCCTCCCCTACATTATAAGGTGGTCCTACTTGACACTTTTCAGTTTATGTGAATTGGATCTTTTGAGTATTTTCAAGGAAAAATCGACTTTCTAGGTAAGCTTATTACAGCTATTTCAATAATCTCCATGCATGTCTCCACTAATAATACTCAGAATCAGATGATGCTGACCCAGTTAGAGCTAAGGATTAAAGAAATCTGCTTAGAATTTAATCAAGTCCACTAGACTCTGAGAGCAACTGCCAAGAGAAATACATTCCACAGAATGCCCTTCAGAAGACCTCTCATTAGCTGGACTGCACACTCTTGATTTTTTTCCACTTAATACTATACAATTGCCTGAAATTCACTTAAACACACATGTAATATGTGTTCATACATTGTCACAGCATATTAGTTTGGTCTTTTATTTTTCCTGATATTATACATAGTCTTATGTAGAATTTAGTTGTGTATAACTTTACTCTAAAATAAAAATTAGAGGTCATATAATTTTAATACAAATTATATGCATTCTAGATATTTTCTTTGTATAATTTTATACAACTTCAAATATATAAGAATTATGAAAAAGTTGAAGCATTACCTTTTAAACTAGATCCAGTTTTTCTGACTATAAGCCTTTAATTTGAATTCCCCCCCCAAAACAAATGTAGTCTATTCCTCTTCCCATCAACCAGAGGTCATAAAGTCTGCCCAGAAATATCTCTGTGCTTTTTCTAATCTCTGCCCACTTTGGCCTTACCCTTCTGTTTATACAGTGTATTTGTTTCTGTGTTGGATCTGTTATCTATTGCTATTGTGTTTTGTCTAACCTGTGTTCTTACTACATGACCTATGACAAATGTATTTATATCAATATTATCTATTGTAGACTAGAAATTCTCAGAAGGTAGTATTTTTAACACCATGGTTTTGAACCTTGTTTCTGAACCTGGGGAGGTTTGTGCATTCAATTATGTGGATGTTACCCCTAAAGGTTTCATTTTAGTAGATGTGGGATGGACCCATAATTTAATATTTTATAAAATATTTACAGGTTATTCTGATGCACAGCTGTGTGTTGAGAGGAACTCTTTAAAAAACAGTACCCAGCTTAATTGCCTGGCACGTAGACAGCCCTCAGAATCTGTTCGCATAAGTGGTGAGCTGACTTGAGATTGAGCTTCACTGCAGGCATTATTGGCAGTCCTTACATCAAGTCCCATTTATTTATTTATTCTAAGTAAATAAAATGCTGACAAGCCATAGCTGCACTTGTTCCAGATGTGTCATTTGAGCCCACCGAATTATTGATTTAACCCGGACAGGCCCAATCTCTTTTGTAATAAAAAAAAAAAAGAAAACACACAAAAAAAACCACTTGGTAAGGAGGTTCTGGTTGCTAACAATGTAAGACTGCACAAAGAATATGCCTTTGTTGTCATAAACCATTCTTTGTATTTATGGAATCCTTTTCCTTGAATTAAAAATGAATAAATACCTGTGCGTTCAAATAAGAGTTTCACATAAAAGATCCCAGACCTAAGTTCTATGATTCAGTAAGTTAAAATTCTCAAAGATTTGCAGGTGATATAATGGAAGTCAAGGTTTTATTTTCTAATATAAACCAGTTCCACTCCTGGTGGTTTCTACAACAGCAACTGGTTTGTAATAATCTGAAAGCTGTGAGAATTAACTGAACTTGAATGGCAAAACCTCACACCCTCATGGAATATTATCCTGTCTTTCTAATCTCTGGGGGTGCTTCTCAAATGCAAGCTGCATCATAATCACCTGTGAAGCTTATTAAAAATACTGATTCCCAGCCAGCATGGCTCAGTGGTTGAACGTTGACCTATGAACCGGGAGGTCACTGTTCGATTCCTGGTCAGGGCACATACCTGGATTTTGGACTCAAATCCCCAGTAAGGGTCGTGCAGGAGGCAGCCGATCAATGATTATCTCTCATCATTGATGTTTCTATCTCTCTCTCCCTCTCTTCCTCTCTGAAATCAATAAAAAATATTTTAAAAAATAAAAATATGGATGTCAACCCCAGAGATCCTGGTTGGGTAGCTTGGTCACCAATCCCCGGTTGATTCTGTGCCATGTGCGTGACACCAACAGAAAGACACCATGGGCTGTACTTTGTTTTTTGCATGACCAGAAGCCAAAGAAATCTATGCAAGGATTAACAACCTAGGCCGGGGTGTGAATTCTCCCATGCTAGGCATGCATTATACGGTTTTTATTAAACCTGTTTTTTTTACAAATGTATTTGTACAGCAAAGAACCTTACATCGTCCTTAGAGACATCTACTCCTGGTTGAATTCAGTCTTGGAGCCCATGTGTTCAATCCCAGTATATTAAGTGTTTTACCAAATGTGTTGGGAGTATTTTACAAAATCTGCCCTTTAATCTAAATGAAAATAGAATACTGACTCCACTAAAATAACTTCAGGTAGAATTCATAATCTAATCAAGAGAGAGTACTCTATAGTGGGGAGCAGTTAGTAAATACTTAATGTTGCAAAAATATTCAGTTGGAATGGTGACTCAGACCGCAAGGCCTTGGGGGAGGAGAGGCGAGAGGAAGAGAAACACCAGCTACTCTTTCCAACTGCGTCAGTGCCACGGGGTCTTCCTGCTAAAGTGACATGAGAGGGACCTGAGGGGAGAACCTGAGGGTTCTCCCCTCAGGTCCCTCTTCACTTTTCTAACCTTTGCCTCCTCTCTCCAGGGCTGCTCATTTTTGCTTTTCCTTAATTTTTCTCTGAAGTGTAAGTGAAGTCTGAGCCCCAGAGCCCTCCGAAGGGGTTCTTGGAGCTGGGTGATGCCTGTTCCTGCAGGCTCTCACCAAAGGTCTCCTCTTCGAGATTGAAAGAGCTAAGTGTGTAAAACCAACCCGCCTTTTCCTCCCTCTGGATGCTCATCGTGGTAATTCAAGTCTATTGTGATGATTTCTGAAATGGGGAGGAAATAGGAAGTTAGTATCCTGAAATTGAATTGGAATCCCAGACAAGCTGCCAATATGTGGCTGAGTCACCAAAAGATGATCATGTTTGCCATCTATCAGCACAGTAGGCGGTTAAAATAGAAATCAGCAGAAAAACAAATGACTCAGTTTTCCCTTTTAGAAAATATTGGATTTCAGCTGCCTGATTCCCTTGTTGAAATAAAAGGGATAAAAAACTACGGACTAACAACCGCTTCCTACATTGGTGTCCACTGAAAAGAGGGTGTCCCCCAAAGCCCAGAGGCACTGGGCAACTTTCGCAGAGACTGTGACATTGTGCACCAGGAAGAGAAGATGTAAGTCAAAGGAAGATCCAACCGGGGATTTAGTTCCTGCTTTGTTAGACTCATGTGGTGGGAAAGAATGAGAAGGCCTATGTTTCCGTCCCAACTTTTCTATTGACACACTCTGTGGCCTTGGCAGGTCATCCTTTTTAAAAATGTTTCCTCATCTGTGACATGAAATGGTATCTGCATCAAAGGGCAGTTATGAAGGACAGATGACTTGAGTTAGCATACCCGAGTTCATGTACATTTTAAGCCCTATAAAAATGTGAAGTATCTTTGCTGCTGTGAAGGTATTTGGAGAGGTGATGATGGTTATTGGGTCACAAAATGCTAATGCATCGAGAGAGGAAATAGGAAATGCTTGCATAGACCTCTATTATTACAGGCATATTTGGATATTATGAAGGTGGACCTACATTTTAAAAGTTTAATCATGTCATTATTGATTTCAAAGTATTATATAGCAAATGCATCAACAATAGACATTTCTTATCAAAGTAATAGTAGCCATCAATGGTCCCTTTAGACTGAGCACAGTGATAGACTCTTCATATCAACTCGGTTAATCATGGGTCAGTGATGTAAGGCTTCGCAATAGCCACTATCAACAACTCTAGCTGAAACTTGTTTGGCTCAGTGGATAGAGCATCAGCCTGTGGACTGAAATGTCCCAGGTTCAATTCTGGTCAAGGGCATGTACCTTGGTTACAGGCACATCCCCAGTAGGGGGTGTGCAGAAAGCAGCTGATCAATATTTCTGTCTATCTCTCTCCCTTCCTCTCTGTAAAAAATCAATAATATATATATTTTTTAAAAAAACAACTCTATGTAACAAGTGTTATTATTCCCACTATACAGGTGATGAAACTGACTAAGTTTTTAAAAACTTTCCCAGGGTCATGCACCTACTAAGCAGTGGAATAGAGTTTCAAACTCAAGTGTGTCTGATTATAAAGCACGCATTCTTAACCACCAAAATCTTGAAGAGAATAGAATCCACACTATTTTCCATTGAGATGGAACAAAAGTCTTGTCTCTGTGACAAGTTGACCTTGACTTAAGTTTCTGTCTTTGGTGATGAGAATAGCTTAATGCACCTATACACACCTGGGCCAGTCAACCATGAACTTACTAAGAAAGAAAAGTGTGATGTAACTGGCTAATAAAGTGTCTGAAGATATCCCTAACATATCCCTAACATAATAGAGACTAGCTATGTGTTCTTGAGAAAGTAATTTAAACTCAGAGCCTTAATTTCCTCTGTAAGTGCAGGCCATAATGTTTATCCAGCCTACCTTACAGGGAGTTGTGAGGATCCTGTGAGATGGTGTACATAAAAGAATTTTTATATACATGAGAGTTTCTTTAACCAAAAAGAGGTTGGGGAAATGTTTAGTAAGTAGTATGGAAAAAGAAAAATAAGCATTAATCCCATGCCTACAACAGTTACTCCATTTATGGTATACTTGACCATCTAAAGAAATGCCTTTCAAAGTATGGTATGTCTACTGGTGGGACACAAGAGTAGTTAGGTGGTCCGTGAACAATATATTTTAATAGTGCAAGGCTCTAAAGTGCTCTAGAAAAACATAAAAATCCTTTGGTTGCCCAGATCATTGTTGAAGATTCAGCTAAGTATAAAAAGTGAGCCAATTCAAAATCAATTAGATATCATAAAGTACAGGCGTTACCTGTGTCCGGCAATCAGTAAAGGTAGAAGGCAATGTTCTTAGGACACACTGGTAAAAGCTTGCTCTGTTTAAAAACAGACTTATCTCAGAGGAACTTATGAGGTCTGTGTCTGGCTGATCCTAGAGATCTGTCCATGGCATCAACAACAGTAATAATAACAGTAAAGAGGTCTGTTGGCATTCTCCCCAAAGCTCACTGCATGCCCCACCTCCCTTACTCTGGTTGACTGTGCTCAGCCTGAGTCAAAGGGTGGTTTTATTCTTTCTCTAACCTGCATTACACAGAGGATGAAAACCATGGAAGCACCTTCGATACAGGGTGAGTCTCTCATTTGAAAAGCAAGAATTTACTTTTGGTATCTTGAAAGTCCTGATCCAACACCTTTCAGAGGGAAAGCCTACGTGCTCTGGACAAGGTCTGCGGCAGCCCTGCTGGGATTCTCTTCTGGCAGGAATTCATTCCTGGGTTAGGCTCTGAGTGTTTGCCATTCTCTAGCTGCCATTTAGCTGCTAAAGGTTGAAAGCCAGTGATAACTATTTTACTACAAGATTTGTTTTGTCTTTGATGACAGGGCTATCACTTAAGAGGGCTTCTCCAGGCATGTTGAGAACCCAATATTGACCTGATGTTATCTCTTGACAAAACAGCACAGTTTCTGTACTAAGGGACTTTGATGGACCATGTTCAATCTTTCTCCAAATATAATCTAACAAACTTAAATAGCTATTGAGAGAAAAATAAAGAAGCAACATTTATTAAAAAACAAAACCCTACAGGTACATTCTTGAAGGGCTCCTGGTTTAATGCAGATGTTTTCTCTCATCATTTTAATGGCAACATCCTGTTTTTAAATACACACAGAAGTTTAGAGAGTCACCAGCAGTCACACAGCCACCGGCCAGATCTGAAATATGGACCCAGTTCTGTCTGATTTAAAAGACTGTGATTTTCCACATTACCACAGTATTCACACTCATATCTTCATTAATTGATATTGAAGAACAGCATTAAAAAAATTTTTTTTTGTTAATCCTCACCCTAGGATATTTTTTGCCATTGATAGTTAGAGTGGAAGAGGTGAGGAGGGGTTGCAAGAGGGAATGAGTGTTGTGAGAGAAACATTCATCTCAGAAAGACACACATCAATTGGTTGTCTCCCAATTGGGGAGACATGGGGCTAGGGATCTAACCTGCAACCCAGGCATGTACTCTAGACTAGGAATTGCACCCATGACCCTTCGGTCGAGCACTGACACTCTAACCTTTGAACCACACCTGCCTGGTCAAGGAACAGCATTTTTGAAATAATTTAATAGAAGTAAATAGAATCAGAATTTGGTTAAGCTATGAGGATAGAGCTGCTTGCACACCATTGAAGGAGGCTCCCAGGTAACTGCTAAGGGGGACTGCTTGGACCCCAGAGTTGCCAAGGCTATCTGTGTTCTGTTAAAGTGACCGAGCCACACTCCCACTGGTGTCGACACAGAGATGAATCCACGAAGGCCAACCCAGCATTTGCAGCTAAGCATGAGGTCTCTTTCCTGTTCCAACTTCCCCTGCTCCAAAGGTGTGACAGAGGAGGAGGCAGAGGGCAGGGTGCTACACATCATTAAGGAAGAGGTGATACGGAGTTGCTGAAAAGAGAGATTTTCCTTACCCAAGAGAGGTTTTTGTCCCTTTGACAAAGTTAGCTGAAGGAATCTGACAATCGACCACAAGCTTTCTTTGTGTGACTGAGCAGACTGCAACCGCATGAAATATTTTCCCACACCACTTCTACCACCTTACAGAACGCTGCCTTCCCCATGCTCAAGGTCAAACAATCGCTGAAGAACTGACATCATTTTGGGTCATTGTACGGTTGTGCCCACTTGGCGGCTGAAGTGGAAGGAAGCCCTGATCATTGGGGTTGCGAAGTGGCCCCAGGATGCAGGCTCTGCGCCTGTGGTGGAAAGTGAAGCAGACCCCCTGCCCTGATCTGTGGAGATTTCACTTGCCAACCTCCTTATTGCAAATTTCCGAGGGGAGGCGCCCAATCTTCCCTAGCATTGTAAGTAGCACACACCTTCCACACCCGTACTCAAATCACTGCTACTAATGATCTTCCCTAAAGGACCACCACAAAGAACTTGTGCTGAATTACTCCAGGTCCTTGAGTCTCAAAAATTGTTTTTGGCACCAGAAAGTCTCCCTCATCTGTTTTTCAAGTTTGTCACTTGATTGCTCCGCTCTGGCAGAGCCCTTTGGAATGCCCGAGTCTTGAGGCTGAAACCATGATGCCCGGGGATTGCAGGTCTGGCTGGGGAGCGGGGTTACTGAGGTGTTACCAGACTGCACAGCCAGCAGCTCAGAACCACTGCTGTGGCCCATGTGATAACAGCTCAGACTAATGGTCTGCTATGAAACACTCCTCAGCATCCCCTGAAACTGTTATCTGGCCAATTCTCTTGCACTTAATACCTAGAAAATGTGAAATCCTTGGGCTCTGGTGGTTTTTTTAAATGTCAAGTCAGCAAAACTTTAAACTGTTTTTGAAGTGCATGTCTAAAATGTGATTGGACTAGCAACCTGCCTCCTCACTTTTGATAATAGCTTGATTTAGTGTTATTCTGCTAGAGCAGAGTTCTTCATACTCAGGTGTGTAGACTACTCCCTCCCCTTATCTCCCATGACCCATGAACAGTCCCCAAGGAAATATGTCCAAATCTTTAATTTCATATGAACAATTTCCCTAAATTGACCCAGACACTAGAAGCTTGCTTTCCCAGGGACAGCACATGTTTGAAAGGGTCCTGTTCTCCCAGAGCAGAAATAACTGCAACTGGGAAAAGAATTCCAGAAAACATTTGGTTGCTGTTGCTAATTAGTTGAAACTGTCCATCTGTATTGCATAACAAGACTACCTATAATTTACCAACTGGTTAAATGAGTTTAATAGTGAGTGAGTGTGTGTGTGTGTGTGTGTGTGTGTGTGTGTGTGTGTGTGGTGGGAGGGGGATTGTGTAGAAATAATTTGGCATCAGAGATCTCTATACCCTGTATATAAATTACTCTCCTATTTTAGTTGGCGTACTAGACCTGTACTTTGCTTAATCAAGAATTAAAGAAGAGCAAAGGCAAAATGAGACTATAAATTTACTTTTTTAATTTATTTTTTTACCAATTTATAATTCCCATTATCTCAAAGTCCTTTTCCTATGCCCTATTTAAGATAAATGCTGCTAAGGTGAGCACCCTCAACTCCCAGCCTTGGCTTCCTCAGGATCCTGTAGCTGCACCTTTCTAGCCTCCACTCCCCTGGGGTCTGTGGAATGCAAAGTGCCCCTTCTCCTGCCCAGGGCTAATTCCACCTCTTCCCCTTCCTTGGGGCCCCATCAATCATTCCTCAGGGACTTTAGTATCTTTCTTTCAACTGGCTCCTTCCCACATATTAACGTGATCAAATCTCTCCTGTCTTCAGGGAAATGAAGACCTGCTTGACTGGCTGGTACTGCCTTGGTCACTGTCTCTTCCTTCACAGTCAAGCTACTTAACCAAAGCAGTGTGCTCTTCCCATCTCCCTCCTCAACCCTCTGCTGTCTGTTTTCTGCCTCATTCAAACTGTCCTCTCAGAGGTCAGTCATCAAGTCCCATGGACCGCTTTCCATCTTTGTCCCACTGGCCTTCCTCGAGCCATCTGGTAGTGAGGATCAATACCTCTTTCTTGAAACATCTCTTTTCTGGGACTTTCAGGACAGCCCTCTGCAAACTTTCCCCATCATCTCTACCTCATTTCAATCAAGGTTTTTCACCGTATTCTTTTTCTTCACCAGCTTTTTAAAAAATGATTATTATTGAAGTATAACATATCTGGAGAAAAGTGTAAAAATCATATCATATATTCACAGGTTGATAATTTTCACAAACTGAATGTACTCAAGTAACTGGAACCCAAATCAAACGAAAGACTGTTTCCAGCACTCTCAGAAACACCCTTGTACCCCATTCCAGCCACCATGCCCCCCCAAAAGTAACTAGCACCCTGACTTTGAACATAAGAAATGGCTTTTGCCTGTGCTCTAACTTTAGGTAAACGTGGACTACAAATGCTTTGTGTCGGACTTCTTCTGCTTAGCACTGTGGTTGGAGAATTAACCATATTTCTGAACATATAGTTCATTCACACTCATTGCTAGAGAATACACCACAATTCATTTATCCATTTTTCTGTTATGGACATTTGGTGAGTTTCCAAGTTTTGCTACTGGAAGGTGTGGTGTGATAAAACACTCCTGTGCCTTCTTTTTAAGGGGCAAGCTCCCTGGATTTCCATCCTAGACCTTTCCCTCTACATTGTCCCCCCAGGACAGCTCTAGAACAGTTGGGAGGTAGATGGGCTAAGATTGCTTAGATAAGAGGGCAGTGTCTCCTCTCACTAGGCAAGAATGAAGCTGGTGGAAATGTTTCAGATGAACATTTTTTCAAATAGTACTATTTTCATAAGCTAAAATTCAATATCTGCACATTAGCCCAACAATAACAGCAACCTGAAGTCCAACATTCTTGCATGAAAGATTAAATTAATGCCAGCTAATGTGCAAGATTCTCACAAGAGGGGTAAAATTAGTTAAAATATAATTCATTTCTCAGTGTATGGGCCAATCATTCTATAGAACCACTGAATGCTTACATTCAATTAGTTTGATCATTAATTTCCACTCCACCATAATGAGTGATGGGGCCTAGACCTCCTTCATGACACTGTGTAGAAGTTCCTATCAAAGCAAAGTAGAAAATGGGCATTCAATTCCTGCTGCAGTGACCATTTCAAGTCAAAGCAATATGCAGCAGCTGCAAGCCCCAAGACTCACTAATGACACGTCAGGTAACAGTCAAGATTGATTAAAAGATAAAATTGAGCTGCAGCTATTTTAGGGAAGAGCACAGATTACACTCCTATCAAGTTAGTAAATATTTTTTGTATATTTTGATGTTGCTTTACTTAATTCAGAAGTTATTTTTGTTTTGGTATAATCATCCTCAGGAAAAAAAAAACACTGTAAATTTAATCTAATAACAGAAATCCATAGTAATATATTTGAATTTTATATTATCCTGAGGAGGTAGGAAAAAATGCCCTACCCAAATTCTCATGATTTTTAATTTTTTTCATCCAAAAGACATTTTTAAATATGTGACTTTTAGAGAATATTTTTTGAAGAAATTCCTTATACTCTGTGCCAAGTGGTTTTGCAACATTCATCATTTCTCTCTGATGATAAACTATGTGGTATTGCTTCTACTTTTAAAAACAAAGGAAAAATGTGTTTACAGTTTCACTTTGAGCTCCTTAGAAAAAATTCTTGTAACACTTAGTGAATAATAAATTTTAAACAAAAAGTTGGCTCAGAACTAGAGACAAATATAAATATACCACTTGATTCATTGGCCACCAAAGTATTTGAAGAATCAGTTGACATAATTTTTAATGTTTTGATAAATTATGAAGTGCTTTACTCCCAGCTGATATATACAATGACTGATGTGTTTTGAACCTATCACGCATTATCCTACTTGTTATGCTTTCATACAGTTTAACATGTTTTTTTTTAATGTCAACTTTTTCTAATAAATACAGAATTAACAATATTGAAATTTTGGAGTTCTTTTACATTCTTAAAAGAAATGACAGTATAGGTCTTTAAAATTTGCTGTAGCTATCCCGAGTTTCCTGCTTATGTTAATAATGCAGTCATGTACCTGCCCAGGAACTTTATTCAGATATATTCTGATGGGCTGAAAATCAAAAAATTAAAAAAATGTTTTGCCTTATGTCAGTTGGTCCAGGTCATATCCTCTCTTTGATGAATATAACTCACTTTTGTCAGAAGTCTTTAGTTGCAGTTAATAGAAGCCCAACTTGAGCTAAGTTAGGCAAAAAGGGATTTTATTGGAAGGATTGGGATCATTAACTTGCCTGAAAGAAAATCAGGGGAGCAGCTGTGTCCCAAGGACAGCTGGAAACAGGAGCACAGCTGCAGCTGGGACTTTTGCTGTCTGCCTCGGCCTCTCTCTGCACATTCCCTTCATTCCCTCTCACTGCAGATCGGATTTCTCCCGGTGGCGGTGGCAGGGCACACAGCCTCAGGACCTAGGCGAGCCTGCATGTCACTTTTATGTAGATTAGAAAAAGCACTGCTGTTGCAGAGTTTGATGAGCAGAGGGCACCTTTGTGAAAAGAAAAAGGCACTTCGTTTCCTTAAATGCAGTCCTATGCCAGGGCCCAAGGTTTAGTCAGCAAAAGCAAGTGAGATTTCAACCCAAATTCCACCCTTCGCCTACAAAGTACAAACAGAATCTAACGTCTAAGCATGGCCTCTAATTTCTCATAGTTCCTGGGAACTTCTGTAATGATAAACTTCTTTCAGATCCATGATAAAAAATTCTGTGAATAGGAACTTCTGTAATGATAAACTTCTTTCAGATCCATGATAAAAAAAATTCTGTGAATAGACTGGCCCGGCTAAGGTCACATATATGACCAATCAGCTATGATCAGGGTGCAGGGACCTATAGCTCTGACAAGTCTTCTGTAGACCTTCCCTTGGCATTGGGGTCACCCTCAGAGAAGAATAAATCTTTGTGAACCAGGCAGATGACCTGCTAGCAGCATCTACCCAATCTTGGATTTTTTTTACAGAGTTAACTTTCATAATCTAATGTATATTCACTTATTGCACTATTATCTTGTCAAATATTATTGAATAAGCCCAGGAAGTATTTATGCAACTCATGATGATTGAAGGAGTTTCATATTTAATTGCCCAATTATTTAATTTTGAATTTGTAGGAATAAACTCAAATTTAGAAATCAAGGTATTTTTCATTATCTTAGTTATGATGCCGTAAGACTGTATTTATGCTTTTTACATCCTATATAATAAAAGGCTAATATGCAAATCAACCAAACAGCAGAAGGACTGGTCATTATGACACACACTAACCACCAGGGGGCAGACACTCAATGCAGGAGCTGCCTCTTGGTGGTCAGTGTGCCAGAAGCTGGACTCACAGTTGACGAGCTCAGTGGTGGTGGCAGGAGCCTCTCCTGCCTTTACAGCAGCACTAAGGATGTCCCAGGGGGAGTGGACCTAAGCTGTCAATCAGACATCCCCTGAGGACTCCCAAACTGCAAGAAGGTGCAGGCTGGGCTGAGGGACCCTCCTCCAACCCTGAGTGCACAAATTTCATGCACCAGGTCTCTAGTACATTCATAATGCTTTCTATCTCACCTATCATCACTATTTTCCAAAAATATACTATGTTCAATGATGTGTTTGTGAGATGTTCTATTTTCCTCAGCCTGTTTCACATGAACTGATGACTACCTATTGGTGTTAGTTTCATTATCAAATTTATCTACACTCCAAAAGGACAGTTATTCTAACTTATTTAACTTACACATTTGCTAGAGCATTTTTCCAAATAGAATTTTTTAACTATATGTTTTTTTCACTACTGAAGTTTTGTTGACAGCATAACTGATAGAAGTAACAAAATGTCTCCTCCTTGATAACATTGCATTTCAAAAATTCTCAGAAACAGGAATGACAAAATCTTAAAAACATCACCATTTGTCTTTGCTTCTTTGTATTTATGAAGATAATTATGGGTTGTTATGGCTCGTCATTTGATTTCATAATTTTCCATGTGTGAGTTTCTAGCCTGAAACCACAGAATTCTCTACATTTATATCAAGTCTAGATTTATCCCAACCAATTAGTGCAGTGATTTTTAACGTTTTCCATTTCATGGTACACATAAACTAATTGCTAAAATTTTGTGGCACACCAAAAAATGTTTTTTTCCATTCTGGCGAAAAAATTAAAAAGGTATAATTTTGATTCATTCACACCAGACAGCTATTGTTATGTTGACTGCTGTCATTTTTTAAAAAAAATAATCTAAGGGTAAAGAGTAAATATTCAGGTATTACATGTTTTAAAAATTTCTGTGGCACACTAGTTGAAAATTGCTGAATTAGTGTTACTGGTGATAATCATTAGAATAAAATATGCAATTATCAGCACCATTCTTGACTAACGGCATATTCTCAGAAATATTTGAAATAACTGTAAACATAGACTTTCTTTTTGACAATTTTTAAACAACTGTAGTTATGTAGGAGATAAAATTCAAACTTAAATAGAGCTATAATATTTAAAGAATAAGTATCCTCAACATCACTAATCATTAGGGAAATGCAAATCAAAATCACAATGAGATACCATTTCACACCCATTATTCTAAAACAAAATGAAAACCAGAAAATAACAAGTGTTGGTGAAGATGTGAAGAAATTGGAACCCTTGTGCACTACAGATGGAAATGTGAAATTTCATTGCTGTTATAAAAAACAGTATGGTAGTTTCTAAAAAATGAAATAGAATTACCATTTGAGCCAATAATTCCTCTTCTGTGAGTGTATCCCAAAAGCAGAAACTTGAACAGATATTTGTGGGCTTGTGTTCATAGCAGCATTATTGACAAAAGGTGGAAACAGCTCAGCTGACTTTTGATCAGTGGATAGATGCAAAAAATATTACATATGTATACAAGGAACTATTATGTGGCCTTGAAAAGGAAAAAATTCTGACACTTGCTACAACATAGTTGAACCTTGAAGAGTATGCAAAATGAAATAGGCTAGATGCAAAAGAACAAATATCATACTTGATTTATGTGGGTATCTAGAGTAGTTTAATTCAGAGAGAGAAAGTAGGATGGTGGTTACCGGGGGCAGAGGGAGAAGGGAATGGGGAGTTATTGCTCAATGGGTGTAGAGTTTCAATTTTGCAAGATGAAAAGGTTCTGGTAATGGATAGTGGTGATAGTTGGACAACATGTGAATGAGTGTACTTAACACTACTGAACTATGCACTTTAAAATGGTTATAATGGTAAGTTTTATGTTATGTATATTTTTACTACAATAAAAAAGAGTGTCAACATCAACAAACATTTGTTCTGGTAAGAACTTCCTTTAGATGGAAATAATGCTATTGAAATATTACCAATTAAATACTATCATTAATTAAATGATAACTAAGTGCTCATAGTTTAAGTTTTTCTTTTGTAACTCAATGAAAAGATGGATTATTTTAAAAACTGTGGCAGAATACAATTTATATAGCTCATATCTACTGACTACAACTTTTTTCCCTTTGGGAATTTTGTGGGAGACATAGTCCTTCACCAGTTGTAACTCCCTGTCAGTGACCCCACATACTCTCTAAGTTCATCGTCCCTGGAGAATCTGCCTAACACTCCCAGGGCTTAATGTCTTTGCTGATCGTTCCCAAATCTGTGTCTCCACCCCAGAACTGCCTGCTGAATAGCTCCACTCAGATATCCTCATAGAGATCTCAAAGTCAAGATGTCAAATGCAAGCCCATCTTCTCTCCTACTTCCTCCCAGTCCCCATCACCCTCCTCTAGCACTGTCCTCAGTTCTCACCATCTCTCTATTCAGCCAGCCAAGCTCTACCTCCTAATCATTCTGGCTGACTTCTTTTTTTTAACACCTACTTCCAATAAGCCACTGCATCTCTTTCCTTCTATCACTCCAGTCCCTCCCCTATTACTGCCTTTGTGCCAGCTCTGCTTTCCCCGATCTATTTGATGCTGCGGCCAGTGTGAACTTACTATTCTTGGCAGCCACTGGACTAATCTGCCTTTGCCTCTGCATGATAAAACCCAGGTTCTTTAGCCGGCAATGAGATCTGAATGATTCTGCATAGGCTTGCTTCTGTTTGTGGGTGCCCTACACCCATGGGTCACTCAGAGATCACTTCACAGGTGCTCAGGAAACCTTGATCGATCAAGTCCATAATAATCATCAGTTCTTTAGCCTGGTCCCTTTTCCTCCATTCTAGTCTCTTTTCTCAGCACATCATCTACACCCTGCACTCGAGCCTTGCTTCATTTCTGTGGTTTCTTTGGGCAGGATAAGCTATTCTGGCATCCCTGTCTGTGTATGGGATTAAAATGGCTGGAACCCAGTGTTGTCATGTGTGACCCTGAGCAAAGTATTTAATCCCACGAGCTTCAGTCTCCTCCTCTGAAAAAACGGAGTGATGAACTACCTGTAGGGAGGATAAAATGACAAGACACATGCAAAAATGTTATTTTGTGATGCATCAAAGCCTGTCTTTAAAGCAACCACCTGCCAAAAAAAAAAAAAGCCTTTTTTATTTCTTAAGAGAAAACCATCCTTCTCTTTTTGGGAGCCCTACCATGCACAGCCTGTATCCCCTCACAGTTTCCATCACACACTCCTTGGTTTCTCTCACTTCACATATCTACAACCAGATCACGAGCCCCTGGAAGTTCACATCCACTCCTCTGTGGCTCTCCTCCACCCTCTGTATTCTCAAGGGTCTAGACTCTTTTATTTTTATTTTTTTTCCTTTATTGTTCAGTTTATTAATTACATTGTTCCCTTTTTCCCCCCTATAGCTCCCCTCTACCCGGTACGCATCCCACTCTCCGCCCTCATGCCCCACCCGCCATTGTCCTCTCCCATAGTTGCATGATTTTTGTCCAGTCTCTTGCTGCACTTCCCACACCCCTTTTCTCCCTAAGAATTGTCAGTCCAATCCCTCTCAATGTTCGTGATTCTGTTACATTCACCAGTTTATCCTGTTCATCAGCTTATTAATTCACTTGATTTTTAGATTCATTTGTTGATAGATGCGTATTTGTTGTTCATAATTTACACTTTTATCTTTTTCTTCTCTTATTAAAGAATATCTTTCAGCATTTCATATAATATTGGTTTGGTGGTAATGAACTCCTTTAGCTTTTTCTTATTTGCAAAGCACTTTATCTGACCTTCAATTCTGAATGATAGCTTTGCTGGATAGAGTAATCTTGGTTGTAGATTCTTGCTATTCATCACTTTGAATATTTCTTGCCACTCCCATCTGGCCTGCATCGTTTCTGTTGAGAAATCCGCTGACAATCGTATGGGTGCTCCCTTATAGGTAACCAACTGTTTCTCTCTTGCTGCTTTTAATATTCTCTCTTTTTCTTTTGCTCTTGGCATTTTAAATATGATGTGCCTTGGTGTGGTCCTCTTAGGATTCCTATATATTGGGGTTCGGTGTGCTTATTGGACTCCTAAGTCAATTTCTTTCACCAGGTGTGGGAAGTTTTCGGTCACTATTTCTTCAAATAGGTTTTCATTGTCTTGGTCTCTCTCTTTTTCTGGCACTCCTATAATTCGGATGTTGGTATGCTTGAGGTTGTCCCAGAGGCCCCTTACACTATCTTCAATTTTTTGGATTCTTTTGGTTTCTTGCTTTTTCAGCTGAGTGGATTTTACCTCTTTGTATTTCAAATCTTTAACTTGGTTCTTGAGTACTTTTAGGTCTTTGTATAATATTTTTTATTTCAGTCAGTGTATGCTTAATTTCTAGTTGGTCCTTTTTCATATCCTTGAGGGTCTCATTCATATCCTCATAGGTCTCATTCATTTCCTTGTAGATCTCATTCATTTCCTTGTAGGTCTTGTTCATTTCCTTGTTGGTCTTGTTCATTTCCTCGCAGGTCTTGTTCAATTCCTCGTAGGTCTTCTTTATTTCCTTATAGGTCTCGGCCTTTTCTAGGAGCCTCTTGAAAAGCCCTATAACCGTGGTTTTGAATTCCATGTCCAGTCGTTTTTTTTCCTCCATTTCTTTCACATCTGATTTCTTTCCATGTCTCTGCATGGTGGCTGCTTCCCTGAGTTGGTCAATTAGCTTTGTGTAGTAGATGTCCTACAAGGGACAGTGGCTCAGCCTCCCCAGTTACCTGAGGTGGATATGGGTTGCACAGTCTTGTTGAAGTTAAGCCTAGGTTAATCGTTGTTAGTACTTGGAGGGGTTGACTTCCAGGCCAATTATCTGTGACGTTCAGTTGTGCTCAGGTTGGATGGGCGGAGTCTCCGGGCCAAGCAGACAGCGTCAGCTTCGCCTTATGCGGCCCCAGGGTCTCTGAGAGAGAGCCGCTGCCAAGCTCCACCAGCTGCCAGAGAATTCAGACTCTCCCCAAATGAGTCTGCACACTCAACGTCTCACCCGGGGCCGCAAAACAATGCAGTCTGTCTGTTTCCCAAATGAGAGAGCAAGTCACAAGTGCTCTCTGCGCAGTCACACAGCTGCACTGGTCCCAAGCTCACACACACTCCACACAAGCTCACCCTCTCCACAAGCTCGCAGACCCCTGCAGCACCTGAGCTTCGGCGTGCCCTCCCACTGTCCAGTTTTTACCCTGTATGATAGTGGGTTCCCTGGACTTTGCCCAGAGCTGGAGAATCAGTCCAGTGGGACGTCTTTTTCTCCCCCGTTCAAGGAAACTGGCCGGTTTTCAGCCACCCTCCCTATCCGCTGGCGCGCGCACTCCAAACCTCTGACTCTGCGCGTATCTTCAACGCTGTCCGCTGCCACTCCTCTGAGTCACAGTGTCTTATCTTCACTTTTATTTGTGGAATTTTCACTCAGCCAGCTTTCCGGTGATTCTGGATGGTGTTTGTTCTTTTGTTAAGTTGTAGTTTTGAAATTGCTGTGTATGATGGCAAGATAGGTGTTTTACCTATGGTGCCATCTTGGTTCTCTCCTTGGGTCTAGACTCTTTTAAAGAGAAGCAACTTTTGATCTGAGGAGGTAGAGACTAAACATTCCCAGTGGTGAAGTACCAGGGTGTCTTATAGTTGTGATGTCCCTCAGGATCATGGATCCAACTCCAGAGGATACATGCACCCAGTAGCACCCCACAGTGAGCTGGGGTGACAGTAGCTGGCACTCCCACTGTGCTTTCTCAGGCACAGCCTGCATCAGACATGGCTGGTCAGCCATGGGCTCTGTCCCGCTGAGCCTGGGCAGTACCAGTGACTTTTCCAGCACAGCTCCAGATAGGCACGACTTGCCCATCAATTTTAGCACAGGAGATAAGAACCATTTACCATCTGCTAAGCTCAGAGATGCTCCCCAGTAGCTACCTAAAGTCACTACAGAGGAAGATAATGGCTACAAAGGGAGAGATCATCTGAGATCTGGCAGGTGGGTTGGCGGAGGTGACAGGGGCCATTGAACCCTGGGTGCTGGCTCAGAGCAGCTATGGTGGAGGCTAAAGCCTAGCCTATATTAATGCAAAGAGCTTCATCCCACATTTTAAGGTCAGAAATTCCCAGCACCCTCTGATGGAGGAGGGAGCTAGAGCATCTTGGTTTCCCATGAAATGCCCTCCCCACCCCCCTCCCACCCGCCCCCATCTGGCTTAGTGTTCAGCCACTTGTGTCTTTAGGGTTCTCCTTCTCTTCTTAAAAAGGAGCCAGCAGAGTGTCCGCTTGCTCTCCTCAGCAAAGGCTTATTCGTAATTAAAAGGGATTTTGCTTTGCTAGGGGAAAGTAGTCTTTAATCACCCAGAGAAGGACACAGCCTGAGCCGGAGGTGCTCTGGCAGCATTTATGCCCATTGCTTCCCAGAGCCTGGGCACCTCTGTGTGATCTGGTCTCCCGTGGTCACCAGCATGGGCTTCGCGAGGCAGATCCGGCTTCTGCTCTGGAAGAACTGGACCCTGAGGAAAAGGCAAAAGGTAACCGGTGCAGCGTGTTGTCTCAGAGTGAGGTGTGGGACCGCTAAACAGGTGGAGAGCGTGGGCTGGGATAGCAGGAACCATGGGTGGGCTGGAGGCCACTCAGCACCGAAGCAGTGGTCAACCAGCTGGCAGCTCTGTGAGCCGCTCTGACAAGTGTCCTTCACAGAAAGAGGTGCTTCCCTGTCCTGAGGTGATCATTTTTCACCCACGGCTCAGCGCGCTTACATTGCAGTCTTCTTTCGCCCTCCCTGCCTATAGATCCATTGCCCACCCGTCCCGTCCCCTGCCCCCGGTTTTTAAATATGCCAGTCCAGTCCACACTCCCTTGAGCATCCATGTTGTGCAGTGGGAAGGACCTAAGTCCTGGAGAGCAGGCTCAACAGAAAACAACGCTCTCCCAGAGCTTCCCCGCCCAGAAATACTGAGTCATTGATTCTAAGAGGCACACTGAATTTCACATGTTCACATTTCTGAGATTGGGACACAGCTCACACTCAAGTGACAGCTAAACCAACACATTTGTTTCTTCCGTAGTGTGCAAAGAACAACAGTACATCTCACATGGCGGTGTCTTAGCTCCAGTGAGATACAACACTACTAACTAACCACCACAGCCATTCCCCGAGCCCTACAGCGAGCAGACACCGGGCTGCTGGACCAGCAGCCAGAAGCATAAGACACAGATTCCACCCAGGACTCCCCTCTAGTCCAGCTGGGAAACCCCAGAGTATGTTTTAAATATATAACTCTAGGAAAGCAGGCATTATTCTACAGGCTTGTAGCCATGCCAATGTCAAATGACTAAAAGTGACTAACGGAGCTGAAAGAAGAAGCGGGGAAGGTCAAGGAGTGGGCAGAGCTGAGCTTAGAAAGACTGGAGCCAGGCAAGGCAGGCTGGGTACACAATGGCAAACAAGAAAATCACAGTCCACAGTCCCTGCCTGCATGGCAGTCTGTGGAACGCGAAGGAAGCCTCTCTCTTTGCAGTAAGAAATTAAGCTCCTCGCTTAATTTTACTCTCAATGTGCTCTTTGTGGCCATCTAAAAGTACACCCGAGGACTGTGGCTGCTGGCCTGAAATGACTCCATGCCTGTGGCAAGCATGTTGCTGCTAACAGAGATTGCCCCTATTTGCAAAGACAGGATTTGGCTCAGAGCCCTTCACAGTCTCTGTTCCGTTCCCCTGGTGTGGTAAGTGTCCTCCAGTCAGGGACTACGTCTCCCCCACTCCTCAGGGAGGAGCACACTGACAGCCCCTCTCAGGTGAGATGGAGCCGGCAGGCTTTGGCTGGGCAATCTCCCAGGATGACCTAGTCTAGGCTGACATTCCTTTGATGCCATCCTGATGGCCTAGAAATTGAAATCTCTTGTCTGATGTGCCTCCAGCCCACTTCCCCACTGCTGACACATTCCAGGAATTTACAGATGACTAGGAAAGGTGGAAGCATCCTCCACAGCCCTCTATCTCTGAAGAGGGTCTGTGGATCCTTCCCTAAGCTTTTGGTTCTTCTGGAAGTTTCTTCCTCCACAGATGGTGACTCTAAGAGAAAAAAGGAAAAAAATATAATATATTCAGCCCATAACTCAACTTTTAGGTTTTAAAATTTTCAAACTGCTATGGTTTTGGGTGTTTACTATTATGAGCAGGAGCAAACACAGATAACAATTTTCCCCATTCCTCTCCTCCCAATCCCTGAGGGCAAAAGATAAAAATCTTCAGCTACCCCTTCCTCCCTTTTTTTTCTTCCTCTGTTAACATTTACCAAGTATTCCTAAGCGCCTGGCACTATACTGTCTCTTCAGTTAATCCTCACCTGGAGTCCCCAAGAGACACCACTGTACACCCCACTCCGCACGCCCCCCCACCCACCCCGCCCCGCAATGATGAGATCACTGAGGCTTCCGGGAAGGTTAATGACAGATTGAGGCAGGGGAACCTGGGACTCCGGGATAGGCAGACATGGTCATTACCCCACACTGTCCCCAGGTATCAAGTCCTTTCTAATAGTCTGGCCATAGAGACCACAAAGACAGCATGGCCATCTCATTCTGTCCCCAAACCAAGGCAGTTAGGAAAGTGAACGGGGTCTGTTAACCCACTAACAATCACACCAGGACGACAGATGTAAACTGATACTGGGCCTGGAAAACCCTACACATCCTATATGGCCAGGTGAGATGGGCACAACCCTTGCTCTCATGGGATTTGGAACCAGGCACAATTTTACTGAGCAAGGTAACATGAGCAACAGTGGAATAGAATAAAGCCCAGGATGGGAGTTGAGGATGAGTTCTAGGACCTCAGAGGAGAAACAGGGGTGGGAGCAGATGAGAGAAGACATGCTTGCCACAGAGGGGCAGGGATTACAGGCTGAGAACAGCAGCCCTACCACAGAGACTGGGTTAACAGAAGAATTCATCCCTAGCACGGATATATTCAATGATAAGAGATCTCTGCACTGCTGGGGACAAATGCATAGCCACCCCATTTGTGATGGGCCAGGCCCTGGCCGAAAGGTGTTATAAAGATCCTTAGGTTTGTTGTATCTTGCCCCTGAGAACTCACAGCCTAAGGGCCTCTTGGTGGCATTCCCAGTCCCAGCTTTCACGTCAGGGTAAGATATTTGGGTGAGACCTGCTAGGGGGCTGATCATTTCCAGGACCCCAGACCTGGGCACTGGGTATAGCTATGGCCTTTGATCCCAGGCCCGGTCAGGAGCAGGGAAGTCCTGGGTCATATTCATCCAGTCTAACAATCCCATCTGGTCACTGAGTGCAGAAGAGAGAATCCCCAGCTCATTTCAAGCCTCGACTACCCACTGTTAGATTGAAAACAGAGTAGGAGGGGAGGAAATCTGACTTGCCAAGATTTAAAAGAAACACAACTCTGTCTTCCCTGGGACCTCTCTTCCCCCAAGCAGGTTGAGGGGTAAAGAGAGGGGGAGGGGAAGCAAAAAATACATTGAACAAGGAAATACCAGTTTAGGGGGGAAATTTCCACCAGCCCCTCCTGAGTTTGGCTGGGCTTAATTAAAGCTACAGACATGTTTAAAGGGAAGGGGTGGGGGTAGGCAGAGCTGCTCTGAAAACATGTTTTTAATTATGCTGTGGAATTTCTCCCTAGGGTATGCCCTGCACAGTAGAGCATCAAGGACAAGGATGCCGCTTTGGGGCCAGGGTGCTGAGCACAACTCTGAGGGAGGGAGAAGAGGTTGTTGTGAGGCCCTGCCAGGCAGGAAAAGAATTGCTGGTGGTCTTTTTGCAGGGAGTGAAGTGTGAAAAGCAGTCCCTCCAAAACAAACGCTCACGGAGTTAGAGCAATAACACTGACCTCTCAATAAATGTTTTCAAAGATTACCGACCACTACCGAGGCCAGCAGTACCCAGCCCCAGCTGCACACTGGAATTACCTGAGAGTGTTAAAAACAAAACAATAAAACCAAACTGATGTTTCAGGGTTGGGGGTGCTGGTGTGATTGATGTGGGGCTCTCCAAGGCTTCCCACATGATTCCAGCACGCAGACATACAAGAGCTGCAGATCTGGGTCAACCAAAGAGGTCGTGTGAGGGGCAGGGATTACAGGCTGAGAACAGCAGCCCTACCACAGAGACGGGGTTAACAGGAACACCTGCAAAGCCGCACTTGTCCTAGAGCCAGGCAAGGAATGGAGAAGGAATGGAGAATTCTGATCTGAGCCCCACTGGTGGGAGGACTTTACACCATAATGCCTGGCAAAGACCAGGAACTCTGGAAACACACAAATGAGTGAGGGAGTGAAGGAGCAAGGGTGTAGGTAAATGGGAGAATGTGTGTCTAACATTGTTTTTTTGGAGTGTGTGTGTGTGTGTTTGTTAATCCTCACCCGAGGATATTTTTTTCCATTGATTTTTTTTTTTTTTTTTAGAGAGAGTGGAAGGAAGGGAGAGAGACAGAGAGAGAGAAACATCAAAGTGAGAAAGATTGGTTGCCTCCCACCTGCACCTGGATGGGGGCCAGGAATTGGACCTGCAACGGAGGCACGTGACCTTGACCAGAGCCAAACCCAGGACCCTTCAGTTCATAGGCCAATGCTCTATCCACTGAACAAAACTGGCCAGGGCATGTGACTAACATTATAAAGAAGAGGAGTGAGATACATGAGCTTGGGGGTGGGAATTTTACCCATGGAATAGGTAGGCCAGGCTGGCTGTTCCCTCCCCTGGACCCGGCCCCCTAATATATGGAACAGTGGGCAGGTGGAGATTAGTTTCTCAGAAGGCCCCACATTTCCAAACTGGCAAATGGGTTGTTCCGAACCCAGAAAGAGAGAAAGGGAGGAAACATGAATGTGAGTGGAGGACTAAAGAGTTTGCATTTCATTTTAATTATATCTCCTGGCTCTTCAGCCTTGACAGTCTCCTGTCACCCACAGTGCCCCTGAGGTCCTTGTGAGAAGTGAGTCAACAGTAAACGGCTCGCGTTTATTGAATGTTAGTTACCTGGGGCCAGAATTTGCTTTCCGTGTTTCACCCGTCGATTCATTTCACCCTCACAACTGCTCTGGAAGGCGGGTCCTGGCTTCAACTACCAGGTTCCAGATGAGACCCTGAGACACAAAGTTGAACATCTTACCTAATGTCACACAGCTAATGGGGAGCAGAGCCAAGTACAAACCTCAGTACTGACACACTTTAAATCCTCAGTGTAAACTGTAGGGCAAAATGGTCCCATCCAGCAGATGAGAAAACTGAGACTTGGAAATTAGGCAAGAGCAACAGTGATTCTTAACCAAGATCATCCCCTTCCCAAGCCAGCATCAATGTCTAACACACTGGACTACTCCCAGATAGACTTGCTCCATGGTAGAAAGCCAAGGTTGCAGACAGTTGTCTTTTGAAGAATCTAATGTGTAGAATGTGAACTGGTTGTCATTTCCTTGGTAAAAATACCAGGAACAACAACTGGTTTAATGATTGCACCTATTACATCACTATCTTGCCAGACTTGCTCTCCAACCTGACTCAGTGTCAAGGAGGACCTGGGATGGAAGGTGTGGAGCAGTGCAGTTTGTTAAGTCTGAAACCCATTGGGGAACTGAGCCTCTGTGTCACCTCCAGCATTTCTGAAGAAGCTTCCCAGACCAATCTTGACAAAGACTCACTCATTTATTGGGAACCCATTATGAGCCCAGCTCTGTGTTGGGCACTAGAATCACAGTAGATGAGGATAGATGTGGTCCTTGAACTCGGGAAGCATACAGTCAGTGAGGGATCCACATACATGAAAGAGTAGTGACCCTCACATTCAGTGAATGATAAGAGACAGGAAGTGTGGGCTGCTGTGGGAACAGTTGTGGTGGTCTGGGAAGAGCAGTGTTAACAATGAGGCTCCCTGGGGAAGAGGCTCAGCCCTTCCTTCTTTGATTTGCATACCCGGAAAGAACTGCCACATTCCAGTGGCTTTCATGTGTGCCTGGAGTCAGTCCCTTTAACGCTGGATGGGAATTGTTCAATATTGGTGTTTTGCCATCTTGTGGGAGAATGTGGAGGGGGAACCCTGAAAAATGAATGCCTTGAGGAAAATCTATTACTCTTTCTTCTTCCCACAATATCTGTGTGTATGTGTTTTCTCTAACACAAGCATGTCAAACTCAAAGGCTAACACAGACTAAATAAACAAGGCTTAAGTTTATGTGGGCCACAAAAAAAAAAAAGCTTCAATTTTCATAGAAATGTAGGTTTATTTTGACAGACATGCTGAATAAAAGGCTGAAACATAGGAATGATCGTTAACATAAAATAATAGGACATTTTAATAAAAATTAATATTTTTCTTTAATATTAACTTATCAGACACTGAGTAACTGCACAAATTAATAATCGTAATGCAAATAAACCTATTGTTTTTGTTCTCCGAAAGCGAAATATTTTCTGTTGTGCACACCAAACAAGTCAGTCCAAGACTAATGACATAGCAACCAGCTGCTAAAATATTCGCTGCTAAGTATTAGTGGAGAGCAGTGGTGCGCCTGCGCTTAAGGTGTGTAAGGGAAATGAATGCAACATGATATAGTAATCTGTCATTAGCTAATGTAGTAGTGCATTATTAATAATTATGTATAACAGGATATTATAAAAATTAATTTACAAAATTTTTATTAAAACGTTTCTTACATACTGTTATATTGGCTGGGCCACAAACATATTCATTGTGGGCTGCATATACATACAGCCAGAGGGCTGCGAGTTTGACATGCTTGCTCTGACACATCCTCCGTAGAGATATTTTCAGTAAAACATTTTGTAATAAGTTACAACTGTAGAATAACCCAGTGCTCTATACAGGTTTTGCTTCATTTTCTTCGATGCATTTTCCTTATCAATTTATGTTATGATTTCTGCAGACCGTACTAGCAGGAAAGGAATAAATACTCATTAGCACACCGTATGGTGTCCACCGTTTTATTGAGAGTTTAAATACATTTCTTTGGAAGGAACAACAAAGAATTAAAGATCATGTGAACAGTCCCTACTTAATCTATATATATTTAAGGTTCTATTCTTAGCCTAGTCTCCTGCTTAAGTTCTTTAAATCTTATGAGTTTCCTTCCTAAGGTCTCTGAAATGGGGATTAAGTAGAAGAACTATTACACCAGTTCACATACCCTTTATCTGCTATCCCTGCGCCCCCTCCCAACCCCCCCACTCCCCCACCCCCCCCCCCCCCCCACCCCCCGCCCAATCCCACACCTCCAACCTCCACCTTTGTATGCAGTGCCCCAGAGTGTGGGCTACAAAAACCAACTGGTTCTTTTTTACCTTTGGAATCCAGAGTCCTCAAACTCTAAATTGAACATAAATTTAAATCCCAATGTTCAACCAAATGTTGGTGTCACCAATGTCTTCCTTCCAGTATTGCAAACATTCACAGCAGTATGCCCTGCTTTGTCTCTTTAAGCAATGACGACTTGATGAAGGAAAAATGTTGGTAAACCAGGTTTCTGTTGACTTTGCAACGGATCACAGTATTTCACAGAATCGTTTGCACATGCATTCATCCATCAGTGACTATATATACAAAGTCTAGTGTGTGTTAGAAGGCAGGGCAGTGGGAGGAGGAGGCATTCACCCTAAAGATAGGAGGCTGGATTTTGGTCCTGATGCTGTCACTGCACTGGTAACCCACCCTCCTTGGGCCTCTGTTTCCTTATTGGCAGAAGAGCTTAAACTGAGATCCTTCCTACCTACAGCATCAGCATTAGATGTGAAATAGAGTAGGGCTTTACAGAATCAGAATCTGCATTCATGGGCACAGCAACATCTAGAAAGCACTGAAGCATATATCTTGATGATCCTTGATGAGAGTCCTAAGATACTGCAGTTCTCTAAAACAGAGGCAGAATGGAACCCAGATGGTCTAATATATCAAAATAGAGGTAGTATGGGAGAGGAGATTAAAAAAGAAAGTCCTTTTGGAAATATCCCACAACCAAAATCCTATTGCATAGACAGGTGCTGAGTTGAAGTGCCTGAGCTCTGGGTATCCTATCTAATAAAGGAGTAATATGCAAATTAACCACAACTTTGCTACACCCATGCCCACTAGCCATGCCCACTAGCCAATCAGGAGTGGGTATGCAAATTAACCGAGATGGCTGCAGCCATGGAAAGAGCAGGAGGGAGGCTTGGATTTCTCCTGCGATTAAGGAAGCCAAGCTTTCTGAACACCCTGACTGGCCCAGGCCTCCGCTTAAGGCTACAAAATTTCAATTAAAATGATGGCAGCCATGGAGCTGGGAAGAAGAGGAGACTAGGGTTGCTCCCAGCGATGGAGGAAGCCAAGCTTTCCATACACCCTGGACAGCACAGGCCTCCACTTAAGGCTAGAAAGTTTCATTTATAGAAGATAAATAAACCCCAACAGAAATGGCTGCCACCACAGAGGGAGCAGAAGGCTTGGCTCCCCTCCAGGCTACCAAGTTTCAATTGTAGAAGATAAATAAATCCCAGATACCAGAGCCTCCACTTGGGTCACTGGGAGCGTGGCTGGCAGGCAAACCACCACAGGCCTCTTGCCCAGGCCACCCCATGCCCTAAAGTAACCCCCACCCTGATCCAGGACACCCTTCAGGGAAACCAGCTGGCTCCCACCCATGCACCAGGCTTCTATTCTATTTAATAAACGAGTAATACGTAGATTGACCATCATTCCAACACACAAGATGGCTGCCCCCATGTGGACACATCATGGCCACCACAAGATGGCCTGCAAGGCAGGGCAATGTGGGCAGTTAGGGGTGACCAGTCCAGCAGAGGAGAGCAGTTGGGGGTGACCAGGCCAACAAGGGAGGGCAGGTGGGAGGGACCAGGCCTGCAGGGGCGGGCAGTTGGGGGCAATCAAGTCTGCAGGGGGGGGTATTTAGGGGTGACCAGGCCAGCAGAGGAGGGAAGTTGGGGTGACCGGGCCTGCAGGGAAGGGAAGTTGGGGGGAACCCAGGCCTGCAGGAGAAAGCAGTTGAAGGAAACCAGGCCTGCAGGGAAGGGCAATTAGGGGTAACCAGGCCTGCAAGGGAGGGCTATTGGGGTGGGGGGTGGGGGGACCAGGCCTACAAGGGAGGGAAGTTGGTGTCAAACAGGCTGGCAGGGAAGCAGTTAGACATCAATCGGGCTGGCTGGCAGGAGAGTGGTTAGGGGTTGATCAGAATGGCAGACAGAAGCAGTTAGGGGCAACTAGGAAAGCAGGCAGTGAGCAGTTGGGAGCCAGCAGTCCTGGATTGTGAGAGGGATCCCAGATTGGAGAGGGTGTAGGCTGGGTTGAAGGATACTCACCCACCTTCCCCCAGGATGAATTTTGTGCACTGGGCCTCTAGTGTTTTCTATAATCTCACAGCATCACTGCTCTTTCTCTTTTTGTTTTGTTTATGCAGATTCGCTTTGTGGTGGAACTCATGTGGCCTTTGTCTTTATTTCTGGTCTTGATCTGGTTAAGGAATGTCAATCCACTCTACAGCAAACATGAATGTAAGCATAACTGGGTAGCCTTGGTACACCCAGAGGTCCCATCTTTTTGTTTAGTAAGGTCTTGGGGGTTGGAAGTGCTGGATCATAGCTGCTTATTACCTTTTCACACCTACATCACAGAAAGCAGAGATTCATCAGTATTACCGAAACTAATGCTTTATTCTTGCACATTCTATACAAATACTTGTATGTGGTTACTGATGAATTGTTATTATTTTTTGTTTTATTCTATACCTAAACTCTTACTAGTATTTAAAGAAAGCAGAGCATAGGTGAGTTCTCTTAAAAATTTTGGAGACCAATTTAGGGATATGTTATATATCGTGCTAGAGAAAAATAAGGAAAAGGGATGTTATAACAATTATGCTTAATTGCATGTTACTTATTGGGCTCCAGGGTGTCCTGAGATCTAGGGTGAACCTCTGAGTGCCTCTGGGAAAACCTTCATCTGGTTTCTGGGCAACATGCCATCTCTCTCTAGAGAGCTGACATGAGACCTCAGAAGTTATACAAAACTGCTCCATCTCCTGCTTCCTATTATTGCTCCTCACCCTCTTGTTTGTGAATTTTAAGCCCCAAATTCTGAATCAGCTTCCTGGCCATAAAACTCCTGCTTTTCCATCCACCTTTTTCCCTGCCCCACTCTTCTGCTCAAGGAGCCAATAATCTGCAACTTTCTTGCCTGCTTGAAGGCAGGTGCTCATAAGAAGGAACTGGTGAGTCCTGACCAGGTGCCTCAGTTGGTTGGAGTGTTGTCTCATATACCAAAAAGTCACGAGTTTAATTCCAGTTAAGGCATATACCTAGGTTTCTGAGGTTCTATTACTTCAACTGATTGATGTTTCTCTCTCTCTCTCTTTTTCTCTCTCTCTCTTTCTCTCTCTCTCTCTCTCTCTCTCTCTCTCTCTCTCTCTCTCTCTCTCTCTCTCTTTCTCTCTCTCTCAAATAATAATAATAATAATAATAATAATAATAATAATAAAACCATAACCTTGGATGAGGATTTTTTTTAAAAAAGAAGGAACCAGTGAACCTCTTCTCCTCAAGTCTCCTTGTGGAGGCCTCTTGAGCCAAAATCCCTTTGCCTTTCCCACCATAGAAACATGTGTTCCCCTCTGGTCCCCCTCTGCACTTCCTTCTGTGCCTCGATGAGAGCATTTCCTTGCCCCCCCCGCCCCACCACCCCAGAACACTGGCACTCAAGAGAAGAGACCCTATCCCAGGTACCCAGTGCAGGGCCTGGCATATTGGATGCTCCTGCTTCATAAATGTTGACGAATGAAGGGAAGCACTAGGCTTCTTCCTCAGAGGCCCAGCTCCTAGGGCCTTCATTCCACTTGATCCGGAGGACTAACTTCTTGTCTTCATTTCCTCTCCTAAAGGCCATTTTCCCAACAAGGCAATGCCCTCAGCAGGAATTCTACCATGGCTTCAGGGAATTTTCTGCAATGTGAACAATCCTTGTTTTAGAAGTCCCACCCCGGGAGAATCTCCTGGAATTGTGTCCAACTATAACAACTCGATGTAAGTGTTGAGGTTCCCACCTAAAGGAGAGAAGGTTGTACACCCCCTTATTCCTGTCATACACTGGAGTGCATGTGTATACACAGAGCATGTAATGCTGAATTTTTGTGGCTTGCTGAACACCTAAGCTCATGGGAGCAGGGCGTGTTTTCTCTCTGGAGCATTCTATTAGCTGTCAGAATACTCAGGGAGAAAACTTCAAACTAGGACCACATGACATGATTTCTTGGTTCTTCTATTTCCAAAATGTGACCTGAAGTCCGATGGCAGCATCCACCTAAGCTGTGTCCACTTCACCCAGGTCATCCATTTGCTTGGGTGGAAAAAACTCAGTCTCCCTTTTGTTGCCTTATATCACTCCACCCTGGTCAACTCGGACAGATCTCTGACTCTTTAAAAGCCTTCTTATAGCCTGGCTGGTGTGACTCAGTTGATTGAGCATCCTCCCATGCTCCAAAAGGTTGCTGGAGACCTAGCCAGTTTTGGTCCATGGATAGAGCATCAGCCTGCACACCAAAGAGGCCCAGATTCAATTACAGTCAAGGGCATGTAATCTTGGTTGTAGGCTCCTCCCTGCCCAGACCCTGCTCAGAGCTTGTGCAGGAGGCAGCCAATCAATGTGTTTCTCTCACATGGATGTTTCACTCAGTCTTTCTCTCTCTCTCCCACCCTCCCTAAAAATCAATGGAAAAATATCCTCGGGTGTAGATTAACAACAAAAACAAAAGGTTGCTGGATTGATTCCCAGTCAGGATACATACCTGGGTTGTGGGTTTGATCCTGGGTCAGGGTGCATACAGGAGGCAACCAATCGATATTTCTCTCTCACATTGATGTCACTCTCTCTGTCTCCCCATCTCTCTCTAAAATTGATATAAATATATTTTAAAAAAGGAAAACAAACAAAAAAGCCTTCTTGGACAGTGCCTGCTTGGGCAGCACATATAGTAAAAGTGGAACGATACCAAGGAGATTAGCATGGCCTCTGCACAAGGACGGCATACAAATTTATGAAGTATTTTTTAAAAAGCCTCCTTGGACATCAAAGGCTATGGCAAAGGTCAGGAAATATTTTGAGGGTAGGTTAAATAAGGTTTACAAGCAGGAAAGGACACATTCTGAATCCTCTTTTGCCCATGCCATCAGTTTTGTTGGGCGGAAATACCTGAGGATCTGGCTGGAGGCAGTGGTTCTTTACCTGTGGGGCTGAAGATCATTCCAAGAAACTGATAAATGCTGATGGCCAGCCGCTCTTCCAAGAAAAATGGACAAACACACACACACACACACACACACACACACACACACACACACACACACACAACATTACACTGATGTCAGGGGACTTGTGGTTTCCAGGTAATGACTCTGCTCTGGGGTTGAATTTCAAGTCCAATCCCAGAGGAAGAGAGTTCCTTTTCGGAGATGGGAAAGCATGATGTGATCATGACTTATAGACACAGGCTCAGGGATGAGGTCAGGGCTGGCCTTCACCTAGTGGGATGCCCTAGGGCTGCAGCTTGTGAAGCTTATAATGGAGAGTCACCAACAAGGGCTTGTTGTAGAGCAGGCTTCAATCACTTGTTAGATGGAGACTGAGGTAACTGGTCACTCCAGTCTTTCCACTGGATATAATTCCTCCAGGACAAAACTACATTTCAATTAAAAAAGAAAATAAACTTAGTAAATCAGCCTAATGCTTACAGGTAGCCTTCCCTACTGGGAACAAACTGTGGCTGCCTTAGCCCTACAGTGACAGAGTTGAGTAATATGACAGAATTATGGCCCAAGAGCCTACAATATATAACTGCTCACTGACCCCTGGATTATGGAAAGGTAGGAGAGGGACAGCTGTCTTCCCAGGACAGTCAGGAGGTGATATCTAGCTGGGCTCCCATAGCTGAAAACACTTTCACAATCTATACTTTTTTGAGGATGGGTTAAATAAGGTTTACAAGAAGGAAAGGACACATTGAGGCGCCTGAGAAGAAATGCCTTACCCACGTAGGGAGATTCCAAGGTTGCACGTGGGATCAGGGAGCCATGGAGACATCTCAGTAAGGCTCAATGGAGCTTTGGTGGGACTAGTACTGACAGTGTCTAGAGATTGAAGGGTGAGAGTTGGGCAATTGGTGTTTGTGTGTAGGGGGGTTTAGATTCTAGTTTATACTCAGCATTTGAACCAGGAAATCTAGGTTACACATCTCACACCTACATTATAGGTAAAATATTGGCTTTTTCAAGGGTCTTTTGAGTAAAAGGCACAGAAACCCCTTTAAGCAAGCTTAAGCCCTAGAGGGAAATATATGATTTGGGCACTAGACCTTCTCCCAAAGGCAAGGTGCTGCACATAGGTGTCAGGAGGGGTGGGAGAAGAGTTGGAGAGCTGTCAGGAGCCGCTCTGTGCTGTCTGGGCCCTCAAGGTCCAGCCTCTTCTCCTCTCTGGGCATCTACTTCATTTGCCTCTTTGTGGACCAGTGTCTCCCAGACTGGTACTGGTTGGTCAGTTCACAGCACCTTGATCTGGGCAATCAGAAGAGCATCCTTGAAGATCATTTAAATTTCTGGAAACAAATCCGCTTATCCAGGCTTCATTCTCCTTGCCCAATCAGCCTTGGAGAGGTGTGTGTGCACGTGCAGGGAGGAACTTGTGGATTAAGTATGGCTGTCAGAATCTCCCCCTGCAAGCGGCTGGAAGGGCAGGTCTCGGTAAAGCAGGCAACAGCTGGGAAGAACCTCCAGGAATATCTACTGACATCCTGTTTAAAGTTTGTCTAGACAGAAGACACCTAGAGAGTGAGGATGAGAGGTGACCTGGCCCTGCCAAAGCGGGAAGACTGAACAAATTGCTCAATGTCCCTGTCTGCTATCTTACATGTACAAGGAAATAAAATGTTATTTTCTTTTTACCTTGGCACTATTACAAAGGTACATAATGGAATAGCTATGTCAAGCACATACTATCTGTAAAAATTGCACAAGGTGGTATTATCATTATCATGGAAATGACACCCATGTCTTTATTGATGAGGCATTATCTCTCTTCCAGTTTGGCAAGGGTGTATCGTGATTTTCGAGAACTCCTTGTGGATGCACCAAAGAGCCAGCACCTTGGCCAGATTTGGACAGAACTCCGCACCTTATCCCAACTCATGGACACCCTCCAGACTCACCCCGAGAGAATTGCAGGTAAGATGGACTTCAGTGTTCTCAGCCATCACTTGCCTCTCACCTTCCTGGTATATCAGAGAGAGTAGAGATGCAGGAAATATTTGGTGGGAAATGATACTAGAGGAGGCAGAAAGAAATAGGATCTAGAGGTGGTGAGGACTCCTCTTCCCACCAATCTAGAAGGTAGAAAGTTGAGAAGGAGGGAAAGCAAGGTCTTACCTCTGATAAGTCCAGAGACAAAAGAAGCATGTCCCGAGAGCATGTGCTCTGGGGAGCACGAGGCTGGGGTAAGTGCTAGAAACAGGGCATGAGGGGTTTTCAGAGGAAGATAAAGGTACAGGACAATCTCCCTAGAGTCGTAGAGAAGAAGCTAACCAGGAATGTGTGTGAGCAATGCCAAGTAGTATTAAGTACTCCTCTGGGAGGTCAGAGAGCATATGTTTATCATGACATAAATATGTACAATCATTTGATTCCTTCCAGTGATATTCAGCACCCCAGGACCTGAAGTAGAGAAGGTGCAGAGAAGGTACAGAGCCAGGGGCTTGTGGGGGAGCCATAGGAAGTCCAAGAGGCAAGGAGGTGGGGGGTGGTGATTGCACTACACATGTGGGCTCCAGGATACATAAGGCTGGACCAGAAGATGGAAGTGCCAAAACAGGACAGGGGGGAAAAGGGTGGGCAGGGAATTTGAGGTATCAGGGGGCTTCATGGCCCTGTTTAAAGGGCAAGAAAGTGAGTAGGGTTAACAGTTGTGGTTAAAAAATGAATTTAGGATTCCAAAGGCAGGTGGGACAGGTGAGAACAAGCCCCCAGGTACGGCCATGGTGATTGAAGTGGAGCAGAGGTGAGGGATTAGTTGAAGAGTTGAATGAAATGTGAGGCCAGGCTGGTGGGTCACAAGCTCATTGAGGCTGCATGAAAAGGAGAGCCTTCTGGAGTCAGGAGCAGTGAGAAGAGAGGGTGTAGGAGCTTCCTCTCCTGCGTCTCTCCTCCCAGGGAAAAGCAGCACAACTCCAGTAGCCACTCTGACATCTCTTCTTAAAGCACAAGTGGGCGCTATGTAGTTGTCGTGTCTTTAGGAGGCTCGGCTGGCTGCACATAGCCAGAGGGACTGGGCATGGCGACAGCTTAGGCTCCAGCTGAAACCATCCCAGGGAGGGGCAAATGAGTGCTGGGGAATGAGCAAGGCCTGCCAGGATCCCCAGGGTTACCACAGTCCAGGGGAGGAGAAAAGGCTGCTGATGTGGGGAAGATTGACCCGGGGTAAGGCTTGGAGACAGTGAAGGAAGCAGTTTGGATCTGGGAGATGTCTGCTCCTAGGATGGGGTGGTAGCGATGACTCTCAGGATGACCTTAGAGGATAACAGGGAGCAGAAAGGGGTCTGCCAAGGGGGCTGGCGGGTACTCAGGATCTCAAGCAAGAAATATGATGAATAGTGCAGATCAGCCCTGGAGTCTCGCTGTGCAGCTCAGTCAACACTCAGCAGACGTTTCGTGAGCACCCCTGAGCCAGGTGCTGTGCAAGTCTCCCTGGAAGGAGATGTGTCAGACCAGGTGCCAGCCCCCTTCCAGGGCAGAAGTGGAAGGACGGAGTGAACAACAACTCTCTTCCTCATGTAGAAGGGTGGGCAGGTGGCGCTTCAAGACCTCAGGGGCATCAGGAGGAGTGTGTTTTCTAAGGAGGTCTGATGCCCTCCCATTGGCCACTTTCTCCCTTCACTCCCCGTTGGAGCAATAAAAGACAAGGGTCTAATCAGATGGGATCACTTCATTACTTTAAGATTACTTCATTACATTCTAATGGTTTCAAAGAGAGTAAAGTGTATACTTCATGTAGTAAAACCAATTTACAAACACTCTGTCTAATGCTGCTTTGGATAGAATTTACTGAGCTGGAGCATGAAGAACTGAGCTTTTAGTCCTATGAGCACAGTCAGCATTTTAATAGTAAGAGAAAAGGGTGGGGACACCAGGCGGAAGGCTTTTTATTTCTAAGGTTAAACAGCACAAGAGAAAGTGGCTGTCCTCCCACCCCGAGTGACTGCCTGCCTTGTTTGTCAACAGATATTTCATTCCGGGATTTGATCCTCGCAGGAGCCTGGGAGGAAGTATAAAGGAAATCATTTCTAACCTCAATTTCTCTGTGGCTTTACAGTGTATGGATAAGAACCGAAATCCCTAGTTTCTAACCCCAAAGCAGGATGGGTTTTGCCTTGGCACTGAGTTCCTTCTGCAGGCCTTGGGCTTCTAGGGAAAATCCCTAACTGCCAGCAGCTTCCGAGGTTGGGGAAGACCAGGTCAGGGAAGGCCAGCCAAGGCTCCCCAAAGAGTTTTGGGGCTGGGAACAGAGACGCTGCAGAACACTGACCTTAGTGGCCATGACGGGGGACAGGGGACTACCCCCAGGTAGCGTTTGGGGCATTCTCTGAAGGAATTCCAGGCCGGGGACTGAGGTTCACCGTCACACTGCAGACTCTCAGATCTGTCCCAGGCACCTGGGCATCGCTCCGGGTGAACACTGAATCTGCATCCCAAAGCTGTGCTGAGGGTAAGCCTTTGAAGGCGAGGTGGCGGCTGCCCGGGTGTGTGCTTTGCCAGGTAGTTCCCAATCACCTGGGAAAGTATGCCTATGTTGAGCAGGCGGGGTTTCCCTTCCAGCAAACCTGTGGTACAGCATTCTCACCAGGGGAGGATTGATGGCTCAAGACAGCCGTGAAGCCCCCTCTCGTCACCCCAAAGGAAGCTCTGCGGTCTCTCAATCATCTTTAAACACCTTCTTCCCATGAGCCTCAAGCATTCTCCCACTTGAGCGCCCCTCAGCTCCCAGGGCCTCCGCAGCCCCTCCCCCAAGTCTAATCTTCCAGGGGGAAGAAAACAAGAAGAACCACATTTTAAGCTAAATTTATTTTTCTTTCCTCAGGCCCCCAGCTCACATTTCTCCCTCAAGAGTCTAGTGAAACCTCTGTCTGGTATCAGCCACCTCTTTCATTTTGGGCCCCACCTTTTCCCCACAGGGTGGCCCCCACCCTTCCCCAGGTGTGTGAACCCAGAATGCTCCTGCCACTTCCCTCTGGGGCCACAGCAGCCCCGTCTCCTGGGCGGGGTCCTGGGAGACACCAGGGCAAATCTCTCCCATCTCCCTCTCCCCAGCACACTGTTTGTATGAAAGGTCAGGTGAGTGAGTTAAAGAATAACAAAGAGATAAACAGTCAAATGGGGTCATGACTTTGGGGTCAAGACAACAGTATTTATTGGGTGTTCATGCCATTCCTTTACGAGGCTCTGAGTCCATGTGGGGCTCTAGTGCTGGGTGACCCAGAGGTGACTTCAGGGCATATGTCTGTGTGCCCAGCATTGCTATGTCGAATGAGGGGTATTAGTGAAAGTGGAGTCCATAGCCCCCCACTTTCAGGAGGTGTGTGTGTGTGTGTGTGTGTGTGTGTGTGTGTAATATAACACTGTGCATAAAGAAGTGATTGGAAAAAGAACCACTGAGCTGTTTCCTAGGGGAAGAAAGAGGGAGCAGGAACTGAGTTTGGAAGATGAGACAGACTTTTATCCAAAAGGAAGAAAGGCAAGAATCTAATAGGACAGCCTCTCTCAGAGCCCTTCGCTTTCCTCAGTCTCCCTCCTCCCTGTGCCAGATTCCCCTAAGGCAGAGGGTAGTGATACTGAGTTACCCAGCGGCATAATTCTAAAGGGCACCCACCCAGGAGAGAGAGGTGAGTGTGTGGTGGGCCTCAAGATGGGTTGCTCTGCCCCAGCTGCAGGGCCAGGTCTGTGGCTGACCCATCCCCTTTCAAGCAGAAATGAGTAGCAATGTCAGGAACAGGCACTGTACAGACAGTGTCACTGCCTGAAAACGGAAGGGATGGCTGTCGCTGCCCAGGCCTCAAGACCTTTTGGTGAGGGAAGAATTTAGGGAGGGAGGAGATGGGCTCTGGAAGGAGCTTTGATGATTAAATCTCCTTAAAGAAGAACTAAGCGATAAGTAGTCAGGCAGGCTCCAAAGAAGTTGAAATGTAGAGATAGACCTTTTTCACACAACCCAAATGCTTTTCCTTAACATTGAAATTATTTCATAAGCATCTGGGCCTGTAACCTTCTTCTCTGGCCAGCATCTCATGAACTGTAACAGTGGCCAGCTTGAGGCTGAGTGTTGGCCCTGGAAGCAGGCAGAGGAGGTGGGCACCGTTGGTGTGACTCCTCGGAAGGGGTAAGAATATTATGGATGCAATAAGAATAGTATTAATGGGGTGCCCTCTGTTTTCAGGCCTAAGAGCCAAATACTTTTCGCATTCCTTGTCTCTCGTCACTCACCCCACAACCATCCTCAGAGGTGGATGTGGAAAGTACAGATGCACAGTGGTTTTCAGTCACCTGCCCCAAGGTTACCTAAGCTGCGAGGAGTCCTTTATGCCTCCAATAAAGAAATGTCTGCTTCTAGAAGGTTTTGAGTGGAGCTAGAAAGAATGTGACTGGGAAGACGAGGGCATGAAATTGCAAGCCCAGACAACAGGCCATCTTTTCTTTTCCACTTGAAACTTTTCTTAACCAAAACAGTTCCATCTTTCTGAGTCCATGTCAATACCATGAGCTTAGAGCCTTAACTGAGACGGGGCCTTAAGGAAGACGCGAGAAGGATCCTCTATCCTGGGACGGCTGCAGTGTGGACAGAGCATGGGTCTCCCCCAGTCCTAGACCAGCAATTCTCACCCTTAGCACGGCTGGCATTTTGGACCAGCACCAGATAGTTCTTTGTTTTGTGGGGAAAGCGGGTTTGTCTTGTGCATTGTGGGATGTTTAGCAGCATCTCTGCTCTCTACCCATTGGCACTTCCGCAGCTATGACAACCAAATATGTCTCCAGATGGTGCCAAATACTCCCAGGGGGACAAAATTCCTTGCTCCAGCTCCTTACTGATCTGGTTGAGATCCGCTGTCCTAGGCCAGTCCCACACGGGATCCTGAGCTAACTGAGTCCAGCCTTCGTGCCTTCTCACTAAATTTTGCCCAGCTGCTTCCGCAGTAAACTCTGTGACTGCTGTGTTGGGTGAGAGCTGACTGGCAGGAGCCCTGACCTGCAGGTGCTCCCGGGGACCCAAGAAGAGAGTTAAAAATGTTTCCAATGAATTCTAGATGTTTTCTCTTTTTTGACTCACCTGCCCTTCAGCACCCTGATCTTTCTCTCATTCATCTGCAGGAAGAGGAATACGCATTCGGGATATTCTGAGAGATGAAGAAACACTGACACCCTTTCTCATGAGAAACATTGGCCTGACTGACTCAGTCATCCACCTTCTGGTCAACTCTCAGGTCCGGCCCGAGCAGGTTGGTTCATGTCCTCGGCCAGTCATTCCTGGAAGAGAGGGGTTAGCACTAGCCTGAGAAAGGCAAAAAACACCATGGCTTTTTTTTCCCCTTCTTGCTTTCACATTCAGAATCCATCATTGATGCCCCAGGTTCAGAAAAATACCTGGGAGTTAATCAGCCGATGCTCGTTCCCCTCATGGGATTCAGAGACGGGACAAATCCTGGCAACACATCTCAGAGTTTTATGATCACAAGGCTCAACCTCCTCTTCTAGTTGAGGAAACAGAGGTTTATTCCCATATTCATTAAACATTTAGAGACATGTTAGGTACTGGAGCACCATGAGAACAATCTGGGCAAACCCCTAACTCTGGGAGCTTCCTGTAGGGGCCAAAGGTGATGGTGAAGTCAGCAGGTTGAGATGGGTGCTGTGGGACAATTGCAGTGTTAGGAGTTTGGGCGGGACGCAGGGGCTGGGGATGGGGCAGCGCCAAATGAGATGGTCAGGGAGGGCCCTCCAGAAGAAGTGATATTTGAGTAAACCTGACTGATAGAAGGCGGCCATGGAAAGAACTGTGAGGGGAGTTCCAGGCCCAGAAGCTAGCAGTGCAGACACGGGGCAGGGCGGAGTAACTCCCAGGTCACTGAGTCTGGTAAGGCAGCATGCAGAGCGGACCTGTTTCCGACACCATTTTTTCTGGGCGCTGGGCAAACTTCTTCCTCTCCCACCTTGTGTAATGTGATCTAATTCTTCCATCTTGCTCCCCCCAGATTTTCTCCAGATCCAGGCTCTCTTATATTTATTCAGAGCATTCTGCCATTAACACGTGACTTTCACATCTGTTCGCTGTGAGCTCTTCACCCGAATCCTGAGATAGGGGGGAAATGAGGCCGCTGGCCGCTGAGTGATTTGCTCGAGGCTGTGGAGCTAGAAATTGCAGTGGCAACAAGGTTTTCTCATCCCTAACCCAATCTTCCTCACTCCAGCTCAGCGGTGTTCAGAGTCCCAGACCAGCAGCATCCCCAAGGCCTGGGAGCTTATTAGCAATGCAAATTTTCAGGCCCTACCCAGGACCAACTTGCAAGCTGTGCTTTAACCAGCCTTCCAGGCAATTCAGTTGGCTCAGGGTGAGACCACTGCTTCAGTTTGGGGCCTTATGGCTCCTGGCCTTGCATCCTGGGTGTGGCTCCTGGCAAGGCCCTGGGAGCCAAGCCTGGTTGTGCTGTTCTTCTATCCTTCCCGCTCCCTCCCACCCAAGGGCGTGGGGGCAGCAACAGGGATTGGTCATTTTCCCCTCTGCTTCTCTTCAGCTCATAAAACTCCAGTACTGGAAATGCCTGTGATGACTTCCAGTTGGTAATAAAAGGGAGGTGGAGATAAGCGCAGGAATTTAGGGGAAATTTCTTTCCAGTTCCTCACTGTGTGACGTTTACATCCCTAGCTGCTGGGCTGTTAGCATCAGGGCTGAGGCCTCTCCTTTGGGGGAGAATTGTCCAGTCACAAGCTGTGACCTTACTTATGATGGCTGGCTCTGATTAGCTGATGCTTCCTTAACCAGCAAACCCCAGAGCTTAAGAGGGAGCCTGGAGCCCCCACACTAGCAGTGGCCACTCAGGGCGACCCAGCTCCCTCTGCAGCCCGCGCCAACCCTGCTTCCCAGCCTGGGTGCCTGCTCCTCATCTCAGTCTCTGTCCAGCTCTGGGCTCCTTAGCAGCGCTGCCCTCTAGACCCTCCCTTCACAAGGGCAGCAGCGTCCTTTCTCTGGGTTGTGAGTGCGGTAGCCACAGGCCACATGTGGCAGGTGGGCACTCGAACTAGAGCTGAATTTCAAATGTTGTTTAATTTTAGCTATTTTAAATGTGAATAGCCACATGTGGTCTGCTGCTCTCTAGTTGATCATCCTCATCACACATGGGATTTTGTTCTTTACCTCAGGACTGGTTGCCCTTCCTGTTCTTTCTGCCTGGTGCCTGCACACCATCCAGGAGGGAATCACATCACCCCCTCTCTCCACCAGGGAGTTATTAGACGAGGAGAGTGGTACAGTTCTCTGATCTGGCCCTCGAACTATACCCCCAGCCCTGTACTCTCCTAGATGTGCTTCAAGGCCCAGCTCAAATGCTTCCTCTTCATCAAAATTGTTCGTAAATCCTCCTCTCTTTGCACTGCCTCCTCCCTCTTCCCCACTTGATAAAGAGCTAACAGGTAATTATTAAGCACAAACTGTAGGTTCAAATCTCAATAAGGCCACACAATTAACTGTGTGACCTCCAGCAAATTAGCTAATGACTCTGTCTCCTCATTTGTAAAATGGAGAGCATAAAAGTGCCCACCATATGTGGTTGTTGTGGGAGCTAAAAGAATGTATGTAAAAGAATGTATGTAAAAAAATGTATGCAAAACACTTAGCACAGTGCCTGGAGCACAGTAAACACTCAGTAAGTACTGGCTATTTTTACTAACTATTCTCCATGCTCCCTCTTCTGTGAGCTCATGGGAAAGCAGAAAACTCACCTTGTCTTCTCTGCATCACCAGGAACTAGTCTAGTCCCTGCAGGATGGGAACTCAGTGAGTGAGCACTGGCTGAATGAGGGACCGAGTGAAGGGAGCAGGGAGCTTTAGGGGGTCCCAGATTTCCCATCAGCCTGCTGTGTAACCTTCTCATGTCCCCTAACCCCTTCTCCCTTGCTTTTCTCCTCTGGAATATTAGATGTTTGCACCAAATGAGCTCATTGGTTCCCTCCACCTCAAAATGTTTTATACTCTGGGATTAGGATTGGAAGAATTTGCGGGGGGGGGGGGGGCGCGGGGGGGAGCAGGTAAGAAGTCAAATGTAGGCAAGAGGAAGGCTCTGCTAGAATACATATGCAGTGACAGTCCCCCAAGATTAACAGAGTCCAGACCAACCAGCATCATCCGAGACCGCTGCCTCATTTAGGGATCAGGCTTCCTTCCATCTGTGGTCTGGACAGTCTCCACGCAGGGGGCAGCAGAGCCGGCTTCTCTGCTCTCCAGCCCAGAGGACTATGTAGCTAATTGGAAGCCAGGGGAAGGCTGCAGAGACCAGGGAAGCTCATGAACCTGTTCACGGTGCTCAGGATCTTGTCCCCTGCTGGGACCCCAGGATTCCTGGGACCAGTTTCCATGCTGGCTAGGGCGGAGGCCTCCTTAGCGGCTGGAGGCAATCGTGAGATTGTGCTTCAATAGTCACTGTCTATGAGCTCCACAGGAGCTGGGGTCTGTGCCCTGTCAGATAAAATACAAGCTGTCCAGTGTCATTTGAATTTCAGATAAGCCACAAATAATGTTAGCAAAATTTGGACTCTATTTGGGACATATTCTACTAAAAGTTGTTCATTGTTGATCTGAAATTCAAATTTAATTGGGCATTCAGTATTTTTATTGGTTAAGTCTGGTGAGAAAAGAGGGAGGAGGTTGGTTATTTGCCAGCCACTCCCCTGAGCTTCAGGGAGTAGGTCCTGATGGTACCTAAGCATTGGTGGACTAAGAAGAGATTGCTAGATTGCTCAAATTTTAAACGGCTCACTGATAAAGTGAGGCTTGGGAGTGTATTAGCTTCCTATTGTTGCTCTAACAAATCACCATAAATGCAATGACTTAAATCAATACAAATGTATTATCTTATGGTTCTAAAAGTCTGAAAGTTAAGGTGTTGGCAGGGCTGCACTCCTTTCCAGGGAGGGAGGGGGGTGTAGAACGAAATCCATTTCCCAGTTTCTAGAGGCTGCCCCTGTCCACACCCCCTGGCTGGTGGTCTCCCTCTATCTCCAAGGCCAGTAGTGACCAACCATGTCTTTCTTGCATTGCTTTACCCTGGCGTTGTCTCTGCTGCCTCCCTCCTCCACATTTAAAAGAACCTGGTGATGACATTGGTTTCCACCCAGATAATCCAAAAATAAAGCCAGCTGATAACACTGTGTAATTTCATCTGCAATCTTAACCCCCCACTCTCTCCCTTGCCATGCAAAGTAATGTAGTCACAGGTTCTGGTGGGAGAGGATGTGGACATCTCCCGAGGGCGGTGCTCTCCTACCACAGGCAGTCCTCCAGGGTTGCTTCTCCTTCCTGCAGTTTGCTCACGGAGTCCCCGGCCTGGTGCTGAAGGACATTGCCTGCAGTGAGGCCCTCCTGGAGCGCTTCATAATCTTCAGCCAGCGCCGAGGGGCACAGACTGTGCGTGAGGCCATGTGCGCCCTCTCCCAGGGCACTCTCCAGTGGATGGAAGACACTCTGTACGCCAACGTGGACGTCTTCAAACTCTTCCGTGTGGTAAGGGAGGTTTTTAGCTTCTTGCTCGGGAGCAGGGCGGGGGGGGGGGGGGAGGGGAGTAATTCCTGGGACAGCAGGGCCTGGTGGCAGGCCACTGGGAACTGTGCATTGACAAGGAGGGCACGACCCTGGTGTTCAAGACAATCCTTAAGGAAGGCTGCAAAGGCCCAGGCTCCTGGGAGTCACCATTGGGTATGTGGCTGTGGCAGGTCTGAGTCCGCCCCTGAAATGGGGTACATCTCCTCCACCACCTTTAGCAGCATGGAAAGGAGAAGGGCGCTTGTTTGGACTCCCTGCCCTACCATTTTCTAGCGAGGTGGCCATTGGCAAGATAGTTGACTTTTCCTGCCTGCATCACTCAACTATAAAGCAGATATAATGCTTCACAAAGTACATGAAAACATAAATGAAAAAAAATATATGCAAAGCACTTAATACATTTCAATAAATGAGAGCTTCATGCTCCTTCCTGTGAGTCTGCTCTTTGTCCCCAAAGGTTGCTACTTCTGGGAAAAAGAAAATGACAGAGAAAATTGCATAGTCACAAAAAGCTTAGAAAGCCCTGACCTGGCTAACCCTGTGTTCCGGAACTGCACCCAGACACACTTCTTGGGAACTGATAATATCTCCTCTTTTGCCAGAAGGCTAAGATGAAAGGGAGTTACATTAAAGGTGGCCCAGAGCAGCAGTTCTCACACTTCAGACTGTATGCTGATTGATCATCAGGGAAGCTGGTAAAAGATGCAAGTACCAAATTTCCTCCCCCAGAAGCTGGTTCAGAAGACCTGGGCTGGACTCAGAATCTGCCCAGTTACTTTAAGAGCTCGCTGTAGGCCATCCTTTAAGAAACACTGAAAATTAGAATCTTCCAGAGAAAGGAACATATGTAATGTTTCTAGCGTTCTGTGTGTGTGTGTGTGTGTGCGCGCGCGCGCACGACTACATTTTAATTTCTGGAACTGTGTTGTGAAGAGTGTCAGTCACTGAGAGCTTGGTAGAGAAATTAATGTTTTTTGCCTTTTTATGGTTGCTCTCTCAAGTCCCAGAAAACCCACTCTCAGAGTTTCTTCAAAAGCAAGATGAAGGCTTTTAAAAACGAAATAAAATAAAACAGGACCACACAGTTTCTGGCAGAGTTCGTACTTCATCCCTTTCAAAGTGTGACTCTCTTAGCATATTACAACCTTCTCGGCTTCTCTGGGTGGGCCTCTTGCTCGGGAAGGGGGGTGGGGGTGGGCGGGGGGGAGGGGAGTAATTCCTGGGACAGCAGGGCCTGGTGGCAGGCCACTGGGAACCGTGCATTGACAGGGAGGGCACGACCCTGGTATTCAAGACAATCCTTAAGGAAGGCTGCAAAGACCCAGGCTCCTGGGAGTCACCATTGGGTATGTGGCTGAGGGGCCCGGAGCTGTGGAGGCTTCCGCAACTGAGAACCCAGGGCCGCCAAAAGGCCTCCCCAAGCTGCAGGGAGAATAAAAAGCCATGTGCTTTAAACTTCTCTGTCCACAGTTTGTTTGCAGAATCAGACAGAAGAGGCAGGCAATTGCAATCCCTTATTCTAGACAGCAAACACTAGCACAGCCAGGAGACAGTACCTGTGTTTTGCAGAGCAACTGAGGTTCCCTGGCACTGAGGGCTGTGCAATCCTTTGGTCACTAGGAAAGGGCCAGAGTCTCACGTCTCTTTTTGAAGGACCTTGGCTGGTGATGTAGGTAAATGCACCTTTGGGGCATGACTAGCAGTTTGGGGGGTGGGATGGGGGGGCAGTTCTAGAAGTAGCAGGGTAAAGGGGACCTGGGAAAACTTAATGAGGACTGGACCTACCTAAACTCAGGCCACTGCTTCACAATATTTTTTTATCAGACAAGAAAGACCAGGCAGTCTTCCTGTCCTTACATGCTGCTTTGGCAAGTGCTAGAGTTCCAAAACCAGAGCAGAACTTTGGCCGATCACCCTCACTGACCTGTGTGGGGTCCTGCACGCTTGCTCACTACCTGCATACACATGCCCATGCAGTCAAACCGGAACTGGGCACCTGCAGGTGCCAGGCATGTGCTGAAGACAAGGCTCCAAGTGTGTCCCTCCCGCCTTCACCGAACTCTGTCAGCCTCAAGGCCTGCAAACAGGCCAGGCCACAGCAGCGCAGCTCAAACATGCCAACACCGGCAACAGTGGGCCCTAGAGCAGCGGTCCCCAGTAGGCTGCGTATTCAATCACCTGAGGAGCTTTAAAAAACTACGATTGCGTCCTGGCTGGCCTGGCTCAATGAAAAGAGCATCAGCCTGTGGACTGAAAGGTTCTAGGTTTGAATCTGATCAAGGACACACGCCCGGGTTTCAGGCTCAATCCCCAGTAGGGGGCATGCAGGAGGCAGCCAATCAATGATTCTCTCTCATCATAGATGTTTCTATCTCTCTCTCCCTTTCCCTTCTTCTCTGAAATCAATAAAAATGTGTTAAAACAAACAAACAAAACTACGATCGCCCAGCCCCTACCCCCTGAAATTCCAATTCAGTTGAAACTTCAGTATTTTTCAAAATTCCCCAGATCATTCCAAAGTCCAACCAGGGTTGAGAATTACTGACCTAAAACATGGGTGTTTGACTTAGTCTCAATTTCTGTAGAGCAGGGGTGGCCTGTGTAAGACCCAAGAAATCATTTGGTCTGTCCCTGCCAAAGCATTAGGGGTGAGTTAATTAAATGTTTGATCAAATATTGCAGGCTAATTTTTTAAGCTGATAATTTTGTATGGCCCATTAATGATGTTATAAATATTCAAATGCCCTTGGTGGAAAGGTTCCCCACCCCTGCTGTAGAGCAAGCATAATACTAATAGTACCCCAATGCTTTAAGGCTTTCAAGCACTTTCGTTCACCAAGGTGCTGTGGAGATACATCCTCTCTGCTGTCACTTTCACAAAACCATTGAGTGGCCCAGACACTGCCTAGGGACAACTGAATGGGAGAAGGACCTAGAGGACTCCCCGGCCACCATCCCCTGCTTCTGCTCATCTCTCTGGGGAAAGACAAGACCAACACAGGACACATGGGTCCCAAGCAAAGAGGACAAACACCCTGTCTGGTGCCCTTCAAATGTGCTTTTCTATTTGACAACTGGACAGAGGGGCTAAATTAAACAAAAATTACTAATAAGAAAACCTAAAAGAAATTACAGGCATTAAGATAGGATTTGTGCTGTTATTGCTCCTCTATCCACTCTAACAGCGTTTTTAGAGAAACAAGCCTGAGTGGGGCACAGAAAAGCTCAGGCAGGCCCTCTGAGAGGGGCAGCTCTGAGGCCAGGATGAGGCTGTTATTGCAGCTGGTTGGCTGGCAGCCACGCTGAGCTGCAGCGTGGGGCAGGCTGAGCCTCTCTTCTCCTGGGCTGTTTCTCATATGCACGGAGCCAGTGAATAAATACGGTTTTATTAAATGCCAAGTCAGTGCTTATTAACAAAGAAAGAGGGACAATCCCAACAAACCACTGTGACGGCACCTGCCCCTGTTGTGTAAGGAGCTGTGTGTGTGTGTGTGTGTGTGTGTGTGTGTGTTGGGGGGGGGGGGTGCTGAGTGGTTGTGGAGGAAGTGCAATCTCCAGTCACTGAAACCTGGGGGAGCAGAGCGAATTGGAGGAGGGGTTTTGGGGGTTAGCACCAACCGGGCCAGCTGTGTTTTTCCTCAGCCCCTTGGAGTCAGAAGCGAGTGTTGTCATCTTCAAATAATTCAAGTGCAGGACCATGGCCTTACTCTACCCCGCCCATCCTCATACAGACACTTATGCACCCTTGAGCACAAGCACACGCTTGAGCACGTGCACACATTGGATGCCCGGAGCCAGGTGGGCTGGGGAACAAGCAAGCAGCCAGGTGGAGGGCTTTTCTCCAGGGAGGTTTATCCCCTCTTAGTTTCACCTCAATTGAGAGCTTGAAAGAGCTTGTCTTCACGTGTGGTCTTTCGGGCTCACCGCCCCCAGCTTGAAACCCAGCGGCTCAGACCTGGGCCCACAGTACCTGAAAGGTTTCACACCTCATAAAAAATGATGTGTCAGTTTCGGGTGAGGGGTTGGGACATTTCCCATCTGATTTGGCCTGAGGTAAGCATGCCCCTCCTCCTTCTTCTCCTCCCTCTAGATCCTTCCTGTTTTCTCTCCAACTCTGGTGCACAGCTTTGAAATCTTGCTGAGAAGCAAATCTGTCCCTTCTGCTCTGATGTTTATTTGTGAGAGCCCGGCAGGGGAACCGAGGCGGGTGCCAAGACCTGCCACACTGCTGGGAAATGGCTTTCCTCCCTTCCCCCTCTCATGGATGTTGATAGAGGAAATCTGGCCTCCCCAGCATTTTGGCCAGGCCTTCCCCCTCCAGTGTGGCATGATTCAGCTTTCTTTCCTTCCCCTCAGCTATTACTCTGTCACGGTTTCTTATTTTTCTGACTTCATTTTACCTGCGTCTCTTTGACTATGAGGTGGCTGAACATTGTGTTCCGGGAAAGAAAAGACCCAGTCTTGGGGGTCCAGACTCCCTGCTCCTTTCAATGTCCTGCTTTGTTCCTGGCTCTGCTCCCTAAATTCCTGAATCGTGGGGGAGAGGGGGAGTGTGGGTGGATTGCCCGCTGCCCGGGGTGAGCTGGCCATGGTTTCTGCTCTCTGTGATCATCCATTGCTGTTTGCTAAATTTTAACTATGCCTTTCCATTTTCGGATGATATTTCTACATTGAAATTCTCTGGAAAAGCCTCACATCTCCAGGATTTTACAGTGAGGTCCCATTTATGACTTAACTTCATGATTTCCTCTCCCTTCTGATTTCTGGATCTTTGGACTGTCAACTTTCTCCTACTTCTGTGTGAGGGTTTGGGGAGGGAAGAAGAAAGAGGAGAGATGCCCAGTACCAGCAGCATGGCATGAGGGGTGAGCAGTAGGGCTGTTAGGCAAAAACAAAGCAAAATCAGGAAATAGGCTTTTTGAAAATTATTAAGCCATAGCAAGTATATGTGATTGACAGTATTAGGATTTGTTTCTGTCTACATCTACAAAACTGTGTCTGTTATAATAAAAATATCCCCTGTATCAACAGATTTCAATAAAGAAGAAGTAAAAGGCAATAGAAGAACATTCACATACTTTAAATGTGCATTAGGCCTACAGGCATGAATGACACTGGCTAATTTGATTTCTTTTAGGCTCTAGGCATACAGTAGGTCAGGGCTTATTGTCATGACTAATCAGAAGTTGTTTTTATGAATTTAAAAAGAAAAAAAATGCCAAGAGGTCAAAACTTAAGTCATTAAGACACAAGCAGGTCCTATGCCTTTAGGATAATGGGTCCTGGCCTTAAGTCAGTAGACATAGATTGAGCATGGATGTGTTAGGCATCAGTTTCTCTCCAGGGTAAACCGGTTTGAAGAAGGATTTGGCCTCCTATTCCTTATCTCTATAGAACAGCAGTTCCTAACCTTTTTTATAGATTAGGATTGCCTTTGAAAATCTGACAATAGCCCTAAACCTTTTCCTTAGAGAAATACAGAACAGACTCACGGTTTGGGGGCTTATGGAACCTCTGCAACCAGACACCAGCTTAAGAGTTTTGGTATTAAAATTTATTTCTTGCCTACCATTAATATACATCCTTTCCTAAAGGTCTTCAATATAACCACAAATTCTTCTGTAATTTATGCGTGATCAGCTTCTCCCGGAGCGTGGGGCACAGTGATGAGAGGACCAGAAAGTAGGCAGTCCATTGGAGCATACAGAGAGCTCCTGGTGTCCAGGAGACTGGGTCCTGGTTCTGGGTTGGCCCTAACTGCCTGTCACTTAAATGGATCTCAGCCTCCTCATTTGTAAGATCGAGGTAACAAGGCCTCTGTTACATATTTCATGGAATAGTAGTGACATGCACATTAGAGAAGAGATGGACAAGTGATCTGAAACAAAAAGCATTTGCTCTTACCAAAGCAAGAATACAGCCACTTTGCAAGGCTCCACTGTCCCATCATTGTCTCACTCCCAGAAATGTCCTCCTCAAACATTTAGATGCAACATTCTCTTTCCTCAGACCCCTCCGACTGGCAAGAAATCTCTTTCACGGAGTGACCTTTTGACTGCCCTGAGATTCCAAACTCAGTTTTGCTTTCATCAGCCACAAATACCGGGACTAAAGTCACAATGGAGAGAAAAAGACTGAGTTTCTGTTGAGCCAGAGAGTCCCATAACTTGTCTGTTCACATACCCCAGAGCCCACCCTCTCTTCAGACATGTTGTCCCCTCCAGTCCTGGGAGACAGCATGTCTCTGTGACCTCTCCCTTTACAGACAGTTCGGCATTCCTCCCGCCCCCATCTCTGAGTGATTTAGTCTGAATTCTCCACTCATGACGCATTTCCTGGTGCTCAGGGTGTCCCCTCTGGTTGCCCCCTCACCACTGAAGCCAGCTTCCTCTCTTTTCATCTGATGCTTAACAACTGATAGGTTGCAACAAACATGCTTTAAATCCACATTCTCCTGGTTGTCTAGCAACAACTTCCCTCCCGGATAAATCTGGATTTCCTGTAGCAGCAGCCCAGGGGGCCGTACTGTCTGTCCACTGCCTCATCTGCCTATTACCTCTTTCTGGGTGCTTTTGAGACAGCAGCTCCCCATTCATTTCAGAGCCTTCCACCAGCTCCCACAGGCCATGTCATCCCTTTAAGACACTTTTAACCTATGACTGCCTATTTACCCTTGTGTTACGCACATCCTCAATTTAGAAATCAATACTGTTTTCTAGGTGGCCTTCTTTGAATTAGAGAGAGTAAAACAAAAACTTCAACTCATAAAATGTTCCTTCTGTGTGTTCGCCACATGGCATCTGTTTAATTAACCCACTGGATCCAAAGCATCCGCAAATACTGCTCAAACAAGATTATTTTTAGTAGCTAATATGCTTTATTCTGCCTTCAGAAAAAAATATTATACAGTCCCAAAGGACAGGCATGTTTCTTATCCCTTGAGAATCCAAACCAGAATCTCAGCCAGAATCTTCTTGGCTTCTGGCTAGGGCCTTATATCCATTTCTTAGGTATATGATGATCAAGGCCCAAGGTCCCCTCAGACCAACCAAAGCCGATGAAAGATCATAGAGATATAACTTTTGCCAAAGCTCTATTGATATCTCCAGCCTCAGGAGGTGTAACCAGACCGTGAACTTGGGTTGGCAGTGCTGAGCCCCATGGTGACATGGAAGTGTTACTTGTTATTTTGGAAATTAAGGGGACTTGTTTGGCATAGGAAGCAGTGGTGTGTGTGAGAGATACTTGTCATTCAGTTTATGACCTTTTTTTCAAGAGATGCTTTCATATTTCCACTCAAACTTACATTCTTTTCCGGTTCTTCCGGCAGAAACAATCCATGAGAATTTTAATAGATAATGGAGGAACCAAAAGAAAAGGAGAGTCCTGGGAAAGTCATTTTATACTTTATGGCAACATCATTCAGACAATTGGTGATGAGGTTTATATGGAGGGCTGCCGGAGAGGGCAGGGGGAGCACAGGCACTGGTCTGAGATGTCAGTGGTGTCCAAAACAAAGGTAAGAGTACAAGACTCCCATTCTTTATTGGACCCATGGGAAAGAGGTAGGAAAGAAATTGCAGATATAGTACCAGGCACACAGCTCAGTAAATATTTGATTAATAAATATTATTAAATGATTAACAAGATTGAAAAAGAGTGTTACTAGAACATAAAAATTCATCTCAAGCTGTTGTTCCTCTGGTTCCCTCTCAGGCACATTCCTGGTCCTGTTCTTTCTTATCTGATCATCTCTCTAGTCACTGTCTCTAGCTGCCTCTCCTCACGTTCCTCCTTCCACCAGGAATTCCTGGCCTGCCCCTTCCATGTACAAACACTGCCCTCCTTGTCACTATTGTCAACTGATCTTCCAAACATCAACTCAAGTGTCACCTTCCCTGTCTCCAAGTGGAATTGACCTCACTCCCTTCCTGTAAGTCACCTATCATATCTGCAAAGACATGCAGCCTAGAACCTCACTAGACTCTCTCTTTTCTATTTGATTATAATTAATTTACTCATTAATATAACACATATTTATTGAGCACCTGCTACATAGCATCTTTTGAGGGTATAAAAACAAAATAAAGCCTATTCTTTGCTTAACGAGTTTACAATGTAGTGGACAGATACATTAAAAACAATTGCAAACCACTATAAAAGTGATATGAATGCCCTGAGAATTCTAGGAACAGCTAGGAGAATCACCTAACCCATAAGGAAGGCAAGCAGGAGAGCACAAGAGAAAGAAGGCCTTCTGGGAAGTGAGGGAGCTGGCTCCTAGGGGCACCATGAGGATGGGTGGCAGGAGATGGGTTGGCATTTATCTGATTCTCAGGAGAACCCTGACTAATTCATTGTCCTAAATGAGCAAGCATATCATTTTGTGGAGTATCCTGTGTATACACAATTATAGTTGGTCTGCTTATTGCTATAATAAGAGCATTCATTTATCACATTACATGTATATAGGGCATGGTTCTTTTCTACGTGGAGCTTAACATCTAATAAGAGCGGCAGATGACAAATAAATGGCAGAATAATTACCAGTGGTGAGTCGTGCAAGGAAAGAAAGAAGCAAGGTGCCCTGCAAGAGTGGAACAGGGCAAGGCCAGCAAAGGAGCATAGAGAAAAAACTGTCATCTGAGCTCACATGGGGACAGTTGTCTTTTATACAAATAGACTTTAATTTCAGAAGTTAGGAGAAGAATAGACAGGACTTGGTGATAACTTGCCAATGGTAAACATTTTTTACCTGCTCTCTTGTCTCTGCCTACCTATTCTTCTCAACCTCACCCTCCTATGGGAAAAACAGGAATTAAAGTGCTTTCCCAGAATGCAGTGAAGCTATTTGCAAGGAATTACAAATAAGTCCTGGCAAGACCCATGCCTAGCCCAGTGTTCAGGTTAAAGAGAAAAGATACTTTCTGGGGTATGTTTCAATGATGGCTTTGCTCCTCTTATGTCTGGAAAATTCCTCTCCTGTCTGCTCTGTGGCTGTCGTGCATAACCAAGTCTTTCATTTTAGACTTAGAAAATAAGCCTCAAATGCCCCATGAGTGGACCTACATCTGTTCTTCAGTTCCAGGGTGAGAGAATGAAACCTTGCACCTGTAGTGGAAGAAAGGGGTATAAGATGTATCACTAGAAACAGGGGCAAAGCTGGTCAAAGCCCAGCTCCACCTGCTTCTCTGCTTTCCCGCAGCTGGATCCATCCACCCATCATTTAGGGGAACCGCACTGGCAAGTGAGAAGCTGAGGTTGTGGCTTGTGGTCACAAGTATTTAAATCAGAATTACATGTCGAGCTGGTTAAAATGCAGATACCCTCCAGGCCTAGTCAAAATGCACACTTGCATTTGAAAACCACTGTCTTAAAACATAGAATTCAGTCCTGAAAAACAGAGGATCAGTGATTCAAGCAGGTTTGAATCTCTGAAGAATGAAGTCATTCATTCGGGACTTGAGCTTGGTTTCCGGAAAACAAGGTGTTTGTGAAAGGCTCTGGGACTCAGAACCGGCAAGTGGAGGTCTGAATTCCCCACACTGTGGAAAATGCATGAGCAGCTCTGCGTTGTGGCCCGGGCCTGGAGTCACCAGGACTCTGCTCTCACCGGACAATCTACAAGGGAACCTCTTTCTCTTTCAAGCTGCAGCTTGAGAGAAAGGTGATGTAACTGGCCTAATCTTTTACATAAGAAAATGGTGTTGAACTGAGGAAGCCACACAACCTGCCTAAATGGACACAAAGGGAACAAAGATGTGAACAATGAGGAGGAAGCCTGAGAGTGCATACAAAGCCTAAGGGGGACAGGTGGACGCCAAGCAGGCAGCCTTCCCTTATGCTTTGTTTTTCTTCAGGAGTCTTGTTTGGGTCACTAAACCAGCAATCAGGCTCATTTGGTGAATTTCATGTCACCATGAAAGTATTGGTGATTGACTAGCTCAGCAGGGTGACTTGGAATAAGAGCCTCTGATTTTCTCAATTAGATACAAGAACTTTGTTTCTGAAAGCAATCTTGCAGAAAAGGTCTTGTGATCAGAATGAAGGGAGGAAGTGTTTTTCAAGCAAACAGGAGATCAGATAGCGCCTATGTGTGAATGTATAACCACATATATATTTTAACAAATATTTTCCCCATCAATTACAGCTTCCTACACTCCTAGACAGCAGTTCTCAAGGTATCAATTTGAGGTCTTGGGGAAGAATATTATCTGATATGTCACCAAGAATTCAAGAGGTAAGTGGCCTGATGACAGTTGATTATAATTTAGCTTTATCTTTCCACCAATTTACCACACTTCTTATGTCAGACAATTTAATTGTACCTCAAACTGGTTCATAGAGAAATACACTTGATCTTTCCTTCTAGCAATTTCAAAGCACCTGTTTACATCCTAAATCACCTGTGCTCCTGAGGCAGAGGCATAAAAAAGGGAGCCATCCTTCTGATTTCACAGAAAGACATGTGACCTCGTCTGGCGTGGCACAGAGTATCAGTGGACTTACAGTGGAATCCAAGGGTTACTGGTACTGAGATGGTCCACTATTCTATTATGTTCTTGAAATACCAGTATACATAAATCTTTACCGTAATTGTGGTAGCACACATTTATAGTGTTAACAGGGGCTAAGTGTCTGACATATATTGACTCATTTCAATACAATGAAAGTATAATTGACTTTTTGTGTGTCATTGTGAAAGATGGTGCACATGTTAATTAACATCTGGTTGCACAAGCTTTTCCCCATATAGAAACTGATCTTCCACTCAATAGATGAGAAGTGCTGGGGGCATAATAAAGAACAGATATGGTCACTGCCCTTGTGAAACAGACAGCCTAACTGGGAAGAGCAATGTGAAATAAATAATTACTTTCGATATGATGAGTATCCTGAGAGAGGCAAAGAATGAAATACAATTTTCCTGGAACTTTTTCCCTCCTCCACTATTCTCAGCTGACTAGGGTGTAGCCAAGCTGGAAAATTGCATAGTTGGAATCTGTTTGCATAAAGCTAAGCTCAACTGAGGCAGGGCCCGTTGTGCTGATGGCCACCTGCTCCACTGGGAGTCTCTCTTTAACATCCTTTTATTTATAAGCATTTAAAAAATTCATATCAGTATACTAAGGTTGAAGTTGTTTGAGAACTTAAAAAAAAATTCCCAAAGCATATCCACACTCTTAATTCTCTGTGGGAGTTCCAGAAGGTTTCTTGCCTGTCTAGATAACAAGTCTAAGCATTGATGAACAGGGTTGAAGCTGATGGCGCCATTTACGGTATATTGACTGATACAAAACCATTTGACCCTGGAACAGCTCCTTCATCTCTTGAGTGCTTGGATTAAATGAGCAACATAATAATAACCTCTTACAAGACTGTCATAAGGCTTACTGCTGTTGAAGCAATTTGCGATTCTAACTTTATTATTGAAGCCTAGACTGTGATTATAGGCATGACTCACTGTGTAGATTCGACACGGCACTCAGTAGTTTCAGAGGGCAAGTGTTGGCATGTGGTCAAAGAGAGGGGATGGCAGGTAAACATCACTTATTTCAATAGGGAAACTGTTTTCAGTCTCACCTGATTGAATCCTAATGGTTTTTTAAATTCCCAAGTGCCTTTGAAAGTGAGTAATAATGGGAGAATAAAAGCAGCATTGTTTTTATTTTGTATTTTCCCTTAAAGCAAAGTCAGATGGCATTGTGGGAGCTGAGACGCTGGCAACTCAACTTAGTTCTGAGAATTGCAGACCTATATTCAAAAGATGAGGCCAGAGAGCACCACAGGTCCCCATATGAAGAGAACCACCAGTCTCTTCTCAGTTGGGTGCAGAATTAAAAAGTGTTGTGTTATCTCTTTCCAAAGTGTTTTTCCAAGCATGGAAATTTCACCTGTTCTATATTTGCTTGAATCTTAAAACACACACACACACACACACACACACACACACACACACACACAGAAACCACAAACCACACATTTCAGGAAAATGAAAGAGTTCACATTTGATAAAATCAAGCTAACAAGAACACAGTTTTCTAATTATAAGAAACTAAATTCTAAACTATTTAGTCAAATTTACTCTGACTTTGCCTTTCTAGACAGAGCCATTCCTCCATCAAATTTTCCCTAGTAACCCCATGTTGGTGAAATAACAGACTCCAATAACTGGCTTCCAGAGAAGTATTCTGCACACTTCCTCAAAGACACATTTCCAAGGAATTCAAGTGAAAGGGACTAGAAGAGAAAAGGGCTTTACAATGTGTTGGGGTTCACTCTTTGATGTTCTTTAAGGCTTATCTTAGTTTCTTCTTAGGCTTGAGTAGATGACAGTAGTGTTAAATATTGCTGAGAAAGAATATGGATGCTTTCTTTTAAATGTGGAGGTCTCCCCAATATTTTGGGACTTGATTGCACAGTAGGTTGTGACTCTGACCACCTTAAAATAACCTGAAGCCTTTGCCTTGTTCCAGTTCATCCATCGGCCTAGTGTCCAAGACTTGCTGTGGGTGACCAGACCCCTCATGCAGATTGGTGGTCCAGAGACATTCACACAGCTGACTGGTGTCCTGTCTGACCTCTTGTGTGGCTACCCAGAGGGAGGAGGCTCTCAGGTGTTCTCCTTCAACTGGTATGAAGACAATAACTATAAGGCCTTTCTGGGAATTGACTCCAAGAGGAAAGATCCTATCTATTCTTATGACAAAAGAACAAGTAAGTTTTTTTGAGTCCTGTATATAATCAGGCTGTGATGTCAGTTAAGCTTACAGTTTGACGCTTTCAGGTGCAACCAATCCCAGGGTTGACTCTTCCTTGGTCTTATGGAGGGTCCTTGGGCAAAGAGCTTCTCCTCCCAGAAAGAACATTTCCCCTATAGGAAGGTGGTGTGTGTAAAGAGTTCTGGATGTGAGCCATGGAAAAAACTGAGACCCACTTGGAAAGGGAACAGAGAGGACATTCCCCACTGATCTGATTGAACTAGGGTTATGTTCTAGAGGAAGAGAAGAAAGATAAACGAGGAGGCAGCCAGAGCTGCAAGCCAAGCTCAGGTCAGAAGGGCCCTGGCAAGTAAACACGGCTGTGGGATGTTTTTATAAACACAATGCACTGAAAATCTGTGTGTCTGGTACTGAATTATGTTCCCAATGGCAAGTCCCTGGCAAGTCCTCTTTCCCACCTTTCAGTATTATTTTTGGCTCATATGGGGTAAAGGATAGTGGTGGTGGTGGGGGGGTGGGGGGGAGAGGAAGGTAAGAAATGCAGCTAGGTAACTCTCTAGTTAAACATTAAAGAGGCAGTGAGGCACACACCAAAAGTCACTGGGACCTAAAATAGCCACACACAACCAAGAAGCTGAGCAGCTGATTGAAGGAAAATCATTGCTATTAAAGCTGAGATTCCAGAAGGAGGCCTTGTGTGGCCTCTCAGTCCCTTTCATCTGAGAATAGCCTCTGTTCCTGCAATAATCACACGCAGCTTTCTCAGTCTCCTTCTACAGCAGAAGAAACCACAGGGCAAGCTCCATCTTTTGTTTCTCTGATGAGGTCCTTTTCGAGATGAACTGTGGCATTTTGTTACTTACTAATGATGAGCTTGTTATTGGTAGGGTACAGCCTATTAATTTAGGTTATTTGTCAAATCCTCCAGCATAGAGTTGAATAAGACATGTGATTTGCACACACTAATGACTGTGTTTAGCTCTGAGCAAGGGGAGTTTCTATAAAATCTGTCCCTTCTCTCCTGGCAGCAACCTTTTGTAATGCATTGATCCAGAGCCTGGAGTCCAACCCTCTATCCAAAATAGCTTGGAGGGCAGCAAAGCCTCTGCTGATGGGAAAAATCCTCTTTACTCCGGATTCCCCTGCAGCACGCAGGATACTGAAGAACGTAAGGACACAGCTAGCCTTGTCCCTTGTACCTAAGGCCACCCAGAAGAATGAGAGAGGAGAGAGAAGAGGGGAGAGAGGAAGATGGGAGAGGAAGAGGAAGAGGGATATACTATGCTCTCCTGGTAGTGAGGCTTGTTTGTTTTTTGCTAAGTAAACTCTTGAGTCCCACCTGACCCCCATCACCAAAATGCTTTGTGCCAGCATCCCTGCCTGAGCCCTCCTCTCTTTGCCCAAACTACAATGAGTTTTTCTTTCCCAGTGCCTGAATTATATCCCTAATGGAAGGGTTCACTGGCTACCTGAAATAAAGACAGGGAGGAAGAGCAATTGCTCTCAGGGAGTCAAAATCTAGCTTTACTTAGGTTCGGAGATAATACCATCGTCAACATTACATGTACCTCTGGGATATTAAGAAATTAGATTCTGTCAGTCTGGGAAGCTGGGAAATAGCAGATTGTTCTGGAAAATATCAATAGTCTGAGAAAATTAATACATGTCCTTGAAAAGCCTTTGGTTATGTCTTTCCTGCTCATGTCACAAACATTGAAGGTTGATGAATGAGCAGGAAAGGTATAACCAAAGGTTCTCGCTCACTTTTTTCTCCCTCCGTTCTTGTATCTGCCTATCTTTGTCTGGTTTTAGGCCAATTCGACTTTTGAAGAGCTGGAACGCATTAAGAAGTTGGTCAAAGCCTGGGAAGAAGTGGGGCCCCAGATCTGGAACTTCTTTGACAAGAACACACAGATGACCATGATCAGAGTACGGGTGACAGGGGGAAGGGAGAAGAAGGGCTGAGAAAGTTCCACCTGTTTCCTTTTCTCAGTAAAGGGTTAATCACTATTGGAGTTTGATCAAAAAAATAATAAGCAGGGCCCAAAGGCACTAGTTCTAGAAGCTAGGGTGGAAATATATTTCTTCAATTCTGAGAAAATGTAAATATTGCCACAAGACCAGTGGCTTCCTAAGGTTTCTCATTTTTATAAATTTATTTGAGGGCCTCAGATTCAAAAGCCAACTCAATACCTGCAAAGATAGTTCTGATATCCAGCTTTGCAGAGCAAGGAGACAAAGGTTCAATACAGCAGGGATAATTAAGAGAATAAAAAGTTTCATAAGAAAAATAAAGTTTCCTATATAACATTTCCCTTGCCCCTCTGCCCCCACCCCAACATACACACCCTCCTTATAGTATAGAGACTTGTGTATCTGGGGGAAATGGGATATAGATAGGTATGCCTTATGGTGGAAGAAAATCCACTAGTTTTTAAGGAAGCCTTAGAGTCTCTATTCCTATTCATTAAAAATTGGAAATGGCCCAACAACAAGACCAAAAGATCCTATGGACTTTTCTAAATGCAGTGACTGTATTGCTTCTTTTCAAGGATACCCTGGCAAATCCAACAGTGAAAGGCTTTTTGAAGAGGCAGTTTGGTGAAGAAATTACTGCTGAAGCTGTGCTGAGTTTCCTCTACAGGGGTCATCGAGAGAATCAGGCTGACGACATGGCCAACTTCGACTGGAGAGACATATTTAACATAACTGATCGTGCCCTATACCTGGCTAATCAATACCTGGAGGTAAGGGGCAGCAAGCCACTTAAGGACACTGGGCCCCTTAAAGACAGCCCTGTGGGTGAGCCCAGAGATATTTCAGCAAGTCAAGTGGTCTTAATTTCAGCTCTCATTTTTCCCAAAAGAAATAAGAATTCCCAGAGCCCTCAAACAGAGATAAGTCATGTTCTCTAACAGTTTATCCACACTGAAAGCAGTTTCCTCTTCACATCTCCTGCCTCAACGGCTTTCTGACTCCTCCTTCCTTGCAGCCCCAGAAGTGTCTATATCTGTCCTGGCCAGTGTCTACCAAAACTCAAGTCTGACGTCCCACTGCTTGCTGGACACTCTCACCCTAGGTGTTGCAGGCCCATTAGAGTCAACATGTCCAAAAACAAATTTATGTTCTCCTGTGCTGACTATTGTCCTCAGCATTTTTCCAAATTCTCAAGCTAGAGATTTTATTGATATCCTTCCTTATCATTCTTCTTCCCATTCCCCAAAACAGCTATGACTTATTGAGTGTTACTTTGTACCACGGCCTAGGGTCATTGCTTTTACATATGCAAACCAAAATTAATTGTAGATTATAATAAAGAATTTTTAAAAAGCATCTTTTTGGGCAAAAAGAATTGCAACCCAGGAAACATAGATCAGGTAGTAATTTAAATTAATTTAAATTGTGTTCCATGGAGATAGAGGGAAGACTGTCTTTTCCAGCAAAAGTTCCCAGTTAGGTCCCTTTTATGTAAATTGGGTTGAGTCACATAGTTTGGCATTATGTGCCCTGATTGGTCATTATGAAGCAGTTCTAATTGGACAGCATTTACATTGGTAAAAAGATGAAACCAGAAATTTAGCTGTCTTAAAAAGCAGGGCATAGTATGGGAAGCTGAGAATTCAGTCTGATGTTCTTCCCATTATATAGAGTATATGTGTGAAGCCCCTGCCAGGCTATATTGTTATCAGTGGCAAGCTCTCCATGTCCCTAGCTGCTGCTGGGGAAAGTGGGCTTCTTGAGATATCATGAGAAAAGAAGTTTTCTGAGACTGGCACAGGAGGATGAGATATTGAAGATGGCTTTATTTCTGTGGAATTAAATCCCTGATTTTTCAAGGTTCCTTCTTCCTCTGTCCTACTGTGGAAGAAGTATAGCTGTGACTGTAGTAGAGCTAGGATTAAAGCCATTGCTCAAAGTCTATTCCATATTTGCATAGCCCAATTTAGTATCAGGTTAGCTTAGCTTGTGTTCCCAGCTGTAGTCCATCAGTCCATTGTTTGTGGGGTACACATGACTGTGGGCCATGTGGTTTCTAGGAACATGGGCAAGTGCAAGGAAGTAGGAGCAAAATTAGGGGAATGAGAGAGGAACCAGAGAGAATTCTTTTGTCTGGGGATTTTAACCTTCTAATATTTTGCATGCTTATAGTGTCTCTGCCTCCTCTGGCTGATTATCTTTGTTCCTGGGTTAGACTGACAGGCACTTTTCCTGCATCACTCCAACTTCACTGTACATGCATCCATTTCTCTTTTGTTGATTCTTCCCCCAGTGATTTGCAAGGAATGAACTGGTGGTTCCTTGGGGAGTATAAAATTGCAGCTTCCTGGTTATAATGCTTATAATATCTAACATCCCTTTTGCTCTTTTCCTACTATTAACAACAAACTAGTTACAATGGTAATACTAATATTTACAAAATTTGGGTCCTCAGTTGATCATGGGGAATCCACCTCAGCAGATAATTTCCTTCTCAGGATTAATACCAAATAAACCTTTCTTCTCAGGTCCACACATATATTAGCTAATTTAATCTTCACAATTACTCCATGAAGTGTGTATCATTATTATTACATTTTACAGATGTAGAAGCTGAGGTTTAGAGTGCTCAAATAAGCATCCCACAGCTGTTAGCCAAGACCCAGATCTTGGTGCACCTGAATTCAGAGCCTACTCTTCTGACCCCCCTACTGCCTCTATCATGTCCAGTTCCAAGGATAATTCTACACCCAATCCCAATGCATGGGTATTTTCTCCTACACCACTAAGCAATTCTCAAATACCAACTGCACGGCCTACAATTTAACCCAGTTCTGACACTATCTACCTGAAGATTGTATCACATCCCATAGATTAAGGATTCAGTCCTATAACACTGCCCACCCTCCAGTTTCAAACACCAATCACAAATCCAGGTTGTTTGACTGGCTATAGATTAGAGATTTTCATGATCCCCTTCAAAGGTTTGATTAATTTGCTTAAGCAGCTTAAGAACTCAGGTAAACGTGCTAGGTTACTGGTTTATTATATCTCAGGGACAGCCAGATGGGAGAGATGCAAAATATGTGGGAATGTTACTGGAGAATCTCCCAAATCAGAGGGGGCTCTCCCTTCCTTGGTTCTTGTCATTGCTCATCAGAAAGAATTCAGATCACATGACAGAAAGCAGTGTTGAAGCAAAGCAAGCAAGTGGATTAGGAGTACACTTGGCATAAAGCCAAATGGTATCTCAGCTAGTCTGAGCACCCCACCTGGTAGGGATTTGAGGATTTTATACTTTTTTTTCCCCAATAGTCTTCAAGGTTCCTCTGTTGGATGTCTTGGGTAGCATAACAGATTTCAAGGTCCCCTTTTTACATTATTGTGGCTTTCCGCAGAATTTATGAGACTCTGGTGATTTTATCTTGGCAAGTCCCAAGACTACTGACTTCTTTGTTCAGTGGGTGAGGTAAACTCCCTTTCCCACCCTTCTCTTCCTACTACCCTGTCAAATATCTATTCTTCCTGGAAGCTCCTTGAACTACATCCTTTTGGATTTTTATTGAGTGTTTATTACATAGGCATGATCAATTAAATCATTAGGCTTTGGTGATTGAATTCAGTCTCCAGCCACCCTCCACCCCCAAATAGTGGGGGTAGGTATGCAGAGGAGGGTGATTCTTCTGGCAGCCAACCCCCATTTTTAGGTGCTTTCCAAAAGTCACTATTGATATTATGAAGACACCTTTTTTCATGCTCATTACATAAAAAGTTTTAAGAGTTTTAGAAGCTCTGGGCCAGAAACAGGAACAAAAATCAAATATCTCTTTCTTATTACAAATCACAGTATCACACTGAGCTTTGTCTACTCTATTTTCTAAACATCTTTTAACTCCACCTCTTGCTTTTCAGGCTCTCTGAGTACCAGAGGCCTTGTCATCTGTTCATCAACCTAATCTGATTGCTTCCTCCTGGACTCCAGGGTCCAGTCTCTTTTGGCTCAGGCATTTGTCAACACTGACACCATATCTACATTCCAAACACACATCTGCTAGCATCACTTTCATACTTAAAATCCTAATGATTCTGTCCCCAAGGAACAAAAGTCTTTCCAAACCTGCCCAGTCCGTCTTCCCAGCAACTACTCACTCACGCACCTTTTGGCTCTGCTCTGGTCTTTTTACCACTGTCAGGCATATCCTGACCTCTTCAGATTCCTCCCTTAGAAAATACTGTTTCTCTGCCCATTTATTAATTAGAATCATTTTGCTTTTGAGAGAGAAAGAGAAAATTAGAAATAGAAAGAGAGAGAAAGAGAATTATTGGTTGACATAACTTGGAAGTTCAGGGGATCTAGAAATTGAATAACACTATGAAACCCTCATGCCCTTTCATTTCACATTTCTGCTTGCTTCTGTCTTCTTTGATCTTGGCCAGGGCCTCTTTATTTGGTAACATGTCAGCAGTTTACAGCCCTCTGTGGTCATCTTTACACCAAAAATTCTGCAGGAAGGGAGTGGCTCCCCCAGCAGAGTATAAGCATTACTTTTAGACTGTTCTATGACTGGCCTGGGTACTCTACCTGTCCCTGAGTTCTTTGGTGAATTGTGTACTATGATGGGGTTCTGGGTCATATGCCCACCGCAGGAAAAGGGAAGCAGAGTTAGCTTTAAAGAATCTCATAGACTGAGCAGGATTACTGTAAAGTAGAGGGGGCGGGTCCCTAAAAAAGAAACATAAGGCAGAAAAGCCTAAAATGAGTTTTCCTTCCCCATTCTGTTAAGCTTCTATTCATTCATTCTTTAAGAGTCAACTCTCAGATGTCACATCTGCTTCCACAAAGGTTTAGCCATTCACTCCTCTGTGCTTCACTGGCCTTCTCTTCATACTTCTCTTAGGCCCTCTCCATGTTAGAGTTGAGTTACCTGCTAACATGTCCATCTCTAGCTGAATGGCAAGGTTGGAGATACTCAGAGTCAGGGAGCACATCCTAGGTATTTTCTGAATTCTCGACCTCAAATTCCCAGGGAACCTCTTCATCTAAGGGCTTATCACATCTGCCAATGAGCCAGGTCAGGGTCAGGTCTGGGCCTCATGTTATCTAGAATCATTGGAAGATAGAAGATGGATGTTCTGAGCAATAAGAGAGGAACTTAAGGTGAAGGCACTCAAGAGCAGGCCCTTCCTCCAGACTCCTAGTTCCTGAGGATAACTAAATAGTGAGAAAAGATCTATGTGTAGCTGTCACCATAGTGCTCTTGAGGACTCCCTGCTGCCCCTGGTGCCATCAGAATTTCCCCAGAGTGTGGGACCTTCCCTAGAACCATGGAAGAGGCAACACAGGTTCCCTAGGTGGCTTTTCAGAAGAGGTCCATTACACAGCACCAAACCTCAGCTCATCAGAAAGTTATTCCCAACTTGTCTGAAGGCAAGAATAACCTTAGATGCTATTTATTTATTTAATGGAAATATTAGTAGTTCTTATCTAATAGGTTTTTTATAGTAATTGAGTTAATTCATGTCAATTACTTGGAATAGTTCCTGGCATATTAAGAACTTAGTAAATATTAACTTTTAAACAAAACAAAAAATACTGGAGGAGGAGAGTGGCATTAGTCAAATCAGGCCCAGCTTTGGAGCCACCCCTGATCATCCTCTAGGGATTACAAAGCTGTTAATTACATCCAGCCTCAACTGCCCACACTTACTGAGGGCTTTGCAATTCATTAGCCTATTGAAGTGCTCCCAGGCAAAGGCCAGGTGGCCACAGGTCAGTGGCTTCCCCCAGGGGTTCTTAAAAGGGGTTTGATGGTTTCAGAAGCTCTGCCGGTGATTATGATGAGATTTTTATCTTCCTGCCTGTGGAGGGAGGGAGGAGGAAAGTAAGGTGGGTAGGGGATGAGCTGCAAGAAGAAAATAGGAGGGAATATGTGCAGTGAGGAAGAAACCAAGCATTGTGATTGGTCCTGGATTTTTATGCTGTTGTTCTTGTGTTTTGGGAAGTCTGGATAAGCCTAGGAAACTCCCCAGCTCTCATTCTGAGGACTGCTCAGTGGCAGGCAGAACATGAAATGCCTCCCTTCCACTCCTGATGGCTCTATGGGTCTCTCCAGGACAGGACAGCAAGTGTGCAGCTTCACAGACTGCAGCTTGACTGCTTTCTTGTTCAGCAATACGACTGTGCTAAAGAGCTGTGAGAAGTTCCTGGGCCAGCCTCTGCTGCCCTACCTATTCAAAAAAGAAAAGAAGAAGTTTCTTGAGGAAAATTAAGCAAAAAAAAAAAAAAATCACAAATTTTTAAATGAAACTAGGTAAAAAATGCACTCAGGTGTGACAATGAACAATAGAAGCTCCAAAAACTAAGAGCAAAGACCTTTATTAAGCCTTTTGTCATAGTGGGAAAAGGAGTGATTCAATAGGTTTTTCTCTACAAGTAATAGAAAGGCTAAATTCCCTTCCTTTCTGCTTGGAGTGAGTTCTTAAGTTATTGGACAGTGTATTGAGTGTCCTGGAGTGTGTCCCGTTCCCCAGGAACCACCACGCTGGCTCACTTGCTTGTGCAAACTTCCCACCCACCCAGTGAGGACAAATGGGCCTGGATCTCTGCTTTTTATGAGTTGAGTCACTCTAAGGAAGTCACTTTACCTTCTAAGACTTCATTCTCTTATCTGTAAAGTCCAGGGAGCAAGCAACACAATGAGCCTTATAGGGTTGTTGCTGACAAAATGAAAGGAGTGAACGCAGCACACTGATGCCGTTGATTAGTTAGGCATGAGTGTGCGTGAGCTCTCTGCCCTCAGGTTCCTCATGGTAGGTTGGGTGGGGATATCACCCTTCCCAGGTACTGGGAGGATGAATGGGAGGTCTGGGCAAATAGGAGAAAAGTTCGATGCATGGCAGCTTTTACTATGAACAACATGAATATCTACCCCTGAACCGCAGACCAAGTAAGGAATGTTCCTTTTTTCTCAGATTCCAAACTTTGTGTAAACATTAGCCAGGGACTGTGAAGCTATTCTTCATATTAACCTCAGTGAATTGGCTTGGGATCAGGAATGTCAGACCATCCCTCCAAGCTCAGCAGGATGGCTCTGGGCACCGTTCTGGCACTTCTGTGGATGATGGTCCAGTGGCTCCAGAGCGTTTCTTGTCCTTGAAGCACCTCCTCAATAAGGGGTTTCTACAACCCCATTCATCCTACAATCTTGCTTTGTATTTCCCCCGATGCCCTGCCATCAGTGGGGGAAACAAGAAATTAATTAAGGCAGATCTCCTGGTCAACAGGTGGGTAGTGGATTGGGGAAAGGGTTGCTGGTGACACTTTGGGAGCCTCACCTCTTTAGCATGTAGATATTCATTTCGGCAGGCCTTCTGATCATCCTGTTTTCCACATCTAAGGAAACCAAAGACAGGTGTATCTTCATATAGACAAATCTCTTAAACTACCATGTGTATACACTTTTACAGTCATATTTATATGTTTTATTCACATATATTTTTCTTCTAGAGGAAAGCATAGTAGGAAAATTAATAATGTATTCCTTTGATTATGCTTTAGTTAAAATGAATCTACAGCCTTGCCTTTGATCTCTTTGGGTTGGGAAAAGTTAAGTCTGGCACATATGGAATACTATTTAGAGTTCACAGTGTTATTTTAATTTCGTAGTATATTTGAATTTCAGATCTTGAATTTCATATCAGGAAGATGAATCCAGCCAAACTATAATGTGGAAATATCTCTGATCAAGGCATAAAACTGTACTTAAACCAGTCACAACTCCTCTTCCCAAAGTCTTGAAAATCAACAACATTTATTCATTAAGTACTTTTTCCTCTTTTGGCAACACAGTCAATATCCTATCTAATAAAATTGACCATCACACCAACACAAGATGGCTGACCCCATGTGGACACAAGATGGCTGCCACAAGATGGCTTGCAGGGGAGGGCAGTAGTGGGAAGTTAGGGGTGACCAGGCTGGCAGAGAAGGGCAGTTAGGGGAGACCAGGCCAGCAGAGGAGGGCAGTTGGGAGAGACCAGGTTGGCAGGGGAGGGCAGTTGGGTAAACAGGCCTGCAGGGGAGGGCAGTTGGGGGGACCAGGACTCCAGGAGAGGGCAGTTAGGGGTGACCAGGCCAGCAGAGGAGAGCAGCTGGAGGAGACCAGGCCAGCAGGGGAGGACAGTTGGGGGAACCATGCCAGCAGAGGAGGGCAGTTGTGGGGGGACAAGGCCTTCAGGAGAGGACAGTTGGAAGGGACCTAGACCTGCAGAGGAGAGCAGTGGGGGGGGGGGGGCAGGCCTGCAGGGGAGGGCAACTAGGGCGGGGGGGATAGGCCTGTAGGGAAGGGCAGTTGGGAGCCAGTAGTCCTGGATTGTGAGAGGGATGTCTGACCACCCGTTTAGGCCCAATCCCGGGATCAGGCCTAAATGGGTGGTCAGACATTCCTCAAGGGGTCCCAGATTGAAAAGGGTACAGGCTGGGCTGAGGGACACCCCTCCGACCCCTATCCCCGTGCACAAATTTCATGCAGCAGGCCTCTAGTATGTGTATAACTCTTTATTCCCTACACGGTGATTACCTTGTTGATGAATTATCAGTAGCAGGTTTTTTGGACTACTTCTCCTCTGTGCCTTACATGCTCTTGGCCACATGCCACCACACTCCAATCAGAATATGCTCAGGAGTGTATTTTTCAAGCTAGCAGAAAAAAAATAGGCTTAGGACGATAAAGCTATTGGTCATGTCATGTACTTTGGAATCAAATGTATAAATTTTTGCAGAATATCTGTTATATTGCTTTCTTCTGTTGATTCATTGACTCCAATATGTGCATTGGGAAGCTAGGGAGAAGCTGGAGGAGAGGTAGGAAGCGAACAAAAGTCTATACCATGAGAGCAATATTATTTCAAGAGCCATGAACTGGATCATAGGCAACTCATATGCAATAACCTTGTTTTAGGCTTCATCAGTCTCTCAGAAACATAGAACTGGGCTGAGGAAGGAAAGCCCAGGTGGGGGGAGGGAAGATTGTGATTATGGGTGGAGGGAAGGGACCTGTACTCCAGCCTGCTATGAGCCAGCCACTATGTGGGGCACTTTTACATGTCCTCTCATGCACCATGCCTAACCTGCCTAGCAGGCATGACTGTTGTCATTTTATAGAATTAAAAACCCACATGCCTAATGTAACACAGTAGCTAAGCAGGATCCGGAATTCTAACCCAGACCTGTCTGGCTCTAATGAGATATTCCTTCTGTTATATTATGAAGGGTACATCAATAGAGGGCTTGGTAATAATTGTTTAGATAAATTATGTAATCAGTCAGATGAAGGCACCAATTATCCTATATAATAAAAGCCTAATATGCAAATTGTCCTCATGACTTCTCCCACTCGCTATGACATGTGCTGACCACCAGGGGATGGTGTGGCTCTGGCAGCAGGCAGTAGTGAAGGTACTGCCAGCCCTGATGGGCCCCAATGAGAGCGAGACTGCAGCAGGATGGTGGGGCAGGTGAGAGGGTGGGCCAGCTACCAGGTGCTGACTCAGCTGGAGGGGGGCACGTGGGGGCCCAGGAGCCCATGTGCTGCCCAGGGCCCAGAGGTCAGCTGGGACCTACCTTACCATGCCAGACGCTCATGCTGTGATTCCCGGTCAGGCCTAGGGACCACACCCATGCACAAATTTTGTGCACCGGGCCTCTAGTTTTATAATATTGAGGATAATAGACACTATTCTGATTAGGTCTTTTCTGCTTGAAAATAACTAGATTTATAGTAGAAAACCATAAAGATTTGAGTTCATTCAGTCATTCCCATATTTGCATATGGGAACTGCCTATATCAGAATACAATCCCTGAGCCCTAGAAGCTCACATTCTGTGGGGAGAGATAAGCATGTTATTAAATAATGCTATAGCAGGGTGTCTCAAAAGATTGTTAGGACAATAACTCTATCTAATGGAGTAGAAACAGGTTGCACAAATTCAAAATGTCACAGATCCTCGAAGGATTGTTAGTTCTTCCTCCAAAGTATCTCTGAAATCCCTCCTTCCCTCCTCTCCACATATGACCCCTGTTTACAGAGGCCTGTGCCATCCTCCTAGCTGCTCTAGGGGCCTCCAGTCTCTTGTTCCTTCTATTTAGTTCCCACATTGCCTCTAGCAAGATCTTTCTAAAACCCTAGCCTTGCCATGGTGTTCCTGCTTAAATCTTCTAAGTGGCCCCACACTGTTGTAAAAGTGAAGTCAATTGGGCTAGCCCCTTCATGACTTTTCCACATTATATGGGATGGCCAGCATGCTGACTGGCTGACCCCTTCCCATCTCAACTCCTCACCCTCTTCAGGACTTGGCTCATGTGTCCCAGGTCATCTGTGCACCATACCTCCTTCACTGTAGCCCTTGATAATGATTTATTCATACCCCTCCACCCCCATAAACCTGAATCCCTTAAGGTTCCTATGTATCTTTGGATTTCCCAATTTACCTTAGTAGAGCTGCAGTAGCATAAAGTAGATACCCATAAATGTCAAATAAAAATTGAAAATGCATTTAACACTGAGCCTTAAAGATTGAATTTGCTGGCTAAGCAAGGCAGAAAGACAACTCCAGGCAGAAGGAAGAGCATTTGCAAAGTGCAGAGGTATGAATCTGCAAGACAAGTCCATGAGAAGCAGGTAGTCTGGGTAGGGTGTGGGTGTGTGTTACGGGAGTGGGTGGACATGGGGATCAGCAGTAGTGTCCAGAGATGGGACTAGAAAGGTCAGCTGGCCTGGCTTGTGAGCAGCTTCATCCTGTTGTGACAGGCCATTATCTCTAGCACATGTGCATGCGCTCCCTGAGTCTGGGCAACATTGCTGTCCCACAGCTTGGAAAATGAGGGTAACACTGGGGCTGCAGTTTCAGGTGTGTTCGCCCAGGTGGGTGAGCCAGGATATGCTCAGATTGGTGAGTGTCCAGCTCTGTGGACTACTAAATATTTTTAATATAGTAACACCCACCTCCCAGATTGTTGGAATGATTAAGCTTGAAAGCTTTGAAAGCTCAAGTCCCCAGCAGTTGTTAACCAGGTTCTTTATTGTTTTCCTTTAGACCTGCTAAACAGCAAGCGTCACCTGGTGGCCTTGCCCCGGGTGAGGCTCTGTGCTCCAACTTGGCTTTTTTATTTGTTTCATTGTTGTACTTATTTATTTTAGAAATAGACATTTTTAACAGCTGTACATTTCCTGTCCCTTTGTGTTCCAGTCAGTGGTGCATTTCCTCACTCTTTGAGGTTGACACTTCAGATGTCTGTTCTCTGGGCCCATGTGTTGGAAAAATTTATTGCACTGCCTTGGGCCTCTAACTCACCATCCCATCCAATTCACAACCCAGAGCTATTTTATCCGGTGGTTTTTTCCATTATATTGGGAAATGAATCTGAAGGGTTACAGTCTAGATCTGCTAGGAAATTCATTCTGGAATGTTTGCCCACATCCACTGGCATTTTCAAAAGGAACCCCAGGTGCCTACATTAAAACCAGTAGGACCACTTTAGGCCTCTACTGGCCTCTATTCCGCTGCTTAGTGCTCATCGTGAGCCTGGAAGTTAAAGATGTAAGAGATAGGATGGTAGGACCAAAACCTCTAAGTGGGGGTGCAGTGCCTTCCTTATTCATGAAGACTCACCCCACAGGTCCTGGGTGTATTAGTCAAAATATGCCATCACAGGGTGCCAATCTCCTTTGATTATCAAGTTCAAACAAAAAGGTTTTCTTTCTTTCTTTGCTTCCACTAGACATTTCCCACTTAATAGATAACTTAATTTACCTATTACTTAATGTGTTTGAATTAGAGTCAGAGAGGTCACAGTTGAAAAAGGAAGCCTGCTGCTACTGCAGCTTCTCCTCCCAAGATGGTGTTTGATTTAGCTGTATAAACAAATGACCGCATCCTAGAGAGGTCTTGAGCACAGCTGCCTGCCCTGGAGAGAGCTCCAGCCTCTTCCACCAGGATGAACTCTGCTTCCTGGTGACGATCAGCAAAACAGCTGGCCAGGAATTGCAGGACCTGCATGGACTTCAAATGGCGGTGGCCCACTGCCACTGGGTTTTGTTAACACTTCTTGGAATTGAAGGAGACAAGGAAACTCCTTTGGCTATTGTAGGGCATTATAGGATTCTCTTTGGGATGCTGAACTCTGGTTGCAAAATTTGCCCAGAATCTGCCTCTAAGGCCATACAACACTCTCTTTATTCAATGACAATGCCCTTTAAATCCTTTTCCCAGTAGTAGTGCTATATTTATTCTGTGCTTCTTACACTGGCCAGTTCCTATTGTATCTCCATTCTTTCCTAGCTTCCATGACGGCACAGTTTCTTTTATGCAGAACCAAATAGCGTTTATAGATAGACTCCATGGCCTCAACCTCGTTAGAATGTACTATGTTTCAACTTACAAGCTAATCAGACCAGATCAAATATGCATGTCAAAATCAATTACCTTGGCTAAGGGTTTCGTCATTCATTTTTGGCTCCCCAATACATTCGTGAACATACTCACATGAATAGGCAGGCTCATTAGCCAAGATTTTTAACTTCTGTGATCAGAGCAAGTACCAATAAGGAATGAGGAGGTGGCCTCCACAAGATTTTAATGGTACATCATGCGTTATACCTCAGAGGATGACCCAGTGACTTCTGATTAATGGCCAAAGCAGTTTCCACAATTGCTTGGCCTTGACCTCAGGAAGATTTGGTGAGGATGACTTTGGATTAGCTATCAGACCTTCTCTGGGTAGAATTGTCTGACTTTTACCTAATGGCCAGTGAGCAGTGAGTCATTGGGTTGCCCCCCGCCTCTCCTATTGCTCAGGTGAGGTGTGGGGCTTTGGTTTCTGTCCATAGCATTGTTCTCACCAGATGAGAGGCTGTGGATCAGTTCAGGATGGGTTGTGTTCCCAGACATATTGAAAGAAAATAACTGCCTTCCTCCCCTGGCAAATAGCTGTCATGAACTAAAGGTAACCTGGCAGAGGCTTAAAAGCCACTGTACTCTGTTGACTTTCAGGATATTTTACAAAAACAGTAATAAAAATGGCTTTTATTGAGACAGTTTAACTAAGTGGTTAACCATGTGGTGAACTAGGCTCTGTCCAGAGGGTGTTCACTGCGGCTCACTGGACCTCATAGGTGAGATAGGTGAGTCTGGAATGAAAATTGCACCAGACTTCGCACAGTGGTTGTGTGGCTTCAAAGGACTAATACAAGCAAAGCCCTTGGGCCAGTTTGGAGCACATGGTGAGCCTCCAACAAGCCTCAGCTTTTATTTTTCCAGGAGGCGTCGGTTGGCCCTTCTCAAACAGTCATGTGATCCTCAGAACACAGATTTGAGGTAGGACATATCTCAGTTCCCGAAAGAGGGCAACAGGCCACACAGGTGGGAACTAACAGAGTGGGTCAGCCTTAGAGGCCTTTGTCTCTTAAACACTACACAGCACTTTCCAAGATGATGAAGATGAATCCAACTTTGAAACCAGGTCAGATGTTTCAGGGTAGAAATGAGTGTTTGCAAACCTTTTAAGTTTTGTTTTTCCTGAGAGTATCAGGGTAGCAATCTAGGGGGACACAGCAGGAAACTCGACTGAATAAACTGCCTGATAAAACAGCCAGGATGGGCCCACGTCACTACATGGCTCAACAATGTCACCAAAAACATCAGCTGCTTGTTCCCATATAAATTTCCCTTTAAGACATGAAAGGGAACTTCAAAGGGAATGGACTAACAAGCTCAGAAAGTCACATATGAAAATACATTTTTTGTTTGTTTGTTTGTTTTTTGTTTTTGCTTCAACAGGAGTTGAGCTCTCATCAACATCATAGCAAAAGTTTATTTTTCACTATTTTTTTTCTTTGCTAGTTAATCATATGAATGTAGGGTGTACTGGATTAGATTCAAAACACACAATAGTAAAGCTATATTTCTTGCAGCATTCAGGACTTGTAAATTCAATTTGATTTAGTGAATATTTACTGAGTCATTTTCATGAGAAAATGCTATTACAGAGACCATGATGAACAAGTGTGGCCCGGATCTCAAGGAACTCATTGTATCTGGAGCTGTGCTGACCTGCCCAGTAGCCAGTGCCACATGTAGGTTTTTAAATTTAAATGAATTAAAGTGAATATTCGTTGCCTCAGATGCACTAGTCACATATCAAATGCTCAATGGCTAAATGGTGTTACTGGCTGCCATATGGATTGGGCATCGGTGTAGGACACTTCCCTATTCCAGAAAGTTCTACTGGACAGTGCTCTTGTAGGGCAAGAGATCTTCCATTTCGGGAATTATGTTTCTCTGTCTTTGTGGTTGGAGTGTGCTTTACCCTTGGAGTAACGTGTGGGGAATAGTGCCACCCTCACGCTCCACACTTGAAGACATGGATTCAGATTCTGCTTCTGACCTGTATTGACCTTGGGCAAGGCTCTTTGCAACTTGTCCCTCTGATGCCACTTTTCTCACAGGTAAAGCAAGGACATCAGACCACAAGATTTCTATAACTCCTTCTCTGCAAATAACCTACAAGGTTGTAAGTGAATTGGTAGAACATCGTGTGTGTGTGTGTGTGTGTGTGTGTGTGTGTGTGTAGGTGGGGGAGGGGGAGATGACAATATGCCACAGCTAAAAGAAACTACAAAGTTCATCTCCCAAAATAATTATTTTGTTTTTATTTTAGAAATTTATTTGTAGATTCACTCTAATTGCGATTTTTAAAATTCTATTTATGCAGCCCTAAACTCACCAAATTGACTTAAAAACTGAGACTAATTCATTATTGATTTTTGTAGAATGTCAAGGCCTCTCTAAAAGAAACTTAATTTTTTAAAAAAAATATTCTCTAGCAGTTCCACTTTGATACCTGTTTGCCTGAGCAAGAGACTGCCAGCTCTTTGTCCCACAGCATGGGCAGTACTGACAAACAGTGGAGTGTGGTCTTGGACTGTGGTGCAAGCCTACATTATTTCTATCTAGAAAAAAAGAACATTTACTGATGACCTTTGATGTCATGAAGTACTTTCATCCTCATCTCACTTAAGACCTGGCCAGTGTTAGGCTAGGCAATGCTTGTTTGCAAAGGAATGACTGAAGAAAATTTTCTATTTCCCTTTACCCAGTGATATATGCCTACACTTATTGATATTTCTTAGAGAAATATTAATTCCATCTCATTGTAAAATAACTATCTTCTTATAAACCTTAGCTCTCTAGATTTTTTTCAGGTACCATATTTCTCCTTCCTATATCAGCTGGGAAAGGAAAGCTTCCTTTGTTTTCTTTCTTTTTATCTCAAAGACTGAGAACATTACAGGGGCCCTGCTCCCAGGATGTGGAGTCTGGGGCATGACATTTAGCTCAGAAGGCCCAAGGAGGGTTGGACTGCAAAACCTTGTTCAAATTCAGCTCCTCAATGAAGAGTTCTGGTTCACCCTGGGTGGGATTCAGCAGTGAGGGGTTTTGGTGAATGACTTAGTCTTGCCTGTTTCTTACCAGTGCAGCTGGAACTTGGGTCTCTAATCAGGTCCTTATAATCAGTCCACCTTTCTCACTTCTTCATTTCCCCTGGTAACTACCGGAGCAACTGCACTGGAGTTTGATACCCATTCTACGACTTTGGGGAAGTGACTCAGCCTCTCTGAGCCTAAGTTTCCTGAGCTGCAAAGCGGGGATAAATAATAACTGGTCTCCTACTTTACAAGATAGCTGTGAGCAAGCACGTGGAGGGCATGTGGACCCAGCAATACCCGTGGCTCCTGGTGGTTGTGGGTGGAGGGGGAGAGACATCTGGGCCTGTGTTGGAGAGTAGGGAGGGAACCCAGGACTGCCACATTCTAGCTATCTGACCTCTAGCAACCCTCCCAGGTTTAGTTTCTCTTCATAAAATAAGCATTCCAGGTAACTCAGGCTCTGTGAGAGTGAATTTGTTCCTTTAAGCCTGACTGACGTCAACAGCCTTCGAACCACTCTTCCTGCTTCCCCCTTTGCCCCACCAGTGATCTTTTGGAAACATGATCTGATCCCATATGTCATGCCCCTGATTAAAATCCTACAGTGACTCCTTGGACTTTTATAAAGGGATTGTCCAGAACACTCCTGGTTTTAGCTCAGAGAGCCTCATGTCCCAGGAAACCCCTCCATTAGTTGGTCACACTAGAGAGTCTAGCAGAGTAACCCATCTGGTCCCCACTCACCTTCCTAGTGCTCATTTCTAACCATTCATCTCTGTTTACCTACATAATTCAATGCACATTGGAACTACTGGGGTAATATTTGACACAATGCTAATGCCCAGCCCTACACTCTTGAGAATCTAATTCCATTGTTTGGAGTGGTGTCTGAGCGTGGGCATTTTTTTTTTAAAGCTCCCCAGTGGCTCTAAGGCACAGCCAAGGATGGGAGCCACTGCTCTATTCTTGCAGATCTCCAGACCCCACAAGCTATTTCCTGTGCTTGAGTAGACCTTTCTCTTGTGTTCCTCCTGTTGGCTAATTCCCCATCATCTTCATCCTACTCAGGAGTCTCTTTCTCCAGGCAGCCCTCCAGGAGTCCTCCAGGTAACTTAGCTACATCCTTCTACTGGGTTCCTGGACTACCTGGGCTTGCTTCATTAGAACTTGATCATTTTGCATTGTGATTGTTGCTTTGCTCCAACTCTCTCCCTCATTAGGTCTTGAGTTTCCTTTAAGAATAGATTTTATCTTTCCTCCTTGTGTCCCTGGAGCCAAGCAGGCTCTGGCACACTGCAGGCTCTCAGTAAATAGTCGGTGAACAAATTAATCAAGACAAGGCCATCTGACCTCTTGTGAGTTACATTCTAAGAAAGGAACATCAACACAGCAATCCTAGTGTATTATAGGAACAAGAGGTCAAGGAAAAAGCAGATCCAAGTGCCATATAATATTTTAATGTCTTTATAAACAACCTCTAATATTCAAATTAAGTGAAATTCTTAGTATTCCTTTTCTATAGGTGATGATTTTTTTTTTCTGGGGGGAGAAAAAATATATATCAGGAAATTCCTCCTTTACTGGCATTACCTGTCATAATACTGTGATTGGAAATAGTTCTCTGACTCATTCTGGCCTTCCTTGTTCTTCCCTCAACTGGCCTTTCTTGCGTGTTTGCAGAGAGCCAGAGATTCACTGTTTCTGTCTTTAAAACTCTTTTATCGGCAGGCTTTCTGATCTTCAAAGCAGCCTGTACTCAATGTGACCCCACTCCCTTGACTCCCATGCTGGGGAGTGAGAGCTGTGGGTATTGTTGTCATTTTGACAACTTGCATATTTGGACAGCCTTGGACAGCCGGATTGTACAGACCTGGCTAAATCTGCAGGATTTAAAGCAAGTCAGCATTTCCTAGCCCGCTTTCACCCCCAAATCTAGACACATTGAAAAATTAACACCAGACTCCAGAGTTAAGCAAACAGTAAGTTTATAGATCCCCTTGCATTTGACCCAACGCCTAGGGCAACAGCATTTATCCTCTGTCCCTTATTGCAATTGAATCTTTGCTGTTGGTATTCCTTAAACTCTCCCAACCTTTGTGATTATCTGTAGTGCTTAGTCCTGGACAAATTTGAAAGCTACGATGATGAGATCCAGCTCACACAGCGAGCCCTGTCTTTGCTGGAGGAAAACAGATTCTGGGCTGGTGTGGTGTTCCCTGACATGTATCCCTGGACTAGCTCCCTACCACCCCACGTGAAGTATAAGATCCGGATGGACATAGATGTGGTGGAGAAAACCAATAAGATCAAAGACAGGTGAGGTTTCAGGCAATCTCAGAAGGCCCTGGGCATCCCCAAAGATGTAAGAGGCAAGGGAAGGGGCCACTCATCTCCTCCTAGGACAGGAGAGTCACTTGGAAAGGCAGAGGAACACTTTGGTATCAAAAAACTAAACTAACCAGTTGGTGGGGCCAGGAGAGCTCAGATACCCTCTCTTCATACCCTCAACTCTGCACTTTTCCATGACTGGCCTTTGTGCAACTTGGAGATAGAAACCTCTAGATACTGAATTATCTTCATATGAAGATTCTGCAAATGGTGTTTCCTCAGAGTCACTGAAAAATTATATTTGGTACAGAGTGAGGAATTGAAATGGGATTCAGTCTTTAAATTCATACAGTTAAAAGAGAGAAAGTAGGAAATCTTGTAAAGCTCAAAATAGAGTCTTTGGATGAAAGCAATTACAAGTCACATTGTGGCTTATAGTGACAATTGAGATTTAAATTGTAGCTATAAATCATCATTGGATAGTTTGATTGGGGAAAGGTTTCCAGAGTGGGTTCTGAATCACCTTGTGTTTATGAGGTGTACATTCCCCTTCCCATCGTTCACCTCTCCCTCCATTTTTTTCTTAGGTATTGGGATCCTGGTCCCAGAGCTGATCCCGTGGAAGATTTTCGATACATCTGGGGAGGGTTTGCCTATCTGCAGGACATGATTGAACAAGGGGTCACAAGGAGTCAGGCCCAGGCTGAGGTTCCTGTTGGAATTTACCTCCAGCAGATGCCATACCCATGCTTCGTGGATGACTCGTGAGTGGGAGGCTCCAAATCCCGTTCGAGATGAGCTAATCAGTTTGCTGAGGTGTGGGGAGGAGAGGAGGGAGGTACTCCACAGGCTTTAGTCTCTTTGTAGAGAAACCTGGGGACTAGGGCCAGCTTGGAGAGACTGGAGCTCTGACTGAGGAGTCTGCTTCTCCCAGGCTGGCTCCAGGCAAGGCTAGATGGGCAAGTGAAGTGGCAGGGAGAAAGCAGTTGGTTTTGTGGGTGGAAAAGGGAAGGTAAAAATTAAATCAAGTGAGTGAGGTTGAGGGAGGGGATAAAGGCTTTTAAAATTTCTACTACAGAGTATGTTTGGTATGTGGAAGGGTTCTGGTCAGTGTTTGCCCAATGATTGCCAAATCAACAAATGAGGACTCTGCATTGCAAGTAGGTCTGGTTCCTAGGAGCCTCAGAATAATGCAGCTCCTTCCCTCATTAACATTCCCATGATGTATGCTTAGTGAAAAGGTGGAGGAATGTGTTGGATGAGCTCAGGTCCTCCCTGCCTGCCCAACACCATTCCCAGGCCTATACATTTGTTGGCCAGTAACAAGCAAAGCAAGTAACCTAGTGTTTTCTGAACATGCATTTGGGGGAAGGTAAAGAGAGGGACAGAGAGGCAGAGAGGGCTGGGAGGGCTCATTTACCATGGTGTATGGGGACAGAAATGCTTCTAGGACAGAGGCAGAGATATACAATTGGCTTAGGGATTCAACTCCTAGAAAAAAAAATGGGGATATTCACCAGTGTTCATGTGTGTCTATGGCAGAGAGAAACATGCACAGCCTGATGAAAGGAAGAGTAGAATTGCCAGCTGGCAAGACAATGAAATAAAACCCAGTACGGGCACAGGAAACCTTCTTTCAACATCCTAGAACAATCCATTCTCCTTCCTTGATTGACTCTACAGAAGACTATTCTGTATCAGTTTGGGTTGCATCATTAGACAGAGATGGAAAGTGAACCCAGGGGCAAAAGCCCTGGTTCCACTTTTAGGATCAGGACAGGAGTGGCTGGCAAGATAGTGGGGTAGACAGTGAGGACACAATGAGACAATAAGGATTCTGGCCATTCAGTGTGTGAGAGCCCTCTTGTGGCAGGTCCCAGAAGAGCAGGATTTATGAGCTTATAATTCTCTCCCTAGGGCCATCTTGAATGAAATCCTCCCATGCTATAATTGGGTCCTTCCTGTGACACCTAATAGTTTTCAATAAATAATAATTCCAATGGATTTACTAGCATATCAAGCACAGGGAAAACAGGTATAAAGTTTAGAATAAAGTAATCCTAGATGGTCAAATCTATCCTGCTTGCTGGAATGGATATCCACAGATTTACTCCACAGGTATGTGGCAGGTGGAGTCAGTGTCTATTGGATTACTGATTGACTTATTGGTGGCCATCTGAAAGGGCCACTCTGATTAGTTATTTTGTGTATCTTCCTGCATAACTGGGGTTTGTCCTCAAGAGTAGATAGTGCTACCCCCTTGGGAAGTTCAAGTATTGATCTCACCACCACCAGTTCTCTTTATTTGTGGTCCATTTTCTTGGGCTTCTGTATCATTTTATGTATATCTGTCTACTCCAGTCACATGCCACATCATCAAGTCTGCAGTACTTTCCTTCAAGATCTTACAAGTAGGTATATACTGTGTGACATATATAGTACAATTTTATTTACACATTTTATTTATAGAGCATTCATCTGGGCCAACCAAAAAGTTACCATCCTGCTCTAAAGAAAAAGTAATCCTTCAGGGAAAGTGCAATGTATTAACGATTCAAGTCCATTGGAGATTTTCCTGCCTTTCCTATACCAGGGCTTTGTTCTTAACACATTCATTCAACAAACATTTACTCTACCTCTATCAGGTACAGGGAACTCTACTATTCTGCTTCTTTCCTCTTGCTTCAGTTTTATGATCATCCTGAACCGCTGTTTCCCTATCTTCATGGTGCTGGCCTGGATCTATTCTGTTTCCATGACTGTAAAGAGCATCGTCTTGGAGAAGGAGTTGAGACTGAAGGAGACCTTGAAAAATCAGGGTGTCTCCAACACAGTGATTTGGTGTACCTGGTTCCTGGACAGCTTCTCTATCATGTCAATGAGCATCTTCCTCCTGACAATATTCATCATGGTAAGCCAGATGGAAAAGGTCAAGAAAATCCTGAATAGTTTTGTTCCTCCCACCTTTCTTCTGTTAATGAACTTGTACCTAGATTAGTCACCAATAATTGTATGACATGCAACTGCCCAGCCATTTCAACCAAGGTGGAAGGCAGAAAGTTAAAGTTTCACCTAAGAAGCCACTGTGTCATAGTATCTTCCCTGCTCCTTCTTCCTGCCCAGAGAGCCACAGTCTAAACAGATTATCTAGCCCCTTTCCATGGACTATCTGTAGAAGCTGCTATTAGCAGAGGCCAGTACAGGGTTATTTTATGTGTAAAGGGTTCTCTCCTTTTAAATACAGAAGAAATTAATACAAAGAATATTCTCCTGGGATTACAGTTCCAACCACCAGCTGGGGTGGGAATGTGGAGAGGCTTTTCAGTGTATTAGGAGAAGAAACCTGTACTGTTTAATTATCTTCATGGTCTGACCATTCACAGTTTGACCACAGAACATACTGCTGACTGAAGAATCTTCAAGACCTCTGTTTCAAAGGATGGAATTTGGAGCCTATCCTTTCTCAGAGACGGAAGTTTTATAGCCTCTGATAGCATGCACAGGTCCATCCTCTGCAAATTTGCAGTTCCTTCATTCACAAGCCAGACTTGGGAATAAAACACTATTTCATTATTTCACAATTACTTCATATTGTTTTATATTATTTCACACTATTATCTTTCATTTTTAGTTCCTCCAGAGTGATAAGGACATAAATTTAGGTAGTTTCTGGTATTTATTTGGTGAAATTTGATAAGAATTTTAGAGCTCAGGCTTTGTAAGCTCCTGATATGGTGTCACCAAGCTCATTCTGCCTCTTTACCATCATCATATTCAGTGAGGCTTTGCACTAGGCAATGTGTATTGACCCACAGACTCTGGTTAAGTGTATGCTATCCATGCTGGACCATACCTGATGCCTACCTGGTTCATTTATGTTCCATTAAATATCCTGTCCAACCAATACATATCCATTTAAATTAAATCCTATCCCTTCCTTATACAGTAAAATGTACTAGGTCTAAGGGGTTTTGATTTTAGTGTTGCACTCAAGTCCAGTGACCTAGAGCACTATCAAAACCAATGCTACCCTAGCCAGTTTGGCTCAGTGGATACATCATCAGCCTGCAGACCAAAGGGCTCTGGGTTTGATTCCGGTCAAAGGCACGTACCTTGTCGGCAAGCTCTCCTCCCTTGGTCAGGCCCTGGTCAGGGCAAAAGCAGGAGCTAACAAATTGATGTTTCTCTCTGTCTTTCTCTCTCTCTTGCACTCTCTCTCTATAAACAAACAAACAAACAAAAATCAATGGAAAAAGATCAACAACAACAAAACAAAAAACAACTAATGCTGGTGTAGAGGTCATTCTAATCCACAGAGTTGGGGGAAAGCTGATCTTGTCTTTCTCTAGGTGTCCCTTGTTCCTTCAGTCTGCTACTTTCCCCACTTACCAACACATTTGTGTCCTCAGAACTAAAGGAGTCAAAATGCATAAACATCTGATTTACACAAAATGTATAAACCTGCATGACATCATGCAATGACCATGAGACTTATTGCTGGTGACATTGAGATCTGCCTTCCTAGGAATGAGCATTAGGACTTCAAAGCTTCTAGGATGTGAGGTAAAGAATGTTCACTATGAGTTGCTTGTACAAAAAGCTTCCGCCTTGTGGGAACCAGAACATTGTTCTTCTACTAATGATGGAAACAGAGCTTTCTACAGCAAAATAAGATTTTCCTTTTACCGACACTCCCATCTTTCCCTTGTCCTTCCTTCCCACCTCAGCTATGCAGGAAAGAAGCTGGAAGCTGGTACAATGGGAAGGCTCACTTGTTATTCAAGCTATTAAGAGCAAAAGAGAAAAGTGGTTCTTACAGGAAACCAAAGTCAATGCTTGTTGAATCGGTCAAGTGACTTCACCTCAGCCTTCAATCTATGAGAAATGATAGAGCCCTAGAAGTTTATAGGCCTTCGCTTTGAACTGAGATAAGAAATGGAATTCATTCTTCTGAGAATAGCAACAACCATCTTAAAATTCTTGCAGCCAAAAGTCACAAGTTTAGCTGTGGACTTGCTTTTATTGCACTGTGTGCGATTAGGAGATTAAGGGAAAGGAGTGAGCTTTCCAGGGAGATGGAGAGACCTCTTCGACACAAAATCATAAACTCTGAGTCTTAATCTTAACATTTATTTAGATTTCCTCAAAGTTTAGCTATAGTTAAGCATGGCTTTCTTCCACCTCTCTTTGCCATTTTTTTTTATTATTTTTTTAAAAAATCTGTTCTACCAAAGCCCAGCTGGCATGAGAACATGAATGGAAGAGAAAGAGTAGCAACAGCACATAAGTAGCACATTTGTTCTACTCAACTCTCAAATGGCTGTGACAAATCTTGCTAATTGGTCTCTCTTTTCCCCTGAGAGGAACCCGGTGCTGCAGGGCACCACTACCAATGATTCAGAACCAGTTCAACAGATGAACCTTATTTGTATCATTATGTTTCGAAGAACAGGGCAATCTATATATGTATTTGATTTATGCACAAAGGGTAAACATCCTCATAGGATGCCATAGGAAAGAAGAACCAAGAAGCCCTAATTCATGTTAACATTTCAATTTATTCTTTTTTTTATTGTTCAGTTTATTAATTACATTGTTTCCCCTTTTTTATCCCCCTATATCTTCCCTCCACCCTGTACCTATCCCACCCTCCGCCCTCACCTCCCCCTCCCCAATGTCCTCTCCCATTGTTGCAAGATTTTTGTCCAATCTCTTGCTGTACTTCCAACAACACTTTTCTCCCCAAGAACTGTCAGTCCATTCCCTCTCTATGTCCATGTTTCTGTTATAGTCACCAGTTTATCTTGTTCATCAGCCTATCAGTTCACTTGATTTTTATGTTCATTTGTTGATAGATGTGTATTTGTTGTTCATAATTTACATTTTTACCTTTTTCTTCTTCCTCTTCTTAAAGAATATCTTTCAGCATTTCATATAATACTGGTTTGGTGGTGATGAACTCCTTTAGCTTTTTCTTATCTGCGAAGCACTTTATCTGATCCTCAATTCTGAATGATAGCTTTGCTGGATAGAGTAATCTTGGTTGTAGATTCTTGCTCTTCATTATTTTGAATATTTCTTGCCACTCGTGTCTGGCCTGCATCGTTTCTGTTGAGAAATCCGCTGACAATCGTATGGGTGCTCCCCTGTAGGTAACCAACTGTTTCTCTCTTGCTGCTTTTAATATTCTCTCTTTATCTTTTGCTCTTGGCATTTTAATTATGATATATCTTGGTGTGGTCCTCTTTAGATTCCTATATTTTGGGGTTCTGTGTACTTCTTGGGCTTTTAAGTCAGTTTCTTTCACCAGGTGGGGAAAGTTTTCAGTCACTATTTCTTCAAGTAAGTTTTCATTAACTTGCTCTCTCTCTTTTTCTGGCACCCCAATAATTCGGATGTTGGCTTGCTTGAGGTTGTCCCAGAGGCCCCTTACGCTATCTTCAATTATCTGAATTCTTTTTGTTTCTTGCTTTTCCAGCTGAGTGGATTTTGGTTCTTTGTATTTCAAATCTTTGACTTGGTTCTTGTGGCCCTCTGGACTGCTTTTAGGACTTTGTGTAATATTTTTTATTTCAGTCTGTGTATGCTTGATTTCTAGTTGGTCCTTTTTTTTTTATCTGTGAGGGTCTGGTTCGTATCCTCAGAGGTCTTGTTCATTTCCCTGAGGGTCTCATTCATTTCCTTGTAAGTATCATTCATCTCCTTGTAATTCTCATTCATTTGCTGGTTGGTCTTGTTTATTTCCTGGTAATTCTCATTAAGTTGATCGGCCTTTAGTAGGAGCCTCTTGAAAAGCCTTATAACCGTGGTTTTGAACTCTATGTCTTTTCTCCTCCATTTCTTTCACACCTGATTTCTTTCCATGTCTCTGCATGGTGGCTGCTTTATGTGGTGGATATCCTCAAAGGGACAGTGGCTCAGTCTCCCCAGTTACCTGAGGTGGGTACTCTTACTGAAATCCTTTATGGGTTGTATTCAGTGTTTTTGAATTTCAACCCAGCTTTTTGTTGTTAGCCCTAGGAGGGTTTGACCTCCAGGCCAATTGGCTGTGAAGGGAGACTGTGTTCAAGTTGGATGGGCAAAGTCTCTGAGCTGCGTGGCAGCGGCAGTGGCAGCTGGGTCCTATGCGGCGCTCGCGAGCGCGGGTCTCTGTTGGATGGGGATGGCTGCAGACTCCTCCAAGAGAAAGCCGCTAGTCTCTTCCCCTTGCCAGACAACTCTGCCTTTCTCCAAATGTGCCTGCACACCGAAAGTCTAGCCCAGGGCTGTAAAATAGATGGTTTCCGGAACCAGGAGACAAGTTTCCAGGGGGCAAGTCGCGGGTTTGTGCGACCCTTGGGACTAGGAGCCTCTGCCGCGCCCCGCTTCCCGGGTGCGTCCCCCGGACCTCGGACCTCGCCCGGTTCTGGGGAATCTGTGCAGGAGGACTTCTCGTACCCCGGATCTTGGACCTCGCCTGGCTCGGGAAATCTGGGCAGTGGGACGCCTCCGCCCTTCCCCGTCGGAGAAATCCGGCCGGTCGCTGCTCCAGCCCCAGCCCGCGCGCGCGCGACCAGGGCAGCTCCTAACCTGTTTCCGTCTGAAAGGCTGCGCTCCCGCTGGTCCTGAGTCTGTGTCCCGCCTCTGCTCCTATTAGTGGAGTTTACATTCAGCCAGCTTTCTGGCGATTCTGGGTGCTTGTCTGTTCTGCTGTTATGTTGTAGTTCTTAAATCGTTGCGCGGGGCAGAACAATAGGTGTTTGCTTATGCCGCCATCTTGGTGTTCCCCCTCAATTTATTCTATAAGGTAACTGGAAGCAGCTCATTTATTAAAAATAGCTAGTTTGGATCTATTCTTTATATAGCCAAAGTAATTGAATCATTATTTAATATGAAGATACTGAGTATCACTCACAGGTTCTGTGAAATGAATGTATAATATTATGGAGGGGGAGGTATTAATCTACTTTCAAGTGATATGGATTAAATTACTGTAATTTTCACCTATGTGAGCGACAAATCTCAGAATACAAGTACAAATGATTTACTCAGAAGGCCAGGTCCCAGGCAAAATGTAAAAGCTTATTGAATGTCCCATCCCCCTCTTTTTATTTATTTTTTTAGCATGAACCCATTGCTGCCTTTCTCTGTTGTACAATGAGCTTCTCGGCTAATTCCATCTCTCTTTTTTTTGTTCCTCATCTGCTAAGTATACCCTAGAGCTATTGATGGTCCAAGACCCTTATGCAGATCTTCCTCCTCTGCTCAAATCCCACCAAGAATTTGCTTAATTAATACATAGTAATTAGTTGTTATTGCTAATGTGTTACCCTCCTATGGAAATGGCATTCCTAGAATTTAAGGAACTTAATACGTTGAGTTTTAAATGTGGAAATTTAGGCACCAACAACAGGCTGATAGAAGAGATCCCTCTGGGGCAGAGGGCTTCTGAAGTTCCTGGATTCACTGGTTGAGGTCATCCCTTGGAGGGATGGTCACCCCTGGATCTGGATGAAAGTTACTCACTCAAGTGGCCTCTTTGGTTTCAGCATGGAAGAATCCTGCATTACAGCAACCCATTCATCCTCTTCCTGTTCCTGTTGGCTTTCTCCACCGCCACGATCATGCAGTGCTTCCTGCTCAGCACCTTCTTCTCCAGGGCCAGCCTGGCCGCAGCCTGCAGTGGTGTCCTCTACTTTACCCTCTACCTGCCTCACATCCTCTGCTTCGCCTGGCAAGACCGAATGACAGCCAACCTGAAGATGGCTGTGGTGAGGGACCCAGGTCTCATTCCTGACATGTGATACAATTCCTCTTATGAGTCTTCAGCAATCCAAGAGGATTGACCCATCTTTTGAAGGGATCCAATTTGCCTTTTGGCTCAAAGGGACGTAGTAGGGTATAGGAGTGACTTGACAGTTCCTCCCCACCATACCTGCTTGATTAGGCTGCCCTAGGAAATAATTGAAAACCAGTTCAGCTTGTAGGTCCTTTGTGTGGCCACAAGGGGAAAACAGTCAGACCCATTTCACTCACTTCTCTTCTCCTGGCCTTTGACAAGATTCAGAAGTAAGGGAGCTTGTCCTCCTAACTGTTATGTCCAGAAAGATGTTTCCATGAATGAAAAGCTGTTTTTGCCAAAAGAATTTCAACTGAAGCAGCTCTCCAAGTGTCTTTATCATACTCCACCATTACATGCAGAAAGGGGTGCAGAAATTAGCCGGCCCAAAGTTAGGCTCTCTTGCCATGAGAGGTCTCCAGAAAATGGACTTCTGATTGCCCAAGAGGCCTCTTAGTTCATGATTCCCAAACACCATTGTTTTTTCTTTAATCATTTTCAAATAGGCTATTTTCCCTCTCCTTAACCAAGCTAAATGACTTCTGGGCCCTGTGGGGTGCAATTTCCCTCCAAAATATCCCTGTCCACAGTTCTCTGTGCAGTACAGTTGGGAAGGGCTACCACCTGCTTTTCATTGGGGAAAGATCTGAGGTCTGGTCTAAGTTGTTCTCACAATTCAAAGTTATTTGGCTCCAGAGCTGCCAGAGCATCTGCCTTTTATTTTTTTGTGTTAAATAGGAAACTGATTACTGTATTTATAGCACCAAATTTCTAAAATAATCACAATGGGCTAGTAGCAAGAAATCCTTTGGACTCTGCCTGGGGGTAGAGCTGGAAAATCTTGATATACTGTTTAGATGATCAGTATTTTGAGACCACAGCTAGATTCTGGGTGTGTGGATCCACTAGAAAGCTATAATTCTAACAACTGTGTGAATCAGGGCTGGGCTGAGATTTTAAAAATGATTTATGTAGCTAAAGAACCCCTTCTTTTTGCAGAGAAACATTCTGAACCCAACCTTAGGTCCTCCACACTATGGGTAAGCCTCTGAGCAGAGGAAATGGGCATAGCCCATCCCTTTGCCTGTGCCTATGTGCTTTCTGTCAGGTCAGGGGCTACCATGAGGATGTGGCTGGGGAACTTCCTCTTAAGGCATCCTTCTCTGCACAGTACCTATTCACTTTACTAGTACTCTCCACAGAGAACCTTAAAAAAGAGTGTCTCCAGTTCTGGGGATGGGAAAAGGTGAGATAGTCAATGTTATCTGAGACCTTTCTGGGCTCTTGACAGATCTCAGAAAGTCATAAGACCATCCCTTGAGTAGCCCCTTACTCTACCTCAGGAAACCGATGATTTTGTGGATCCTTCTAATGGGATTCTCACATAGAGGCTCAAGTTAGCTTCTTTGTTCTTAAGAGTGAGGTAGAAAGGAGAGAAAGGTAGGGAGGAAAACATGAGGACCTTTGGTCTTTCAGTGTGCACTGTGTTTGTCTTTTCCATAAAACAACTGTGTTCCATTGATCAAGTGAGAAGTGGCCTAGTAGGTAGTAAACAGGGGTCTCTGAGACCTGGGAGGCATTCCTATAATTCTTGTACTGTGGGAAGACTGCCTTAACCCCTCCCTGGAGTGGTTTTACACCGGAACACAATGAGGACCTTCTCTTGGCTCTTCTCCCTACCTTGTGAGCATCTGAGCACTGTTGGGTTGGGTAAGAATCCCTCGGCTCACCTCATGTGCCCTCTTTGTCCCACTGCAGAGCCTGCTGTCTCCTGTGGCATTTGGCTTTGGCACTGAGTACCTGGCTCGTTTTGAGGAGCAAGGCCTGGGGCTGCAGTGGAGTAATATTGGGAATAGTCCCATGGAAGGGGATGAATTCAGTTTCCTGATGTCCATGAAGATGATGCTCCTCGATGCTGCTCTGTATGGCTTGCTTGCCTGGTACCTTGATCAGGTGTTTCCAGGTAAGGGTAAAAGTAATCGAGTTCTTCAGATCCCCAGCTCTACCTTTTCATCTAGTTTAAATCTCATCTTTTCTAAACTCTTTCAATTTGGGTTCTCAGAACCAGCATTTGAAACTAAAATCCAGGAGCCAAAAATCCCCAAGTGAATGCTGTTGACTTCATAATTGAAATAGATCCAGAATCTGATCTCTTGTCTCCATCTCTACATAAGGTTCCCAGTACAGGCCTCCTTCTGCCGCTACCACCTCCTGCCAATCTATTCTCCCCATTGTATTCAGAGATCCTTCAGAATCTAGGTTACACAGCGTTAACCTTCCGTTCAAGTCTTTCCAGTGGCATTTCCTCTTGTTCAGAGTAAAATCCAGTGTCCTAACCCTAGTCTATAAGACTCTTCATTACCAGCCTCAACTATCTTCCTCATCTCCTATCACTCCCATGTGTCTCTGCTGCAGCAACACCAGCCTCCATATGGTAGTTCTTCAATGCACTGAATTCATTTCCTCCTCAGGACTTTTGCACCTGCTGTTCTTAGTATCTGAGTGTTTCTACACACACACACACACACACACACACACACACACACACACATACTCATATCTGCAGGCTTGCTTCCTCACTTTGTTCAGGTCTCTAGTCTCATGTCATCTTATTACTGGGATCTTTCTAGACTGAAACTATCTAAATATCTAACGAATGTTAATCATAATCCTTTAGTGCTAATGTTCCCTTAGCCTACTTTGTTGTGTTTTTTTTTTTTAAATCACCATCTCACATGATATTTCTTTATGCTTGTGTATTAACCTCTCCTAGTAGAATAGGGACCATGAGGACAGGGCCGTAGTCTGTTCTGTTCACCATTATAGTTCCAGTGCCCAGAATAATAACCCTACTTTGGGTAGGTAAATATCTTCATTATGGAAATCAGCTCCTGAATTAAATTTTGCTGTTTGCCTATTTTTGTATTTGCTTTGGATAAATCAGATTTTCCTTCAAATTAATCTTTTCTGGTAGCTAGAGAAGTCCCATCTCCATTTGAGTGGTCTCCAAGCCAACCAGCAGCCACCTTGTACTAAGGAATCCATGGCTTGGCTCTCAAAGCTGTGGCCAGGAGCTGGCAAGGGAAAGAGAGACTGAGCGTCGTCCCTGGCAAGGGACAGGTCTCAGATCATCTCAGGGCAGCATTTGCTGGCAGAAATATGAAGGCAGCAAGTCTGAAATAGGACAAAGATCATTAGGCTGAGTCAGGAGGCCTGGGTTTGGATCAGGTTGTTATAACAAAGTACCACAAACTGGAGGCTTAAAACAACAGAAATTTGTCATCTCATGGATTCCGGAGGCTAGAAATCCAAAGTCAAGTAGCTGGCAGGGCCAACTGAAACCTGTGTGGGAAGGATCCTGCCTTACCTCTTCCTAGCTTCTGGTTGTTTTCTCAGCAATCCTTGGAATTCCTTGGATTGTAGGTGAGTTTCTAAAATCCTCCCTCTTCACATATTGTTCTCTCTGTGTCCATCTTCACGTGGTCGTCCTCTTATAAGGACGCCAGTCATATTGGATTAGGGGCCAACCCTAGTGCAGTGTGACTAAATCTCAACTAATCACACCTGCAATGATTCTATTCCCTTTAAAAAAAATCCTTACCAGGGATAAATTTTCCATTGATTTTCAGAGAGAGGGAATGGAGAGGAAAGTGAGAGAGAAAAAATCCCACAAAACATCAAGGTGAGAGAGACATTATCAATTGGTAACCTCCCCCACACACCCTGAATGGGATGGGGATTAAACCTGCAACCCAGGTGCATGCCCTTGACTGGGAATCGAACCTGAGACCCTCATGTGTACAGGATGATGCTCTAACCACTGAGAACACCAACCAGGACACAATAACTTGATTTCCTAACAAGATCCAGATTCTAGGACTCTGATGTCTTTGTTTCTGATACCAAATGTGTCATTTTTCCAACACCAAAAAATTCTCCGATTCAACTCAACAATTCATTTCAACTCTGATAGTAATTTTCCAGAATTAATGCCATCCCCACAGGTTCAGTCTCACAAGACTGCTCCCTACTTCAGAAGCCACTGAAAATACTGTGCCCAGGCTGCCACACTTTGGCCAGCTGACCACAAATTCAGTATTTGTAGTCAGCTGGTCAAATATTGACCCCTCTATCCTAAGTTCAACACTTCACTAGAACAACTCATCAGAACTCAGGAAAATGGTCTACTTAGTTACAGCTCCATAATTAAGAATACAACTTAGGAACAGACAAAAGAAGGGATTAATAGGGTGAGGTAGAGGAGGGGTGCTTCATGGAGCTTCCCTGCTCTCTCCAGGTGCACTACCCTTCAAGCTCCCTGAATTTTGTTGTTCAAGTTTTTATAACCCCATCTCTAGAGGTGGGGGTAGGACTGAAAGTTCCCATCTCCTTTTTACATATTTCGTTTTTCTGGTGACCGAGCCCCATCAAAAAGCTATTTAGGGGTCCCACAGAATCATCTCAGTAGCATAAATTCAGGTGGTTGACAACTTGGGCTCATTATGAATAACAAGTTCAAGGGTTTTAATTCTGCCAGAATCTATGTATTATATTCTACTGCAGACCTCAGCATATTATATTTTGGTGTGGAGAGTACACATTTCAACCCGTAACAGTGACTTTGAGCAATACACTTGAATTTGCTCAGCTGTGTTTTTTTCTGTCTCTCTAGGCCATTAGAAGGAGATAAGTGAAAATTAGCTGAATTGAGAATGAAATTTATGCACAATTCAAGAACTTTATTTTAGCCAAACTAAAGCTTTAATTTCTTCAACAACTGTTTACCAAGCAGCACCCAAGTGTTAGGTTTACCACCAGGTTCTGGATAAGGGTGGCAAAGAGAGACCCAGGTCTGCCCTAAAGGGGCTTACAGTCTAGCAGCAGCCATAAAACATGGGGTTAACTACTAAGTAAGAAAAAGATAATATTCTGACAAAACCAACATTTTACAGGGAGCAAAGCTTGCTAAGGGAACTGGACTAGGAATTTGGGAACCTTTCCTTGAAACTCAGATGGCTCCAGCATATTGGGGTGGGGAGCGAGGAGGGAGGAAGAAGAGTTTAAATCAGTGATATTAGAACCACTATACCAGTGTTAGAATTCCCACATCTCTGTTTTATTAGCTATGACCTTGGGTAGATGACTCAAACTCAGTATGCCTCAATTTCCTTATCCACAGGGATACTACTCCCACCTATCTTCTAGGCTTCTTTTGAGGATTAAATTATTTAACATATGGAATGTGCTACCAATAATGCCTGACACAGAAAGAGTATCTAACGAATGTTAGTGGTTGTCATCTTGTATTACCTGGTAATTATTAAAAAAGGGCAAAATTAAATTCTGTAATAAAATGTTTTCTTAAAAAACCGTGTCACCCAAGATCATCGGTCTTAGTGTTTCTGGTTCCACCTAAAAAACATGACCTTTTGGATTAAAACATTTTGGAAGGAGTAGTCTTGGTGGTATCCCATGGATAGCTGTGTGAAGACTTATGAACTACAAATACCTGTAGTGACAATTGGAGGTTTAGATAAATTGTAGCTCTTCTAGAACTGTGGTGAGGCAGGATGACTTGTGCTTTGTCTCTTTATTTGCTTACTTTTAGGAGACTATGGAACACCACTTCCTTGGTACTTTCTTCTGCAAGAGTCCTATTGGCTTGGCGGCGAAGGTGAGTTTCTTCTAACTTAAATATATATATTTTTTTAAATCACAGTTTAATGTTTGAAACTAACTTCTTTGGCTACACATGGGCTCTGTGTAGGTTACAGAGGTGGCTCTTACATAAAATTTTGCATTCACAGACCACCTCCTTTTGCATTTCTCTTCACCTTTTCAGAGAATGAACTAATTCATTCTTTTAGGCGAAGGACTCAACCAGAGGTTGGGGCGGGACTGTGGTCTTGAAGGCCAATATTGCAGGCTCTCCTAGCATTGATCTTTATGGTGGTTGTAGAAGAGGGCTGCAATGCATCTTAGATAAAATTTGCCTTTCCTACTGAACAGTACAAGAGGTCTGAGAGAGAGTTCCAGAAAAGCTCTAGATTCTTTTGTGAGGTTATGAGAAGGCAGCGAACATTCCTAACCTGAGACCTCCGGACTGCCCCTGGAGCTGAGAGGTTCTGGAAACAAAGGAAAGATTTTCAAATCTGTTTATTTCTCATCTACCTGCTTTTAACTTTATATTATCGAAGTGTGTGTGTGTGTGGGGGGGGGGGGGGGTGGGGGGGGGGGGCCAGCATTTATCCTTTAAGCACTAAGATAGGTGTTTGTTTTCCCTAGGGGATTAGCCTTGGGCCTTTAAAAGGCTTGGGTGGGTTTTTTTCTCTTTTTTTAATGATTCAAACAAACAGCACTTCCACAGCCCAGTATTTTCCCATATGTTGGTTTGTCTGTCTTGTCTCTCCATAAACTTATAAATTTCTACAATAATAAAGTTGTAATTCATTAAATTATGAATGGGAATGTTCTAAAGTTATAAATGGTAATTTTCAACACAAGTGTGTGTTTCTGGAATGATTTCAATGAATATCAGGATTTGTGGGCTTTTACCTCTGCCTCTACAATCTCAGCAGATGCTCTGCCTTTCAAAAATATAAAAAATAAAATCTTAGAACAAATGTACTCCTTCAAAAATGAATCACATATTTTTGCCAACAGATGCCAAATATTTTCATTGGTCTCACAGACTAGACTGCAATAGATTCTTAAATCTCTCTATAATAAGAAGAGAGCTGGGCTTCTTCCACCTAACCCCCTGCTTTCATAGATGAAGAAATCGAGCCCAAGAGACACCCAGTGTCTTGCCCAAGTTCCCATTGGTCACATGAGACAAAATCTGGAACTGGGACCACATTTCCTGACAAGGAACTCACTTCAATGACTAAAGTATTTAGAAGAGTATTTCCTCCTACTATTTTATTACACGTTAGTATAGTATCATAACTAATAATGATCAAAGGAATTGTGGACAATAGATTAAAAACCCTTCAGGAAGCAGAAGTGGATGTACTGGAATGACCAGCAGGCCTGTATTTGCCCCTCTGCCACACACCTGTGCATCTACAGTGGGCAGCAAGGACATGGGCCCTGGCTGGCTGCTGCATCATAAACTCACTCCACTCATGTGGGTGCACTTGAGGAGGAGCCTTAGAGGCTTGGTGACAGTGGTTTCCTCCTACCCCTGATGTCCTCTCTGGCTGGCTCTCCTGCTTCTCTTCCCCTTCCAGGATGTCCTGCTGTCCTTTCAAACCAAATGCCAAGGTTACAAAAAAAATGTCTCTGGGTGTGTATGTGAGTGAGTGGGTGTGGGTGTGGGTATGGGTGTGTGGTGGTGTGTGAGAGAGTATGTGTGAGTATGAGAATGTGTCTGTGACATGCATGCTGTGTGTGTGTGTGTGTGTGTGTGTAAACCATACTTCACTACCAGGCTCAACTCTGGCAAACCATTTCTTAGTCTGTAAATTAAGCTGGCTGCCCATGACATCACCTTGAATGGACTTTTCTCAAGATTCACCAAGGCTTTGACATGTTTGGGATTGGAGTAAAAAGCACTTTTGGTGAGATAGAGAAAATTAACCCACTTTAAATTCAGCCCTGGTTTTGGTAATACATATTTTTAATCACAATATTCGACCTCAGGGCCCCTCCTGGCATGTTAAGGAGATAAGGTGAAACTCCTGTTAAAAAACAAACAAACAAACAAAAAAACTCCCCATGTGCTGGGCAAAGGTCACACAGTGTGTCCACTGAGGGCACCGCTGGTTACTTTCAGAACCTCACAGACCTGCAGGTCAGAAGTTGCAGGGCCCGGCCCAGAGCTGGTCTCTGGGAATGCTGACTTGGCCTTTTTTGTTGTTGTTCTTAATCCTTACCTGAGGATATTTTCCAATAATTTTTAGGGACAGTAGAAGAGAGTTGGAAAGACAGAGAGAAACATCGATGTGTCTCCCACATCAACTGGTTGCCTCCTGCATGAGCCTTGACCAGGGCCTGGGCTGGGGAGAAGCCCTGCAACCAAGGTACGTGCCCTTGACTGGAATCAAACTCTTGACCTTTTGGTCCACAGGCCAAAGCTCTATCCACTGAGCCAAACTGGCTAGGCATTTTGAGGAAACTCAAAAGTTATGATAGTAAACTCTGCCCCAACCCCTGCACCCCCCACCCCCTTTTCTGCCTTTGGTGGTGCACAGCTCTCACCAGGAGAGTGACTGTGTCTTCTGGTTGGTGCAGGATGTTCAACCAGAGAAGCAAGGGCCCTGGAAAGGACAGAACCCATAACAGAGGAAATGGAGGACCCGGAACACCCAGGAGGAGTAACAGGTAAAAACCTCAGTAAAGAATGCAGAGCAGAGACAGGGAGAAGGAACCCAGGAAACTGGCGCTCTCCATTGACATGGGTTAACCCTGATAGCTTCCCAGGGTCCAGCTGCACGTTTACGAAATGAATGGTCCGGCCAGACATGAACACATATTTCCTGGAGAAAGCAAATACCAATATGTTGCCTTGTTAGGCAAATCCCAAGTGAGTTGCACAAATGTGCTGACTTCCGAGGATTTAGCAAGAACAATAACTTGGGTCACTGGGACTTAAGGCGGATATGAGCTATAAGGAAAGACAAAAATAAATGCTTCTATGCGCTGGGGGAAGAGTGTAGTGGTCTGACTTCACTCGTGGTTCACAAATCTAGATGCCCATTCATTCAAGCCCTCAAAAGCCTTTCCTGGACGTGGAGGTTGCCTAATGATTCCCGGGCTAATGAACAAGGCTATAAGTGTCCCCCTGGCCTTTGCCTCCCTTCTGTTCCCTCTTGAACTAGTGCTGTGCTTCTCCCAAAGTTCTCCATTCTCTAAGCATGTGCATTTCTCTTCGGATGTTAAAATGCTTTTGCTCATCTCACCCTGGGTTAGAGAGACAGCCTGGCTTCTGACTTTGCCTGACGTTGCACGAAAGGTTCAGGCCTCCATGGTTCTGGCCCACCCCAGGTGCCATTTCACAAGGCTGAGGTGAGTGGCCTGCAGCTCCTCAGAGAGGTGATTTGCAGTCAGCAGCATATCTGGGAATACCCTTCTCCCAGAGTGAAAATCCAAGGCTGAAATCAAGGAGCTGGAGGCTGGTCCCATCTGTTATAGGCAAGGCCAGGAGGAACAGAGATAAGAAGTGTTGGTATGTTTTTTGCAGGGGAAAAAATGCCCAGACAGACAATGCTAAGATGCAAATTAAGTAGTGCTGCATAGAACGAATTAAAGCAGGGAGAGCCTGGACACCAGGGAGAAGCTGACACTACGGTGATGAGGGTCTGCAATAGAGGGGCATGTGGGAGTAGAAAAGTGCAGGGGTTGAATTTGAGGGACAGTATTGGGGAAAAATGGACTGTCTTAACCACTTCATTGGAGGAACTCTGGAGTTGTCCAAGTTGCCTCAAAGATTTGAGCCAAGGTGACTAGGAGAATGGCTCCAAGAATGGACATGGGATGGTCTGAAGGACAGTGTTGTTTTGTGAAAAAGAGGAGCCTGAGCTGCTACAGAAATCCATGAGGAAATGCCCCCACAGATTGTTGGAAATGAGGGCCTGGGACTGAAGATTGAGTTTAAGGGACTCCCAATATAGACAGTAAGTGCACTGTGGGTTCAAATTTCATCTCTACTACTCATGAACCTTGTGACCTTGATTGGCCCTTGATGTCTCTGAGTCTTAAGTTTCCTCATCTATAGAAATGGGCATAATTATATGTACCCAATGGAGCTGCTAAAAGGGTGAAATGGGGTATCCTATATAATAAAGAGCTAATATGCAAATGGTCATCATGCCCTTGTGCCAGGGCTAGGGGACCTGAGGCTGCACCAGGAGGCCTGAGGCAGGGCTTGATGGGGAACCTGAGGTCATGCTCCCCACTCTGGCACCGGGGCTGGGGGACCTGGAGGCCAGGGAACCGAAGGCTGTGCCCCCCGTCCCAGCACCGGGGCCAGGAAAACTGAGGCTGCAACCCTGCCTGGCAGGGCTTGACAGGGAACTTAAGGCTATGCCCCTACACGGTGGGCCTTGATGGGGGACCTGAGGCCATTCCTCCCACCCTTGCGCTGGAGCTGGGGGACCTGAGGCTGCATCTCCCCCACAGTGCCAGGTCTGGGGACCTGAGGCCACGCTCCCCACCTGGCAAGGATTGATGAGGGTGGGGCCGGCAGAGTCTGTGTCTTGCATGATTTTTAAAATTTTTTAAAATCTTTATTGTTCAGTTTATTAATTACATTGTTCCCTCTTTTTCCCCTATAGCATCCCTCCACCCGGTACCCATCCCCCCCCTCCGCCCTAACCCCCCCCATTCTCTCCCATAGTTGCATGATTTTTGTCCAGTCTCTTGCTGCACTTCTCACACCCCCTTTCTCCCCAAGAATTGTCAGTCCAGTCCCTCTCTATGTCTGTGATTCTGTTACATTCACCAGTTTATCCTGTTCATCAGATTATTAATTCACTTGATTTTTGTATTCATTTGTTGATAGATGTGTATTTGTTGTTCATAATTTACACTTTCATCTTTTTCTTCTTCCTCTTCTTAAAGAATATCTTTCAGCATTTCATATAATATTGGTTTGGTGGTAATGAACTCCTTTAGCTTTTTCTTATTTGCAAAGCACTTTATCTGACCTTCAATTCTGAATGATAGCTTTGCTGGATAGAGTAATCTTGGTTGTAGATTCTTGCTATTCATCACTTTGAATATTTCTTGCCACTCCCATCTGGCCTGCATCGTTTCTGTTGAGAAATCCTCTGACAATCGTATGGGTGCTCCCTTATAGGTAACCAACTGTTTCTCTCTTGCTGCTTTTAATATTCTCTCTTTGTCTTTTGCTCTTGGCATTTTAATTATGATGTGCCTTGGTGTGGTCCTCTTAGGGTTCCTATATATTGGGGTTCGGTGTGCTTATTGGACTGCTAAGTCAATTTCTTTCACCAGGTGTGGGAAGTTTTCGGTCACTATTTCTTCAAATAGGTTTTCATTGTCTTGGTCTCTCTCTTTTTCTGGCACTCTTATAATTCGGATGTTGGTATGCTTGAGGTTGTCCCAGAGGCCCCTTACACTATCTTCAATTTTTTGGATTCTTTTGGTTTCTTGCTTTTTCAGCTGAGTGGATTTTACCTGTTTGCATTTCAAATCTTTAACTTGGTTCTTGGGTGCTCTAGAGCACTTTTAGGTCTTTGTATAATATTTTTTATTTCAGCCAGTGTATGCTTAATTTCTGGTTGGTCCTTTTTCATATCCTTGAGAGTCTCATTCATATTCTTGTAGGTCTTGTTCATTTCCTTATAGGTCTCATTCATTTCCACATTAGTCTTGTTCATTTCTTTGCAGGTCTTGTTCAGTTCCTGGTAGGTCTTGTTCATTTCTTCATAGGTCTTGTTTATTTCTTTATAGGTCTCGACCTTTTCTAGGAGCCTCTTGAAAAGCCCTATAACCATGGTTTTGAATTCCATGTCCAGTCGTTTTTTTCCCCTCCATTTCTTTCACATCTGATTTTTTTCCATGTCTCTGCATGGTGGCTGCTTCCCTGAGTTAGTCAATTAGCTTTGTGTGGTAGATGTCCTACAAGGGACAGTGGCTCAGCCTCCCCAATTACCTGAGGTGGATATGGGTTGCACAGTCTTGTTGAAGTTAAGCTCAGCTTAATCATTAGCACTTGAAGGGGTTGACCTCCAGGCCAATTTTCTGTGACATTCAGCTGTGCTCAGGTTGGATGGGCGGAGTCTCTGGGCCAAGCAGACAGTGTCAGCTCTGCCCTATGCGGCCCCAGGGTCTGCTGCCGAGCTTCACCAGCTGCTGGAGAATTCACCTCTCCCCAAATGAGTCTGCACACCCAACATCTCACCCAGGGTCACAAAAACAATGCAGTCTGATGGTTTCCCGAATGAGAGAGCAAGTCATGAGTGCTCTCTGCGCGGTCACACAGCTGCGCTAGTCCCAAGCTCATAGGCACTCCACACAAGCTTGCCTTCTCCACAAGCCGGCAGGCCCCTACAGCACCCGAGCTTCAGTGTGTCCTCCTACTGTCCAGTTTTTACCCTGTATGATAGTGGGTTCCCTGGACTTCGCCCAGAGCTGGGGAATCAGTCCAGTGGGATGTCTTTGTCTCCTCCGTTCAAGAAAACTGGCCAGTTTTCAGCTGCCCGCCTTATCCACTGGCGTGCTCTCCAAACCTCTCTCCGCTCGTATCTTCAACGCTGTCCTCAGCCGCTCCTCCGAGTCACAGTGTCTTATCTTCACTTTTATTTGTGGAATTTTCACTTAGCCAGCTTTCTGATGATTCTGGATGGTGTTTGTTCTTTTGTTAAGTTGTAGTTTTGAAATTGCTGTTATGGAAGCAAGATAGGTGTTTACCTATGCCGCCATCTTAGTTCTCCTGGGTTTTGCATGATTTTGAGGCATGAGCAGGTGGGCGGGAACTTGACTTCAAGTCCCACGGTGTGCCCCAGACTCTGACAGGAGGGAGATTTTTATAGACACTGAGTGGCCAGATTATTATGATCTCTGAAAGCAGAGAACATAGGCTGTTGGCTGGCCTGCCTGCTAGTCAAACTCCTGGTCAAGGAGACAATTTCATATTAGCCTTTTACTATATAGGATATACACTGAGTGGCCAGATTATTATGTGTTCAGAGATTATAATAATCTGACCACTCAGTGTACATTTTACTAATTTTCTTTCATCTCTGACACTTCTATTATAGAGAAAGGGCTAATAGCAATATTAAAACATTTCCTCTAATTAATTCCCTTGTAATGTGCACAAATTTCGTGCACTGGGCCACTAGTCCCATATAATAAAAGGATAATATGCAAATTATCCCCATAGACAGGAGTTTGACTCACTAGGAGTTAGATGAGTGCTGATCACCAGGGGGCAGCACAGAACATGGCGGACATCAGCGACACTGTGCTTGCAGCAGGTGGCAGTGGGGGTGCTAATAGCCCTGATGGGCCCTGATGAAAGTGGGACTGCAGGGGGATGGTGGAACAGGTGAGAGGGTGGTGCCAGGTCAAGATAGGTGCAAGTGAGGGCCTGCAATCACCCTGCCAATCGCCCCACACACATCAACTAGCAGCAATGGTGGGGGTGAGGCCAGCAAGCAGGTGTCACTACACCACAGTGGGTTCAAGCAGGGACCCCAATCACCCCACAGATTGGCCCTGATTGCCAGCCAGGCCTAGGGACCCTACCAGTGCACAAATTTTGTGCACTGGATGTCTAGTTGTATATAAAGCACTTGAAATAGTGCCCGTTCAATAAATACAAGGTACTACTATTACAATTATTATTTGTAGTCATCCTTACAAAGGTCACAGCTAAAGCCATAGGGACAAGTGAAATTATAGGCAGAAGACAGTGGTCTGAAGAAAGAATTATGGGGAATGTGTACACAAGATATCATATTTACCTTGTGTTCATTTTTTTTCCCCCTGAGACTCCTTCTTTGAATGTGAGCTTCCAGGCCTGGTTCCTGGGGTATGTGTGAAGAATCTGGTAAAGATTTTTGAGCCCTATGGCAGGCCAGCTGTGGATCGTCTTAGCATTAATTTCTATGAAAACCAGATTACTGCCTTCCTTGGACACAATGGAGCCGGGAAAACCACCACCTTGTGAGTCTTCAAACAAAGATGCTGTATTTTCACTTGTCCTGTCATGTTCCAGCTTTATTCTTTCCCTCTTAGCTTCAACCTACTCTTTCCCACTGAATTTTAGTGACAAAATGTACTCTGTATTTGTGCCCCAGGAATGTATAAAGCACACTGCAGTATTCAATGCTCACTGATGTATATTGTTCCATTTGATCCTCACAAGAAGTTGTGTGCCAAGGAAGTAGACACCCAGAGAATTGAAGTGACTTCCTGAGGCACCAAATCCTAATGGTTCAGTGGGGAAGAGCCAGGGCCCTCCACCATTGTCTCTTGTCCCTGATAGTGCAAATCCTTCTGCACACCCCTAACCACCTAGCTTACTGTCGTCAGTGGTGGTGATAAAATTATGACCATCATCATATGCTCACAGTCAATATAGTTCTTACTTATTTTCAAAGAGCATTCCTTTTCCTACCAATGGTGGTAGTTCTAAAAAAAGTAAAAAGGGCGCAGTCTCTAGAGAAAGCATATCAAACTCAGAGGTTAACATGGGCCAAATAAACAAAAAGTTTATGTGGGCCACAAAAAAACAAAAGCTTCAATTTTCATAGAAACGTAGGTTCATTTCGACAGAGACGTGCTGAATACAAAGGGCTGAAATAAATGAGTAATCATTAACATAAAATAATAGAAGATTTTCGTAGAAATTAATATTCTTTCTTGAATATTAACTTACCAGACACTGAATAACTGCATAAATTAATAAATGTAACACAAATAAACCTATTTTTCTTGTTCTCTGAAAGCAAACTATTTCCTGTTGTGTACACCAAACAAGTCAGGCCAAGACTAAGGCCTTGGCAATCAGCTGCTAAAATATTGCTGCCAGTATTAGTGGAGAGAAATGGTGTGCCTGTGCATGAGGTGCATAAGGGAAATGACTGCAACACGATTCTAGTAATCAGTCCATTAGCGAACATTTACAATGTCCTGTGTAACAGGATATTGTAAAAATTAAATTACGAAATTTTTATTAAGACGTTTCTTACATACCATTATACTGGCTGGGCCAAAAAATATTTATTGTGGGCTGAATGTGACCCACAAGCGAAGAGTTTAGCATGCTTGCTCTAGAGAGTAACAGCCTGGAGATTGAAGGCCACTTTCGGGGAAGGGGAAAGCTCAGCACAGACAGCTCAGCTCCCCTCACTTTTCTAAGGGACCTGAGTGCCATCTGCCAAGAAGGACATGGACAGCTAAGATTTCCCAAGTTGCAGCAAAGACATCAAGTACTCCCTCTTAAAGGGCAGGAACCCTTATGACACGCCATCCTCGAGCTTTTGGCTTCTGTCAGAGCCCCAGGAAGGAACAGCAGGGTACACCCTGCTCTGGAATGTTCTCGAGGGCGGTTCAGTGCTAATGGAATGCAGGGCTGGTGCCATTATATTTGGTTCTATTTCCCTCTAGTGGTTGATCAACAGAGATTTCAGCTTCTAAGTACAAATTCAAATAGCTGAGATGGTATCTGAACTCAGGGCCTGAGCTGGGTGGGGCAGCGTGAGATCCCTCTGACTTCTCTCCTTGATAACTAATAAAGTCAGAGAACACCATCCAGGGCTCCAGGGCTTCTCACAGGCAAACACATTCCTTCACAGACTGCTGCAATGCAGTTTCCCCTGGGGTTGAAACACAATGTTTAATACAAGTAATAGTTTTGAGGTTTACTTAATCTTGGTACTGTTCTAAGTGCTTTATGGGTACTAACTCATTTAATTCTCACAACAACTACATGAGATGGGCATCATTATTTCTCATTTTTCAGAAAGATTGGCATTGCTATTGGCTCTTTATGCTTTGGATCCAAAAACAATGGGGTTAGTGGTAATTCCCCTACCTGCCTTGAATCAATTAACAAATACATATTGAATGCCTGGGCTTCTCATGAAGACCCTTCCTCTGTGCTTTGCAATGGTGACATCAGCAAAGCTTTGGGGCCCAGGTACTGAACTCCTTCCATTGAGCAGTGAATGGCAGAGCTGAAGAGAACCCTTGGGTGTAACTGAACGTCCCATAGCTGGGAATCCCGGTAGCCAATCAGCGCTTGCCTGGGAACACCAGGAAATAAGTAGAAGCAGAGGAGGAAGGTACATGCTGACCTGGACACACACACTGGTGTTAAACTGTTGTCCCCACGGCTAAGGATGGTTTGGGTTCAATTGAGAGCCATGAATGGGGGTTACCCTGAGAGATTGCACTGACCCTGAGGGAGGGGCTGCCATGCCAAGGCACTCCTAATGGCCATCCTTGATGCCACTCACTTCTGTGTTGGGCAGGTCCATCCTGACGGGTCTGTTGCCGCCAACATCAGGGACTGTGCTCATTGGGGGAAAGGACATTGAAACCAGCCTGGATGCAGTCCGGCAGAGCCTTGGCATGTGTCCCCAGCACAACATCCTGTTCCACCAGTAAGTAGAACAGAAATTGAGCCCCTCTCCATGTGTTATTCTTACCCTGCACCCAACACATATGTTCTCTAGAGCCCAGCTAAGGGATGCCAGTTCTGGAAGCAGGAGGCAATAACCTTATTTGCTTTCCCCAGGTTCAAGGTCCTTTGTCCTGCTTGCAATGAGGCCTGTGCCTGTGGTACTTGGACCTGAGGTCCCCTCCCTCATAAAAGTGACCCCTCTTCTCTCTGAGAGGGTGGCTGGTCCTGGGGCCATTTGCTCAATCCTAAAGTGCTCCCTCTACCAAGAGAAGAGACCAGTCTCCCATTTTTCCTCTAAACCAGGCACTGGTTGCTTTAGTTGCTTTCCCCCAAGCTTTTATGTCCTGTCTAAAGAGTTAAGAAAGTCATTGAAGAAAAGAAAGAAGGAAATATATATTAAAAGAAGAAAATAAAAGTCACCTATAGCCCTGGTCAGTGTGGCTCAGTTGGTTGAGCATCTTCCCATGCACCAAAAGTTTACTGGTTCTACTCCCAGTCAGAGCATATGCCTGGGTTGCAGGTTCAATCCTTAGTTGAGATTCTTACAGAAGGCAACCAGTTGATGTTTCTCTCTCTCTCCATCTGTCCTTTCCTCTCTCTCTAAAATATATATGGTCATCTATAACTTCACCACCCAGAAGTAACCATTGAAAACACTTAGGTATGTAATTTTTCAGAACTTTCTCCTGTGCATGTATAGATATACATATATACTTTAAAATTACAGAGAAGAGTAAAACAGAGCATACAAATTTATAAACTGCCATTTAAAAAATGTGATTGTTTTCTTTTAACTTAAGATATTACGAGCATCATCTATCTTTTCATGTCATTACACATTCTTCTAAAAATACTTTTTAACGTTTACATACTATACCATTGTATAAATGTACTTGTAAGCTGTCCCCTCTTATTAGATATTTCAGCAGGATCTGTTCTTTGTTTTTGTGTGTATGTGTGTTATAAATGACACCATGACGAACATCCTGATTGCTAAACTTCTGTGCTCATCCTTAGCTATTTCTGTAAGTTAAATTGCTGGAGGTGGACCTGCTGAGCTTTCTCATCACCCCATCCCCACAGCCTCACAGTGGCTGAGCACATCCTGTTCTACGCCCAGCTGAAAGGGAAGGCACGGGACGAGGCCCAGCTGGAGGCGGAAGCCATGCTGGAGGACACGGGCCTCCATCACAAGAGGAATGAAGAGGCTCAGGATCTGTCAGGTGCTCGGTGTTGGAAAAGGCAGGGCTACACCTACCCATTGTTCCCCAGTGTGTGTGTGTGTGTGTGTGTGTGTGTGTGTGTGTGTGTGTGTGTGTGTGTGTTCTTAGGCTTATAACAGGAGTCATGCTAAGAGTCAATATAATTCTTCTACAAAGTGATTCTGAGCATCTAAGAGCAGCCCCTCCGGATCATTTCCCATGTGGACATAGCAGCCTGGGTTGTCTTTGTCCTGATGTTTATTTGTTGGAACTAAAATGTGAGAACAGCCTCCAAAAGGTCTCATCCTAAGAAGCAGAGACTGCCTTTCTGCATTGAAAGAGGTCTGTGCACCGCCAGGGCTTGAATGCTGCATAAACATCTAAGGAGGTGGTATCACACCACTGCGGAGCAAAGGTACTCCCAGCACCGGTCTTTCCCATCCTGTCCCTACAACCCCGTGACCCCCGCCCCACCCTGTACCCACAGGTGGCATGCAGAGGAAGCTGTCGGTTGCCATTGCCTTCGTGGGAGATGCCAAGGTGGTCGTGCTGGATGAGCCCACTTCTGGGGTGGACCCCTACTCCAGGCGCTCCATCTGGGACCTGCTCCTGAAGTATCGCTCAGGTGACGGCATGCACAGTGCCCTGTGCTCTCACACCTGGGGTTTGGCAATTGAATGCATAGTAAGAGCCACAACTACACTCACATGGAGGCCTCCTCAGTGCCTTGGATAAATCCAGTGGGAGCCTCCTGAGAACTTTACACAAATGTAAGCAGGGAGTCATGAATGAAGCAGCATAGTTTCCAAAATATTCTAGAAAATCCTGTCAACCCCCTGCCTCATACAATGGGTGTAGCTCTAGATGACACTACCCTTTGACTAAGGGGACCCAGTCCCCTGTGAATGTCCCAAGAAACTCCATAGACATTCAGGACCAGGTGTGCGGATGACACGCCAGTATCCAGTGCCCAGAAGACTGCTGCAGATGGAAATGTCTCGAATTGGGACTTCCCTTCTTTATCACAGCACCTTCCAACCAGAGGGTACAGGTCTAGAAGGGGCAGCGAACTGAGCACCCACAAAAGTGATACCATGGCTCAATCCTGTGGTCAATTTGCCAACCTGAAATCCTCATTGTTGGTTTTTTGAAATGACATTTCTAGCTAGTGAGGGAGGGAGAGAAGAGAGAGAGAGAGAGAGAGAGAGAGAGAGAGAGAGAGAGAGAGAGACTGTGTGTGCTTTGCACAGATTATAAATGCAGTGCTTAATGACCCAGAGACATAAATCTAGCGTTCAGTGGACACTGGCTAACAATAATGAATACATCCCACACATGATGATTTGCTGGAATCAGGTCCTGTGCCTGGTGAGCAATGCTTTGCAACATGCAGGATGCCATGCAATATTAGCTATTGTCATTATTATAGTACTCCGGACTTTATGCAGACACTTGGTTTTATTTATTATCTCCCAGTTTCGAACCCATGTAATGAGAAGGTTACTGTGCACCTTCTCTCGTCCAGCCTGGCTCCAGACTGCCTGGTGATTCCCCTGGTGATTCCCCTTGCAGGCAGAACCATCATCATGTCCACTCACCACATGGATGAGGCTGACCTCCTGGGGGACCGCATTGCCATCATTTCCCAGGGGAGGCTCTACTGCGCAGGCACCCCACTCTTCCTGAAGAACTGCTTTGGCACGGGCTTCTACTTGACCTTGGTGCGCAAGATGAAAAGTGTACAGGGCCAGAGAACAGGTTGTGAGGTGTGTATCTTCCCAGGGCATGAGCCATCTGGGTGAGCAGGGATGCACAGCGTGGTGCTGCCTTCCTGGGCATTTCCACTCAAACCAGACTCCAGGCAACAGAGCAGCCCTATGTTTCTGGAACCATCCGTAGACTTTGATGAACTGACATTGCAAACCCTCCTACAGAGACACTTTACCCCAAATGAAACAACTAGTTTTAAATGAGCCAATACTCTTATATTCCAGAATTCTAAACGACTCGTGTGGTGAGACATACAAAGTAGGTCTTATTTTTCAAGGTTATAGGAGAGTAGTTGTTTGATTCCAACATTCCTTTTTTCATTCCAACATTCATGTTTCCTAATTAAACTTGAATTCTACTGATAAGTAAAAGCTAAGGAAAGGTTTCCTTGGGGACTTAACCTAAAAATAAGGAAGCCAATAAATGCCACACAGCAGAGGCCCCCTCAGCATGTCAGGAGACCCTGGTTCAGGTCTGGACCACAAGGTTGTGTCATCCCAGCAAATGACTTAATTCTTTGTCATTGTTGGTTATTTTTTTACATACAGAAAATGAAACTAATACTCTCTAATTCTGTGTCCTTGGGATATGGTGAAGATAAATGAGATTGTGAACAGCACTCAGGCTGTCACACTTATTGTGGCATTATTGATGCCTCTGGTCACTGTCGTTTAAGTGGCTGCTTCTGGGTTTTCCTGTCCTGGGTGTATTCCTATTACCCAGCAGGCACCCATGGGAGGGAGGAACACAGTCAGACCTACAGTGGCCACATAAGTAATGACAAGCCAAGGGATCCTTCGAGGCTCTGCTACTCTCTGCGCCTGAGTCACAGATAAGATCGAATAGCCACACCTTCAAAATGCTCAGATGAAGTAATAGGTTAAACCCATGAAGAAAAATGTGTTGACATACTTGGTGGTGAGAAACAAATTAGGCATGATGGTGACAACAATCCACATGAGAGAGATGCTATCATTGAAGTGGCCAGTGTCCTTCTGTTGTAGGGGACCTGCAGTTGCGAATCCAAGGGTTTCTCCATCAGGTGTCCAGCCCATGCAGATGAGATAACTCCAGAACAAGTCATCCAAGGTAAGGATGGGGCAGGCCATATCTTGGTTCTTGCCTAGCGATCATTTCTCAGTATGGTTGGGTGTGTCTCCTGCTGTTATGCATTTTAATGGGAATGAAGAGAATATTCAGTGTTCTTCTCAAGTCCATGGCATGCAATTGCTCATTTTTTCTTTGAACTTCCTTCTCCTCCTCCATTTCCAAAAGGATTTGAAAAGTCATGCACCTGTGGGCCCTCTCCCTTTAATGAGGAATCAGTCTTTGTTCACTCCATGTCCTTGCCTATAGCTGAGGCTCCATTCTGGGGTCCTCCTGCCCTTACTTTAGGCCACAGGCCTGAGCATCCAGAGAAATGAGCTTCTACAGACGCCAGATTCCACCCTGTTAGAACTACGGTGAACTTTTCTAGAGAGTCAGATACAGTATCTGACATCTTGTACATCCCTGCAACATTCCTAACTTTCCCCTCAATTTTCCAGTTTTACAGCAATTGTTCATTGGGTTGGGATGCATTAAACCTGGTTAAGAAGCACCCCACCTCGAGAGTGCTATAGAAGAGAGGCAATCAGTCACTGTAGAAGCAGTTTGCCAACCACTCTTTCCATTTCTTCATCAATGCCCACCTTCCATTCCTCCCCTGGGATGTCTTTGCAAATGAAATCCACAACACCCCATATCCTAAACCTATGGACTGACCCAGGTTAAGGAAGGGGGAAAGTATCTGTTTATCAAATAAAAAACCAAAGTTTTCTACTTACCACATTTTTTTCTCAATCTGAAAATTTATAAACTAACATTTGGTAAAACAAGAAAACTGGACAATGCTTCTGTACTATGCTTAAAATTTGAGGAAAATGCCCAGAGTCACATCATATTTACGCTCCTACACTCTCTTTGTGCTGAAAGAATATGTGGTAAGCATGACGCATCCTTTTAGGGTGACATTTGTCTGTTTCCTAGCTGGCTTTGCTGTGAGTTCCTCCTGCTTTCTGAGGTTCCCTCCCAGGAGGAATCTTGGGCAAGAAATTGATAATTTTTTTAAATGAATACTAATTACTGTGGTGCACCAAAATCAGGTTGGAAAGAGAGCCTGCTACCTAGGTGATGTTTAAAAATATTCCTTGATTTCTAAATAAAGATTTATTTTGTTTCACTAGAATAGGGAGGGATGCTGTGCATGATGAGAAGCACAGTAAGTAGTTATGCCTGGAACCAGAGTAGAAGTCATTCTAATCCCCAGTCCACACCCCTGCACCACGCACTTCTCCCAGACCTCCCTGCCCCTCTAAGGACCACTCTGGAAAAAGGTTGACAAACTTGGGAGACTCAATCCCTGGGAATCCAGCAGCTTCAGGTTGGACTTCCTTCCTGAGAGAACAATGATCGTGACCTCTGGAGAGCTTTAGGGCAGAGCTGCTTCCTTAGGCCAGGAGCCTCCAGCCTCTGAATGAAGTCATCCCTGAACTAGAGACAATTGAGTCCAATGTGAAGATTTGACATAAAACAAGCTTTTCAGCCAGTTAGGCAGGAGGATTTGGGTTGAAAACCATGCAATCCCTTCAAGTAGGTCATTTCTAAAACAAAGAAAGAAAAGAATAGAAAACAATATTTTCTACTTACCACATTTCCCCCCTCAATCTGGGTATCCTGACCTGCTAGGGGAAATGCACACAAGAGCTGGGTTTGAGTCCCTCGAATCCCTTTACCTTTGACCTGCCCTCACAACAATGGGCTAGGGGACTGCCTCTTCAAATTACTGCTTTCAACATTTTAAAATTAGATTGAACATTCTATTGAACAAAGCGGGGAATTGACCCGGGGACACTGCATGGCCTCCCAGGGTTGCACATTTTTGTGCCTAAAATTCGATTCTTATTGTATGAGGATATCAGGTCAATACTTGATACTGGACACTTCCCCATGCATCCCAGGCTCCATCCCTCTGATCCATCACCACAGCTTCTCAACCCTCTGAGCTGGGTATTAGCTCTTGTTTTGTTTGAGGAGGCAGGTGCAATCCCAAGGGAACTGGCACAGCCCTCCGAAAAGTTAGAGCAGCATGGGTGGGTGAATTAAAAAGGGGAGTTCTCACCCACTCAGTTACCAAGTCTAGGGATGCATCCTGGGCAAGTCCCCTATAGCTTGAGCCAGACGAGGAAAATGAAAGCACCTTGGACTTAACCCTCAGGCTTATGGTGAATAAAAATGGATAACAGAGGTGATGTTCACTAACTCATCTCTGCACCAAGCACATTGTCTGAGTTTCTTATGTATATTAATTAGTTCATCCAATCCTCACAAACAACACATAACTTAATGCCATTACTTTCCCCTTTTCACAGATGAAGAGACTAGGATTTGGCCTGCCCAAATGTTGCCTAACTTGTCAGGGACAGAACATTCTATTGAACAAAGGGAACATTGACCTGGGGACATTGCATGACCTCCCAGAGGTGCAGAGCTTGTTAGTGAGGACACTTTTTCCAACTCCCTCTCCCTCTTAGTGCCCACCACAGGGCAAACTAAACTAAAAACTGACATGAAAGTGTGCTACTCCTCTAGAAGAGTCACTCCCCAGGAGCAAGATGCCCCTTCCCCAAATGGGAAGGAAGGAGGGGACCCAAGCAAGCTCACAGTCTTCCTGGTTCTAGAAAATAGTTGGCCTCTGTCTTTTTTCTTGTCCTAGGGGACATGAATGAACTGATGGCGGTGGTTCGCCACCATGTTCCAGAGGCAAAGCTGGTGGAATGCATTGGTCAAGAGCTGATCTTCCTTCTTCCTAATAAGAATTTCAAGCAGAGGGCATATGCCAGCCTTTTCAGAGAGCTGGAGGAGTCGTTAGCTGACCTGGGGCTCAGCAGTTTTGGTATTTCTGACACTCCCCTGGAAGAGGTAAGGCAGAGGTTACCGCTGGTTTTGTCAGATACCAAAAACATACAAAAGTCTCACACTAGAGGGAAGTTTTGTAAAGGCAAAAAGTCATAAGTCCCCACCCAAGCATAGCATCTATCTTTATTCTTTGGCTCACTTCCTCCTGCCTTTGTCCACATGCACACATATTTTATGTAATTGTGGTCACTGTGTGCATACACTTTTGTGTTTATAGAAGACCATGTTTTCAGATGAAGAGTCATGATGTATTTTCTTCCCATTGTGAGGCAATCCCCAACAAAATTGAGCTTGGCTTAGATTTTTCTGAGAGTGGGAATATCTAAACCAAATTCTCTTCTTTTTCCCCCTTGACAGATATTTCTGAAGGTCACAGAAGACTCTGATTCAGGACCTCTGTTCACTGGTATGGTGCTGGAGTTTGTGGCTTTCCCCCTCACCACACCCCTCCCCTAACTTCCTTCTTGAGAATCTAAGAAAAAACTCATGAAACAACAAAGCAGGCAAACACTTCTCTATAGTATTTATCTGTCATCCAAATAACAGGCATTTGGCATTCTTGGTTCCTTTGAAGGACAAAGAAAGAGCAGAGGGAGTTAGGTGTGGGTGGGAACGCTGGATGAATCAGCTTCTGTACCTGAGCTTCTCACCCCCCCCCCCCCCCCCCGCCAGGTCTCTGTTCCAGCCAGGTCACTATCCTCATCTCCTCTTATCTCCACCAGGCCTCTGATCAGTTCCTGTCTGCATGAGTGATAGCCTGCAGAGTCCTTAGAGATAACTGTGACAGTAAATACAACCCAGATGCCAGCTAAGGTCTCCTGGCCCCTTTGAGACCAAGATAATCTGAACCCTCATTTAGCACCTTGTGGAAATTTGAAACTGTGGGGACCATCATTTCTGTAGATTCTGGGGGTCTCTCTTCTATATATGTGAGCCTCAGTGCCATCTAGCCCCTTCTGTGGTTTCCACCAAAACCCCTAAGTCACACAAAGCATTCATGAGTACAGTAGACTTTGTTGTGGAGGGTGGAGGTGGGTAGATGGACATGCAGAAGGGGTTACCTGCCACAACACAGGCTACTTTAGATAGAACAAAGAACAATAGGCATCTACCCACACTGACAAAACCTTCTCCCTGGCTCCTCTGTCCCATTCATTTGCCTCTCTCCTGAGAAGCTGTGTGTCAATTCTCCTTTGCTGCCTTCTATCCAGTGTGACATACCATGGTGTTTTCCTGAACAAAAACTGTTTTTTCCCTGTGGGGCTTCTGAGGCCAGCTCTTGAGATAATATGGTTTTCATCTTGCTTCACAAATGATCCCAGGAGTTTATTTATCAGCTATGCTCAGAACTCCCAATGGTCAAATTTTGCAGCCCAAATGTGCTCCATGACCAGGTAGATCTGTGATAGACTCCAGAATTGGGGTCTTTTACCTACAGAGAATAATCCCTCTTAGAAGTTAGAGAATAAATTTTACATCAGAAGACTGGCCTGCCTGGGCATACAATGGAAGGTTCCAAAGAGGCAGTCAAGGATAGAGGTAAAGAGGGTAGCCTTTAGAATGCGACAGACCAAACACCAAACCTGAGCTTCACAAGTTGCTAACTGAGTGGCTTTGGTTAAGTGCTTAGCCTCTTTGTTCCTGTTTCCTCATCTGAAAAATGGGAACAATAATATTATCAACCTTTTGGTGTTGTTGAGAGAATTAAATGAGTTAATACATGCCAAGTCTTTAACACAATATGAAATTTCTGATTAATATTTAGACACTCTAATCTCAACATTTACAAATCATCTCTTACCTCAAACTTGTGAGCCCTCTGTAGTTTAAAGGCAGTTAACACCTATTGTTTTATTTAATTGTTTACTAACTATAATCTCAAGAGACGGGTAAGGCAGGGACTAGCCCAATCTGAACTCACACAGGATGGATGATTTGGCTAAAGCCACACAGGCTTCTGAGTCTAGTTTTCTAGTTGTGGCTTTCAAATCTAGGACTCCCAAGGCCAAACTCTCACTAATTCCAATTTTTCAGATGGCTATGTGCATTTGTTTTGCATTTACTCAGTTTTAGAGGATCTAGATCTAAAAATCTGAAGGAATCAGTAGCTGTCCATTGGACTCACACATTTTAAGGTACCAACCAAGAGGGTCAATGCCACTCCTAAAGGGGTGGCTCACAGCCAATTACCACTAGAGGGCAGCAGAGCCAGGGACAAACTGGGATTCTAATTCTGAACTTTGCTCTGACTGGGAGAGTGGGCTCATGCTGGATGGGGATCAGGGACAGACATGAAGAGAGGCAGCAGGGACATGTACACATAAGGAACTGTTTGACATTGAAACTGGGACTCAGAACTGTTGGACATTTAAATTGGGACTCAAACATTTTTTATACGTTTATTTCTAGTCTGCAGAGGCAATATATTTTAAAGAAAAGAAATGGGGGAAAAATAGATACAGAGGCAAGGAAGCTTTGAACAGACTGTCAAACTACAACTACAACAGGAAGGCAGAGGAGGTTGGGGGCGGGCCTGAAAGAAATCAACCAAAGGACTTGTAAGCATGCATATAAGCATAACAAATGGATACAAGACACTGGGAGGGGGGGCAGGTGAGGGCATGTGCTGGGGGGTAGGGGAGGCCAGGGGGAGGTCAATGAGGGGAAAAAAAGGAGACATATGTACTACTATCTGTAATACTTTAAACAATTTAAAAAATTAAGAAAGAGAGGCAGCAGGCATTCAGAAGGGGGTTGAAGACATCAAATGTGAGCCCCAATCAGGAGAAAAGAGTCCAGAGAACCAGGACTTTGGTGCCTTGTAGTCAATGAGCCTGGAGAAGTTCTTTCCCCTCTGAGTAGCCAGACCCATTGCATCGCAGGTGCTGGAGAATGCTGCTGAAAGGATGACTGAGCTGATTCAGCTCCTTTGCAGCTGCGCTTGTTCGAGGTATAGTAGGTGAGTTAAAAAAGTAGCCAGGGACCACCTGGAGGTCCTCCAGGCTCTCCTTTTTTGTTCAACAACACGTCCTACAAATGAACATTGAACAGTGATGATAAACTCTAGCTTGAACATAACTGATAACCTACAACGATAATAAGCACATTCACAGGTGTTAACCAATTTGATCTTCATAACAGCACTGTGAAATGTTCTGTTTCATTTTATAGAACAGAAAATTCGATTCAAGCAGGTTGAATCACTTAGCCAAATGCACCATGCAAGAGTTAGGATTCAAACCAAGATCTCCTAATTCCTAGTTCATTACTTCCACCACTTCACGTGGGTCTCTAAGAAATCAGATAAAACCAAGCTGACTCTGCCTCGCCCTTTTTAAAGTACACAGGTTATATATGAACACTAGATGCACGACGCACAAAGATTCATACAAAGATAGGCCTTTCTTCCCCTGGCTGCCGGCACTGCCTTCACTCTGGCCGGAGCTGCCTTCTGCCTCTCACCTTGTTGCATCAATTTGCGTATTCCCTCCTTATTGGCTGTGGGCGCTGCCATCTTTGTCGCAAAGTTACAGTCAATTTGTATATTTTGTCTTTATTATATAGGATATATTTTGTTAAACATTTTTCAAATAATACAAAAAAAATGGCTGAAATCACCCTTCCCACTTCATCCCTCACCCCTTATCCAGCTCTGCCCTGCTTACCACTTCTGTCAACAGTTTATGGGCAATCTTTCAAAGCTTGGCAGGTGTGTGTGTGTGTGTGTGTGTAAAATATCACATTTCTTTGTATATGATATATGTGCTGTCTAATATAAATATGATCTTATTACTAAGTTTGTCTGCTACTTGGCTATATATCTTCAACCTCTTAGTGCATTTAGATTTATCTTGTTCTTTTTAACTACTATAGAGAATATTTAAGTAATTTCAGCTTATTTTTTTCTATAAATAATTTACACTAAAAATAGAATTTATATAAGTTCATTAACCTACCTGGCCTGATATTTTGTTGCTGATTTAAATGAAGGGAAATTTAATAGAGTATGAAAATAATAGCATATCAGATCCAGACTTTGTGGGTGCTTTTCTAATTTATTAATTCACATGCAGACAACACTCAGCAGAAAAGAGAAACTGTCAGCCTGCGACACAAGGAGGTCACACAGACTCCCCAGAGTTCTGACAGCTGCTCTATGAAGCCGGCTCCTCCCACCCAGGGCCAGCCTTGGCGGCAGCCTGAGGAGCAGGGCAGCCGGCGCAACACAAGAGCACGGCTGGTCATCCAGCATGTGCAGGCCCTGCTGGTCAAGCGGTTCCACCACTCCGCCCGCAGCCGCAAGGACTTCCTGGCCCAGGTATTGCTGTGGGTCGTGGGCTGTGCTGGGTGGCTCCTGGCGGGGCCTGCCTGCCCCCTCCTGGCCTCTCCCTCCTCTGCCCAGCTTTCTGTGCCCCTGGGCTCAGGCACAGCAGTGAGCAGGCTTTTTAATTCTGTTGCCCTTGTTTCCTCTTTGCCAACCTTTACTTTTTTTCTTGGTTAACCCTTGACCTCACTAAGCAGATAAAATGAATAATAATGAACATGTCAATGTTGTTATTTTTATAATATTTTTCATTTATTTTTGCAATGACTCTACATATCAAGGTTATTGTCTTCTTTTTTTCTTTCTTTGTTTTTTTATTTGAAAAAGAAACTCAGGTTGACCTCTAGCTAAACACTGGCCTACTTTAATGTTTTGTTGTTGTTGTTTTTAAGCCTCACCTGAGGACATGTTTATTGATTTTAGAGAGAGAGGAAGGAAGAGGGAGAGAGAAAGAGAGAGAGAGAGAGAGAGAGAGAGAGAGAGAGAGAGAGAGAGAGAGAGATCAGTTGCTTTCTATACACACCCTGACTGGGAATCAAGCCCATGACCTTCCAGTGCAGGACGACACTCCAACCAGCTAAGCCACCTGGCTGGGGCTACTTCAATGTTCAGTGTTGGCCTACTTCAACCCTCTTCAATGATTATCAGAACACATCTTGTCTTTGCACATGCTGCCCATAATGTTTCCCAGAAGCCTGACTTTCCACCAGGACCAGTTATGAGGCTGCAGATTAAACATTTAAAAGAATGAACGTGTGTGTATGTGTGTGTGTGTGTATGTGTGTGTGTGTGTGTGTGTGTGTGTGTGTGTGGTGTGTGTGTACAAATGTGTATGTTTATGTATCTTTTGCACACCACAGCCCACAGCCCATCTTGCCATGTTTATTTCTCCACAGATTGTGCTCCCAGCCACTTTTGTGTTTTTGGCTCTGATGCTTTCCATCATCATCCCTCCTTTTGGTGAATACCCTGCTTTGACCCTTCACCCCTGGATGTATGGGCAGCAGTACACCTTCTTCAGGTGTGTAGACCTGTCCCCACTGGTCATCATTTGCTCCTATGGGGTGTGGGTCTCCGGGGTCACATGCTGTTTGATGGGGCTCTGGCCTTCCCCCTCACTGGGACAGTCACCAACGTGGCAGGAATCCTTGGACTGCCCTCAGAAAGGAAATTAAGATATCTGCCACTTGGGAGGTGATCCCAAGGAAACAACCAGGGCAGCCAGGAGTAAGAAAAGAGAAGGTCAAGGTTAGGTGATTGGTGGCAGCTTCATCTTTGTGGGGCACGAATGTGATATGCCATCACTGGGCGTGTTTGGGGAGGCTGCAACCTTCCCAGAAGACCTATAACCACCCAGTGCAGCATCTGTGCCCTGTGTACAGGCCTGGCATGCAGTAGCCACTCTATAAAACATTTGTTGAGTTGCATATTGGCTGCTTTGTCCCTCTGTCCCAGTCATGTGCCCATTGAGTAAGCCCCTCTCACATTGTCTAGCATGGACCAGCCGGGCAGTGAGCGGCTTGCAGCACTTGCAGACGTCCTCCTGAACAAGCCAGGCTTTGGCAACCGCTGCCTAAAGGAAGAGTGGCTTCCGTAAGTCCCTGTGCACCCCTGCCCTAGCACTGACAGCTGCCCTGCGAGGCCCAGATGATGGAGTATGGAGATGGCAGAGTTGGGAGGGGCCCTGTCCCAGTCCTGCTCTGTACACATCACTCTCCCTGCCCAGCACTCACCCAGCTTTTCCTCCAACACCTGCATGCCAAGGTGTTCACTCCCTCTCAGGAAGCCCCTGCTTCATTGGGCAGTTCTTTATCTTTGTAATTCCCAGTATCAAAAGTCCCATGCTAAGTTGATTTATGCTTCCCACAGCCTATTTGGAAGGAATCTGAACAGGGGAAGGACGGAGATGGGGACTATAAGTTGTGTAACGGGACCTAGAATGATGTTAATTGCATGTGTGGCCAACTTTCGATTTTTCCTATGTGTATAGAGAAGGGAGTTTTAGAGGGCAGTTGAAATCCACCAAGAATTCTAAAAAGTCAATACAATTTTCACTGCTTCTCTCATTCAGCTTTTTCAGAGCTAGTGAAAAGGACCTAAATTAGGCTAATTTCAAATTCCTCTTTTATTTATTGTCTCTCAACAGTTAGAGCCACCAGAAGAGAAAAAAAGATATAAAACTTCCCAGAAACTAGATAATTTCACCAGTCCCACACCGAGTCAATAAAAAGCACACCCTAGTCTTGATTTTTCTTGAGCAGAAACTCACTTCTGAGAGCACAAGAAGAAAGTGTATGGCTCTGAGGACAAGGAGGAAAGGCTAGGGAGATGGTTGGACACTACTCCTGATTTTAGGGCTTTCTCTAAACTTTGGAGCTGATTGTGAACTATTTTCTTGTCTTCCATGAAGGGAGTACCCGTGTGGCAACTCAACCCCCTGGAAGGTCCCTTCTGTGTCCCCGAACATCACCCACCTGTTCCAGAAGCAGAAATGGACACCAGACCACCCCTCGCCCTCCTGCTGGTGCAGCACTAGTGAGAAGCTCACCATGCTTCCCGAGTGCCCCGAGGGTGCAGGGGGGCTCCTGCCCCCTCAGGTACCTCGACTCTTCCTGGGAAACTGGAGGCCCTGAGTCTGCAGGGAGTGGGGAGAAAACATTGTGCTCTCTGAGCTCCTGGCCAAACAGCATTTTATTTTTAAAATATATTTTTTAAAATATACTTTTTGTTGATTTCAGAGAGGAAGGGAGAGAGAGAGAGAGAGAGAGAGAGAGAGAAACATCAATGATGAGAAAGAATCATTGATCGGCTACCTCCTCCCACTGGGGATCAAGCCCTCAACCCAGGCATGTGCCCTGACTTGGAATCAAACTGTGACCTCCAGGTTCATAGATCAATGCTCAACCACTGGGCCACGCCAGCTGGGCCAAACATTTAAAACTGCCCATAGAGTGCAGAACCTAATGAGCTTCCCTGGTCCTCTCAGTGGGGCTTCCCCTGGTGTCCTGTCCAGCCGCTTGGAGGAAGTCACTGACCAATTTTGTTTTCCACCACACACTTCCTATGCAATATGTAAGAAAACATCTAATCATTGAAACATTATGCAAGTCATGCATGCTCATGATAGAAAAATTAGAAGTTACAGATGAGTCAGAAGAAAAAAATCATTCTATCACTTGGAAATGACCACCAATAACATTTGGTTTCACCCACTCAAACTTTATTATATTCAAATGCTATCTCAAAACCTGCTATTTTCACTTAATAGCATATTATGAACATGTGCCCATGTCAATATGCATCTACATAAGTGTTTTTAATGCCTCCATGCTTATCCCACTATTTGGATTTACTTTAATTTATTTAACAAAGTTCTCATTCTTGGACCTGAGTTTTCAACTTTTGTGCATTATGAACAATGTTGTAGTGTGCATTCAAATGATTATGTAGTTGTATGCATAGTAACAGTCTTAATTAAGAAGATTGCCATGTGCTGTGTCACTTACACACACACACAGCCAATAACCGTGTTTTGCAGGGACATCAATGATCTTGGCTCTGAGCAGCATCCTTTCTTGGGTGTTCTGAACTCCACAGTGTATCACAGTGAGCCTTTCCCAGGGCTTTTAGAGACAAAAGGGGTCAGGGAAGTGTCACTTTGTCTTGGGTTGATAATGATCCTCCCTGCTGACTTGCACTGAATGCAGCATTCTGTGGCCATATCTGATGATTTGCCAATGAATTAATGGTTCCCAGAGAAGCAGTGTGGCATAGTGTCAAGAGCACAGGCATTGGGTTGGTTACTTGCTTCTCTGAACCTTACTTTCCTCCCTTATAAATTGGAAATAACTTTAATTTATTTCACAGTATTTTATGAGAATTTAATAAAAATAATGGGGGTAAGGAAACTGTTATTTAGAATTACATTCAACAGAATGATGACCACCGCAATCTAACAGTAGATGAAATAAGACACACTGTGTTTGCCTTTCCTATAAAAGTTCATGCAGGTGGTCCAGAACTCTCTGTTCTGCTGCTTCTCCAGGATAAACAGGCCTTAACATCATTGGCCAAGATGGCAGGACCTCCTTTCCGGACCATGGAATAAAAGAGGGATGAATAAAAAGAGAGGGCAAACTGCAAATATGCTATCTTCTATGAAGATTTCAAGAAGCTAACACACTTAGCTGTCATTGGCAAGAATCAACAGTCAAGGGAGTCTGGGTGGCCTTGCACCCAACAGTCTCTTATTCTGGCAATGGCAGAAGGGCAGAGCAGGTCATGGGGGACAACTAAATTTTGTCCTAGCATCAGTCCCAGGAGCTGGCTTGTGAATGACTGTTTATGAGCATCTTGCTCTCACTCTCTCTCTTTCACTCTCTTTCTCTCCCCGTCTCTCTTTACACGCTAAAAGCAGATACCTTTCTATTTCTCAAGCAGTATATTTTCCCATTGAATCTTAACTCAGCCACCCTGCATCACAGAGATCCCTAAAGAGGAGCTGAGGAAGCGTGTCCGAATCCTCTGTACCCCAAGAGGAAGCTCTGCTTCTGCTGGGTTTGCTGAGGCCTCGGCTGCTTCTGCTCTAATGCACCAGCACCAGAGTTCTACACTGAGTCCTGGCTAGGGCAGAGGGAAGGCCAGGAGCAGCAGCATGGATTTTCCTTTCTTCAGCGAGTTCTAACTGCAAGGCTGCCTGTACAGTTTACAGAATCTTTTTTTCAGTAGTTGGTGCCTGGTTCCTAGGGGGAAAATGTAACAGGCCACCACAGCCAATGTCCTGGGAACAGAGCAGTTGAAAGTGTATAAAAATGAGAAGCATGGTTTTAAAGCCACCAACATTTTCCCTCTCTACCGTTGGTTGATACCCTTGACACCCAACGTTCATGACTCATGGGAAATTAAACCATTACCTGTTCCCAAATGTAAAGTAATATTGCCACCTGGTGGCCAAACTCATGCTCTTTTTAATTCTCCAAAGCCTTTGATGATTGCGTTTCCCCTCCTAGATGTATTTTAAATGTGATTTATAAATTGCAAGGTCCTGTTTGAATTTCTTCACTCATGTCATAAATTTACTGTTTCAACTATGTGCTGGACACTGTTCTGAGTGCAGGGGGCTCAACAACTAAAATAACTTTTGGTGAAAAACAAGTAGTTTCACGAACTATAAAGCCTCACATTCCAAAGTAACTAACAGGAATATCTCGTCTCAGAGAATGCAGCGTAGCACTGAAATTCTACAAGACCTCACAGACAGGAACATCTCCGACTTCTTAGTAAAGACATATCCTGCCCTTATCCGAACCAGGTAAGAAGAGACCCTTGTTATGTTTTTCATCTTGGCTCCCTGTACAAACTATTAACTAAAAGCAGAAGACCATTTTCTCACATGATTTATCAATAATCAGGGCAGTGGAATTTTTCTTCTTTTTCCTGAGCTAACAGAAAGAGCAATCGAGAATATACAAGTAAAATGCAGCTTAAGTTTAATTTTGTTTGTGTGTTTTGTTTAGACTAAGCAGTCTCAAAGGGTAACCCATGCACTACTAAAATTAAAATGTAAAATGTAGGATTTATCTACAATGCAGCCTCATATTTTCACTACTTAAGAAAGAGACAAAGTTCAGAGGGAGAAGCAAGAGTAAAGGGAGAAAGGTAGAGGAAAAAAGAAACAAGACAGAAAAGTAGGAAGCAAACAACAGAAAGGAAAAGATTAGACCAAGATAGGATAGAGGCAGTGAGTACAGTATCTGAGTGAGGCCACAGGCCAGCCGGGTCCACAGCACCTGTCACACTCTCACTGTAAGTTAACGAAGCCAGTGAACTCTTATGTGTGTCTATTTCTCCCAGCTCTGCAGCTGTTATCAAGCCTCAGCTGGGAATGTGGGCTGGCTTCAGCCAACCCTATGGGAGCTTGACAAGTGTTTGCTACCCAGGTAGCATCATAGGAACCCTGATCCTGGCCCACGTGCTCTGGGGCTTTAAAATAAAACGTACTGTCTAATTTTAGTAGTACTTTCAGTTGCCTCCCCTACTAGAGCCATGCAGAAAGAATAAATGGAGTCATTTAACCAGACACACTGCAGATGGTGAAAGCAGCTGCCAGAAGGCAGGGCCAAGCCAGCAGTCAGCAAAATAAAGAATGCCATCCACACCCAAAAACAAAAGCAGATCATGGGGTAAACAACAAGCATCCAAAACTTTGCTCTCAGCAGCCAGTTTACATAATGGAACTTTGGATTTTGTGTTTGCTGACAATGATAGTTGGTGAGGCTGACCTATGAGGTCTATTGTTGGCATCTTGTCATTTTACACCTGATTGGCTGGAAGTCAGTCTCTGAAGTCTGGGCTTGGAGTGAGTCACAACTTCCCCCACGTGTGCAGGTGATTATTAGAGCCTTATTCGTGCAGGTGGAAGAGGGCGGCTGCAGCCTCCACTCACACTGGTGTAATAGTTACCATGTTACCTGGTTCCAGATGGTCTGACAAATAACCTGACAACAGGGCGTCCCAGGAAGCCCAGCATGTGGGATAGGACTTGAGGAGCCAGCAGTGGAAAACATCAGTCCTTTTCCTGCATGCATATGACTCAACTCCTAGGCTGCAAGGTATCCATGTTGCTTGGATATCAGGAGATGCAAAAATGCCCCTGAACACTGAGACACCCCATGAGCAGAAGGAAAGTTAACACTGCTGGGCCAGTGGGATTCATTGTCTGATTTGTTTTCACTTTCAGCTTAAAGAGCAAATTCTGGGTCAATGAACAGAGGTAAGAAACTATTTTCATAAAAAATTAAAATCTCAAATTGATCTATTTAAAATGCACATTTTAAAAGCCACACCTCAAAGCTAGGTAGGTGGAATGTTCTGTGTGTGCTCAGAAAGCCACAGGACATGACCTGAAGGAAGTGTGGCTAAACACACCCTGGACCCAGAAGGTGCCCAGTGGTAGATCTCCATGAAGGACATGGACAGAAAGTGATATTCCCTGAAGAGTTGTCCCAGAGCATTCTCACTCAGGGGAGGCTCTAAAAGTTCAAGCACAGAATAGTTTGCAATACTAATGAGAGGCCATGTGCCCTGGGCCCTGGCACTCTGTGGCCCATTCATTCCTTGTAAGCCTTAGGGAACCTGGCCCAGCCCCAGGTAACTCATTCCTGAGGCATCCTGGAGACTGGACTCATTCGAGAGGTTTGGAGAATCCTCCGGAGACATCCTAGGGGTAAGCTAGCCTCCCAGGCTCCCTAAGGAATGGGCCTGTAGAATAAAGGCAGAGCTGAGGTTCACTTGGTTCTAGACCAGGGATGGGGCACATCCAGCCCTCAGCCATATAAGGCCTTCAAAGTCATTTGATCTGGCCCTGCCAAGGCATTAGTGGTGAGTTACTTAAATGTTTGACCAAATACAGCAGGCTAATTTTTAAGTTAACAATTTGTATGGCCTACGAATGATGTATAAATAGCCAAATGGCCCTTGGCAGAAAAAGGTTCCCCACCTCTGTTTTAGACCATAAAAGTGTTATCCGGCTTTTAGAAGTGCTCCCTAGAGGGAAGAATAAATCCTCAGCTGAAGCAGAAAGTTGAGGACATGGGGGGAGCACAATTTGAGTGCCTGAGAAATAAAGTTTAGCAAATTAATTTTGTTTTGTAGAGGAGCTTTGCTTTTATCCTACTATTGAAAGGTTTTATCCAGAGAGTGGCACTCCCAGGTATGTTCAGAGCTATGTGGAAAATGGGTTAGGACAAGGAGAGACCTAAGGCTAGGATCTCATTAAGAATCTAGAGCTTGAGTCAAGGCAAGAGATGGTGAGGGGCTGCCTGAGGGAGGGGCAGCGTTGAGAGGCATGGAGAGCTGGACCCAGCGAGACTGGTCCTGATTAGATTAAGGAGAGTCCCATGCTTCAGGAAGGGCCTGTAAAGTACAGACAGATGTGATGAAGGAGAGGAATTGTTGTTGGTATGATGGCGAGTCAGGGAAGATTTCAAAGAGGAGATGGCATATAATAGAGGAGATGCAGTTGGCCTGATGTTCAAGAACAGTGGTTCTCAACCTTTCTAATGCCACGACCCTGTAATACAGTTCCTCACGTTGTGGTGACCCCAACCATAACATTATTTTTGTTGCTACTTCATAACTGTAATTTTGCTACTGTTATGAGTTGTAATGTAAGTATCTGTGTTTTCCGATGGTCTTAGGCTCTATAGTGGCGGTTCTCAACCTGTGGGTCGAGAACCGCTAGCAGGGTCGCCTAAGACCATCGGAAAACACAGATATTTACATTACGATTCATAACAGTAGCAAAATTACAGTTATGAATTAGCAACAAAAATAATGTTATGGTTGGGGTCACCACAACATGAGGAACTGTATTAAAAGGTTGTGGCATTAGAAAGGTTGAGAACCACTTGTTCCATAACAAGAAAGGCAGCCCCGGAAGCCAGCAGCCCTGCAGAGACAACCAGGATTGTTGTCAGTTCTGCGAGTGATTGGATTGGACATGGCCAGGATATGCCACTCAAGGAAAGGCATGAGAGGGGTTGGAGAGGTCAGAGAGACCAAGCTCTGAGGGATCAGTACTCATCTGGGGGCAATGAGGAAGCATTCAAAGTTGTAAAGTGGAGCCACGCTGCTCACTAGTGCAGACGATGCCTCCCAAAGCACACATTTCCCTAAGGAAACTGAGCACTGCTGGCAAGCACGAAGCACCACAGACGTGGGTCATGCACTGATCTGAGGACTTCTTGTTCCCTTGCCAGGTACGGAGGAATTTCCATCGGCGGAAAGCTGCCGGCTCTCCCTGTCACTGCCGAGGCACTTGTTGGATTTTTAAGTGACCTTGGCCAGATGATGAATGTGAGCGGGGTACGTAAATGGGCTGCAGGTTTGGGTAGGACCGTCAACGTGCCAGTTATTATGAGACAGAAAATTTCATGAATACTAAGAGTGAAATAGAAAACCTCTTTCTTATTCATTATGGTTTTCTAGGGCCCGGTCACCAGAGAGGCCGCTAAAGAAATGTCTGTTTTCCTTAGACATCTGGAAACTGAAGACAACATTAAGGTATTGGCCCTGGGTCACCTGCCCCAGAGCTAAAAATCCACATGAGCTGGTGACTTTATTTTTATTTTCCCAAATAATTGAATTCCATCAAGTCTCCACTTGAAAACTAGCATGGAATGTCTTCCAGCTGCCAAATCCTTCCTCCTCCTCACATTCCTTTCTCTGCGGCTCATTTTTTTCTTTAAACAGCTGTTGTTAGCATAGGGCCGCTGGGTCATGCCAGCACAGCCTAAGGAAGGCCATCTCTGCCCTCCAGGTGTGGTTTAACAACAAGGGCTGGCACGCCCTGGTCAGCTTTCTCAACGTGGCCCACAATGCCATCCTACGAGCCAGCCTGCACCCAGACAGGGACCCCGAGGAATATGGCATCACCGTCCTAAGCCAGCCCCTGAACCTGACTAAGGAGCAGCTCTCTGAGATCACAGTGTAAGCCACCCAGATCCAGCCACACAACTGTCTTGTCATCCTCTCCTCTCTTGGGAGACCCACGAGGATTATCACTATTCGGAGCTGTTGGGCTGGAGGGCAAGGCTGGTGAGCCGGCAAACGTGTACATAAGACTTTCAGCGCTTGTGTGCCAGACTGCCTGGCCATTTTTTTCTCCTTGTTCTTACTAGGAAAGTAAGCATAGATTTGGTTCTGTTCCCTTTTGGCTCCTGGTAAGAAGTTACTCCTGGAGCTTACACAAATATCCTCCTCTGCAGTATGTGAAATGACTGCTGGGAAGGCGGAAAGTTCAGTAAATCTTTCGTCTCTCCAACAGGAATTATCTCAGATTTTGGTAATTTCCCTCAGACAACCAGGCCATGGACTTGTCCTCAGATCCTTGCCTTCCTCGAGCTTAGGCTCTTCCCGCACAGCTTCAGGCAATAAAAACATCAATCTTGTGCAATCTGCAGTATGCTGGTAGCCTGTGTGAGTGCATGCTTGTGGTAAATGGTAGAGTCCTCATTTTCCTATTCCAGGACAGTCAGAGCCCTCAACCCTGGACCCTCCATGTGCCCAGGGTCACTGGCTAAAAGTTGGCTCTGGAACCTTGGGACCTTCCTTTGGACATCCTCCAGGCCCTGGCCTGAGGAAGAATTGCCTGCCTTGTGTTTATTCTTACTCAGCTTTGCCAAGTCTCTTGAATATGAAATAGGAGTCTTTGTGATTATAAAATAGTATATGCTCATTAAGTAAAGTTTAAGGAATAGAGTCTTAAGAACTTATTATTTGTAACCCTACACAGGTTTAGGGTATTTCCTCTAAACTTTTTTTGCATATTTCCCTTTCAGTCACTTGCTCTACTTTTACTAGCATGTGGATCATGCTATTTCTAATTTTATAAGGGCACTGACTAGCACAGACGGTACTTTGTGGGAATTAGTTAATGTGCTCCTTTCTCTCATTGGGCACTGTTCCATGCAAAGGGTCAAGGCTTGTATATGAAGTTCAGGTCAGATTTCAACCCACACTTGCCCTCCTGGTCAGATGCCTTCCACTTGGCCCAGGAAAGGATGGCTAGAGCCCTGTCCTATATAATCGGCCTGTTCTCTGCTTTCTTGAACTTATGCTATGAGCATTTCTCCATGCTATGATGTGTTTCATGTTCTCACAGGATAATTTGCCTCTTGTAACAAAAGGAATAACTTTTACAGACCATATGACTGCCTACATAGAAAATTCAAGAGACGCTATAGACAAATTATTAGAACTGATAAGAGCATTGTGATATGTGACAAATGATAATATATAAACCCATTTCAATAACCATCAGTAAATAATTCGAAAGTTTATCTAGACTTTCTATATGAAAATGGAATGATATTCAACATCAACATAGAACAGAAAACCATAAAATATCCACTTAACCTTGACTCTGTTTAAGTTAATTGAATGAAATGACAAACATCAGGCTGGGAAGGGGGCTTTGGAGGCTTTTCTCTAGGACTGGCTGAGCCTCCCCAGAGCCTGACTTTGTTTTTCTCTGGCATCTGCTCCTCCTCCTTCACCTCTCTCTCCCTGTTTCTCTTGTCCTGCTGCAGGCTGACCGCTGCTGTGGATGCTGTGGTTGCTATCTGTGTTATTTTCGCTATGTCCTTCGTCCCAGCCAGCTTTGTCCTTTATTTGATCCAGGAGAGAGTGAACAAAGCCAAGCACCTCCAGTTTGTCAGTGGAGTGAGCCCCACCACTTATTGGCTGACCAACTTCCTCTGGGACATTGTAAGTGTCAGGTCATGGTGCCTCTCTCCCCTCCATTGGCCCTGAGGGGTGGGCACTGGTGTCTGCTCTGACTGAGGGTCACAGCAGGGTGAGGCTCTCCCACTGCCGGGATTGCTATGTCAAGGGCCTTGTGTGTCTGCTGTCTATTGACTTTTTAGAAAGGCACAGAACTAGGAACGGCAAGCTAAGGACGAATGTAGGGCTCAGCTCAACAACTGCTGAATGGGGGCTCTGCGTGCCCTGCCTCAGGGGCCTCTGACCCATCCAATAATTACTGCACTCAATGAGGTTGGGCTTCCTGAGAATATCTGGTGAAGAAGTAATACCAAGCAGACCTTCACCCCACATCCTTTTCTTAAATCCTGCAATACCCCAGAGGGGTAAGGATGGAATCTCCTGTGGCAAAGTCACCAGATAAATATAGGACACCCAGTTAAGTTTGAATATCAGGTAAAAAAATAATTTTTAGGGTAAGTACGTTTCCCCCCCTAAATATTGCATGGGACATAGTTACACTAAAAAAATGTATCTGTGGTTTTTGTGAAATTCATATTTAACTAGGCACCCTATATTTTTATTTACTAAACCTGACATCCTATCCATTGGCCATATTTTGATTTTCTAAAGCAGCCAGACCGTCACTATATCAGTTTAGCCACCAAGTTAGGGAAAATGAAGAAAAGTTTTTTAGCAAATCAACAGAAGACTAGTATTCTTTCCACCCCAAGTATTGGAGGAGGCAGGGAGGAGTTAGCATCAGGGGCTTCATGACAGACCACAGGGTCAAAGTTAATTGGCAGCAAAGACTAGTCCTCCTATCTAATAAAAGAGTAACATGCAAATGTGACTGTACCTGGGCTCCTGACTGGCTATGCTACCAGCCAGTCGGAACAAGGGGTGGGGTGGAGAGGCGTGAGCACCAGGCCCCAGGATAAAGTGGTGAAGTCATCAAGCGCTGGGCCGGGGCACAGAGACCAAGCCATCACTGGCGGCCAGAACTCACCACAGCTGAGTCAACTGAGGCCCCCGGGCTCTGAGAACTGCGGCGGGAGCGGTGGCGGCAGGAGGGGTGGCGGCGGGGGCGGCAGTGGTAGCGGCTGCGAAAACTCACCACAGCTGAGTCTAATGAGGCCCCTGCATTGCTAATATTACGTATAGCTTCAGCTGTTTGCCAGCAAAAACGGAAGGCAACCACCAGAGGGAAGGCCCCCGAGTCCCAGCTTTAGCATCCCAGCTGAAACTGACAACAGGGAAGTCCCACCCCCACAGAATCTGTCCAAATCAGCCTTTGGTCCCACTCCTGAAAGGCCTGTCATTCTCCTCTATCTCAGAACGTGGCAATAGAGAGGAGGGACTATGTCCAAAGCAAAACTGCTGAAGTTTGCTCAACTCTATATTTTGGATACAGCCGAAGCTACACGTAAAAGATTAGCAATCCCAGCAAACCAGGCCTGCTCAGAAAGACTCATAATCAACAACCTCATGCATGAAATAAATGAATTAACAAAATCGTACAAAATGCTACATGAGGTAGAAAAGGAAGCCCAATCTGAAGCAGCAGCAAAAGGTATAGCTCCCACGGAAGTAACTATGGCAATTAAATATGATCATAATAGTGACCCAGGTAGATATAATTCTCCCCGTGTAACCGAGGTTGCTGTCATATTCAGAAACGAAGTTGGAGAACCTCCTTTTGAAAGGGACTTGCTCATTCATTGTAAACCAGATCCCAATAATCCAAATGCCACTAAAGTGAAACGAATCAGTATCCTGTTTCCACATTAGATGCAATGACATACCCTGTTCTTTTTCCACGTGGTGGAAAAGGTTGGGGAACAGATATTGCATTAAGACTCAGAGACAACAATGTACTCAACAATAATACTAGACAAAATGTAAGAACACGAGTCACCCAAATGTAATATTATGGATTTCATCTCTCTGTGAGGGACACATTCAATCCTATTTTAAATGCAGGAAAGTTAACTCAACAGTTTATTATGGATTCGTATTAAAAAATGGAGGCCAATTGGATAAATTTTATTAAAGCAAACCAATCTAAATTGAGAGTTGAAAAATATAGCAGTTTGATGTATTATCTCAAATCTAGATCTGAAAATGACAATGTACTCATTGGTAAAATGGCCCTGAGGCTGCAGCATCTCCAGTTTCTCAGCTCATGCCCTCTCTCCAGGAGACTGGGGAGAACATATATGGTAAAGTTTTTTACGCCACGACAGTCAGAGTAGTGGGACTTGGCCAGGCAGGCACATGGAAAGGCTGGGGCCCTTTCTGGCCCTGGGATTAGGCAGCATGCCCTATGGTCCTGGGTGCCTGTGGGTGTCTGTAGCTGCAGCCGGCCTGAGTGAAGTTGGCCCAGGTCCTGGGTGCCTATAGCTGGCCAGAGGGAGGGAAGCCTGGGTCCCAGGTATTGGGCAAGGCAGAGGCAGTTAGGAGCAATCAGGCCAGCAGGGGAGAACTTAGGGATGATCAGGCAGGTAGGCAGAGGTGGTTAGGGGTCACACATCCCCGAAGGGGTCCCTGATTGGAGAAGGTGCAGGCTGGGCTCAGGGAACCCTCCTCCGTGCACGAATTTCGTGCACCGGGCCTCTAGTTATAATATAATAGAGATTATTGTGACACCAACTCCAGGTATTCTGGGTGTCTTGGGTAATGAGATCCCTTTTTTTTTTTCTCAACATTCTAAGACTAATGTGATCCCCACTTCACATGATGATAAGGTACATCATGATGAAAACCAACACAAACAAACTTCTCCGGCATGGCTTTTAGTAAGGGTTCCTAGAGACATAATTTATCTTATTTGACTTATTAAGCAGACTGTCACTTAACAATACAAAACCAGAAATTATTAATAGCACCTCCATTCCTTCCTCTGTTTTCTGTCTGCATGAAAAAAACACTAATGAACACATGGGGAGGAGGTCAGATTCAGAACATCACTTACAGGCCCCACATTGGCCTCATGCTTTGAGCATGAAAAGAACTAGGCACACCTGCACTAAAAAGTTATTAACTTTCCAGTTTTTTCACTCTACTTTTTTTTTTTTAAAGACAAAGAATAGCCTGGCCGGTGTGGCTATATTTTTCAACTGCTATATTTTTCAACTGCTATATTTTTCAACTCTCAACTTAGATTGGTTTGCTCCAATAAAATTTATCCGATTGGCCTCCATTTTTTAATACGAATCCATAATAAACTGTTGAGTTAACTTTCCTGCATTTAAAATAGGATTGAACGTGTCCCTCACAGAGAGATGAAATCCATAATACTACATTTGGGTGACTTGTGTTCTTACATTTTGTCTAGTATTAGTGTTGAGTACACTGTTGTCTCTGAGTCTTAATGCAATATCTGTTCCCCAACCTTTTTCACCACGTGGAAAAAGAATAGGATATGTCATTGCATCTAATGTGGGAAACAGGATACTGATTCGTTTCACTTTAGTGGCATTTGGATTATTGGGATCTGGTTTACAATGAATGAGCAAGTCCCTTTCAAAAGGAGGTTCTCGAACTTCGTTTCTGAATACGACAGCAACCTCGGTTACACGGGGAGAATTATATCTACCTGGGTCACTATTATGATCATATTTAATTGCCATAGTTACTTCCGTGGGAGCTATTATCTTTTGCTGCTGCTTTAGATTGGGCTTCCTTTTCTACCTCATGTAGCATTTTGTACGATTTTGTTAATTCATTTATTTCATGCATGAGGTTGTTGATTATGAGTCTTTCTGAGCAGGCCTGGTTTGCTGGGATTGCTAATCTTTTATGTGTAGCTTCGGCTGTATCCAAAATATAGAGTTGAGCAAACTTCAACAGTTTTGCTTTGGACATAGTCCCACCTCTCTATTGCCACATTCTGAGATAGAGGAGAATGACAGGCCTTTCAGGAGTGGGACCAAAGGCTGATTTGGACAGATTCTGTGGGGGTGGGACTTCTGCCTACCTGTTGTCAGTTTCAGCTGGGATGCTAAAGCTGGGACTCGGGGGCCTTCCCTCTGGCAGTTGCCTTCTGTTTTTGCTGGCAAACAGCTGAAGCCATGTAATATTAGCAATGCCTGAGGCCTCATTAGAGGCAGCTGTGGTGAGTTTTCGCAGCCTCGGCCACTGCCGCCCCCGCCGTTCTCAGCGCCCTGGGGCCTCAGTTGACTCAGCTGTGGTGAGTTCTGGCCACCGTGGGGGCCATCGCTTGGTCTCCGAGCCCGCCCCGGCCCGGCGCTTGATGACTTCACCACTTTATCCTGGGGCCTGGTGCTCATGCCTCTCCACCCCACCCCTTGTTCCGACTGGCTGGTAGCATAGCCAGTCAGGAGCCCAGGTACAGTCACATTTGCATGTTACTCTTTTATTCGATAGGATACTGAGGGCTCCCTAAAATCTCTATTCAAACCAATACCATTGGCACATTATGGCTTTCCACTTTCCATATTTATAACTCTCTTCTTCAAGAGTGAGACACCAGCTTCTGTCACCAACTCATTTATTTACCTGAGCAATACACCTGCATGTCATAAGTTCCCATCTCTGCCACCATCCCCTCCACTGTGTGGACACTCTCCTGTTCCTGCTCTAGCTGATCCCATGTGGAGGCAGGTCCTCCTCATTCTGTTCTGGCTCTAATACCCCATACCAGGTCAACACCCTCCTCACCCCACTGGGCTCACACACCCTATGAGACAACCTTCTCAGGTTCTCATCCTCTTCTGACTCTACCCCTAACCTCACCGTGGCTGCCTAATTTTCCCTGTCCATTCTAATGGCTTTAGGACTGAATTGTGCAGAAAGCGAAGAAAAGGGAGAAAGTGATATAAAAAAGTATCATTTATTTGAGCTTCATGAATGCAAGGACTATATCTTAAGTTTTTTTTTCTGAATTCTGGATACATACTTAGAAAGTAGAATCAATAGGCCTTCATGACCAAATAGAAAGAGAGAATGAGAAATCAGGTAGAATTCTATAAAATATGCAGACTAAAGGTCCCCTGCACAGGGAGGTGGGGTGGGTTAAGAGGACTAGAAACAGGTAAATATATGCTAACCAAGAGCTGTTTAGACCACTAGAATCAGAATCCCAGACCATAGTGCTAGACAAGCTGCCTGGCCCTCGGCCCTTGGCCCTCATTTAGCCAAGAGGAAACAGAGGTCCAGAGAGGTAAAGCGCCTTGCTCTCCTTTTCTCTCTCCAAGGTGAATTATGCTGTGAGTGCGGCACTGGTGGTGGGCATCTTTGTCGGGTTTCAGAAGAAAGCCTATACTTCTCCGAACAATTTTCCTGCCCTTGTTGCACTGCTCATGCTGTACGGGTGCGTTGTTCAGGCCATTAGCTAATGCTCTCCAAAGGGAAGCTTGGGGAAGGGGAGGCATGATCTCCAAGCAGAACCCAGGGTTTCTGGTGGCAAGGTTAGCTTTTGGCCCCCAGCAGACTCTTCATCCTGACCACAACCCTGCCTGGCCTTTGTGTCTGACTCCATATGCGGAGATGTTCCTGAAGCTCAGTCTACTCATCCCACATGGCCTGAATCTTCCCCCATTCAAACAGTGGCCTAACCAAAATCTGGGACTCAGCCACTACCCTGTTTTTCACCCAGCTGTGATTCAGATTCATCAAAAGCCAATCTGAACACCCCAGTGTCTCCATCTGTACTGGCCAAGGGTTACGTATACACAGTAGAAGACTCTGGCTGAAAAGCTGTTCCCGAGTCAGGGCCAGTCACAGAGATTAAATTCAGTAAAATTAGAGCAAAATGTGCAGCTTTATGTCCAAGCCTACCACTTATTACATGTGTACTGTGAACAAGTAATACACCTGATCAAGGCCTCAGTTTTCTTATCTGTAAAGTGAAGATGATACCTGGCCCTTCCTATGTGGGCCAATAGAGTCTTGCTAGAGTAATAGTCTCCATTTATCTCTATTAAAAAAGAATTCAGGAACTAGCATGACTGACACATCAGCTCCAGTGAACTATGGAAATGAGCCTGATGGGGGTCTCAGCTCAGTTTTGCTGATCCAGACTCAAGTGAGAAGCGTTGCAGGAAAACAGTGCTCCGTGAATTGTACAAGGCTTTATAATTTATGTACACCCACAGTTATTATCTCCTTTGTTCCTCACAAAATCCCCACAAGATGGTCAGGAAAGGCATTATTAACTCAAGTCAAAGATAAGGAACAAAGACCAAGGGGTGGAGTATGTCTGGTTTTCCTGGGACTCTCCCCAGTTCAAACATATCACTTCCTGCATGAGGGGAATGCATATACCTGGGGTACAGCAGATGGAGTGGAAATGGGCACTCCGTCCACTGAGTTATGTCATTTCACACAGATGGGCAGTCATCCCCATGATGTACCCAGCATCCTTCCTGTTCGATGTCCCCAGCACAGCCTATGTGGCCTTGTCTTGTGCTAATCTGTTCATCGGCATCAACAGCAGTGCCATCACCTTCATTTTGGAATTATTTGAGAATAACCAGGTAAGCATGACTTTCTTGGCTTCATTGTTTGATGACTGGGATACCAGAAGAGAGTATGTGATGGTCAAGCAGAGCCATGGCAGGCAGGCACTGTGCCTGGACAAGTCAGGGTATAAATGAATGTTGCTTCTTCCTCTTCCTCCCCTCCTTCTTTCCTTCCTTTTCTCTTCTTTAAGCTCCTTATTCATGTGTATACTCTGGTGTCATGGTTTTCTGAGCTCATCCTCAAGCTCTAAATGATCTTTCATGATCCTTCTTACTCCTTTAAGAAGGTTTTCTTGAGGACTTCGGTGCTAAGGTTTACACACACACACAGTATTCATGTGATTTCAATATCTAAAAGGTGTGAAAAGGCACACAATGAAATGTCTTCTTCCTACTCCTGTTTTGCAATCAGCCGGTTCCCTTCTCCAGAGGTGACCTTTCATTGGAGATTTGTATATGTTCTGGAAACATATAAGCAAAAACATATATAGTCTTTCTCCACTTTCTTATGCAAATTTTTACAGGAATATATACTATTTTACATGAAAATTTATCCTGAGGATAAGGGTTAGGAACTTATGGCACTGATTGAGTTGTTTATGACCTGAAAAGTCCAGTTATCCTATTCACAAGGACTGGTGGTCTCAACCATTTGTCTGTGGCCTGTCTAGCCATTCATTTCCTTCCCTCATTCGATCTTTGCAGTTCAGAAGATGAGCACCAGTGCATTTATTCTGCTGTCCTGCAGCTCCTAGCCCCTGGTCCCTGGCCCTTGGCCCCACTCCTGCTTCTTGGCCCTTGGGAGGACCCAAGGCAAATCTACACTAACCACCCAGCTCCTAGCTTCCTAACAGTCACTCTTTCCCAAACCCTGCCAGGATTTCCATTGCTACTAAGCAAAGAAAACGCCACTCCCCCACCCCACTTCTATCCCATGACTGATAAAAAAAATATATACCATGCTACAGTCAGATCCCAAAAGGGAGGTGGATGGGAACACTGACCCACCTCAAGACCTCCTCCCCCCAGTTCCCTCTTCCTGCTGGAGCACCCTGGCAGGCTGAAAAGGCTGCTCTTCAGAGCTGTTTTTGTCACGAGCTCACAGTCCACTAAGTCTTAAGAGAGTGTTACTTCAGAATAATTAAATGGTAGGCTTAAAGCCATTCAGAACATTCTCTCTCCTTCCTGCCGGATGCACTCCTTTAGCCAACCTTTTCTGAGTGCACCCTCCTCCCCTGCATAAAAGTTGGTTGCTGTCACAAAATTATCAGACAGATGCTGCAGAAATATCCAGTATCCCAGAGGAGACTCCCCAGGTCTCAGTAGCTGCTGTCCCTACTCAGTCAAGAGGTGTCAATGAAGTGAACAGCATACGATGGCTGTGCTGATATGAATAAGTGCAACCCCTCGAACTGCCCCCAGGAACTCCCCTTCCAGTCAGGCAGTGACCTGCACACCAACTAAAGAACCGGAACAAACCTCAGGACACACCATTCCATATGACAGAGCATCAAAGGGGTGAGACAGATAAAACACTACAGGTCAGGGTGGGCCCAAAAGAGCTGGGTTGAAAGAGCCAGGAGAGTTTTGGTGAAGGAAATTCAATTTGAGCCTGGCCTGGGATAAGTAGAATTTTATTAGCCCACTTAATAAATAAATGAAGTGCCTACTATGAGCTAATTGTTGTGCAAGTTATTCAGGAAGGATACCAAATGGTTAGGACCCAATCCCTGTCCTCTGGGGACCCCTGACTAGGGAGAAAGTAGGCAGATAAAAAATAATTAACCCTGGCAATGTAGAAAGTATGAGCGAGGAGTAGATATTTTACCATGGGAATCTGGAAAGGCTGATGAGAGGAGGGATTATTGGAGCCAGCTTTGTGAAGAGGGCATTCTTTCCTGCTAATAGTGATGGTTAACAGAAGCTGAAAGTGCAAAGGCCCACAGACCAAAGAGCAGAGTGCTTTTTGGGAACTGTGAGGGGCAGGGGGATGCTAGAGAGGAAGGAGGCTGTGCGGTAGGTAGCAGCCAGGCAAGTGGGCAGCAGTGGCCTCTTCAGCCTTACCTCCTCCGTGTCCTCTCTGCCTGCTTGGGGAAGACTCTGCTCACATTTGGAGGCTGAGGCAGCAGGCACAATCTGATCACCTGGAAACAAATCCCCCAACTCAACACAGACACCAAGAGTCTCTGTCTTCTCTAGTGCTGGTGGCATCTACACACAGCCCATCACTGTCCTGTGGGATCAGAGAGGCAGAGCAGGGAGATGCTCCCAGGACCCTCTCCCCTTTGATCTAAGCTAGGCTACGGTAGAGCAGGTGAGAGAGCCTCAGTCCCCAAGGACGTGAGATGGCTCACAGTTGTACTAAGGGGAGAATCTGGGCCACATTCCTAGCCGCTGCCTCTCCTGGTAGCAAATGCCTTGGAGGGTTGTGTGTAATTTCAAAGTGAGTCCACAGTGAGTTCCCCAAGGGATGCCTGTGAGGCTCCCCTAGAGACACCTCCTATGAGTGTTTCCGTATTTTCCTGTCTGCTCAACAAACACCTCCTGTGGACAGTCTAGCTGCCTGGCCTCTCTGTCTGCAATCCTTCCCCAGGCCTACCCTGCTCAGGAGGGCACGTGGGCTTGGCCCTATTCCTGACTGCTCTGCTTTGCTGTGTTTCAGACGCTGCTCAGGTTCAATGCCCTGCTGAGGAAGCTGCTCATTATCTTCCCGCACTTCTGCCTGGGCCGGGGCCTCATTGACCTGGCGCTGAGCCAGGCTGTGACAGACGTCTATGCCCGGTTTGGTGGGTGGCAGTAGAACAGGAGAGCATGACCCTGGATCCTTTGAGGCGGGAGGGCTGAAGCAGGAGTTCCTGTCTAGCCTAGGCTGGGTAGGACGGGTGTGCAACGGGGGGGAGGGGGCAGAGGAGGTGGTAGACACCTGTTTGGTCCAGGTAGTCCTGCTGCCTAGAAGGGATCAGGGCCTGGAAGCATGTTTCCTGGCTGAGGAGCCACAGGAGAGGTGGAGGGCAGTCTCCACTCTTCCCTACTCTGACTTGAGAAGCCAGGATGAGACTTGTGTTCTATTCTTGTTTGATTTCTTGCATAAAGGGCTAGTCTAGCTGAGCCAAGTGTTGAAACTAAGTCTTCAGGGGGAGCTAGGGCAGCAGAGTGGGCTTAATTCCTGTCGCTTCCCGGTGGCCTCTGTCCCCAGGTGAGAAGAACTCTCCAAATCCATTCCAATGGGACCTCATTGGGAAGAACCTGGTTGCCATGGCGACAGAAGGGGTGGTGTACTTCCTCCTGACCCTCCTCATCCAGCACCACTTCTTCTTCACCCGATGGTACATCCATTCATGCCACTACCATGAGGGTGCTAATGCCTGGGGACTTGACTCTACATCCACATAGCCATCTTTCTCCTCATGAGCCCCACCCCATGATGGTGTTTGCGTTCCCAAAGCCTGGCTTGCTCAGAATAACACAAGAAGAAGAAAAACATTAAAATCAACACAAAAGAATCTGTGACAACTCTAAACTTTAAAGTATTTAAAATATAATGTTATTGGTTTCAATCACTAATATTTATTCCCTCATTTAATGAGCAAGATACTCATTTTAAATTGGATGATAGTATAGCAAAGTATAACGGTTAAGGGTTATTCAAAGTGCCACTGTATGCAGGCAATATACAAAGGAGGCCCCTTTGCTAATTAAAGATGTGAGAGGAGGGACAGGGCCCTGGAGGAAGGGAGTAATATAGGGTGGATGATGTGAGCTGACTGCAGCCAGCATCAATGTGGAGAGGAGTGACAGTGCCCCCAGCCTGGAGAGGTGGCTGCCAACCGTTCCCCAGCCCAGCCATTCTCCCCAGGCTCTGGCCCCAGACCCTGCCTCATCCTGACATGGGCACTCAGATTCCCAGAAGGCAGCCCTGAGGACCCAAGGCTGACTCTGGGCCTGAGCACTTGCCCTCTTTGTCTAATGCAGTGGTTCTCAACCTTTCTAATGCCACGACCCTTTAATACAGTTGCTCACGTTGTGGTGACCCCCAACCATAACATTATTTTTGTTGCTACTTCATAACTATAATTTTGCTACTGTTACAAATCCTAATGTAAAAATATCTGTGTTTTCCGATGGTCTTAGGCTCTACAGCAGTGGTTCTTAACCTGTGGGTCCTGACAGATACAGTTATGAAGTAGCAACAAAAATAATTTTATGGTTGGGGGTTACCACAACATGAGGAACTATATTAAAGGGTTGCAGCATTAGAAAGGTTGAGAACCACTGGTCTAATGCCTCTTCTGATGGGAGTCCTTTTTGTGAATTCAAGTCTTAGGGCATAAAGAGCCAAGCTGGGGGCAGAAGTGGGGGAAGAGGCAGGAGGAAGAGCACAGGGCTGAGGATGCTGTGCACCAGCCCCAATCCTGTCCCCTGTCCTTTCTTTAGGATTGCTGTGCCCACAAAGGAGCCCATTGTGGATGAAGATGATGATGTGGCTGAAGAAAGACAAAGAATTATTAGTGGGGGAAATAAAAATGATATCTTAAGTCTAAATGAACTAACCAAGGTAAGGAAATAGGTGTGTGTTAGTTTGGAGGTATCAGTTGCACCCTGAGATGGCACCACATTGTCATTTGCCTTCTGTAGAATAAGCAATTTGACTACAAGTGATTAGTTTTTATTTTTTTTCCTTTTTTTATCCTCACCCAAGGATATTTTTTCATTGATTGTTAGAAAGAGTGGAAGGGAGGGGAAGAGACAGACACACAGAGAGAGATGTCAATATGAGAGAGGCACAACAATTTATTGCCTCCTGCACATGCCCTAACCAGGGCCAGAGATTGAGCCCACAATCCGGGCATGTGCCCTTGACCGGAATTGAACCTGGGACTTTTCAGTCCCCAGGCAAGTGCTCTATCCACAGAGAAAACTGGCTTGGGCTAGTGATTTATTTTTCTAATTTGTTGTGGTCTTGTCATCTTTGTATTTAACAAGTCTTCCAAAAGCATAGAATTCCATTGAATTTTTCATACTATTAATAGTGGATACTGATGCAGAGCCTCAGCCAGAGCCTCACTAAACTGTCTCTGGTCAATTTCTGCACAGTCTCAATTTCAGGATTCCTAGAGCTCACAGCTTTTCTCTGAATGCCCTTGTTAATCTGTAACCTCTTCATGTGGGTAGTTTTCCCCTAAGCTCGTCTTTGCTCTTTCTTGGTCTAACCCTCTCTCAGTCCTCAGTCCAGTTTCTCTGATCTTGCAGATTTATTCAGGCACCTCCAGACCCGCAGTGGACAGGCTGTGTGTGGGAGTCCGTCCTGGAGAGGTGGGTACTCTGCAGGTCACCCCAGAAAGGGCTTCGGGAAACAGCTCCTTTGCACACCTCCCCTCCCGACCAAAACCGAGCTATCGGGTAAACTTAAAGCACAAGTCACCATAGGTCATTTTAAATTTTCTAGTAGCCACATGAAAAAGGTGAAAACAGGTGAAATTTATCTTAATTAGTTATTTTAACCAATATATCTGAAATATTATCACTTCAACATATGATTCATATGAAGTATTTTATGTCTTTTTATTTTGTTCTAGGTCTTCAGAATCTGTGTCTTTCATACTTAACCACACATACCAATTCAGACTAGAAGTGGGGTTAGTTCTCAGTAGCCACTTTAGGGGGAGGAAAATCTTCTTTCCTACTATTTTCTGAGGTCCTCAGGCTCTATAAATTGCTCTGACAAAGGACACACTAACAAAAGAAAGACAAAGAGAGGTTTGTTAGCATGTGCATCACATGTACATGAGGAAACAAATGATGCAAATGGTTGGTTAAAACTTAGACCTATTTAGCACCTTAGCAAGGAACAATACAGTTTTATTTTATTTTTTCTGGGTGATTTAACTTTATTATTTATTTATTCATTCACTTTTTAAATTTAATAAATCTTTATTGTTCAGATTATTACAATTTTCCTCCCTCCCATATCTCCCCTCCACCTGGTTCCCACCTAACCCTCTACCCTTACTCCCCCCCAACTGTCCTTATCCATAGGTATATGATCTTTGTCCAGTCTCTTCCCGTACCGCCCACACCTTTTGCCCCTGATTCTATTATATTTGCCAGTCCACTCCCTTTCTATGGCCCTGATTTTATTATATTTACCTGTTTATTCTGTTCATAATATTTTTTTATTCACTTGATTTTTAGATTCACTTGTTGATAGATGTGTATTTGTTCATAATTTTTATCTTTACCTTTTTCTTCTTCTTCCACTTCTTTTTTCAAAAAAAATCTTCTCTCTCTTTTTTATCTTTATTGGTCAGTTTATTAATTATATTGTTCCCCCTTTTTGGTCCCCCTATAGCTCCCCTCCACCTTGTACCCATCTCACCCTTTGCCCTCACCTCCCCCTCGCCACTGTCCTCTCCCATTGTTGCAAGATTTTTGTCCAGTCTCTTGCTGCACTTCCCATACCCCTTTTCTCCCCAAGAATTGTCAGTCCATTCCCTCTCTATGTCCATGATTCTGTTATATCCTGTTCATCAGATTATTAATTCACTTGATTTTTAGGTTCATTTGTTGATAGATGTGTATTTGTTGTTTATAATTTATATTTTTACCTTTTTCTTCTTCCACTTCTTAAATAATACCTTTCAGCATTTCATATGATATTTATTTGGTGGTGATGAACTCCTTTAGCTTTTTCTTATCTGTGAAGCTCTTTATCTGCCTTCAATTCTGAATGATAGCTTTGCTGGGTAGAGTAATCTTGGTTGTAGGTTCTTTCTATTCATCACTTTGAATATTTCTTGCCACTCCCATCTGGCCTGCATAGTTTCTACTGAGAAATAAGCTGACAGTAGTATGGGTGCTCCCTTGTAGGTAACTAACTGTTTTTCTCTTGCTGCTTTTAATATGCTCTCTTTGTCTTTTGCTCTTGGCATTTTAATTATGATGTGTCTTGGTGTGATTCTCTTTGGATTCCTCTTGTTTGAGATTCTCTGTGCTTCTTGAACTTATAAGTCTATTTCTTTTACCAGGTAGAGTGAGTTTTCTGGCATTATTTCTTCAAATAGGTTTTCAGTATCTTGCTCTCTTTCTTCTTCTGGCACTACCATCATTCTGATGTTGGTATGCTTTAAATTGTCCCAGAGGCTCCTTATACTATCTTCATATTTTTTTTGATTCTTTTTTCTTTTTCTTTTTCTTTTTCTAGTTGAGTGTTTTTTGTTTCTTTGTATTTCAAATCTTTGACTTGATTCTTGTGATCCTTTAGTCTGCTTTTAGATCTCTGTATAATATTTTTTATTTCAGTCAGTGTATGCTTAATTTCTATTCGGTCCTTTTTCATACATATCCTCTAGGATCTCACTAAATTTATTGGTCTTTTCTAGGAAATTCTTGAAAAACCTTATGACCGTGGTTTTGAACTCTATATCCAGTCATTTGCTTTTCTCCTTTTCTTTCATTTGTGATCTGTTTTTTGTCTCCGCATTTTTGCTGCTTCCCTGAGTTAATAGAGTGGCTTTGCGTGCTAGGTGTCCTATAGAGCCCAGTGCTCTGTCTCCCTAGTTATCTGAGTTGGAAAATCTTGGTACACTTTTTGTGGACTATGTGCATAGTCTTGTTGTAGTTAAACCTTGATTGTTGTTGGTATCACTGGGAAGAATTGACTTCCAGGCCAATTGGCTGTGAGGATCAGCTATGTCTGCACAGGGAGAACTTCTGTGCTGGAGACACCCTTATGAGACAAGACTTGCAAAAGCCTCTGTGCTCAGCTTGGATGGGGCGGTGTCTGAGGGCAGAGCAGACAGCCCTGTGCTAATAGGCCCTTGTGTCTCAGTGTCTCGTGATAATTGCTGCAAGCACATCTGAGAGAAAGCCACCCTCAAGTTCCACCTGCTACCAGATAGTCCAGTTTCTCCTCAAATGAGTCTGGGTCCCCAAAGTCTCGCCTGGAATTGGAATTCAGTGCAGTCTGGAGCTTCTGTTTCCCTCCCACTTGAGAAAGCCAGCCTTGTACTCAGTTGCCCTCTCTCTCCACACACCTTGGTACCTCTGCCTCCTGCAGCTCCTCTGAGTCTCAGTGTGCTTTTCTCTTTCCTTCTAGTTGTAAAATTCCCATTCATCTAGCCTTCCTGTGGTTCTGAATGATGGCTGTTTTGTCTTTTAGTTGTAGTTTTGAAATTGTTGTGTGAGGCAGCATTTTAGGTGTTTACCTATGCTTTTGGTTTCTCCCAGGAACAATGGTGTTTTAGAGAACTGACAAGACAAAAGACAGGGACTATGAGTTTCCAGGGTAGCAGATTGTAGAGAGGCAAATATATGGGGAACTAATGGCAAGTAATGGGTAGTTAATAAAATGTGTTATATAGATTCCTCTGGTGTCATCTCCAGCCTGGTAAGGGTCTAAAGTTGTCTTCAGTGATTAACTTGTCTTTACTGGTATAGAGTAGATGGAAAACACCTTGTAAATTTGTATCCTACTTTTAGTCAAATAGGAGGAGGGCAGAAAGCTTTTCTTATCTCTGCTTCTCTTCAATTGCTTTTAGCTCAAAGTCATCCTAATGCCAAAGTGGCATATTTGAGGGAGCATATGCTATTATTCTGTACCATATGGAGCTAGTGGCTTCCTAATGGAAGCACAGGTCTAAAATGCCCCCCCAAACAGCCCCTCAGACACACACACACACACACACACACACACACACACACACACACACACCTTCCCATGTACTTTACTCTAGGGCCTGATACTCCAGCCCATCTTGGACTCTAGGGTGAACCAGTTGTGTATGTTCCCCCTCAGTGCTTTGGCCTCCTAGGAGTGAATGGAGCTGGCAAAACAACCACTTTGAAGATGCTCACTGGTGATACCACAGTAACCTCAGGCGATGCTACTGTGGCAGGCAAGAGGTAAGTGTCCCACTCATCATATCCCAGGGTATCACTTGTAGATCTTGGGCCGTGTCCCTCTCCCAGCATAGGGAGGGTAAGCATCAGGCCTTGTATCTGAGGGTGACTCTGAGAGCCTGAAAGATCTGTACAGAGGGGTGGACTTCCCAGTGACCACAGTCCAAAATATCTAAAATATAGACCTTCTGTAAAATGGAATTGAATTGTGATTGTTAGAAGTTTCCTCTTTTGCATGGCTTCTTGGAAAGTTCTGGATGCACTAAGATAGGGATTTTTTTTTCTTTTTTGGTGTAATGAACTCCCTTGAGCATTTGAGGAACTCTTGTACCTACTTTCTATAAAAAATACACTAGGTCCCTCATTATCTACCTCCACATATTTTTGCAAAGAGTTTTGGGCAATTTCCTGGGCCCTAAGCACATTTATGGCCCTACAGCACCCCTGAGCACCAAGTGGAGAACCCTGGTATGCAGTATTCTTTCTCTGGAAGTCTACATGGGGTTGGGTTCAAGGGCCTTCTGGGACCTTATTCTGTATTAGCTATTTCTGTGTCAATGCTTGGTTTTGCCAGGCCAAGGAAACTTTATGAAGAAAAAACTGGCATGGGCCCTTGGATTCTGGAGGTTGCCTTCTACTCTTTGTAATAAGCTGTGAGTAAACAGACTGTGGACACAGGATGGAGAACAGGAGCTCACACCTGTTTGCCTCTCTCCAGCTGCTCCTTGAACAGCAGAGCTCACACGCATTCAATGTGCCCAGAGGAGCTCTGGGCCCTGGTTTAAAAGTGGAGTTAGGCCCTGCTCATGTCTGCCTAGTATTTGTCTGACTGATGCCATCTTCAAATGGTCCAGTGCCAACTGGGCAGGGGAATCCTGAGCATGCTTCTATAGTTCCCAGGCCTTCCTGGGTCATCCCTGTTGGGTCCAGAGCAAAGGGGCTGTCAGGGGTGGAGTGAGACCATGGGTGGGCCTATCTCATCTGCAGATCCAGCTGAGCTTACAATCAAGCAAGTGACTTCACAATGGTAACTAAAGGAGTGCTGGTAGAAGGCAGTGTGCGGATGGCAGGACGCTGTAATGGGATTTGCCATAAGACTTCAAGTTGTAGTCCAAATGGGATATAGTTTAATGCTCAGAAGTTAAAACCAAAATGAAAGATAGAAATAAACTATAGGTTTAAGACACAGGATTGGGGCTTTCTGGTTTGGAAGCTCAATGTACACTCCTTGCTTCCCTGGGTGGTTTTAATTGGTGCAGCCATAAACTGTTTTTGTCATAGTGGGAGACTGTCATAGTGAATGACTTCTCTCTGCCCCATGCAATTGCACCCATCCTTTATTCATGGACCCTAAGCTATAAGGGAGAAGGGCAAGAGATTAAACCAGACTAAGGACAGTTTATGTTTCATCAAGGTAATGTATTTTCAAGTGAGGGAGATTGTATCAGTAATTCAATTCACTTCATCTCTTCTCCCTGCCAGCCTCTTGCTTGAGGGGGAGGGAGAGTGATCCATTTGGTTCCTCTTTCATTGACTGTATCTCTGCCAATAAATACAGATGGAGAAATTTACTTTCATTGGGAATCATGTATCTTCTCTAGCTACTTCCCAAATGTCTGAAAGGGATCAAAAATCACTGTTAAATTTCTGAAACCTGACCTTCCTTTTGTTTTTAAACTAATATAGGAAGTGACCTAATCCAAAACCAATGCTAATTTGGATAACAGGTATTCAATTTATCCTAGATAGGGAAACTGGAGGATCTGGCTGGATTCAAATCTCAGAACTCCTGAAGTTCATGAGTTTCTAACCAAAGGCCCCAGCTTTGATCCCTCAATGGTGTACATGGTTCTGAAGCCAAGTGGGAGAAGAGAAAGGCAGCTTCCTTACTCTGTTTGCAGAGTTACTCCAGCCCCAGCTCTCTGTTCACCCCCTCTCTGAAGGAAACTTGCTAATTGCTTTTTCTTGTTGCAGTATTTTAACCAATATTTCTGAAGTCCATCAAGGTATGGGCTACTGTCCTCAGTTTGATGCAATTGATGACCTGCTCACAGGGCGAGAACACCTCTACCTTTATGCCCGGCTTCGAGGTGTACCAGCAGAGGAAATTGAGAGGGTAAACAATGGTTTGTTGTGGCAATTTAAGAATTTGGTAAACCATATAAGGCTGTCTCATAAGACTGCAGTTATTTATTTATTTTTTTTTTTTTTTTTTTTTTTTTTTTTTTTTTTTTTTTTTTTTTTTCAGTCAACAGAGCCTTTATTAACATGAAAGTACCATTTGCCACAAGATATACATGTTCTCCTAATCTTTCAGTTTTTTCAATATTTTAAGGTTACTTGTGGATCTAACATAAAAAGTAACCTACTAAAATTGGTCAAAGTAAAACTTGATTCTAGCTATCACCTTAACCTTTTATTATTTAGGTTTATAATTGACATTATTTGTCAAGTAGCAGAATATAATTCTTGTACTTGATAATCCTCTATACTAAAATATGTACCAGAATATCTTAAGTTACTAAGTATATGGAATTAACACATATATATATTTAACTGCTTTCCATAAGCTGGAAAGTACAATGCTAAGTTTTCTAAGAGAAAATCATTTATAGATCTTGGTTATTTATGGTTTTTGTAGTTTCCATAAAAACTGTCTATATTAAACCAGTCTTAAAGAACTAAGATGAAAACTTAAAAACCCTAATTACAGCCTTGATTTACACTAAGATAGAAATAAAAAATAAAAAACCAACTATAGTTCTCTTTTCCCAGACCTCAGCAGAGATGCTGTCATAGCTTTTGAAATTTTTTTGTCTGCTTAGTATAAAAGTTGAATGACCTCTTTATAAATTAGATATCAGCAGAAGACCCACAAATGATGGGCATATTTATTGGGACACATTTTAATTAAGATAATTCATATACTATATCAAAGTGCATTATAAGATTTGCACTGTATCTGTCCACATATTTGTCATATTTTACAACATTTCAGTTGGATGCAGGAAGACTGGAATTGTTCAGAAAAGTCTAGCTTTTAAGATGTGGGTAAAGTTCATAGTGAGCCTTTTAAAACATTTAAATAACCATAAGTATAATCACAACAAGGGACTATGTAAGAAGAATGAATATTGCAAAGGAAGCTTTATAATCAATGAAAATACAGTACTTTGGATTGGCCAAAATGCACAGTATACATGAAATCAAGGTCATGTACTTTACTTATTGACCATGTGGATACAGTTCAAAAGGTCACTGTTCCAACAGCCGTACCAAGTAATCTTCCAAATTACTTTTAAATAAAGTTTGTAAATTGTAGCAATGAACAAAAAGACAAGATACACTTAAACAATACTGCAGTTTATCAAAAGACACATAAGAAATTTCAACTCATGTCTTTGACAATTATAAAAATCAACATTTGGCTAAGTTATAAACATGTTTATAATGCAATTATCTGCATAATGGTAATAATGGTAATGATGGCTATAAGATCAGAATAGGTTTAAAAAAACACAGTAAAAACATAAAAATACATAGCTCAATATTTACCTGTAGAATATGTTCATTTATGACTAAATTTCAGCATTTACTATATCGCCACCGCTCTAATTTTAAAAATCACATCCAAAGGGTGAGGCAAAACTAGCTAGCAACTGGCATATTTGTTTATTTCTCAATTTGTGAAAATGTTCTTAACCTGTTGATGTAGCAAACAAATTTCAACTGTGCTATGCAAAAGAAGAGACGATAGTCTGCTCTGCAATAAATGCACACAGGCAACATGCTATATATGAAAAAATTACTAACTGAACTACAGGTATTAAATACTGAAAAAAGTTAACAGTTTATTATAATTTACTTTATTTAACAATCTAGGAAGTTCGCAGCCATCAGCAGTTCCAGTGCAATTTCAGGTGCAATTGGGAATTCAGGAATCTCCGTGGAGCTGTTAGTGTAGCGAACCTTGTAAGTAAAATACATGCACACTTTCGATAGCACATGTGAAGGGATCTCTCTAAAATTGACTTCATTAGTTTCGTTCTCAGCAAACTGACCTGGGCCACTCAACATGGCTTTTATTGTTCCTGATGTTAATGCATGTTCTCTTTTTACAATAAATTCATGACCATCTGAAGATATCAATTTGACATACATGGCATCAGGGCCTTCACAGCCACCATAGTTTTTCTCTTCTCCATCCATTATGTTCTTATGAAATTCTACTTCGCTTCCACAGGAAGTTTAGTAGTTTCTCGTCAGTCCCGCAGCCACCGCAGCCACCGCGCCAGGTCCCCGCGCACCGCCACAGCCCCCACTCCAGGGCCACCCCCCACCCCCACAAGCCTGCCGCCGTGGGTTCCGGGGCAGTTGGAGGAATCACTTCCGTCGGCTCACCCAAGACTGCAGTTATTTAGAGGTGAGAAAGTGTAGAATGCTATCCACTCATTCATTCAACAAATGCTTACTGAGTGTCTACTATGTGCCAAGTACTGTTCTAGAAGAGGGGTATAACAATAAACAAAGCAGACAAAAATACCCCTGCCCTCATATCTCACAAAAAAATGTATATATTTGTCCTTTCACTCAAAGCCTCACTTCTGGGAATTTACCCTGTAGGTATGCCTCCCAAAATACAGAATGCATATGCACAAAGTTATTGCATTTTAGTTGGAAAACATTGGAAATTACCTAAATGTTCAGGAATAAGATGATGGTTGAATAACTTGTAGTCCATACATATCATAAAATCTTATGTAGCTGAAAGAAAAAAAGGAAGAAAGAAAAGAAAAGAAAGAAAGGGAGAAAGAAAGATTTCTGTGAACTGGTATGCAGTTATTTATAAGAGATATTTTCAAGTTAAAAAAAGCCACGTGCAAGGAGGAACCAAGATGGCAGCGTAAGTAAACACCTACATTGCTGCCACATACAATAATTTCAAAACTACAACTAAAAGACAAAATGGACAATATGAAAGCTGGTTGAGTGGAAATTCTACAAACAGAAGGAAAGATAAAAGGACACTGAGACTCAGAGGAGCTGCACAGGGCAGAGTTGCAGAAATGCAGAGACAGAGGTGCAGAGACGCACACAAGTGGAAAGGGTGGGCAGCTGAATACCCAGCTGGTTTTCTTGAATGGGGAGGAAGACAAAGGCATCCCACTGCACTGATCCCCAGTTTTGGGTGAGTCTTGGGGAACTCAGACTTATATGGGGTGAAACTGGACTGTCAGAAGGAAGCACACTGAAACTTGGGAGCTGCAGAGGCACCCGGCTGAGCACATGGCTGGCTCTCTCATTTGGGAAGGGCAAAAACAAAACAAAACAAAACAAAACAAAACAAAAACCTCCGGTCTACATTGTTTTCCAGTTCTGGGTGAGACTTTGGGTGTTCAGACTCATTTGGGGAGAAACTGGACTGTCTGGCAGCTGGCAGAGCTCAGGGGCAGCTTTCTCTTAGAGGTGCATGCAGCCATTCCTGTGGGGTACAGAAACCTGGGCACTGCTTAATGGGAAAACAAGGCTGACTGCTCAGCCCTAAGACTGCCCCATGCAAGCTAAACATAGATGCTTTCCCAGCATAGACACAGCTGATACTCACAGCCAATTGGCCTGGAAGTCAACCTCTCCCAGTGATACCAACAACAATCAAGGCTTAACTACAACAAGACTGGACAGCCCATAAAGGGGTGCACAAAGAGTATCCACCTTAACTGGATACAGAGGCTGAGCCACTGTCCCCTGGAGGGCAGCTACCGCACAAAGCTACTCAACCTACTCAGGGAAGCAGCCAAAATATGGAGACAAGGAAACAAATCACATTTGAAAGAAATGGAGGAAAATAAATGATTGGACATAGAATTCAAAACCACGGTTGTAAGGTTTTTCAAGAATTTCCTAGAAAAGGCTGATAAATTTAATGAGAACTTCAAGCATATGAAAAAGGACCAACTAGAAATTAAGCATACACTAACTGAAATAAAAATTATTATACAGAGATCTAAAAACAAACTTAGAGGACTGCAAGAATCAAGTTAAAGGTTTGAAATACAAAGAAGCAAAAACCACTTACCTGGAAAAGCAACAAGCAAAAGAATCCAAAAAATTGAAGATAATGTAAGGAGCCTCTGGGACAACCTCAAGCATACAAACATCTGAATTATGGGGGTGCCAGAAAAAGAGAGAGAGCAAGATACTGAAAACCTATTTGAAGAAATAGTGACTGAAAACTTCTCCCACCTGGTGAAAAAAATAGACTTAAAAGTCCAGGAAGCGCTCAGAACCCCAAACAAAAGGAATCCAAGAGGACCACACCAAGACACATCATAATTAAAATGCCAAGAGCAAAAGACAAAGAGAGAATATTAAAAGCAGCAAGAAAAAAACAGCTAGTTACCTATAACGGAGCACCCATATGACTGTCAGCTGATTTCTCAACAGAAACTATGCAGACCAGACAGGAGTGGCAAGAAATATTCAAAGTGATGAATAACAAGAACTACAACCAAGATTGCTCTACCCAGCAAAGCTATCATTCAGAATCAAAGGGCAGATAAAGAGCTTCACAGATAAGAAAAAGCTAAAGGGGTTCATCATCACCAAATAAGTACTATATGAAATGCTGAAAGGTATTCTTTAAGAAGAGGAGGAAGAAGAAAAAGGTAAAGATAAAACTTATGAACAACAAATACACATCTATCAACAAGTGAATCTAAAAATCAAGTGAATAAAAATCTGATGAACAGAATAAACTGATAAATATAATAGAATCACATAGAAAGGGAATGGATTGACAATTCTTGTGGGGGGAAAGGGGTGTGGAAGATGCAGGAAGAGACTGGACAAAAATCGTACACCTATGGATGAGGACAGTGGTGGGGAGGTAAAGACAGAGGATGGAAGGGGAGTTATGGGGGGGGGTGGGGAAGAGGAACATTGTAATAATTTGAACAATAAAGATTTATATAAAGACAGCAAAATGCAAAAAAGTACATGTAAAATGCTTCTTATGTAAGAAACTAGGAAAAATAAGAAAGCAAGCATATGTCTGCTTATCTTTACAAGCAGAAAGGATAAACCAGAAAACAATAAATTTCATAACTGAAAGAGGGAAATGGGTAAAAGGGAAATGGGAGGGAATGTCACTTCTCTGAGTATATATATCCTTTTATAGGTGTCACTTTTGGAATCATGTTAATAATATTCTACATATTCAAAAATAAAAATAAATAACAATGGGAAGGGGATAAAATGAAAACAAAAAGAAAATACTAACTCCAAAAGCAAACTGAAGCAAATTAATCCAATTTTATTTTAAGATAAATATTATTTGCAGAAGGGAAGAGGAAAGAACTATTATAAGTAACTGATGCTGTAGTACTTGACTATTTATCCTCAGTCTTAAGTGGAGCAGAGGGGGAAAACTATAAACAAATTCTCTTTTCAGCCTATGTTTTACAGAAGCATGAGCAAAGCTGTTCTGAAACAACTTAGATGTGATTTAGGGTTAAGTAAATTAATGAATGTGTTAATGTTGTTGGGAGCCAGAGTTCTCACTGTGGAAGAAGGGACATACAAATATGGGGAAGGGGAAGGCAAAAAGTTATCCTGTGGAGATGTATTAGAATTGGAGATATTAATGCAGACTCATGAAATATTTATATACACCAGTTGGTGCATATGTGCATAATGTGTTCCTATATATTACACATATGCATGTGTATATATATGCATATATGTGTGTATGTTTCTGTATGTGTAACTGAAAGGCTAAGAAGAAAAAATATCCCAGTAGCAATGGGCACACTTAGTGCCCAAGTTTTGGTATCTAATTCCAACGCCAACTGAAATAAACTATGACTCTTTCTTTTTTAAAAATATATTTTATTGATTTTTTTACAGAGAGGAAGGGTGAGGGTTAGAGAGTTAGAAACATCTATGAGAGAGAAACATTGATCAGCTGCCTCCTGCACACCTCCCATTGGGGATGTGCCTGCAACCAAGGTACATGCCCTCGACTGGAATCGAACCCGGGACTTTTCAGTCCACAGGCCGATCATCTATCCACTGAGCCAAACCAGTTAGAACAACTATGACTCTTTCTGACAAACTCCAGGTCTGGGACAGCATAGATATTGAATAAGCCTGGAAAATCTTATGCCAGGAGTAAAGAAGTGCTTAGGAAAACACAATAGAGACATCTCACAGTACACAAGAGCCATGTTAAAGGGGCTCCCAATGGCCGGATATGGGACAATTTAGACATTGCAATAATTGAATACTACAATAAATTATAAAACATTGAGGTGGGGGATAGGAATTCGTAAGTCAATGCTATTAAATAGATAGATAAATAAACAGTGGAGAATGGAGGGTTTTGCTTAGAGTGAAATACCAATAGACAACTAGAGGTTGAGAACCACTAGTAGGGTCACCTAATACCATAGGAAAACACAGATATTTATATTATGATTCATAACAGTAGCAAAATTATAGTTATGAGGTAGCAACGAAAATAATTTTATGGTTGGGGGTCACCACAACATGAGGAACTGTATTAAAGGGTCGTGGCATTAGAAAGGTTGAGAACCACTGCTCTAGAGGAACATCCTATTTTTAAAAATTACAGGGGCTGTAATCTTCAAAATAATCAGTCATAAAGAACAAAGAAAATAAAGAAAGGCTATGGAAATGTTCCTGATCACAGGAGGCTAAGTAGACACAATGGACACTAGACCACATCTTGTGCTGGAGTGAAAATAATTCTGTGAAGGATATTGTTGGACCCATTGATAAAACTGAACTATGAACAGAAGATTAGATAATAGTATAGTAACAATGCTAAGTTTACTGACATGTAAAACTGTGTTGTGGTTATGCATGAGAATAATCTTATTCCTAGAAAATAGACTCTGAAGTATTCAGAAGCGAAGGGCCAAGATGTATGTTTGGGTCTGAGAAAATTGTGTGTGTGTGTGTGTGTGTGTGTGTGTGTGTGTGTGTGTGTCTGTATTAGAGAGAGTAAAGGGGTTATGAGTGTTCTTTGTACTATTCTCATTTTTACACTTACCTGAAAGTTTGAAACTATCCCAAATAAAAAGTTAAAAATGGAGCTACATTCTAATGGGAAGGACAGATAATAATGGATGATAAGTAAATAAAATATACAGCATATTTGTGAATGAAAAATCCATTGCTCCTACAGTGGGGGCAATAGGCAGTAACTCTCCACACCCATAAAGCAGGCAAGAATTGTTGCTGTCGGGTTGGTACGCTGAGGTAGGGTGGCCCAGGGAAAACCTCACAGAGGAAGTGAACTCTGATTGGAGACCTGAGGAGCTGAGAGAGGGACCACGTGGATATCTGGAGGAAGAACATTCCAGTCAGAGGTATACCTGCACAGGCAGAAGCATTGTGGGCTTATCTTCACTGACTTCCCTAATTTCATTCCCATGCACATGTTATTCTCCATCACACACCTGTTATTCTCCATCATAATTCCCTGTAGAGTTCCCTCAAAGTACTGTTATAATCTGTCATTATTCTGTTTATTTTGATTGTCTGTTCCACCACCCTCATCTGTGAGTAGAAGATCAGTGGCTATGTTTACCATTACCATCCAGTGCCTAGAACAGAGCTTGGTTCAGAGTGGGTGCTCAATAAGTATATGTTTGGTGCATAAGACCTCAAATGTGACCCTGTGTAGGGGTGGAATCAATGAGACCCATCACTCTTAAACAGACACTAAGGCTCTTACTCTTTCCCTCCTAGCCATAGTTTGTGACACTGGGTGCTGCTATTTATAAGGCTGTAGCCCATTTCTCAGGGGGCTGCACCCCATGGGTACTGAGCTGACCAAGCTGAATCTATAGCACAGAATAGAAAGAAGATACTTGGTCCTTAAAATATGTGCCAGAGAACATGAGCCAGTAGGTGGCTCTGTCGTCCTATATATGTGAGATCTGGGAGCCCAGGCTTTGAATTGGTGGAGGTCTGAGATGTTTTGTCTTCCTCTTTCCTAGGTGGCAAACTGGAGTATTCAGAGTCTGGGCCTGTCTCTCTATGGGGACCGCTTGGCTGGCACATACAGTGGGGGCAATAAGCGGAAACTCTCCACAGCCATTGCCCTGATCGGCTGCCCACCGCTGGTGCTGCTGGTGAGGGGCCCGTGACCTGTGTGGGTAGGCAGGCCCAAGAATGGGAACCTAGTGATGCCTGTCTGTGATTGGGTCAGCAAATTTAGAAAATGCAGTGGTCTGTTTTTATCTGGACTGTTCATTTTGAGCAAATCAGCTCAGTGTTTGGTGCATAGCACTTGGGGAAACATTCTCACTGAGTTCCTGGAAAGTCTTTTATGGGGCCACAGGCTCACAGTAGGACGTTCAGCCCCTGTGGGGTGTGGGCATCTGCTCAGAAAGGGCTATTGCCGGGGAAGGTCTTCTTGGGGCTTGGACAGGAGCAGGAGCTTGATCAGAGGCTCAGGTGGCCCTCACTTAGAGCTAAAGGCCCAGTGCTCATAAGATCTGGGGTTTCTGAGGCCATGGGTTTCAGAACTTGGAGGAAACCAGAAAAGTTTCCTAAACTATCTTCTTGCCTCCTTGCAAACATGTGTAAGGTTTGGGGGTTTGCATTTGCTTGTTTGTTTTTAAGGTAATTCTCCTTTGCCTTAATCAACTTTATCCCATTCCTGCAAGGAAATGATCTAGAGGTGGGCACAATCTCCTTATTCTCCCAATCTGCCACCTGCCTTGCACACTCTGTGCCCAGGTACCCTTGGTCTCACTCCACTGGGGAGTGACTTGTGCATTGTCTGCCAGAGATAATACTGAGGAAGCCGACTATGGAGTAAGCCAGGCCCCTGCCCTCTGCCTCCCCACAGGATGAGCCCACCACAGGCATGGACCCCCAGGCACGCCGCATGCTGTGGAACACCATCATGAGCATCATCAGAGAAGGGAGGGCTGTGGTTCTCACATCCCACAGGCAAGAGATTCCCAGGGGCTGGGTTGGAGCAGGCAGGTGACTTGGAGTCCCTCACCCCTCACCCCTCTCTCCCACCCCTCAGCATGGAAGAATGTGAGGCCCTGTGTACCCGGCTGGCCATCATGGTGAAGGGCACCTTTCAGTGTCTGGGTACTATTCAGCACCTCAAGTACAAGTAAGGAGATGGCGAGGCAGAGGGCTCCTTTGTTGCTTTCAGTGGGAGTGCGGGGAGCCAGGGGTGTCAACTAGGCCCTGTGCTTTCTACCTACGCTTGGGAGGGTCTTGCCCCCTCACCACCAGCAAAGGCCAGTGTAGCCAGGCCTCATTCTGCATCAGCAAATAGAGAAAGCCATTGTGCTGAAAGAAACTCTCTGTACTGGGCTAAGTGTCTATGGCTGAAGGCTCCCAAGTCTCTACATGGAGCTGGGAAGAGGGAGTGTCATTACCACTGCTTCATTATCCTACCACTTGTCCCAACAAATCCAGGACCAACAGCCTAATTGATAAGAACCCACAACCAAATTAGGAATGGTTGGGAGACTAAACAGCCCAAGAATTACCTTTCCTTTCTGGAATGTCATACACTTTGAGGTTTGAGAAATGACCATGCATCATACAACAAACCAGGAATGCCAGTAATCTTCAATATATTGTCCATGGTACATTGCTGTGAATAATGTGGTATTAATAATAGTTTCTGCAAAGCTGCTAATCAGTTAAAATAAAATTATGTCAATAATGCCATGCCATGCTCCCTTGAATTCTGATATACTTTATAAACCAGGAAGGGTCGACTTATAGTCATCACTTGCTTGTTTAACAAGTGCTTTTTGAGATCCTGGAATGTAAAAGTCACCATGCCAGTTGGTGAAGGAACAGCATGTAACCCACCTTATCTAAGCTGAGATGACCCATAGGAGAGTGTGTGGCAGGGTACCCATCATTCCTACCTGCATCAGGGCAGGTTGATGGTTGAGAGAAAGGCTAGTAGATCAGCTGTTGCATATTTGAGCCATGAGTTCTTGAGTAACTACAGCTTGGACACCACAGACATCTAGGGGGACATTTGCATGTGAAGTCATCAGACCTGTGCTGGCAAAGTCCTGTGTCTGCTGCTGGAGACAAGGCTGTCCCCTCCTCCTTTTCTCCCACTCTTTATGATCCCCATGGGAGAGCAGGTAAGAGGGACTCTTCCCTCAGTAGAGGGACAGTTTTCCAGAGCTGGAAGGCAGGGGCTTTATGTGGAGGCGAGGAACCCTGGGTCTCAGAGGCAACACTGAAGGGAACTTTATGTACCTTTCTTTAACCACATTAGGTGATCTGGTGAGGGAGGAGGGAAGCACCTGGCCCTGGCAGCTCCATTGGTTTAGGAAGCTTCCACAGGGAAGTGCTTGCTTTCCAAGCGTTTGCTCCCACCTGGCTAGCCTCTTAAAGGACCAGGCAGCCTTTCCACAACTGAATGAGCACTGGCCTCATGTGCGTTCATGGGCAGGTCCGTGATCTCTGCAGGGGGCTAAAACACCTTTGACGTCAGCAAGCATGTGAGAGGGAAAGGAGCAGGGAACATCCATGCCTCAGGAGTGGGACATAGGAAGCTTGACATGATGACCCACTGAGGCACAAACAGACATTTAATCTCTGAAATCTAGTATCAAACTATTTATCTAGGAACTATCATAGGTCTTTTCCTCCTAGTTCTAAACATGCACAAAAGGTTTATAGTGTGACCTTTAATCCCCAATACTTTTGATGAGTTCAGTCTCGATTTTGAGACTGCCTTAGACCCAACTACTAACAGGCCTGTACCATGCTGTGCTAGGCGTCCATAGGTTCGGAGATGGCTACATCATCACAATGAAGATCAAATCTCCAAAGGATGAGTTGCTTCCCGACCTGAACCCCGTGGAGCAGTTCTTCCAGGGGAACTTCCCATGCAGTGTGCAGAGGGAGAGGCACCACAACATGCTCCAGTTCCAGGTCCCCTCCTCCTCCCTGGCCAGCATCTTCCGGCTGCTCATCTCCCACAAGGACAGCCTGCTCATCGAGGAGTACTCAGTCACACAGACCACGCTGGACCAGGCAAGTCCTCAAAGGGAGCCGGGTGCAGAGCAGGGCTATGCAAAGTCCCCACCGGACAGCCCAACCAGGGCTGGAATTCCCACCACAGGGAGGCAGGACATGCCTGAGGTTTTACCTCTGAGCATCTGACCATTGGGTTAGAACTCAGTCTGTCAGAAATTATTGTCTAACACTATTTTAATCATCAGCAAATTTCATTGACTTTTCATCATCCTTCCCTCCTACATTACAATTTTATTTCAACCTTTTTGGTTTGTCATGGTACCATTTTTTTTTCAACTCAACTTTTTTGATGCTTAATTTACATATAATAAATGCACCCATTTAAGGTGTACAATTCAGTGAGTTTGGGTAAACATGTGTGCTGTGTATCAGGTTTTTTTCAATGTGATCTTTTTATTGTGGTAAAATACTAGTAAACATAGCATAGCTAGCTATTATAAGTGTATAATTCAGTATCATTAAGTACATTCACATTGTCCATATAATCAGCATGCATCCCAAGAAATTGTTCATCTTCCCAAATTAACACTCTGTATCCATTAAACAACAGCCTCCACCCTTGCCACTTAATGCTATTCCCACTATTCTACTAAATGCTGATTACACCTCAGACCTCATATTAATGGAATTAGGCAGTATTTTATCCCCTTTGTCTAGCTTATTGCACTTGACATAATGTCTTCAAGAATCATCCACATTGTAGCATGTGTCAGAATATCTTTCTTTTAAAGGCTGAGTAATATTCTATTGTATGTCTGTAGCATGTTTTATTTGTCCATCTGGACATTTGAGCTTTTTCTGGGGTATTTTGTTGTCGCTCTGTACTTATTTTAAGTAGACATCCTTAGAGACTGTGCAATAAAGCACTGACATCAGCAATATACTTTGAGGAGCTGACTCAACAGCACCTTCTCAGGCATAAGCAGAGGAAGGCATGAGCAGGAGTCATGGCCACACTGTGCATTGAATAGAGGACAGAGGAGAGAGGAGATCAGATCCTGCTTTATTTTTTGCTTTTAGTTTCTTCTTTAGAGGCTTAGAAGGATGCTGTTACTTGGGATCTATCTTGCTTTGTATACCCCACATCCTTTAATCCTCCCAGAGGCACTCCTATGGCTCAGCTCAGAATTCTAAGAAACAAGCCTGTGCAGGGTCCTGGTGGCTGGGCCCCTTAGGTGGGCCAGCCTCTCCTGCTGCAGCACACAAGCTGCTCCAGCAGCGCTGTATATCAACTGTGGAAAAGAAAAAGGCCAGTAGGGAGTGGGTAGGTGAGTGATGAGTGGAGGGTATCATTCTTCTCTTTTCTCGCTCATATAGCTATTCTTGCTCTTTTCTTGCCTTCAGATATTTGTGAACTTTGCTAAGCAGCACACTGAAACTCGGGACCTCCATTTGCACCCCAGAGCTGCTGGAGCCAGCGGACAAGCCAAGGTACCCACCACTCTTTCCCAGCCCACTGCTGGTCCACTGAGGGCCTCCAAGGCTCAGATATTCCTCCTGCAGAGAGCCCCACCACACCACACACACTGAGTCACTGAGTGTCTCTCTCCCAATCTGTGTTAAAGGTCTTTTCAACTGATATTGGTGTGAGTTCCTTTTATAATCAGAAAAAAATTTGGTTGATGTGGGAGAGCATTTCTTAAGAAGAATTCTCCCAGTTATTTTTGCAGCAAAAATAATTTAGATTTTGGAAATTAGGAGCGGGGAAAATAGGATAAAAATATTAAAATGTCTTGATTGTTGGGATCCTTAACATAGATGTGTTTGAGTTTCAAAGGAAAGGAATTAAGGAACACTTCATTTGAATGGTATGTAAAGTTGGTTAAAGTGAGCAATGTCTGTTTTAGGGAGAGGGCTCTCTGTTCTTGATAAAATTATAAAAGAAAGATGAGGAGAAAGAAGCAATCAATAGAAGGTGTGTATTCTGGCCTGTGATAACTTATGGGTTAGGTGCTTCCAGTTCCTGGCCTGGCATCTCATCCCAACATGCCCACCCCTTTCCAATTCCCAAAAGGAACTGGAGAGAGAGGGGGGAGGCGGAGAGAGATTACTGAAAGAGGCACCAGGTGCCTTGGTTTAAGCCTGGGATGATAAGGGGACAAACTATTTCAGTTATTCTCGCTAGACTTGCGTGAAGAGTAAATCAAATAAAATCAAAGTGCTTTTCCAACCAGCAAAGATGTGCAAAACATTATTTCCCATAAGATTCTCATTCCTCCCACCAGTTTCTAGTTGCAAGGAAACCAAATACAGCTAATCTTGGACATGCTCCCTTCCAAGGCTATGCTTAGGATAAATGTCCCCTTCCTTTGCCTAGTAGAGACCTAATGGCTATTTGGCAAGGTTGACTTGGCCTCCATCTCCCCAGAGGGCCTAGGAATGTCTGAGCAAAGGTATCTATCCAGGAAAGTTAGTTTGGCTATGATTTTCCAGCCACTCTTTCTCATAGAATGGTCTTTAACATGCTGTTTACACTGTATAAAATTAGTCTTTGAAAGCCATTTGCAGTATGAACCCATTTTATGGCTCAGAATATATTATTGGTTAGCAAAAGTATTACCTACAACTAACAATGTCTTCCCAACCCCCGCCAAGCATTTTCTCTCTTGAAAGGCTACTACCAAGCTATCTTTGGGCCAGGAGAGGGGAGCTGATGGTCTATCACTATAAACATTCATATCCAACCTGCCTTCTTGGCTTTTAAGACAGGAAGAACCTGATCACTTTCTTGAACTAAAAAGTAAATTTTAAAACATCACGGCAGCCTTTGGAAACCACCCAGAGGTGGAACTTCCTCTGAGAGGTGAGCAAATACCGCCCACAGGGTATGAGTGTCATGACCTTTGCACCTTAGAGCCAGACAGACCTGAGGGGTCACCTGACGCACACTGTTCATAGTCACGGAAACAGCATAGCCCATAACCTTGGCTATCGGACAGAATCAGTGCCCTTGGCTGAGCTTCCTCCAATGATTAATTGATGGCTAGTTAACTTTAAAAATCTAAATGCTGTTGGACCATCTCTTCAGAAAAGCGAGATGACAAAAGTCAATCTGGTCTCTGTTCGCAGGTCTGACCTCCTCCCACACTGCCGTTCTCTGAAGCAGGAAAGCAGCTCTGGGCAGCGGGAAGTGCAGGAGCCTCTGCCACGTGGTCACCCAGACTGACCAGCCAGCATCAGTAAGGCCTCGGCAAAAGAATAGAACACATGGGCATACAGATCCCCAAAAGGGCTTTCTCAGAAGGAAGCCGAACTGGGATACCTGATGGTGAAAGTGGCACTTGTCATCCACACCACAGAGGTAGAAGCCCGCTGCATCCTACTGTAGCTTTGATCTGGACATCACTCTCACGTCAAGTGGATCTGCTTTTCTGTATATGTATGTGTGTCTGTTCTATTTTTAAGGAGAAAATAGATGCAAACATATTTATCCCACACTCTCTTCGTTCACTGACCCCTGGGTGCAACATCTGGTATGGTTTTAGGCATAACTTGGGGCTGATCAGCTTCCTGTCATTGCCACAGGAGTGCCCATCATGGCAGGATTCTCAAACTGGGGGGAAGTGGACTCATCTTGCTCTGTAGGGTTTGAAGGAAACACCCACTGGCAATGCATGTGAGCATTAGCCATTGTTACCTGGTATTATTTGAATCTTGGTTTCACACCTGATTGCTCAGCTCATATGAGTGTCTACTTCATGGGTACAATTCAGACAGGAGAAGACAAGTCAAGGGCAGGTGAGAGTGAATCTTGGGTTGGATGTGAGACCCCACATGTCTTTGTAGCTGTTTAAGCTGTTTAAGATGACATGGCCTCATTCGCACAGTGCCTGGCCATTTCCAGAGCTCATGTGCGCTCTTCTGCAGTGATGATAGGAGGCAATGGTCACAGGATACCTCATTGTTCCTTTAAAAACCAACCAAGATTCAGAAATAATAGTTTTCGGCCAAACCATTTCAAATGACTTGGGGGAAAGAACAACAAATGGCCTTCTTGCCATTATCATGCCCCTCAGAGGGCCTTCTACTAACATGTATGGAGCAGTGTCTCTCTAAGCACATTGTCCATGGCCACACTCCAGAATCCAGGCAGGGCCAAGGGCAGGAGACGGAAGAGGAAGAGATGGATGTTGGGACGTGGAGAAGAGGAACACAACTGCTGTCAGCTTCCTGAGGATGCAGAGTCCTCTGGTTCTCCAGAGGCAGGCACAACTTTAATCCTTCCCAGCTCCCAGCTGACCATTTTCCAAATAATTATAGAGGATACAACACTGGTAGCCTCAGAGCTTAATCTGGTTTTGACTTTTAAAAAAAATTTACTAATTACCACAATCATAAAACTATTTAACTGGGGTTAGAATAGAGTTTAGGAAAGCCCAGCAGTGTCCTGTGAATACTCAGCATCACACTATTCCATCCTGGCTGGTTTTGGCATTTAAATGAGCAACTGCACATCACAGAGACACAGACAGAGCAGGGAGTGGAGCGAGCTATCATTCCTGGTGCAGTGGGTTGTGAGGCTTTTAGAGCGGCTTCATGGACTGGAAAGGCTCAGATATAGGTAATACCTCTCCCTTTGCAAGGAAAGATCAGTTTAGCTGTCTGTCTCCACTCTACCTGAGCTCCCAAATAGCAAAGTCTGTGTCTTTTTATTCTTCATTTTCCCCAGTTCCCGTCATACACACACACACACACACACACACACACACACACACACACACACACACACAATAAATAAATAAATAAAAATTCTACAAATACTTGCCAAACTCAATACTATCAACACCCAGAAAAAATATCCAGGAAAAAAAATTAGTAGGTCCAAGAAAATGATGTCTTCAAAAATCTGAAGACATTGGCAAAGGGCAAGTGGAGGAACTGCCATGCTTGAAAATATCAGTGAGAAACCATAAGCAGGGAAGTAGAAGAGGAGGAGGAAGCATGCCCACCCTTGGCTTGGGTCTGAGGAGTTTCAAGGTGGAGCTTGGCCCAAATCTCTTGAAAACATGCTGGTGTATGGAAAGGCCTCCCTCTCTGGTTTAATAAGGAGATTCACAAAAAAATGAGGAGGAAGTGAGAGTCACTCAGAAAATAAGAGCATGCAGGGGCTGCTCCAGAAGCATGGCTTGCTGCTAGGTTTGCTCAGCTGCTCCTTGTGCTCTGGGGAGCTCAAGATTTTGAAAGAGCTGGGGCCCAAAGAGAATCTCTGTTCCTGTGAGTGAAAGCTCAGGGAGCACTTCAGTGGTGCTGCTGCCATGGCTTAGGGAAGAGGGGAAGGGGAAGGTGGGCCAGACAACAGGGAAGCAAAGCTCTGGGGTTGGAAGAAAGAGTCTCAGCGACACGCTGGTTACCTGTCCAAGGGCCCCCCAGTGAGGAGGAAGTTCTGCACCAGCAGGCCTTGGGGGCTAACGGACAAAAGAAAGTTGTCCCCTCAAAACCTGGCAGCATCTCCCTTGTCACCCTGGAGAGAGAGCTGTTTCAGGCACCTGAAGGCCTCAGCCCACTGGACCCCGGGTACTCAGGCTGCTTTCCTCAATGTGGAAATTGAATGCCTCAGTGGGTCTCCTGAGATGAACAGCTTGTCTACCTCTGTTCACAGAGCAGAATTGCTAACACATTTTGTTTCAGGTGTTTTTCAAGTTCAGAAAAGCTTAACTACTAGAATTGTCAGGTTCACAGAACCACAGGCTTGTAGAGCAAGAAAACATCCCAATTTTTAAAAATTAAACCCGTATATATTTGTTTTGCATCATTTTAGTAAAAAGGAAACTGAGTCTCAGGAAGATTAATTTACTTGGCAGGCCATCCAGCCTTCCCGGCAGGCCCTAGGCTGGTCCTCCTCCAATTGCTTCACTCCCAAGTCCAATGGGGAATGCCCACCAGAACCAGAACTCTGGATTCCTACCCAAACTGTGGGAAGCCTGCTTTCTGGGCCTCTGTGGGCCGCTTTCATGGGTAAAGGTGGACCTGGATCACGCAGGTTCATGTCTACAGTTGGCATGTGAGGCCGTTGGAAAACTACAGGAGGGACGAAAAGAGGGGTGACCAGAAGCAAATTGGCTCTGGACCATTGGCGGGCACAGGATTTGTGCTTGACTATCTTCATAATGCTAACTTTAATTACTTGATTATACAGATGATTGTCAGACTGCTCCTCTGTAAAATTACTTTTCCCTTTGTAATGAATGAATAATTTGTAGAGATGTATTTTTGAGACTATATAAATTATCCATTCCTCTTCAAATACTTAATATGTTCATTCATTTACATCTTCTTGAATTCATGATTTCCTACTTCATGCAATGGATTTAATTATTTATTATGTATTTTAATGCTCAATTTGTCTGATTTAGTCAATGGAAATCCAACAAGCTGACTTCTGTGTCCTTTTAACACATTTCACATTGTGCTTTGAGCACTTCTTTGTTTTCTGGCACAAGATGTTTCAAGTTCATCTTGTCATTTCCTCATCTGAAATCTGCCATTTCCCAAGGGGCCCTGGGAAATGGGTAGACATAGATGATGGATAGGTAGGTAGGTAGATAGGTAGGTGATAGATAGATAGATAGATGATAGATAGATAGACAGATAGGTTATAGATAGCCTGTAATAATTTCTATATATGTCAATATATGAACTGACAATCCTGAGTTCACATTGATACCACCAATTCTAATGCAACAACACAGGATTCACTTTAATTTTCTTCTATTCCATCTTTTTAACGACCTCCCCTGATAGGCTACCTCTAACATATTTACATACATATTTTCTTCTTTAATCAATCCCTCTGGAAAGAACACTGTTAGGAACTCATCTATATATATGAAACCCTAATATGAAAATAGACTAAACGGAGTAACAGCCGAACAACTGAACAACTGATCACTCTGACATGAGCTTGACCATCAGGGGGGACACGCAGAACATGGTGGTTGTCAGGAACAGGTGGCAGAGTGGGGAACATGGCAGGGATTGGCCAAAGCACAATGGTGGAGCAGGTGAGTGGGAGTGCCAAACCAAGGCAGGGCATCAGTCACTGTCTTCAGGGTGAGCCTCTGATGTTTTCGGAAAATTCTTTGCTCCCACGCACTGCAGTCCTACCTGGCACTCACATCCGCTGCCAGTACCAGAGCCGCTGTTTGTACCCACTGCTGGTGTCAGCCCCACTGTCACCTGCAACCAGCACCAGCGTTGCCTCGCACACCCACCGCCAGCGCCTAGCACCAATCCCAATTGCTTGGCACCATCAGCCATTGTGATGGGTGGATGCCAGCCCCAATCGCCCCTGAGGGCTTCTCCACCTCCTCCTGCTCCTGAAGGGCAGTAGAGGCAGCAGCTGCTGCTCACACCTACTCTGGCGCTGGCCTCAATCATTTTATGCCATTAGCGGGTGCAAGTAGGGCCAGCACCATCAGTGTGGGTGCAAGTGGGGCCGGTGCCATCAGTGTGTGGGAGTGGCCATGGCTGGAGCAGGACTGCTGGCAGTCGGGATGGGGGCTGTGGCAGGAGGGGGTCGGTGAGGGCACAGAGGAATAGCTGAGACCTGCCCCTGTGTCCACTGCAGCCTCGCAGCCCACAGTTCCTTTCAAGGTGCACAAATTTGTGCACTGGGCCCATGGTCCAGAGATAATTAGAAAAGATGCCTTCCAGATGATTAGGTGGTTCAGGGTCCAGTCAGAGAAACAGAAACCATACTAATACTTTCAACATAAATACGTTAATGCAGATGTTGGAAGGAACACCTGGGAAGGGTGCCGGTGGTTAGGACTGATCAATGGGTGGAAGAGCTCTGTGAACATGCATCAACCTTAGCAGGGGTAGTCTGGCTATTGAAAGGTGGGCATGGAGGTGTGGTGGGAGCAGTGCAGCTATTGCATAGAATCCGAAAGAAGTGCCAGTGCCTTTTATTGGAAGAGTCCAACAGGAAGCCATCTCTTGAGGGAGTCTGGGGAATGTACTTTACAGATTTACACTCTGGGATCTCAGAGCAGATTATAGGATAATCTTAAAGCTCAGAGAAAGAAAGTCAACGTACTAGCACAGAGATGTTCATGGTTTTATTTTTAAGGTTGAAATAAAAAATAAAAAGACCATCAACATGCATAGTAGAAGGAGATTGGTTAGATCAGTTGTGATACAGCCATCCACTAAAGAACTATGTGACCATTAAAGAGATGATGTTTAATACTTGATTAAAATAGTATTTAATCAGATAACATTGTTGGATGGGAAAATATTCCAAAATAGTATTTTTATCTTTATTTTTAAAATATGTATATGTGTGTAGATATGTATGCATGTATGTATGTATGTAGAAACTTCGGAAGAATGCTCACAAAAATTTGAAAGTAATTGTTTCAAGGATGTGGAACTTTGAGGTTTTCTTTGTTGTGAATGTATTTTTCAGGTGTTTTTTTTTTTTTCATCATTTTTATATATGTATGATTATCACAAAGGAGAAACACTTGAATTTGATAGAAGAAAATGAATTCAATGAGGAAATAAATTATTCTTTAAAAATTAGAAACTTAATAGAAAAAATAGTGAGAAGGTAGTTTTCTTTGTAATATGTTTATATTGATTTCTGGGAAAGAGAGGAAGTGAGAGGGAGTGAGAGATGTTAATTGGCTGCCTCCTGAACACACCCTATTTGGAATGGAGCATGCAACCCAGCTTGTGCCCAGACCAGGAACTGAACCCTTACCTCCTAGTTCATGGGAAAACTATCAACCACTGAGACACAAGGGCTGGACAGAAGGAAGATTTTTTTTTCACATTTCACTAACTTCTAAGACAGCCTTGTACTGTGCACTAATTCTTTATATTTTTGTTTATTTCTGTTTAAATGAGTAAAGAAAATATTGAATGAGTTTAAAATTTTTCATACTATCTTTTTTAAAAGTATAATTTGTATCCAGTATTTTATTAGTTTCAAGTGTACAAGATAGTGATTAGACATTTATGTACCTACTAGAGGCCTGGTGCATGGATTCGTACACTGTTGGGGTCCCTCAGCCTAGCCTGCACCGTCTTGCTATTCAGGACACTTTGGGAGATGTTGGACTGACAGTTTCAGCCTCAGGATATAGCAGTGCGGAAAGCAGCAGGAGGAGCCCAAGCTGGGGCTGGTGCCACTTTAGCTCATCCCAGCCCCTCTGCTCCTGCTGCTGCTGCCTCTTCGTAGCACTGCCGTGGAGGCAGAAGAGGCTCATGCCATTGCAGCTGCACTCACTAGCTGTGTGTCCAGCTTCTGGCTGAGTGGCGCTCCTGCTGTAGGAGCACACTGAACACCAGGGAGCAGCTCCTGTGGTGAGCATCTGCACCTGGTGGTCAGTGCATATCATAGCACCAGTCTACTGGTTGTTCAATCCTTCAGTCATTGAGACTTTTAGAAATATATAGATTTTGTACTCACCATAATAACTCTGGGGACTGTCTCTGTGCAAAGTTATCATAATCTTATTGACTATTTTTCATTTCACCTCTTCACCCATCCCTCTGAAGTAGGAAGAATAGGCTGTTGCAGAGCGCTCCCCCCCCCACTCTGTATCTATCTCTATCTCTATCTCAATCTCTATCTCTAGCTCTATCTCTCGCTCTCTCCTCTCTCTCCCCTGAGCTCCAGGGGCATTTCTTGTGCCTCTGTAACTGTTTTCCGAGTCCATTTCTTCTACCTATGTAAATTTCTAGTTAAACTCTTGCCTATATTTGAGTCTTGCCTCTGAATTCTTTCTTAGCCAGAACTCAAGTACTGAGGTGGCTGAACCAAGGTTTGGCCTAACTAGTCACTAATACCTATTTCTCTGCTCTGCTAACAACTTCACTATTCTTCCCCTCTTGCAACCATCACTTTTTCTTTGTTTCTATGAGTTGGTGCATTTGTTTGATTTTTATAAATTCCCACATATAAGTGAATTTACATGGCATTTCTCTTTTTCTGTCTGACTTATTTCATTTAGCATGATCACCTCTAAGTCTGTCTTTGTTGTCACAAGCAACAGAATCACATTCTTTTTAATTGATAAGGAATATTACAGTATGTATGTGTATATCATATAATCTTTACTTATTTTTCTATTCATTTTTCCAAGTTGCTGCCATAACTTGGCTATTGTAGGTAATGTTGCAGGCTGGCATATATCTATTGGAAATGGTGTCCTTGATTTCTTTGTATACATAGACACAATAGAATGGTGAGTCATATGGTAGATCTATTTTCAGTTTTTGGAGGAATCTCCATATTATTTTCCATAGAAACTGCACCCATTGCAATCCCTCAATAGTGCATAAGGTTTCCTTTTCTGTACATCCTCAATGCCACTTATTTGCTGAATTTTGGAACTGAGTAGTTTCTCATTGTGAGTGTGGTTTTGTTGTTTGTTTGTTTTATGAATTTCAGAGAGGAAGGGAGAGGGAGAGAGAAAAAAAACACAGCAATGATTAAAAGAATCATTGATCCCCTGCTTCCTGCATGCCCTACTGGGAATCCAGCCTGAAACCCAAGCTCATAGGTGGATGCTTATAAGTCTGATTTCCGTTTCCTTGATTGTGAGTGATGTTGAGCATCATTTCATATATCTGATGTCCATCTGTATATCCTCTGAAGAAATGTCTCCACATTCTCTGCTCATGTGTTCATCAGACAGTTTCATTTTTTAAACTGAGTTTTATGAGTTTCTTATCTTATACTCTCTGAATCCCAACCAGAGTTATTTCTTACCTGTGTGTGACCTTTAATTTTTCTCTTAACAATTAAGAGATTATGGGGCGGGGTGTATTGTAAAATCTGCTTCATGAAAAGATGGGACTTATTTGAAGAGTTTAGTTACTGAAGTAACCAGAAAATAATAATTTTCATTTCACAAGGAAGCATCAAATTGTAGACCAAAAGGTCAGAATTTTGTTGAGACTCTAAGTTATTGAAAGTTTCAAACATATATAAAAATAGAATATTCTAATGAGTTTCTATATAGCCACAAATCAGCTTATATACGGATAACTTACAGCCATTTTAGTTGAATTTAGAATTCTATTCACTCTGTCTGTTCCCTATATATTTGAAAGCCAACTCTGGACTCACTATGTCATTTCACCTATACATCTACGTATCTCTAAAGATAAGAACTCTTAAAAATTAATCACAATACAAAAAATGGCAGTGGAACAGAGGGATGCGATCTGAATCTGGTCCCAGCGTAGAAGGAGGGCGAAGCTGAGGGTACACAGGGAGTGTTCGTTGGCGAGTAGGGGGAGAACTGTGCTCTCGGAGAAGATAGGGGACTACTGTACTGGCCGCCCCTGCCTGAGCATCCCCAGTACTGCTGGGTTCTCTCGCTGAGCCACTGGCGCAGAGGCGGACCACGCCATCTTGAAGGGGAAGGATCCGAAAATATACAGCTGCAGTACCCACTGGACAGCTGAGACCCCCAGAACACGGGCGCCCAGTTGGCGCAGACTTGCAGAGTCTAAGGAGCTCTGCACTTCAGCATGGAAAGGTCATATGTCCCTTGGGGTTACTTTGTGTGCGAAACCCAGGGAGCTGATGAAAGTGGGAGATTGGTGCCTTGGAACTCAGAGCCTGGAGATCTGCACCTGAAATAAAACCTGTGGCTGTTGGAGCTGGTAAACCTAGGAGAGGGACCTCTCGGAGCTGGTGGCAGAGGGAATCCGTAGAGGGCAACCATTTGGACCTGACAGAGGATGGAAACCTGGAAGATTTTCAGAGGGTCATGGCTGCTAAACCAGCAGTCATCATTAGATAGGCAGCTCTGGAGCAACCCACCCCCACAAATCAGTATTGAAGACCACAGGGACAGCGAGAGGAATCACCAGAAAGGGAGTTAAATGATATTGAGGCTAGCAGCTTATCGGAGAAAGAATTCAGAGTAATGGTTATAAGGATGTTTAAACGGATGGATGACAAATACACACAACTCAATGAGAACTATAAGGACCTGAATGAGAATGCCACCAACATGAAAAGAAACCAAGAGGGAATAAAGAACGACATAGCTGCAATAAAGAACATATTGGAAGGCTTAAACAGTAGACTAGAAGAGGCTGAGGACCGCATCATTGAATTAGAAGACAAAGTAGGAAAAAAACCCCACAAATACAGCAGCAACTGGAAAGACTTAAAAAGCAAGAGGAGAGCCTAAGGGAGCTTTGGGACAACACAAAACGAAACATTTGTTTAATTGGGATACCAGAAGGAGTGGAAGAGAATCATGGAATAGAAAACCTGTTTGAAGAAATAATGACAGAAAACTTCCCTGATATTGGCAAGAAAAAACTATGCAAGTCCAAGAAGTACATAGAGTCCCAAACAACTTGAACCCCAAAAGACTGACACCAAGACGCATCATAATTAAATTGGCAAACACCGACGATAAAGAAAGAATCTTAAAGGCTGCCAGAGAGAGACAGAAAGTTAACTACGAGGCATCTCCTATTAGAATATCAACTGATTTCTCAACAGAAACATACCAGGCAGGAAGGGAATGGAATGAAATATACTAAGTGATGCAAAGCAAAGGACTGAATCCAAGAATACTATACCCAGCAAGGCTATCATTCAAAATTGAAGGTGGAATCAGGAGTTTCACAGACAAAAATGGGCTAAGAGAGTTTATCACTACCAAGCCAGCAATGCAAGAAATGCTAAAGGGGCTGTGGTAAAAAGAAGAAAGAGAAAGGCAAAAAGAAACACAAACACTAAGGAAACATATGACAAGAAACATGTACTTGTCAATAATAACATTAAATGTAAATGGATTAAATGCACCAATCAAAGAAATAGGGTAGCTGAATAGATAAGAAACCATTACCCATATATTTGCTGTCTACAAGAAACCCACAGCAGAGCAAAAAATTCACACAGACTGAAAGTGAAGGAACAGAAAAATATTTTTCAGGCAAATGGAAATGAGAAAAAAGCTGGGGTTGCGATACTTATATCTGATAAAATAGACTTCAAAATAAAGGCCATTCCTAGAGATGAGGAAGACCACTACATAGTACTAAAGGGAGCAATTCAACAAGAAGATATAATTATGGTAAAAGTATATGCACCCAATGCAGGAGCACCTAAATACATAAAAAAATCTGGAAGATATCAAGGGAGAGATTGACAACAATACAATCAAAGCAGGGGATTTTAATATACCACTGACATCACTGGATAAATCCTCTAGACAAAAACTCAGCAAAGAAACAGCAAATCTAAAAAACTCACTAGATCAGAAGGACCTAATTGACATATTCAGAACACTTTACCCCAAAGCCATAGAATATACCTTCTTCTCAAGTGCACATGGGACATTTTCAAAAATAGACCACATATCAAGTCACAAGCAAAGTCTTCCCGAATTCAAAGAGATTGAAATCATATTAAGCATTTTCTCAGACCACAATGGCATAATATTAGAAATAAACTACAATAAAAACATTCCAAAAAATTCAAACATTTGGAAGCTGAATAGCATGATATTAAACAATGACTGGGTTGTCAATGAGATCAAAGAAGAAATTAAAAACATCCTGGAGAATAATGACAATAAAAACACAACAATGCAATAGCTATGGGACATAAGGAAAGCAGTCCTGAGAGAGAAGTTTATAGCTCTACAGACCTATCTCAAAAACCAAGAAAAAATGGTAATAAATAATCTAATTGAACAACTCAAAGAATTAGAAATAGAGCAACAAACAAAGCCCACAGTGAGCAGAAGGAAGGAAATCATAAAGATTAGAGCAGAAATGAATGACATAGAGACCAAAAAAAAAATACAAAAGATCAACAAAACTAAGAGCTGGTTCTTCAAAAGGATAAACAAGAGTGATGAACCTCTAGCCAGGCTCACCAAGAAGCAAAGAGAGAAGATACAAATAAACAGAATCAGAAATGAAAGAGGTCAAATAACAACAGACCCCTACAGAAATACTAAGTATTGTTAAAAAAAAATACTATGAACAACACTATTCTAACAAACTATGTAACCTGGAGGAAATGGACACATTCCTAGAAAAATACAACCTTCCAAAACTCACTCAGGAAGATGCTAAAAATCTCAAAAGGCTGGTAACTATAGAAGAAATTGAAGCAGTCATCAAAAACTTCCAGCAAACAAAAGCCCAGGGCCAGATGGCTTCACAGGGGAGTTTTACCAAACATTCAAGGAAGAACTAAAACCTATCCTCCTCAGACTATTCCAGAAAATTCAAGAGGAAGAAACACTTCCAAGCTCCTTCTATGAAGCCAGCATCACCCTAATAACAAAACCAGAGAAAGATGACACAATGAAAGAGAATGACAGGCCAATATCCCTCATGAATATAGATGCCAAAACCCTCAACAAAATTCTAGCAAATAGAATCCAGCAGTACATCAGAAAGATCATACACCATGATCAAGTAGGATTTATCCTGGGGATGCAAGGATGGTACAATATTTGGAAATCAATAAACATGATACATCACATAAACAAATTGAGAGATAAAAATCACATAGTCATATCAATTGATGCAGAAAAAGCATTTAACAAAATCCCAGAACCTTTCTTGTTGAAATCTCTCAGCGAGGTGGGAATAGAGGGATCATACCTCAACATAATAAAAGCCATATATGACAAACCCACAGCCAACATCATATTCAATGGGCAAAAACTACACTCATTTCCCCTAAGAACAGGAACAAGACAGTGATGCCCACTCTCTCCACTCCTATTCAATATAGTGCTGGAAATACTAGCCATTGCAATTAGACAAGAAGAAGAAATAAAAGGCATCCAAATAGGAAAAGAAGAAATAAAACTGTCCTTATTCTCAGATGACATGATACTGTACATAGAAAACCTTAAAGACTCCATAAAAAAATTACTAGACTAAATAAATGAATTTGGCAATGTATCAGGATACAAAATTAATGCCAAGAAATCTATGGCATTTCTATACACCAATAATGAAGTTACAGAAAGAGAGACTAAAAAATCAATCCCATTTATCATCGCACCAAAAAAGTTAAGATACCTAGGAATAAATTTAACTAAGGAGGTAAAAGATCTATACGTGGAAAACTACACAACACTGAAAAAGGAGATAGAGGAAGACATAAATAGATGGAAGAACACACCATGTGCATGTATTTGGAGAATCAACCTCATTAAAATGTCCATACTACCTCAAGCAATCTATAAATTCAATGCACTCCGATTAAAATACTGACGGCAGGAGGAACAAAGATGGCAGCATAGGTAAACACCTATCTTGCTGCCCCACACAACAATTCCAAAACTACAACTTAAAGACAGAACAAATATCATCCAGAATCACTGGAAAGCTGGCTGAGTGAAAATTCCACAAATAAAAGTAAAGATAGGACACAGTGACTCTAAGGAGCTGCGGAGCGCAGCGTTGAAGATACTCGCAGAGCCAGAGGTTTGAAGTTCTGTGAGAGAGAGAGTGGAGAGGGCGGGCCGCTGCAAACCTGGCTGGTTTTCTCCAACGGGGAGGGTGGAGGCATCCCACTGCACTGATTCCCCAGGTCCAGGCAAGGTCTGGGGAGCCCACATTCATATAGGGTGGAGCTGGGCAGTGGGAAAGCACACTGAAGCCCGGCGCGACAGAGGTCTGTGAGCTTGTGGAGAGTGTGTGTTTACATGGAACAGCAGTTTGCGTGTAAACTTGGGAACAGAAGTGGGCAACCATGCGGAGAGGGCTTTCAGTGTTGAAAGAGAGTAAATGACTTGCTCCTTCGTTTGGGAGACCACCGGACTACATTGTGTTACAACTCTGGGTGAGATTTTGGGGGAGCAGAGTCATTTGGGGAGAGGCTGAGTTGTCTGGCAGATGGTGGACATCGGCAGAGGCTTTATCTCAGAGGAGTGTGAAGCTATTGCCACCTGGCACAGAGACTATAGTGCTGCATAGGTAGAAGCTGACACTGCCTGCTCATTTGGAAGACTCTGTCCATCCAACCTGAACATACCTTACCCTCATAATCAATTGCCCTGGAGGTCAAACCCTCCTAGTGCTAACAACAATAATCTGTGCTTAACTTCAATAATACTGTACAACCCATAAAGAGCTGCATCAAGAGTATCCACCTCAGGGAAGTGGGGAGGCTGAGCCACCTTTCCTTAGAGAACATCTACCACATAAAACTAATTGACCAACTCAGGAAAGCAGCTGCAATGAAGAGAAATGGAAAGAAATCAGATGTAAAAGAAATGGAGGAAAAAAGACAACTAGACACAGAGTTAAAAAAACACGGTTATAAGGTTTTTCAAGAGGCTCCTAGAAAAGGCCGAGACCTACAAGGAAATGAACAAGACTTATGAGGAAATGAACAAGACCTATGGGGATATGAAAAAGGACCAACTACAAATTAATTATACACTGACTGAAATAAAAAAATATTATACAAAGACCTAAAAGTAATCCAGATGACCGCAAGAACCAAGTCAAAGATTTAAAATACAAAGAAGCAAAATCCACTCAGGCGGAAAAGCAAGGAGCAAAAAGAATTCAAAAAATTGAAGACAGGGTAAGGGGCCTCTGGGACAACCTCAAGCATACCAACATCCGAATTATAGGGGTGCCAGAAAAAGAGAGAGAGCAAGACAATGAAAACCTACTTGAAGAAATAGTGAAAGAAAACTTCCCCCACCTGGTGAAAGAAATGGACTTAAAAGCCCAAGAAGTGCACAGAACCCCAAAATATAGGAATCTAAAGAGGACAACACCAAGACACATCGTAATTAAAATGCCAAGGGCAAAGGAAAAAGAGAGAATATTAAAAGCAGCAAGAGAAAAACAGTTAGTTACCTATAAGGGAGCACCCATACGATTGTCAGCAGATTTCTCAACAGTAACAATGCAGGCCATATGGGAGTGGCAAGAAATATTCAAAGTGCTGAATGGCAAGAATCTATAACCAAGATTATTCTATCCAGCAAAGCTATCATTCAGATGTGAAGGTCAGATAAAGTGCTTTGCAGATCAGAAAAAGCAAAAGAAGTTCATCACCACCAAACCAATATTATATGAGTTGATGAAAGATATTCTATAACAAGAGGAAGAAGAAAAAGGTAAAAATATAAATTATGAAGAACAAATACACATCTATTAACAAATGAATCTAAAAATCAAGTGAATTAATAATCTGATGGACAGGATAAACTGGTGAATATAACAGAATCATGGACATAGAGAGGAGATGGACTGACAATTATTGGGGAGAAAAGGGGAATGGGAGGTGCAGCAAGAGACTAGACAATATTCATGTACCTATGGGAGAGGACAGTATGGGGGAGGTGAGGGCGAAGGGTGGGATGGGTACCAGGTGGAGGGAAGTTATGGGGGGGGGAAGGGAAATAATAAAATTAAAAAACTGAACAATAAAGATTAAAAAAATACCAATGGCATATTTCACAGTCCTAGAAGGAAGTTTCCAAAAATTTATCTGGAATAAAAAAAGACCCCAAATTTTTGTAGCAATCCTGAAAAAGAAGAACAAAGTAAGTGGGATCTCAATACCAGATTTCAAAAGCCATTGTTCTTAAAACAGCCTGGTACTGGCACAAGAACAGACATATAGATCAATTGAATAGAATAGAGAACCCAGAAATCAACCCAACCACTATGCCCAGTTAATATTCGACAAAGGAGGCATGAACCTTCAATGGAGTCAAGACAATCTCTTCAACAAATGGTATTGGGAAAATTGGACAGATACATGCCAAAAAATGAATCTAGATCACCAACTTACACCATTCACAAAAATAACCTCAAAATGGATAAAGGACTTAAACATAAGGCATTAAACCATAAAAATACTAGAGGAAGCTACAGGCTGCAAAATCTCGGACAAATGTCAAAGGAACTTCTTCACTGATACTGCTCCTATGGCAATGGAAACTAAAGAGAAAATAAACAAATGGAACTTCAGCAAAATAAAAAGCTTTTGCAAAACAAAGGATACCATTAATAAAACAACAAGAAACCCCACTGCATGGAATAACATATTTGTCAATGATATCATCGATAAGGGTTTAATCTCCAGCATTTACAGGGAACTCATATGACTTAACAAAAAGAAGATAGACAACCCAATAAAAAAATTGGCAACAGATCTAAACAGACACTTTTCGAAAGAAGACAGAAGGAAGACGAAGAGACATATGAAAACCTGCTCAAAGTCACTAATCATCAGAGAGATGCAAATCAAAACATCAATGCGGTACCATCTCACACGTGTCAGATTGACTAATATCAACAAATCAACGAACGACAAGTGTTGGCAAGGGTGTGGAGAAACAGGAACTCTGGAGCACTGCTGGTGGAAATGCAGATTGGTGCAGCCACTGTGGAGAACAGTATGGAGCTTCCTTAAAAAACTAAAATGGAACTCCCATTTGACCCAGTGATCCCACTTCTAGGAATATATCGCAAGAAACTAGAAAGACAAATTAGAAAAGATATATGTGTCCCGATATTCATAGCAGCACAATTCACCATAGCTAAGATGTAGAAACAGCCTAAGTGCCCATCAGCAGATGAGTGGATTAAAAACTGTGGTACATCTACACAATAGAATACTACACTGTGGTAAAAAAGAAGGAGCTCTTACCATTTGCAACAACATGGATGGAACTGGAGAGCATTATAAGTTAAATTAGCCAGGCAGAGAAAGATAATTATCACATGACCTCACTCATTTGTGGAATATAATGAACGGCATAGACTGATGAATAAGAATGGATCCACAGTCTGAGAAAAGTCCATCAGGATGTCAAACCTCAGGGTAAGTGGGGGGTGGCAGGACTATTTGACCTCTTGAACTAAAGTAATTTGTACTTTTACCTCTCTAACAAAGTTTATATAAAGTTATTAAAAAATTGGCAGCTAGTTTGAAATTGAATTGACATGGCCTAGAGTAAATAATATCCTTATATGATATTATTCCGAAATGTCATTATACGTTTTGATATTTTACAAAAGCATATTGTACAATTATCCCAGATAAACTTACAAACTAATTCCTTGAATGTTTGGAAGCAATTAAAAAAAAAGGACAGGAGGAGAACTAAGATGGCGGCAAAGGCAAAACACCTATCTTGCTGTCATAATCAGCAATTTTAATACTACAACTTAACGACAGAACAAACACCTTCCAGAATCACCAGAACGCTCGCCGAGTGAAAATTCCATAAATAAAAGTGAAGATAAGACACTGTGACCCGGAGGAGCGGTGGCGGACTGCGTTGAAAGATTCGCCCAGAGAGAGGTTTGGAGCGCACGCCGCGGAGTGGGCGGGCAGCTGAAAACCGGCCAGTTTTCTCGAACGGGGAGACAAAGGCATCCTACTGGGCTGATTCTCCAGCTCTGGGCGAAGTCCAGAGAACCCACTATCACACGGGGTGAAAACTGGACAGTGGGAGGGCACGCCGAAGCTCGGGGGCTGCCGGGTCTCCCAGCTTGTGGAAAGGCAGCTCGCGTGAACAGCTCGGCTGCGTGACGGCGCAGAGAGCACACCGCGACTTGTCTCTCATTCGGAAAACCGTCAGACTGCTTTGTTTTACGATCCTGGGTGAGCCATTGCGCATGCAGACTCATTTTGGGAAAGTCTGAATTCCCCGGCAACCGGCAGCTGGTGGAGCTCCGCAGCGGCTCTCTCTCAGAGGTGCTGGCGGCCATTGCCCCCGGCACAGAGTCCCTGGGGCTGCATAGGGCGGAGCTAACGCTGTCTGCTTGGCCCGGAGACTCCGCCCACCCAACCTGAGCACAGCTGAGCTTCACAGACAATTGGCCTGGAAGTCAACCCTCCAAGTGCTAACAACGATTAACCTGAGCTTAACTTCAGCAAGACTGTGCAACCCATATCCACCTCAGGTAACTGGGGAGGCTGAGCCACTGTCCCTTGTAGCACGTCTACCACACAAAGCTAATTGACCAACTCAGGGAAACAGCCACCATGCAGCAACATGGAAAGAAATCAGATGTGAAAGAAATGGAGGAAAAAAAACGACTGGACATGGAATTCAGAACCACAGTTATAGGGTTTTTTAAGAGGTTCCAACAAAAGATCGAGGCCTATAAGGAAATAAGCAAGACCACAAAGGAAATGAGTGAGTCCTACAAGAAAATGAACAACACCCTCAAGGATATAAACGAGACCTGCAAAGAAATGATCAAGACCAATGTGGAAATGAATGAGTCCTACAAGGAAATGAAAGAAACCCTCAAGGATATAAAGCAGACTCTCAAGGATATGAAAAAGGACCAACCAGAAATTAAGCATACACTGACTGAAACAAAAATATTATACAAAGACCTGAAAGTGCCCTGGAGCACCCCAAGAACCAAGTTAAAGATTTGAAATACAAAGAGGGAAAATCCACTCAGCTGAAAAAGCAAGAAACCAAAAGAATCCAAAAAATTGAAGATAGTGTAAGGGGCCTCTGGGACAACCTCAAGCATACCAACATCCGAATTATAGGGGTGCCAGAAAAAGCGAGAGGCCAAGACAATGAAAACCTATTTGAAGAAATAGTGACTGAAAACTTCCCACACCTGGTGAAAGAAATTGACTTAGGATTCCAAGAAGTACACAGAACCCCAATATATAGGAACCCTAAGAGGACCACACCGAGGCACATCATAATTAAAATGCCAAGAGCAAAAGACAAAGAGAGAATATTAAAAGCAGCAAGAGAGAAACAGTTGGTTACCTATAAGGGAGCACCCATATGACTGTCAGCAGATTTCTCAACAGAAACGATGCAGGCCAGACGGGAGTGGCAAGAAATATTCAAAGTGATGAACAGCAAGAATCTACAACCAAGATTACTCTATCCAGCAAAGCTATCATTCAGAATTGAAGGTCAGATGAAGTGCTTCGCAGATAAGAAAAAGCTAAAGGAGTTCATCACCACCAAACCAACATTATATGAAATGCTGAAAGATATTCTTTAAGAAGAGGAAGAAGAAAAAGGTAAAGATGAAAATTATGAACAACAAATACACATCTATCAACAAATGAACATAAAAATCAAGTGAATTGATAGGCTGTTGAACAGGATAGACTGGTGAATATAACAGAGACATGGACATAGAGAGGGAATGGACTGACAATTCTTGGGGAGCAAAGGGTTGTGGGAAGTGCACCAAGAGACTGGACAAAAATCTAGCAACAATGGGAGAGGACAGTGGGGAGGGGGAGGTGAGGGTGGAGGGTGGGATAGGTACAGGGTGGAGGGAAGCTATAGGGGGATAAAAAGGGGAAACAATGTAATTAATAAACTGAACAATAAAGATTAAAAAAAAAAACAGAAAAAAATAAAAAAAAAAATAAATAAAAAATAAAAAAAAAGGACAGGAAAGGAATTAATTCTTTTCAGAAGGAATTAAGGCACTGGGAAGGCACTTGAGCATTCTATATTGGCCCCTCTTGCCCGTTTTTGCCAAGAGGGATCCTCTTCTCACAATCCAAGTGTACACAGCTGTTGCCTGAGCTTTCAGTTCAAGCTAAGGTTGAAACCTCTGGGCGGCGGGCACCATGGATCTGTCTCTCGCCAAATGGTGTAAGCTAGGCCCTCCCTAGAAAAGGAACCTGGGTCACCTGAGATAGGTGATCCTTACTGGGACAATGCCAGCAGGCAAAGGGATCCCAAGGCAGGTACTGGGCATGGAGGCCACGAGGGCATGGACTACAAAGTAGACAGAACTGAATCTCACATCACTCTGTTTGACCCCAGAGGATGGGTGGTTAGCCAGAGACAGGTAAGATTCCTCAGGGAAGAAACAATCTAAGACAGGCACAGTCGCAGAAGGGCCAACAGGAGAGAACTAAAAGGTCAACAGAGGTGGGGCATAGACCCTCACCCACAAACCTTGCAGAGGCCTGAACTCTCACCCCTCCTGAGGGAAGTCTCCTGCCCCCATGGCTGCTTTGCCTCCCACACACAGCTCACACCGGGACCCAGGTTACAGACAGAGACTCGGCCAGCAACAGCTGCCCTATATCTAAATTAAATCTAGTACCAGGAATTCTCAGGGCCTACTCAAGAATGAAAATAATCCTTTCCGCTAATATTTACAGGGTAAACTAAGATTTCTGCTTGAGTATTAAAATTGACAGTAAAATAGTAATCAAGTTTTCAGATTAATTTAATTGGCCAAGTGAAATAAGTGAATGCTCAAGAAAATTTAAATGTACTGGACAAAAAGCTGTTCCTAAAATATTAACTAAAATTTCTATTAGTAGTTCATCTCATTATAAAATTGCGTATCATCCAAAGAATCTAAAGCAGTCATATTTGTGTGTAAACATTAAAATTTAAAGTTACCAAGACTGCAATATAAAATTTCCAAAAGTCCCCATTAAAAAAGGGAAGGGGGATAGTGGGATAATGTCATGTAGGGAAAATGTCCTGTAAGTAAATTACATCTAGAAAATTCTTACTCCAGAAAAGTAACTTCCATTTGTAATGCCAAAAGCAGAACACATATGAAAAACACACATGGTGTCAAAATAAGCCAAAGGAAAATCATTTGGGCAAAAATAAAAAGAATCCCAAGTCTAATTTACAGAAAAGATCCCTTTATTAACTTTTGGTCGAGAATATGTTTGTATATTTTTAGAAAACAACTCCAAGACCATATGGGTTACTGCAACAATGAGTAACTGACAGGTCTGTTCCAACCGGGAAGACAGTCCAGAGATGGAAGACACTGACGACACCTTGCCATGCTAGCAGTCACCAGCTGTGTGTCACTGTAGGTGGCCCTCGACCAAACCAGAGAGGGTGGAACCTGCATTGCCACCATATGTCCACCATCCAGATATCATTGCTAACATGTACACATAAGGAACTATTTGACATTAAAACTGAGACTCAAACATTTTTTGTTCTTATACATTTATTTCCAGTATACAGATGCAAGATCTTTTTGAAAGAAAAGAGACAGGGGGAAAAGATTGATATAGAGGCAGAGAAGCATTGAACAGACTGTCAAACTACAGGGGGAGGGCTGGAGAGGGTGGGGAGCAGGGGCTGTAAGAGATCACCCGAAGGACTTATGTGCTAGCATGTAGGCATAACCAATGGATACAAGACACTGGGGCGGGAAAGGGGGATAGGTGAGAACATATGCTGGTGGGTAGGGGAGGCTGGGAGGAGGACAAGGAGGGGGAAAAGGAAAACATATATACTACTATTTGTAATACTTTAAAGAATAAAAAAATACTTTAAAAATATCTATTTTCTCAAAAGGGTAACAATTTTAACGTGTGTGGGTTTCTTACATAGAATCTAAGTGAGGTTTACACATTGATATTGCTTGATATGTCTCCTAAGTGCCTTGTCTCTTGCAGGCTCCCCACTCCAGTTCTGTTTCTCTGTTTATCTTTGATAAAGAAACCAGGTTGATTCACTTGCAGAGCTTCACATGGACTTATTTAGGAGGTGTATGTCTTTGACATACATAAAGAGTTCTTTACTAATATAGTTTCTATACAGTGCTAGCTGAGTCTGAATGTCTGATTGGATTCTAAGTTCACTTTTTAGTTGGACCACTGTATAGGAGTTAGTATGCTCTTCTGTCAGGGGACGTAAGGTATTGGGTTATTTTTCTTTTGTGATATTACCAGCTGATGATACTTATTAATCAGCAGTAATGTGCTAATCCGTCATTCTTTCCTTGCTTGTTAGCTGAATACTTTTATAAAGCGGATATTCTCACCTAATCTTTGGTCTCCTGAGGTTACATTTATTTTGGAAAGGCAGGATAAATCTTGAATGTTATTGAACTGGGTTCAAAATAAAATATAACTTCAATAGCAATGTCCAAATGTGACAAATTGTTTATTAAAAATGTAAATTTATGTATTCACATGTATTTGTATTTCAGTCAATTGTAGGGATCACTGTCTTTGATATTGAGATTTCACCCACCTGTACCCGAGAGCCCATTCAGGCTGACCCCTGAATCTTTTGAACAACCTCAGTAATCTTTGCATTTTGTCTGCAATCTAGAACCACAGATATCCTAGGGCCATTTGGACATGTTCTGCTCCAGACCTGGAATCAGACAATCCCCTAAGAAGCCCTGGTTCCTCTTCATGGGAATGGCATTAAGGAATGAGTGTAAGTCTTACGGGGTACTAATTACTAGTGTGAGTTTTTTGGAAGATAATATACAGAATGTTTATATTATTAAATTTATGACTACAGCGTTTTTCTTGAATCTCTTCAGTTTTACATTTGTATCTTTTTCCCCATGCTCAGCTAACACAGGATGCTCAAACTCTATTAGAAACTCATTTGAATTATCTATACTAATAATAGCCTAGGGCTGTCATGACCTAAATGACCAGATGGACAACCAGTCACCTGAAGTGCATGGAGCACTTCTCAGTCCCTCCCCTGCAACCCACAGGCTCCTATCACAGCAAGGCTGGCAGCTGGAGGGCAGGTCAGGGGGAAGGAAGGGAGGGGTCTAACAACCTTACCACTGCTGCAGTAGCTGTGGATCAGGCCCAGAGAGAGGCCTGGAGAGAGAGGCAGGGCCTGATTAGCAGCTGCTGTGGAGGCTGTGGATTGGGCCTTGAGATAGGCCCAGAGAGAAAGGCAGCTGTCAGTGGGGCTATTCTGAATTTCCCAGAAGAGCCAATGGCTGCCTAGGAAACAGAGTTCTTTACGCTGACTGGCATAGAAACCAACCAATCAGAACCAAATATGAGTGAATTGTCAAGAGCCAAAGGCTGCCTAGGAGGCGGAGTTTCTGACAGTGACTGATAGAAACAGACCAATCAGATTCTAATATGGGTGAACTGCAAAGGCAGAAACTAAGGTGGGGGCTGAGGAGGGGTTTTAAGGGCAACATCTGTCTTGTAAGGTATAAGAAAGCAGTTCAATTCTTTAATAACTGGTTTGGTAGTACAGTGCATATGGCTGGCTATCAGTCCAGATATAGGGAATATGTGTTTTTGCCAGCAAAGAGCACCCCCCCCCCACCCACTTAAGCAACCCTATCCTATATGACCTATCTGTACTAATAAAAGGGTAATATGCTAATTAGACTGGGTTGAATGGCCATCTTCTGGACATCTAACTTCCTTCCAGGCAAAGCCTGGTGGGGGCTAAGGCAGAGGCAGTTAGGGGTGATCAGGCTAGCAAGGGAGGGCAGTTGGGGGTGAGATCAGGCCAGCAGGGGGTTAGGGAATCAGCCCAGTAGAGCAGAGCAGTTAGGGGTGATCAGGAAGGCAGGCAGAGGGGTTAGGGGCAATCAGGCAGGCAGGTAGAGGCAGTTAGGAGCAATCAGGCAGGCAAGCAGATGTAGTTGGGGGCAATTAGGCAGGCAGGCAAGTGAGCATTTAGGAGCCAGCAGTCCCAGATTGTGAGAGGGATGTCCCCAGTTGGAGAGTTCAGGCTAGGCTGAGGAACACTCCCACACACACTTGCATAAATTTTGTGCACCAGGCCTCTAGTCCCTTAATAAGTATGTAACAGTCTCAGAATAGCAGCACTACCCATGTTATTCCTAAAACTCATTATTTAGGGTATATCACATTAGGGATGTATAGTCAAATTAATGTGTTCAAAGTTACTTGAGAAGATGTTAAAGACAAGTCTAAAAGCAAGACTAACACTTTCTAATAAGTTTAGCTTCCCAACTGCCCCTGGCCCTGCCCCTGCTGGCCAGTGCTGACCTTTGATCCCCAGGCCTAGCCCCCAGCTATTTCCTGTTAAGGGAGCAGGTATGGTGCATGGAGGCTGGTCTGATCTCTGCTGCCTTACAAGACAGACTAGGCACAAGCCTCAAGACTATTGCTCTATGCTCAGGGCCCTGGAAATTTCATGGGACAGTGTCTGTAGCTGCAGGTAGCCTTCTGGATCTATACCTGGCCTAGTCCACTCTTATCACTTCCACCACATGAAGATTGACAAGAGGGACAACAGAGAGAGGATGAACGGGCACACACAGGTGCCTTTCCAGGTGGAACAGTCAGGAAAATAGGCCTCTCTAAGGATATGCTTGAGTCAGGAGGGAAATCAGAGTGGCAGGGTGTTTGAACCCACAGTAAGTTTGCAGAGAGGGGAGCAGAGAGTGGGGCTACAGCCTGAGAGTTTGAAGACAGAGGTGGGGGGGAGTGCAGCAAGAATTTGTGTAGAGAGCTGAGGCAGGGAAGCAGGTCCATGCTGGGCAGCAGGCCTGTGCACAGCTGGGCCGCCTTTCCTGAGACTGGCGCTGCACACCCCCACAACCTCCATTCCAGCTATAGGCCCTCCTTCGCTGGATGAAGTGGACCTCCCAGGAGCCTGGGTGAAAAATGCCATCCTGAAAGCCTTGTTCTAGTTCTCCTCTTCCCTTTCCTTTCCTTGGGGACACCTGCTGCTGCTTCCCACCTGGCCTGCTCTGCAGTAGGAAGGAGCTGTGTCAGCCTTCAGCCAAAGGTTTTTTTATTAGAAGGTTCTTGGCCAGCCTGAGTGCTGAGACTTGGGTACACAGGTCTCTCACCCTCCAGGACTCCTCCTGTGGAGAAAGTCTTCTCAGGCTGTAGAGAAGCTCAGCCTCCATGGGGGAGGGTGGCCTGCGGGCACTTCGAGCCTTACTGCTGAGGTTCCTTTGCAGCTGGCCACAGACTCCACTTCAGGCTCTGCCTTCACCATCCTGGCTAAAGAGCTCCCCCCCCCCCCAAACAACAATCGATGCTTTGTCCTGGGTCCATCTGGAAAGTTGACTCCACCTACACACCCATCCTCCTTCCCCAACAAATTCTGTTCTCACTCTACCAGCCACAGGCCCTTTCCCCCATAATATAATTTCAGGCTCTATCCTCCCCTCCTGGCAGAAGAGCACGCCCAAATTCTCTCTCTCTCTCTCTCTCTCTCTCTCTCTCTCTCTCTCTCTCTCTCTCTCTCTCTCTCTCTGTCTCTCTCTCTCTCTCCCTCTCCCTCTCTCCATCCCTCGGTGTGTCTGGTTGTCAGCACCTCACCTGACCCAGATTTCTACAGAATAAAAGATCACGTAATCATATTTCCCTGTATTACCTCATTGCCCATGGGAAGAAGGGCCTGGTGTTAACCTAGGTTTTCATCTCACACTGATGGGTCTCCTCATGAGTCCATTCAGCTTTCTGACCAAGAACCAGACTTGTTTATAAAGCCACTCCTAAATGATGGCCTGGGCCATGCTCCTGACCCTGATCTGAGCTATCTGCATCACTGTAGGCTGTTCCCTGGCCTCGAGGGTCTGGAGAGACCCACACCTGAGTGCTGGTGGGTGGGCACACCTTGGTTTCCTGATCCCTGGGGGCCACATTCCCTCTAAGAGCTGATTGCCACAGGTGTGTTGCGGCTGCCTGGATGGCTCCACCACAATGCCTTGGATTCCCCTGTCCAGGGTCCTCTGCTTGCTCCAGCCCAGCCCCAGCCCTGCCACCTCTGCTGCCACCAGTGGTTCCAGGAGAGGCAGGGTAGGGATTCTCACACCTGGGCTGGCCCTGGCTACACCTGGCTGTGAGAAGGAAGCACATGGCCTGCCAAGCTCCCCGTTTCTTCTTGCAGATGGACTGCTGTGGCAGGAGCCAGAAAATGGTCCACCCAGATCCCACAGGTGGGGCAGAGCAGAAATCACCGCCTCGCCTGTCCAGAATGAACAGCTAGTTGAAGCCCCTCCAACGATACCAGGCAGTATCCTGGGCCATGTTTGTGACCTTGGCCTTAGCCATGTTTGGCATTTTATTCCCATGCTGCCTGGCTTGTGGAAGTATATCATCTATGGAGTATCCTTTTCCTAGGGAGCACCTGCCTGTTGTCTTGAGTGGGGAGGGGCGTCAGAAGGAGTCCTCCACCAGAGCAGGTCCAGGTACTGCCAGGGACACTCTCCTTCTGAGCTCTGTCCTTTGAACTGAGTGAACCCCATGGGTTGTCTCCTGATCCCAACTCCTCACTCATGCATCTCCCAATCTCCAGGTGCCAGAATCCTGTCTCTCCACCCCACCCCGGAACCCCCCAAACTGCCCCTGACACACACATACACACCATCTCTTCTCTATGGCCTGTGAGGCTCACTTTCTTCCTATCCTGGCTAAAAGCACAGATGCTTACACAGAAGTGTCTGCCCCTCAGGTGGGGTTGGTGCAAGGGAAGTGCACCTGGCTTCCAGTGGGAGGCAAGGGCCCCCCAGGGAGGGGGCCAGAGAGCCATGGAGACAAGCAGGAGATGAGACCTGGACCACTGCTGCTTTCATAAGGATGCACAGGGGTCGTTTCGTGTTGTCCAACAAAGAGGAGTTGAGTGAGGATTCTCCTTTGTTCCCAAAAAAAGTTCTAAAGCCTTCAGGATGCACAACAAGGTCCCTCACCGCAAGCCGCTGTCAGGTGCTTGCTGGGGACCCTGTCTCTATGGCAGAGCTTTGCAGGCCAGCCCCCACATGGCTCACCAATGGGTTTTTAAGGTCTGAGAGGCTCCAGTGGTGGCTGTGCTCTAGGCTGGGCCCAGGAAGACAGCTGCCTTTTTACTTCAGTGGTGAACATTAGAGCAGCTTGAGGATTTGTGTCTGGTTGATGCTCTTGCAACTTCAGCACTTTCACAGGCCAGGCCTGTGCATGCTGGTATCCCCCCGACCCACACCTCCTCCTGCTTGGAAGCACAATGACCCTGTATGGGTTTGCCCTGGTCGCTGCTATAACCAGCACCACAGAATGGGTGGCTTAAACAAATTCACTCAGTTTTGGAGCCAGAAGTCTGAGATCAAGGTGTGGGCAGGGCCAGGCTCCTCTGAAGGCTCCAGGGGGCACCTGGTCCAGCTTCTCTCCCAGCGCTGGTGGCCTCAGGTGTCTCCCGTGTGCAGACAGCTTCCTTCTCTGTGTCCTCACAGGGCCGGTCCTCTGCTCTTCCTTCTCAAAAGGACGCTGCCATATAGGTAAGGACCCGGCCCAAGGATCTCATCTAAACTTCATCATCCACAAGGTCCCTATTTCCAAGTAAGATTACTCTCACAGATGCAGATCATTGGGACTGCCACATATCTGGGGGGACATGGTTGAGCCCCTGCTGTGGGTTTTGCTTATGTGCTGGATTATAACCCATTATCTCCATTCTCTTTGGACTCATAGTACAGCCCTGTTTTGGCTCTGTGCTCTTTGTCCAGTGGTCATGCCGAGGTTGCAATAGCTTCATGTTGCAGCAAGGAGTTCAGGCTCATTGACACTCCCAGCACGCACCTGCCCTGTCTATCTGCCACCCCAGGTACCTCAGTGCCCATTGATGCCCACCTCCCCTGTCCTAAGTGGTGGATACAGGATGCCAGGGCTCAGGCTGCTTCTGAACACATTTGCCCGTCCAGCCCCCCACCCCATCAGTGTCAGCTCAGAGGGAAGGATACAAAGAAATGCCTCAGAGAGCGTTGCCCACACGCTTAGGAGAGCCTGCAGCTGTGCCTGGAAGAGCCCTGTGCAGCACCATGAATATTTCTGCGCATACACTGCCAGACCTCCTCCAATGCAGCGCCTACCACCGCCCATCACAATGTGTTAGGGAGTCCGGGGCAGCACTTGGGAGAGCGCCGCACAAAGCCTAGGAGAGCCCCGGACATCCTGAGAGAGCCAGTCCCAACACCTTGGGAAGCAGATGCAGTGCCAGGCAAGGCCAGCACCACGTGTGCCAGAGCCGAGAGAAGTGCCCTGAGATGCGCACTCACACCTAGGGAGCACGCATAGTGCCTGCATCGCCCCAGGCTGCAGCTCACAGGGCCCAGCATTGCACTTGGGAGAGCCCTGAGCAACACTTTAGGAAGCTCCATGCAAGACCTGCCTGACCCCCACACACCACCAACTGTGCTGGGTGCAGCGCCTGGGCAAGCCCCTAACAGCACTCATCCTGTCTGCCAGAATCCCATGAGAATTTAGAGCCGCCCAATGCAGGGCTTTAGTCTCCGTGGTGCTTGGAACAGCCCTGAGCAACACCTGGGAGAAATCCATGCAACATCTGCCTGACTCCATACACCATCACCTGTGCTGGGCACAGTGCCAATATCATGACAACACTGTGCCCTGCCTGCCCAAATCCCATGAGAATTTAGGGTCGCAGAAAGCAGACTCAAGAGTCTCCTGCAGTGCCTGGAAGAGCCCTGAGCAACACCTTGGGAGCCTAGCACAGCACCTACCAGCTCCGCATGCCGCAGCTGAGAGCCCAGTGCAGCCCTTGGAAGAGCCTCGCATAAAGCTTGGAAGATGCCTGCAGACCCCATGCACCACCCTGAGGAGCCCAGGGCAGAGCCAGGGAAAGCCTCACACAGGTCTGATAGAGCCCCAGCAGCTTTGAGAGAAGCCCTACACAACACATTGGGAACCCTCTGGAGAGCCTGCCTGACCCCACAGAACACCTTGCTGAACCTAGTGCAGCTCCTGGGGGAGCCCTGAACACTACATTGGAAAGGCCCAAGTGGCACCTGCCAGGCCCCATGCTGCAACTGGCATTCCTGTTTCCATCCATCCAGGGGAAGAGCATGGGAGGTAGAAGAAGATCTACAGTGAACCACTGCCCACAGATCAAAATGCCATCATATGATGGAAACCTCTATTGCTCTCTATGTGGGGTCACCTGTGAGTGCTGGGGCACAAGACCAGGGGATACCCATGGCCCTGCACCCACTGTGGGGATTCCAAATTCAACTCTTCAGCCATGTGTAAGGGACACTGTGCTGCTGCTTCCCCTACAAGCAAGGGCTGTTTCCAGGCAGAGTCCAGTGCTGTGGCCTCACACACACTCCCAGCACCCTCACTGTGCACTGCTGAGGAAGAAGCAGGAGAGCACAGATTCTCTCAGGTTTTCCCACATGAGCCCCTGCCCCAGCAGGTCCAGGCCCACATGTGCACATGAGCCTTAGAAGGGAGTGCCTTCTGCAAGCACAGAGAGGCCAAGCTTTTCTAGGCCTGCCTGTGGGTACTGAGACAAGCCTCAAAGGGCGCACCTTGTCCGGGTGTCCTGTATGGCACACCCTGGCCTTTGAGGCCCGCCCAGGGTCCCTGATGATAGCATGGCCCTGAGGATCCCACCACCTATTCTCTCAGGGATTCTCTTCAAGTGCAATGGTCATTTTCTGAGTCCAGGCTGAGCCCAAAAGTCTCCTTTACCACAATTACAGAGTTTAGAGGGGCAGGGAGACCAAGAGAGTTCTGGCTGGGAGGGAGCCCTGGCCAAAGTGGGAGCATGGAAAAGCAGGGTGGCCCATGGGCTGTAGGCTGGGGACACCATAGAAACTTGCACCAAGTTCTAGGTGGGACCCAGCAGCTTGGGCAGGTAGCATCCCATCCCTGAGTGTTTCCAGTTCTGTGGCATCTGCATCAGCCTGGCTGCGGTGAATGGTGTCAATCCTATCTTGTAATTTCATCCCGCACCGTGTCAGCACGTGTGTGTCTGCACAGATACCCACTGTGAAAGTCCCTGCTGCTGCTCTCTGGTGGCTTCCCCTCGGGTTTCTCCTGTGTCTGCTTCTCACCCTCCAGTCATCTTCTGGATCAAAGTCTTCATTTCAGGATGGCTGCCCAGATTTTGCTAGGCTGGATGGGGAAGTGGGTGCTGGAGCTGAGGTGCTAGAGCTGGAGTGGCCGTGGCACTCCTTGTAGGGCCAAGGGCCCAGGGTCTACCCTTCAGCCCATCAGCTTCCAAGCACCAAGGAGGCAGGTTTGGGTCTGACACATTAGGCATCAGAGAGTGGGTCCACACTGTTCTCTACCTTTGGTCATGGATGGGGCAGGAGAGCAGTGTTCTCTGTGGACAGGGCCTGGGTGATGCGTGACTGCAGATTCCGTGGTATCAACACAGCTTTCTGCATAGACTCTGTTCTGGATGCTGCTCAAGCCCTGCAACATGCTGTTCATGGCCATCGCCTTTGAGTGCCACATAAGGGACCTGGGTTCAAGCCCTAGAGAAAGAGGGTGGGGAGGGGTGGAGAGAGAGAGAGAGAGTGAGAGAGAGAGAGAGAGAGAGAGAGAGAATGTCATTTAAAAATGAGAAAACTGAATAAGGTCTGTAATCTAATTGATGATAATTGCAATGCCAATTTCCTGATTTGACATTGTACTACAGTTACATAAGATGTCACCATTGGTTGAAGATGGCTGAATGGTTCACACGACTCTTGTGTACAATTTTTAACTTTGTGTCTATAATTATTTCAACAAAAGCATTATAAAAAGGAAAACAACCAATTATACTCATCTGAATAACAACCAAAAAGTTGAAAAATGCATTTTATATTGAAAAGCACAGACTACCTATAAATTAATCTAACCAAAGATGTACTTTTACAGAGAAAATTATAAAGCTTTCTTAATATAAATAAGAAAGATAACTTACATAAATGAAGATATATCATACTAATAAATATTCAGAAGCCTTAAATAATGTACAAATAGTAAATTTCCCACACTGATTATGGAGTTAACACAATTCTAATCAAGACTACGTTTTGATTTTTAAAGAAACATGAACACTTTTGTAAAATTATATGTAAACTTCAAAGGCCAAAAATAGCTAGACAAAGCTAAACACAGTGAACAAAGATGTTCTATCTGATATTTAAAACCATTATCAAGTAAAATAATTTAGATGGTGTGCAACTAACTAGTTCAGCAAAAGACAGATCAATGGGAAATATTAGATATCTTAGAAAACAGACCCACACAACATGATATATGAAACTTTATGAAAACAGTAGCAGGGCACATCAGTAAGAAAACGACAAGGAGAATTAATTAAAAATTCTGAATATCATTTAATATTTTAACAATAGTATATCTTTCAATCCATAAGCACTAGATATCTTTCCATTTGTGTATTTCTTATCAATGTTTGTAGTTTCAGCATACAAGTCTTTCACGTCCTTGATAAAGTTTACTCCTAAGTTACTTTTTAAATTTTGATGCTATTGTGAAGGCATTGTTTTATTGATTTCCTTTTCAGGTAGGTCATTATTAGTATATAAAAATATAACTGATTTTGGCAAGTAGATTTTATATACTGTAACTTCATAGAATGTATTCACAGGTGGTTTGTGGGTTTTTTGGTCAAGGTCTATAGGGCTTTCTACAAATGTCATCTGCAAACAGGTTATTTTACTTCTTCCTTTCTGATCTGAATGTCTTTATTTCTTTTTCTTGCCTAATTGTTCTGGCAAGAACTTCCAGTATTATGTTGAATAAAAGTGTCAAGAGTGGGAATCATGGTGTTAGGGGGAAAAGCTTTTTATTTTTCACCACTGATAAACACAATTCAAAAACAGAAGGAGGTATCACTTCACACCCATTAGGATGGTAATTATAAAATATACATATATAAAAGCCTAATTACCAAAGGACAGAATGAGGAGAAGACCCAGCAGCTGTTGAGAGGGTGGGGTGCATCCACAGCCCCTCAGCTGATCAGGATGAGCAGCACTCCCATAGTGGGCTGATCCCCGAAGGCCAGGCCCCCCACCAGTGTATGAATCTGTGCACTGGGCCTTCAGTAATAGGAGTTGCTGGGGATGAGGAGAAATTGGAACCCTTGTTCAGTCTTGTGGGAATGTAAACTGATGCAGCCTCTATGGAAAATAGTATGGAGTTTCCTAAAAAAAATAAAAAAAATTAAAATAAATCTACCATATAACCCAACAATCCCAATCCTGTATATTTTATGCAAAAGAATAAAAATCAGGATATGAAAAGATACCTGTCCACCCAGGTGGACTGCAGCATTATTTGCAATAGCCAAGGTATGGAAACATCCCAATTGTTCATGAATATATGAATTCATAAATGAAAAGTTGCATACACACACAATGGAATATCGTTCTGCCTGAAAAGGGAAGGAATTCCTAACATTTACAATGACATGATGAACCTGGTAGATATGCTATGCGAAATGAGTCATAGAAGGATAAGTACTGCATGAATCCATTTTTATGAGGTATCTAATTAGTCAAACTTATAGAAGCAGAAAATAAAATAGTGGTTGCCAGGGAGTAGGAGGAGGAAAAATAGGAGTTTTTATTCAATGGGTATGAAGTTAATTACAAGATGATTAACTTCTAGAGATCTGCTGGAAAACATACCATAGTGATACTAGAGGCCCAGTGCACAAATTTGTGCACAGGTGGAGCCCAGCAAACCCACCCCAATGGGGGCTGATTGGGCCAAGGTGACTGGGAAGCGGGGATGTGGGTAGTTGGCAGGCTGGCTCTGCCCCCTGGTCGAACTCACAGTTGAACTTCTGGTCAAGGGGACAGTTTGCGTATTAGGCTTTTATTATATAGGATAAGGAAACTACTAGTAGTAATGGTTGTGTTTATAACCTTGATTGTGGTAATGGTGTATAACTCATTAAATTATGTATATTAAATATATGTAGCTCATATATTAATTGTACTTCAATATAGCTGAAAAAGAATAGAAGTAGATATTTTCAGGCACTCTCTGAGAAATGTGCTGAAATAAAAGGAAGATAAAAAGAAAAGGAAATGGTCAGTGGGATATTCCTTAGTCATGCAAACCTGGTAGGAAGAGCATAAGAAGAAACAACAACCAACCAGAGTCTTCCCCTCGGTTTTACCAAATTCTCCAGGAAATGTTCAAAGAGATGGAAGACCATATCTACAAAAGAAATTTCAAAGTTTGACGATTTGACAAAGAGTGACAAAGTTCACTGTGTTAAGGAAATAAAAAATTATACTTCCTCTCAAATTGATAAGGACAGAAAAAAGATCCCAAAGCTCTTAAAAGGCCTCTTCATTCTTCTTGTTTTTCTCTGAATATCACCCAAAGGTCAAAAGTGAACACCCTTATTTGTCCAAAGGGGATATTGCAAAAAATGTTGGGTGAAATAGGTCTGAACAGTCAGCCAACAATAAGCAAGTATATGAACAAAAAGCAGCTAAAGCTAAAGGAGAAATAAGGAAAGGATATTCCTGCATCCTGTGCCCAGGGCAAAAGTGAAGTGGAAAGAAGGGCCCTGGTAGGCCAACAGGCTCAAAGAAGAACATACCAGAGGAGGAGGAGGAGGAGGAGGAGGAGGAGGAGGAGGAGGAGGAGGAGGAGGAGGAGGACGAGGAGGAGGAGGGGGGGGAGGAGGAAGAGGGAGAGGACAATGATGATGAGGGTAAATAAGAAGAATAAATGGCTACCCTGTATTGATGTATCTGTAGTGTTAATGTATCTTGTCAGGCAGTTGTTTTGCTAAGAATGTGAATTCACGGGCAGCTCAATATTAGCTTCAGTAAAAGCACTGTGCAGATTTTTGTATATCTGACTAGATTCTTTATAGAGAAAATAGTTTTTAATAAATGAGGGCTGCACCCTTTTGAGGGGCTACTAAATACAGTTGGATTTTAAAGTTTCTGATATTAAATGTTTCTAAATGTTTAATTTTTAAAAATAATTTCTTGATTGTGTATGGGAGTAGCTCAGGAAACTCATAGGAATTAGTATCAACAGTACATCTTGGGATTTTTAGCAGACTGCATTTTGTGTTGTTTTTTAAATTTTGCAATAAAGTATGTATATATAAAAAAGGTAAGTAATGTATTCCAAGTTTTAAGGTAGTGGCCAACAGTGCTGGATGCTGTAGAGATCTCAAGATGAAAAACTAAAAGGAATCCATTGACAGATTACCTGTAAATGGTAATTGTTGATGAAAATGTCCCACAATTAAATTATGGTGATGGTTGCAAATTCACTAAAAACCACTGAAATATTATTAATTTTATGGTATATAAATTATACTTCAATAAAGTTGCTTAATTAATGTATTTTTTAATTTTAAAAGAACTGCAAATTCTGAGACACTGTCATATCTACAAGGGGAAAAATAACACTGTACTTACACATCACATTGTACACAAAATAAGTCCAGGTAGACGGATGACCTAAAAATGTGGGAGCAAAATATAAAAGCTTTTAGAATAGGATACAGGAGAACAAGTTCATGACCTCAGGCTAGTAAAACCATAAACTGTCTAGCAAGCACCAACCTCATAACTGTGTTCCCTCAACCAAAGAAGACAAAGTTGAGCAAATGCCAAGGACAAATCATTCCCAGGAAGAAAAATCAAGGTGACTTTTGCACAGAAACTGGAGTGGAAGAAAGTCTGACTGTCTTGCCTCAACAGAAGCAAAAGCTGGTCATCACCCATAACAACAAGCACACAATTACAACCACAGACTGCAGCTCATTAATGTAGACATTGTGCCTTTGCAGATATACACATCCAGTAAGTCAAAATTTATCGGATGTCTATTATTTCCAGAAGTCTCCAGCAGTGGCTGTAGGGCAAAATGAATAAGATGGACCTCAAAATCCATCAAAGGAAAGAGACAACTACCTAAAAAACTAAATCACAATAAATTCTACAATTATCCAAACAGAAATAGCAAACAGCAACCTTGGAAAAACAGGTTGGAAAGAATGCTCTCTTTTATAAGTGAATCTGATGACAGAATACAAAGGTCAGAAAAGAACACCTGAAAAAATCTCAGAAGAAAGTTGAGGGTGTTACTGGTCTAGAACAGTGGTCGGCAAACTCATTAGTCAACAGAGCCAAATATTAACAGTACAACGATTGAAATTTCTTTTGAGAGCTGAAAATCGACTGCTGTGCATGGGCCACAAAATTTCAATCGCACTATACATGGTATTTTGTGGAAGAGCCACACACAAGGGGCCAAAGAGACGCAGGTGGCTCGCGAGCTGCAGTTTGCAGACCACTGGTAAAAGAAAAGCTGGAAGATAGTGATAGGAGCCACCAAAGGAGCAGGTTACCCAGTTTACGCTTTAAGCAACAGTCCTGTGAGCAGAGGTTTGAAATGCCTCTGGGAATACGCACAGGCTGATTCCTCAGAGGAAGGTGTGCTTACTGGTCCTTGTCTACTGAGCAAACTCTCTGTACCTTAAAGCCATTCAAGTCTTTCCCGAACCTCTTTCTAGGATCCTCTCCACAGTCAGGCAAACTTTGAAATATCATAATTACCTTCATCACATCACTTTCAATTAACTTTTTATTTCTCTCTCTTTCTCTGACTAGACTATAAGCTCCTTAGGACAAGGATAGCATATCATTTTATACCAGCATCCACTAAAGACCCTGGTGCGCAGTGGGTGCTCAGGAAATACTTGCTGAGTGAATGACCAGAACTATACAAGGATGGTGGCTATACTGGCAGTACAGACCAAAAAGAGGAGAAGTCAAATACAGTACAACCATTTAGCACACTGCTACAAAATTCCAGGTAAGAAGAATGAGGGCTGATGACAGGCCATGACTGGAAAAGAAGAAAGTGATTCAGCCCTAACCAGTTTGGCTCAGTGGATAGAGAGCATTGGCCTGTGGACTCAAGGGTCCCAGGTTCGATTCTGATCAAGGGCATGTACCTTGGTTGAAAAGGTACATGTCCCTTGGTACCCAGCAGGGGATGTGCAGGAGGCAGCTGATCGATCTTTCTCTCTCATGAATGTATCTCTCTCTCCATCCCTCCCCTCCCTCTCTGTAAAAAATCAATAAAATATATATTTTTAAAAAGAAAGTGATTTAAAGCCTTATGAAAAGGTGGCACCAACAGAAACAAAAGTGGTGACAGTGGCCTGGGGAGGGAAGGCCCATTCTTGCACAAATGTTCATGCATTAGACCTCTAATCCTATCTAATAAAAGAGTAATATGCAAATTCACCATACCTCTGATCAAGCCTCACCCACCAGCCAATCAGGAGCAAATTATGCAAATAAATCCAAACCAAGATGGCTGCTGCCCAAGGCCAAGAAAAGCCTCACCAAGCGGCTGAAGCCAGCCAGCCAGCGAGATCGGCCCCATGGCAGCCTGGCAGGGCAATCTCACTGGGTTCCCAAGGCCAGAAAACGCCCTTGGGCAGGCAGATGCGGGGCAGAGCCAGCCAGTGTTTGGCCCCATGGTGATCTCTGGCTGGGGTCCTGTGGCCTAGGTTCCCTGCCCAAGGACAAAAGCCTTTGCCAAAGGCTTTCGGCCTTGAGCCAGGGATGAGCCATCAGCGGGACATCCCCTGAGGGCTCTCCCAGTATGTGAGAGGGGGCAGGTTGGGCTGAGGGACCACCCACCCAGAGTGCATGCATTTCATGCACCAGGCCCCTAGTCCTATCTAATAAAAGAGTGATATGCAAATTGACAGTACTATTGCTACATCCTCCTGCCACGGAATCCAGCCAATCAGGAGTGATATGCAAAGTAACCCCCAGCAAATATGGCTGTTGTCACAGGGAGCAGGTTGGAGGCTTGGATTTCCCCAGAAATGGAGGAAGCCAAGCTCTCCACACACCCTGGTGGGCTCAGGCCTCCACTCAATGTTACTAAGTTACAATTATACAAGATACATATATCCCAACAGAAATGGTGGCAGCCACGGAGCTGGAGAGAGGAGGGGGATAGGGTTGCCCCTGGTGATGGAGGAAGCCAAGCTTTCCACAGCCCTGGCCTGCCTTGGCCTCTGCTTAAGGCTACAAAGTTTCAGTTATACAAGGTAAATATCCCAAGAGAAATGGCTGTGGCCACAGAGCGATGAGGCGGCTTGGCTCTGCTCTAGGCTACACAGTTTCAATTGTAGAAGATAAATAAGTTCCAGATACCAAGGCCTCAGTTTGGGCCACTGGGCGGCGTGGACAGCCTGAAAACCACCACAGGCCCCTTGCCCAGGTCACATCACGGGAACCCCCACCCTGACCTATAACAGCCTTCAGGGAAAACCAGCTGGCTCCCACAAATGCATCACGCCTCTATCCTATCTAATAAAAGAGTAATATGCAGATTGACCATCACCCCAACACACATGAGGGCTGCCCCCATGTGGTCAAAGATCCTGCACCCAAGTGGACACAAGATGGCCAGCAGGAGAGGGCAGTTGGGAGGGACCAGGCCTGCAAGGGAAGGCAGTTGGGGGCAATCAAGTCTCCAGGGGAAAGGAGTTAGGGGTGACCAGGACAGCAGAGGAGGGAAGTTGGGAGCAACTGGGCCTGCAGGGAAGGGTATTGGGGATGGGGGGCCAGGCCTGCAGGGGAGAGTAGTTGGAGGGGGAACCAGGCCTGCATGGGGGACAGTTAGGAGTGACCAGGCCTGCAGAGGAGGGCAGTTAGGGGAAAACAGGCTGGCAGGGAAGTGGTTAGGGGGTGGTCAGGCTGGCAGGCAGAAGCAGTAAGGGGCAATCGGGAAAGAAGACAGGTGAGTAGTTGGGAGCTAGCAGTCCTGGATTGTGAGAGGAATGTCTGACTGCCCGTTTAGGCCCGATCTTCCATGTAGGCTGATCCTAAACAGGCAGTTAAACATCCTTGGAGGGGTCCCAGATTGGAGAGGGTGCAGGACACCGCCTATCCCTCGTGCACAAATTTTGTGCACTGGGCCTCTAGTCCTATCTAATAAAAGAGTAACATGCAAATGTGACCATACCTTGGCTCCTTACTGGCTATGCTACCAGCCAATCGGAGCAAGAGGTGGGGTCAAGGGGCGTGAGTGCCAGGCCCCAGGAGCGGAGATGAAGTTGTGAAAGCACCAAGCGCCTGGCCCCGGGCACAGAGACCAAGCAGTGGCAGCGACAGCGGCCAGAACTCACCACAGCTGAGTCTAACTGAGGCCCTGGGGTGCGGAGATGGAGGTGGCGGCAGTGGCTGCGAGAACTCACTGTAGCTGTGTCTAACTGAGGCCCCTGGCATTGGTAATGTTTTATGGGTGGCTTCAGCTGTATGCCAGCAAAAACGGAAGGCAACCATTAGAGGGAAGGCCCCAGAGTTCCAGCTTCAGCATCCCAGCTATAGAAAGTGACAACAGGTAGGAGGAAGCCCCATCCCCACAGAATCTGTCCAAATCAGCCTTTGGTCACACTGCTGAAAGGCCTGTCATTCTCCTCTATCTCAGAACGTGGCAATAGAGAGATGGGACTATGTCCAAAGAAAAACTGTTGATACAACAGAGCTGTGTAGCAGAAAGTTGCTGACGATGTTATCGACAGAAAATGTCTGAAGAGCGATGTGCGTCTGATCTTGAAAGAAGGCAACGCTTGCAAGAGAATGTATCTGAAGAGCAGCTATTGGAAAAACGTCGCTCTGAAGCCAAAAAAACACCGGCATCTTCGACAGGAAATATCTAAAGAACAATGTGCCTGTGAAGTTGAAAGAAGGCTGTGGCGAAGACAGAATATGTCTAAAGAACAGTCATCCACAAGTACTAGCAATAGTGGTAGAAATTGCCTTCTCAGCAAAAATGGAGTACATGAGGATGCAATTCTCAAACAAAGTTCTGGTGAAATGACTGTTAGATGTGAATTTTGCCAATCACTAAATTTCTCTGATGAAAAACCATCTCATGGGAAATTTACTCGATGCTGTAGCAAAGGGAAAGTCTGTCCAAATGATATACATTTTCCAGATTACCCACCATATTTAAAAAGATTAATGACAAACGAAGATTCTGACAGTAAAAATTTCATGGAAAACATTCGATGTATAAATAGTTCCTTTGCTTTTGCTTCCATGGGTGCAAATGTTGCATCGCCATCAGGGTATGGGCCATATTTGTTTTAGAATACATGAACAAGTTTATCATCATACTGGAACTTTACATCCTTCTGATGGTGTTTCTCAGAAGTTTGCTCAACTCTATATTTTGGATACAGCCAAAGCTACACGTAAAAGATTAGCAATCCCAGCAAACCAGGCACGCTCAGAAAGACTCATGATCAACATCAACAACGTCATGTATGAAATAAATGAATTAACAAAATCGTACAAGATGCTACATGAGATAGAAAAGGAAGACCAATCTGAAGCAGCAGCAAAAGGTATAGCTCCCACGGAAGTAACTATGGCAATTAAACATGATCGTTATAGTGACCCAGGTAGATATAATTCTCCCCGTGTAACCGAGGTTGCTGTCATATTCACAAACGAAGATGGAGAACCTCCTTTTGAAAGGGACTTGCTCATTCATTGTAAACCAGATCCCAATAATCCAAAAGCCACTAAAGTGAAATGAATCAGTATCCTGTTTCCTACATTAGCTGCAATGACATATCCTATTCTTTTTCCACATGGTGAAAAAGGTTGGAGAACAGATATTGCATTAAGACTCAGAGACAACAGTGTACTCAACAATACTACTAGACAAAACGTAAGAACACAAGTCACCCAGTTGCAGTATTTTGGATTTCATCTCTCTGTGAGGGACACGTTCCATCTAATTTTAAGTGCAGGAAAAGTAACTCAACAGTTTATTGTGGATTCGTATTGTTGTTATATCATTTTGTTATTATTTATTTGTTAATGAAATTATGTATTATTTCATATACATTGTACTCATTACCTTTTATCTCTCACACTTTTATTGTAGAGAAAGGGCAAATAGCACTATTAAAATATTTCCTCTAATCAATACTCTTTTAATGTGCATGAATTTCGTGTACCGGGCCACTAGTATTAAATAAGTGTCTTTCAAGGAACAAGGGTCTTGACTTTTGTAATCATTGTCTACTTTTATTATCATCCCTAAGGCTTCGAATCAGTTTTTAAACATTAAAAGTAATGTTTAAAGCCGTAGGGGTGGTACATAGTGCTAATTACTCCAGAAACACGTATCACTGAAATGTACAAAATGACCTCAGCAAATTCTCCCTTGGACTTGGAAAGGTGATCTTGAAAGAAGTTTCCAGAGAGCAGGCATGAACATCAGATTACAAGGCAAGAGGAAAAGGTGGAAAAGAGAGGGAGGGAGAAGGAAGGAGCAATGCAAGAGAGAAAGGAGGGGCAGGAGAAAGAAATAGGATCTTCAATTGTTATTGGAATTCAATGGGGAAAAGATACTGATACATAGCTGCTCCTTAGGTTAAATGAGTGTCAAAGACATTAACCTAATTCCTTTCATATTATATAAAATAATATGACATAATCTATATAAAAATGACCTGTGTCAGAATCTATTTTATATACTGTCTATATTATAGAATAGCATGCCAATCAACTTCTTTCTCCATTTTTAAAATATACATATTGGCCCTGGCTGGGTGGCTCAGTTGATTGGAGCATCACCCCAGGCACGAAAAGGTTGTGGGTTCCACTCTTGGTGGGGACACAAACCTGGTTTCAGGTTGGATCCCCAGTCAGGGCACTTTTAAGAGGCAACCGATCCCATGTTCCTCTCTCTCATCCATGTTTCTCTCTTCCTCTCTCTCTCTTCCTCTCTCTCTCTCTCTCTCTCTCTCTCTCTCTCTCTCTCTCTCTCTCTCTCTCTCTTCCTCTTCATAAAATAGCAATAAAATGTATTCTAGATTTAAGGACTTAAAATGCATATTTTGAACTTATAATAAAATTATGATAATTTAGAATTTCCTCTCTTTAAAAAGGCACTTTGAAACAAATACATTCAGAATGCAGTTAATTTTTAAAATTATTGTATGCATATTGTTATACTTATGACTTTATGTCCATATGAAAAGTAAGTAAAACACAAGAAAATAGTATAATACTAAAGAGCTTATACAACCTTTGAATAAGTTCTAATTACATGATCATTAATTAAGTATTGATTTCTTAAAAATCATACACATAGCTTTAGGAAGAAAAAAAATCAAGAAATCATTCCTCACTGATATTATCAGATGTAAATATATGTTCTTAAGATGAAATTAAGAGACAACAATAAAAATATTTAAAATCCTTCCAATGAATATAAAAGAACAAAGCATTGCCTGGATTAAAGATCAAGGGCACAAACAGGTGCAATAATCATATTTCTAACTGACTCATCTAGGTGGAAATAAAAAAGACAGGGATCTCTACTTTCCATGATGAAATTTTTAAAAATATGTGACACAAAGCTCAGAGTCATGGAAACAAGTCAAACCATACTAGAATCCCAACCTGGCCATGTTTATTAAAGCTGTTTTCCCTCCTGGAATTTTACTCCAGGTCTGAGGTGGAATTAGAAGGAAAACAACATTTTCTGAGGAGTCCTCTGAACTGTAAAAGGCGGCCTTCCCACGGCGGTTCTTCCTACGGCCGGCAGATGGCGCCCTCCACACAGACAACCCTTACAACACAGGACACACAAGAAGGCAGGCTTATTCTTGGGCCAGGGACAAGGAAAAGCTAAAGGGAGGATTGAGAGAGAGAGAGAGAGAGAGAGAGAGAGAGAGAGAGAGAGAGAGAGAGAGAGAGAGAGAACGAACAGAATAAGTTTTATTCTTCCTAAGGCCACATTTCCATGTTTTCCCATGTTCAAATACAAAGCTGGTGGTTATATATATAGTCTCATCACTAATAGAATTCAGCTTGGATTACTCTTTATTAATTCAAATTAAGTGTATTTCAGTTATCCCTGTTATCTCTATATTTTTCCTATGCTCAAGGAAATCCTTTTAGAAAGCTGACCCACTCTAATTCTATTATTTATTAGTGTCCATTTATAAAAAGTTAAACAGACTTCCTCTCTGTTCTCTATTCTTTTAAAAGACAATCATCTAGAAGAGAGTAAAACTGGTTCAAACAGAAACAAAACAAAACAAACAAATAAACAAGCAAAACAGGCAAATCCTAAGGCAACCGGCTCACTTAATGGAGGGGCTCACTGGCTCGCCCGGACCTGATCAGGATTCCAGCTTCATTGTCCTCACACCGGGCTCTCCTCCCCGCACCTGTTCCCAGAGATGGCGGCCCAGCAGGGAAGGGGGTCAGACAACTGTTGGGGACCTTCCAGAACCTTGGGGGTCCGTTGGGTCGGTTGGGGACTGTGATTGCAGCCAATGGAGGCTGCGTGTGGGCGGACCACCTGCAGATACTGGAGCCAATGGGGAAGTGCCTCAGGGCTGTAGCCATGGAGACTGGTAAAACCCGAACTTTGACCTGCAATCTAGGCATCATCAGAGGCCTGTGCAATCTGAGGAGCTGAGGATGCTGTAGCCAAACCTGGGGCCAGGTGGTTGCTGCGGTTCCCTGGGCTGCCTGGCTGCGCACAGCCTGGCCATGTAGACCGGCAGTCATGGAGGTGAGGCTGCCATCCCCAGGGCTTTACACTGGGCTTGGGGCCACCAGCTCCCCACAGTCCCTTCCCCTGGGGCTGGGCCCAGCACTGAGGGCTTGCAGCTTCCCACCCCCAAACTGCAGCCCAGCACTGTCTGGTCTCCCAACTTTTCGGGATTTACAGATTTCTGTTCTGAGGAATACTCATATCCTTTAGGTATTAATCATACAGTTAGCAAAAAGGGTCCCTTGTGAAATGCATCTGTTCTCTCCTCCCTCCCTTCTTTCTCCCTTTCCTTCTCTGTCTCCCTTCCCTCTTTCCTTTTTTTCCTCTCTCTCTCTCTCTTTCTCTCTCTCTCTTTTGATTCTTAAATTATAGGCTTTACTGTTGCTTTCAATAGCCATTAAAAAGGAGCTCTAAAATGATTTCAAATAAAACAATACAGTAGATTATTTTGTATTACAAAACTTTTAAAAGCTTATTAGTAACAAAATAAGGAGTAAAATTTGTTTTTATCCTCTTGCTTCCTCCCCCTTTATACAATTATTTATTTTCAACATGTAGAATTCAGAAAATACCACATAACGAAAAATACAAATACATTGAAATTTTATAGAAACATTTGCTGTTAATATGGTATATATCCTTTGCTAATAATATGTATAGCTCTATACATTTTTCCTGTGTTCATTAGTTTTTTACAGTATTGTATATTTTTTTAATTTTATTTAGTTATTTTAGAGAGAGAGAGAGATATGTTGTTCCACTTGTTTATGCATTCATTGGTTGATTCTTTTTATCTTTGTTGTTCAGTTTATTAATTACATTGTTCCCCATTTTTATCCCCCTATAGCTCCCCTCCACCCTGTACCCATCCCACCCTCTGCCCTCACCTCCCCCTCCACACTGTCCACTCCCATTGTTACAAGATTTTTGTCCAGTCTCTTCCTGTACTTCCCACACCACCTTTTCTCCCTAAGAATTGTCAGTCCATTTCCTCTCTATGTCCGTGATTCTGTTATATTCACCAGTTTATCCTGTTCACCAGATTATGAATTCACTTGATTTTTAGATTTATTTGTTGAGAGATGTGTATTTGTTCTTCATAATTTATATTTTTACTTTTTTCTTCTTCCTCTTTTTACAGAATATCTTTCAGGATTTCATATAATATTGGTTTGGTGGTGATGAACTCCTTTACCTTTTTCTTAGCTGCGAAGCACTTTATCTGACCTAAAATTCTGAATGCTAGCTTTGCTGGATAGAGTAATCTTGGTTGTAGATTCTTGCTATTCATCACTTTGAATATTTCTTGCCACTCCCATCTGGCCTGCATCGTTTCTGTTGAGAAATCTGCGGACCATCCTATGGGTGCCCCCTTATAGGTAACTAACTGTTTTTATCTTGCTGCTTTTAATATTCTCTCTTTGTCTTTTGCTCTTGGCATTTTAATTATGATGTGTCTTGGTGTGGTCCTCTTTAGATTCCTATATTTTGGGGTTCTGTGTACTTCTTGGACTTTTAAGTCCATTTCTTTCACCAGGTGGGGGAAGTTTTCAGTCATTATTTCTTCAAGTAGGTTTTCATTACCTTGCTCTCTCTCTTTTTCTGGCACCCCCATAATTAGGATGTTGGCATGCTTGAGGTTGTCCCAGAGGCCCCTTACACTATCTTCAATTATCTGGATTCTTTTTGTTTCTTGCTTTTTCAGCCAAGTGGATTTTGCTTCTTTGTACTTCAAATCTTTGATTTGCTTATTGTGGCCCTGTGGACTGCTTTTAGGACTTTGTGTAATATTTTTTATTTCAGTCTGTGTATGCTTTATTTCTAGTTGGTCCTTGTTCATATCCTTGAGGGTCTCGTTCATATCCTCATAGGTCTTGTTCATTTCCTTGTAGGACTGATTCATTTCCTTGTAGGTCTCATTCATTTTCTTGTAGGTCTCTTTCATTTCCTTGTAAGTCTTATTCATTTCCTGGTAGTTCTCATTAAGTTCATCAGCCTTTTCTAGGAGCCCCTTGAAAAACCTTATAACCGTGGTTTTGAACTCTATGTCTAGTCTTCTTTTTTCCTCCATTTTTTTCACACCTGATTTCTTTCCATATCTCTGCATGGTGGCTGCTTTCCTGAGTTGGTGGATTAGCTTTTTGTGGTAGATGTCCTGTAAAGGACAGTAACTCAGCCTCTCCAGTTACCTGAGTTGGATACTCTTATTGCAATCCTTTAAGGGTTGTACAGTATTTTTTAATTTAAGCCCAGCTTGTTGTTGTTAGCCTAGGAGGGTTTGACCTCCAGGCCAATTGGCTATGCAGGGAAACTGTGTTCAGGTTGGATTGGCGGAGTCTCTGAGCTGAGCAGGCAGCGTCAGCGTCAGTTACGTCCTATGCGGCTCATGGGTCTCTGTGTTGGGTGGTAATGGCTGCAGGCACCTCCAAGAGTAAGCCGCCGCTGGTCTCTACCCATTGCCAGACAACTCAGCTTCTTCCCAAATGAGTCTGCACACCCAAAGTCTCACCCAGGGCTGTCAAACAAAGCAGTCCTGTTGTCTCCCGAACCAGAGAGCAAGTCGCCAGGGAGCAAGTCGCGCGTCTGTGCTGTTGGGCACTTTACACACGAACTGTTGTTCCAAGCTAAGCACACTCTCCTCAGACTAGGAGACCTCTGCTGTGCCCAGCTTTTCAGGTGCGTACCCCAGACCTCAGACTCGCCTGGCACTGGGGAATCTGTGCAGTGGGTCATCTCTGCCCTCCCCGATGGAGAAATCCAGCCGGGATTGCTACTGCCAGCCCTACAGCCCACGTGCGCCCCACAGCTCTGAACCTCTGGCTCTGCGCGTATCTTCAAGGCTGCACTCCTGCGCTCTTCTGAGTCTCAGTGTCCCACCTTTACTTTTATTTGTGGAATTTTCACTCAGCCATCTTTCCGGTGATTCTGGATGATGTTTGTCTTGTTGTTATGTTGTAGTTTTGGAATTGTTGCACGGGGCAGCACAATAGGTGTTTACCTATGCTGCCATCTTGGTTCCTGTCCTACAGTATTATATTTAATAGCACCATAGCATACCATCAAATATATGTACATGAATTTATTGAACAATCCACTTGTGTTATACATATATATAGATTTTCCCCAGTTTTTTAACTTAATTTTCATTGTTGACACAGATCCCCGTTTCCCCTCCAGCCCCCCCAATTTGCCCCCCTCCCTCCATCTAACCCCCACCACTCCCTCCCTCTGGCCATCACCACACTGTTGTCTGTGTCTGTGCATAAATGTTGTTTGACTCATCCCTTCACCTTCTTTCTTTCCAGTCCCCTCCTCCCCCACCCCTTTGACAACTGTCCGTCTATTCAATGTATCCATCCCTCGGTTTCTATTTTATTTTATTCATCAGTTAATTTTGTTCATTAGATCACATATATAAGTGAGATCACATATATATATAGATTTCTCTGACTGGCTTATTTCACTTGGCATAATAATCTCCAGGTTCATCCATGTTGTTGAAAAAGGTTAGGTTTCCTTCTTTTTTTTCACAGCTGCATAGTATTCCATTGTATAAATGTACCGCAGCTTTTTTTATCTCCTCATCTGCTGACAGGCACTTGGCTATTACCAGATCTTGGCTATTATACATAACTAGAGGCCTGGTGCATGGATTCATGCACGGGTGGGGGTCCCTTCAGCGGGGCCTACATGGATCTGCCTAAGGATGTAGTAGTGTGCGAAATGGCAGTCAGCCAGGGAGGAGTTCAAGCCCATGCCGATTGCTGTGCCGCTTTCACTCATTCCGGCCCCACTGTGCCTGCCACCGTAGCTCAGTAGGCTCACTGCTGTTCTGCAGCTGTGCTCGCCAGCTGTGAGCCCAGCATCTGGCGCCATTAGTCAGCTGAGTATTGTGCCTCTGCCCCTGGTGGAAAGGGCTTGACATAGCAACTGGTGGACCGGTCATTTGGTCACTTATTGGGAGGAGGGAGAAAGGAAAAGAGAGAGAGACAGAGACAGAGAGAGAGGGGAGGGGGAGAGATATGCTGGAATAAATATAGGGATGCACATGTTCTTTCTGATTCATGTTTGGAAATTCTTAGGATATATTCCTAGAAGTAGGATCACTGGATGTGAAGGCAGTTTCTTTTTTTTTTTTTTAGAAAACTCCATACTGTTTTTTCACAGTGGCTGCATCAGTCATGTGGATTTCTCCACATCCTCACCAACACTTGTTGGTTGATTTATTGATGGTGACCCTTCTGATTGCTGTGAGGTGTTATTATCTCATTCTGGTTTTAATTTGCATTTCTCTGATGACTAGTGACATTGAACACTTTTTCATGTCGATTGGCCATCTGTATGTCCTCTTTGGAGAAGGGTCCATTCAGGTCATTTGCCCAATTGGATTTTTAGTCTTTCTGGTGTATAAGTGATTTATATGTTTTGGAAATTGTTTACTTTTGCCCATTGAGTCCAGGACTTTTGTATATTGGGTAGTTTTATTTTATTTTATTTTATTTTATTACTGCTTCATTTTTGTTAGTTGTAATTGGTCTATTCAGTTTTTCTGATTCAGTTTTTGGAAGATTGCGTGTTTCTAGGAATTTATTCATTTCATCCCAATTTGTTGGCATATAATTATTCATAGTATTTTCTTACAATCCTTTGTATTTCTGTGATGTCAGTTGTTACGTTGCCTCTTTCATTTCTGATTTTATTTATCTACGTCCTCGATTTCTTGATGAGGGTTGTTGAAAGTTCAGTAATCTTGTTTGTCTTTTCAAAGAACAAGCTCTTAGTTTCATTGCAGTCTCTATGTCATTTCTTCTTACTCTAGGCTTTGTTGCTCTTTTTCTAATTCTTTTTAGACATAGGGTTTGATAGTTTGATAGTTTATTTGAGATTGTTCTTGCTTCTTGAGGTAGACCAGTAACGTTATGAGTCTCCTCTCCCACAACTGCTTTCACTCTGTCCCATAGATTCCAAGTTGTTTTGTATTTGTTTTCATTGTTTCCAGTAATATTTGTTTCTTCCTTGATCTCATTGTTAATCAATTCATTTTTAATGACATTCTGTTTATCCTCCATGTTTGAATGTTCTGAGTTTTTTTTATTATAGTTGATTTCTTGTTTCATGCCATTATGATCCAAGAAGATGCTTGATATGATTTCTTTCTTCTTGAATTTGTTAGGAGTTATTTTGTGTCCTGACATGTGGTTGTCTTTGACAGTGTTCTCTGTGCACTCGAGAAGAATCACTTCTGAGAGAAAACCAAGATGACAATGTAGGTAAATGGCAGTATTCATCACCTCCCACACCCATATCAAAATAACAGCTATAATACAAAACAACCATCATTCAGAACTGCCTGAAAGCTGGCTGAATGAAAGTTCTACAACTATAGAAGTAAAGAAGAATGTACATCAAGACTGGTAGGAATGGTGGAGGAGTAGAAATGGCTGGCCGACACCCAAATGTGTAGTGTTTTTAATTAGAAGGGGTATCTTGGCTGCTGAGGCCTTCTGTGAGAAGCAAAGGATGCCAGCTCCACACCAGAGGTCCAGCCCAGGGTTCCAGGGGTGGGAAGAGATGTTCCCATAGCTGCAGGCTGCAAAAACCAGTGGGAATAGTGGCTGAGTGACAAGGAGGCTGCTGGAGACTGAGAGAGTCCCTCATAAAGGGCTAATGCAGGAACTTACACAGTCCCATTCTCTCTGAGCTTCAGCACTGGGCAGCAGCAATGGAGGAACCACGAACATTGAACAGAGAGGAACTGGATTGTTTGGCATCAGGGAAGCAAACTTGGGGGTGGCTTACTCCCTGATGGAGGTAATCCCAGTGGTCATTGTGCCTGTGTTGGGATTCTCCCTTTGCAGAGCAGACTGGCAGCTATATCTGAGTTTCAGCCTGGCTGACACGGTTCCCTTCATCCTGATGATTCCCTGAGACCCTGCCCCATCTAACTTGCAACCCTGCCCAAGCTATTTACAGTGGCTTTTGAATAAAATGCTCTATTCTTGCTAAAGTTTTAAACTTTCCTAAAATCTCTTAGACAAATAGCCACTGGCATCAGCATGCCCCATACCTATCAATAAGAGACCCAAGACCTGGCACTAGTGCCCAGCTAGGGCCTGTCTTGGGCACTTCCTAGCCTAGTATAAAAGGCTGCTGTATGCATATTGGTTGGAAGTTCCTGCTGGGTGGCCCTAGGCAGTAGCTGACTTTGTACCTCCCGGGAGGCTCTAGAGCTAGTGCACCCATGGTCAACTTGAGACCATACCAGGTTACAAATCTACATAACCACAAGCAACACTTTCAAGGGATAGACTCAGTGAGCACCACCATTCCACTGAAGTAAGTTCTCCATAGGGGTGACTCCTGCACAGCAGCTCTTCCACTGTAGTTACTGAATGTCCTCACAGCCAATTGGCTTGGAAGTCAACCCCCAGTGATGCCAACAGCAATCAAGGCTCAACTTGAGCAAGACTATACACATTGCCCACACAGGGACACACCTAGAATGCCCAGCTCAGGTGACTGGGGAGACTGAGCCACTGGGCCCTACATGCCAACTACTACCCAAAGCCTCTCTACAAATGAAGCATCTCTACCTAATACATATAAATAAACACAGGTAAGCAGCCAAAATGTGGAGACATAGAAACATGTCAAAACAGAGAGACCAAGATGGTAGCATAGGTAAACACCTAAACTGCTGCCTTGCAAAACAATTTCAAAACTACAACTAGGGAGAACCAAGAGGGCGGCATAGGTAAAACACCTATCTTGCCGTCATACACAGCAATTTTAAAACTACAACTTAACGAAAGAACAAACACCATACAGAATCACCGGAAAGCTGGCTGAGTGAAAATTCCACAAATAAAAGTGAAGATAAGACACTGTGACTCGGAGGAGCAACTGAGGACAGTGTTGAAGATACGCGTGGAGAGATATTTGGAGGAGCGCGCACCAGCGGATAGGGCGGGCAGCTGAAACTCGGCCAGTTTTCTTGAATGGGGGAGACAAAGACGTCCCACTGGACTGCTTCTCCAGCTCTGGGCTAAGTCAAGGGAAGCCACTATCATACAGGGTAAAAACTGGACAGTGGGAGGGCACGCCGAAGCTTGGGTGCTGCAGGGGTCTGCCGGCTTGTGGAGAAGGCGAATGTGGGGAGTGCGCGTGAACTTGGGAACAGAGCAACTGCGTGACCACGCAGAGAGCACTCGTAACTTGCTCTTTCATTTGGGAAACCATCAGTCTGCTTTGTTTTACGACCCTGGGTGAGACGTTGGGTTTGCAGACTCATTTGGGGAGAGTCTGAATTCCCCAGCAGCCTGTGGAGCTCGGCAGCGGCTCTCTCTCAGAGATGCTGGCAGCCATTGCCCCCGGCACAGAGTCTCTGAGGCCGCATAGGACAGAGCTACCTCTGTCTGCTTGGCCCAGAGACTCAGCCCATCCAACCTGAGCACAGCTGAACTTCACAGACAATTGGCCGGGAGGTCAACCCTTCCAAGTGCTAACAACGATTAACCTGAGCTTAACTTCAGCAAAACTGTGTAACCCATATCCACCTCAGGTAACTAGGGAGGCTGAGCCACTCTCCCTTGTAGGACATCTACCACTCAAAGCCAGTTGACCAACGCAGGGAAGCAGCCACCATGCAGAGACATGGAAAGAAATCAGATGTGAAAGGAATGGAGGGAAAAAAAGACTGGACATGGAATTCAAAACCACGGTTATAGGGCTTCTCAAGAGGCTTCTAGAAAAGGTTGAGACCTGTAAGGAAATAAGCAAGACCTACAAGGAAATGAACGAGACCCTCAAGGATATGAATGAGACCTGCAAGGAAATGATCAAGACCAACATGGAAATGAATGAGACCTACAGGGATATGAATGAGACTCTCAAGGATAGGAAAAAGGACCAACCAGAAATTAAGCATACACTGACTGAAATAAAAAATATTATACAAAGACCTAAAAGTACTCTACAGCACCCCAAGAACCAAGTTAAAGATTTGAAATACAAAGATGTAAAATCCACTCAGCTAACAAAGCAAGAAACCAAAAGAATCCAAAAAATTGAAGATAGTGTAAGGGTCCTCTGGGACTACCTCAAGCATACCAACATCTGAATTATGGGGGTGCCAGAGAAAGAGAGAGAGCAAGACAATGCAAACCTATTTGAAGAAATAGTGACTGAAAACTTCCCACACCTGGTGAAAGAAATTGTCTTAGGAGTCCAAGAAGCGCACCAAACCCCAATGTATAGGAACCATAAGAGGACCACACAAAGGCACATCATAATTAAAATGCCAAGACCAAAAGACAAAGAGAGAATATTAAAAGCAGCAAGAGAAAAACAGTTAGTTACCTATAAGGGAGAACCCATACGATTGTCAGGGGATTTCTCAACAGAAACGATGCAGGCCAGACAGGAGTGGCAAGAAATATTCAAAGTGATGAATAGCAAGAATTTACAACCAAGATTACTCTATCCAGCAAAGCTATCATTCAGAGCTGAAGATCAGATAAAGTGCTTTACAGATAAGAAAAAGCTAAAGGAGTTCATCACCACCAAACCAATATTATATGAAATCCTGAAAGATATTCTTTAAGAAGAGGAAGAAGAAAAAAGTAAAAATATAAATTATGAACAACAAATACACATCTATCAACAAATGAATCTAAAAATCAAGGGAATTAATAATCTGAGGAACAGGATAAACTGGTCAATATAACAGAATCATGGACATAGAGAGGGACTGGACTGACAATTCTTGGGGAGAAAAGGGGTGTAGGAGACTGGACAAAAATCTTGCAGCAATGGGAGAGGACAGTGGGGAGGGGGAGGTGAGGGCGAAGGGTGGGATGGGTACAGGGTGGAGGGGAGCTATAGGGGGATAAAAATGGGGAACAATGTAATTAATAAACTGAACAATAAAGATAAAAATATTTTAAAAAGAAAAGCACGCAGAGAATCAGAAGAGCTACCAAAGCCTGAGGTATGGAGACACGCACACGAAGAGAACGGGTGGCTGAGTGCCTAGCTGGCTCTCTCTAGCAGGAAGGAGACAAAAGCTCCCAACTGCACTGAAACCCAGTTCTGAGTGAGACACGGGGACCCAGGCTCCTACAGGGGGATTTGGGACTATTAGATGGAAACTCAGGGCAGCTGCAGAAGGCAGAAGTCTGGAGGCACACATGTAGGTGCTTGCAGAGAGGACTGACTGTTGAGTGTGCTGCTGGCTTTCTCTAGTGGAAAGGAGACAAAGCCCTTAGTTCTGACTGTGCTGAACTCCAGTTCTGGGCAAAAATCTGGGAAACCAGATTCATTGGGGGAGAAACTGGACTGTGGCAGCAGGAAAAACTCTCACTCTCAGAGGTGCTTGCTGCAATTACTGAGGGACATGAGACCCAGAAGCCTCTCAGGGCAGGAATGATAGGAAGCTAAGGCTGTTCACCCAGCCCTAAGACTCCACCCCATCCTAGCTGAGCACAGATGCTTTTGCAATTTTGTAAATCTTGTCCAATAAGGCTGTCTCCAGCACAGAAGCTCTGCTTGTGTAGACACAGCTGATCCTCACACCCAGTTGGCCTGAAGGTCAATTCCTCCAGTGATTCCAACAACAACCAAGACTTAACCACTACAAGGCTGTACACACAGTCCACAAAGGGGTACACCAAGAGTGTCCACCTTAGGTAACTGGGGAGACCAAGACACTCGGCCATAAGGACACTTAGCACAAAAAACTACCCTACTCCCTCAGGAAAGCAGCAAAAATGCGAATACAAAGAAACATATCACAAACAAAAGAATAGAGGAAAACAAATGATGGGATACAGAGTTCAAAACCATGGTTATAAGGGTTTTCAAGAATTTCCTAGAAAATGCTGATAATCTTAGCAAGACCCTAGAGGATATGAAAAAGGACCAACTAGAAATTAAACATTCACTGACTGAAATATAAAATATTATGCAGACACCTAACAGCAGACTAGAGGAATGGAAGAATTAAGTCAAAGATTTGAAAAAAAAAAAGAATCAAAAAACACTCAACTGGAAAAGTAAAAAGAAAAAAGAATCCCAAAATTTGAAAAAAGTGTAAGAAGCCTCAGGGACAACTTCAGGTGTACCAACATCAGAATTATGGGGGTGCCAGAAGAAGAGTGAGAGCAAGATACTGAAAACCTATTTGAAGAACTAATGACAGAAAACTTCACCCAGCTGGTGAAAGATATAGACTTAAAAATTTAGTAAGCACACAAAACCCCAAAGAAATGGAACCTAGAGATGACCCCACCAAGACACACCATAATTAAAATGCCAAAAGCAAAAGACAAAGAGAGAATACCAAAAGCAGCAATAGAAACAGGTAATTACCTACAAGGGAGCACCCATAGGATTGTCAGCTGATTTCTCTCAACAGAAACTATGCAGGCTAGATGGGAATGTCAGGAGATATTTAAAGTGATGAATAGCTGCCGAGACCGGTTTGGCTCAGTGGATAGAGCGCCAGACTGTGGACTGAAGGGTCCCGGGTTCTATTCTGGCAAGGGGATGTACCTCGGCTCCAGGCACATCCCCAGTAGGGGGCGTGCGAGAGGCAGCTCATCAATGTCTCTCTCTCATCAATGTTTCTGACTTTCTATCCCTCTCCCTTCTGCTCTGTAAAAAATCAACAAAATATATTTTAAAAAATAAAGTGATGAATAGCAAGAATCTACAACCAAGATTACTCTACCCAGCAAAACTATCATTCAGAATTGAAGGGCAGATAAAGGGCTTCACAGATCAGAAGCTAAAGGAGTTCATCACCACCAAACCAGTATTATATGAAATGCTGAAAGGCATCCTTTAAGAAGAGGAAGAAGAAAAAAGGTAAAGATAAAAATTATGAACAACAAATACATATCAACAAGTGAATCTAAAAATCAAGTGAGTTAAAAATCTGAAGAACAGAATAAACTGGCAAATATAATAGAATCAGGAGCATAGAAAGGGAGTGGACTTACAGTCCTTGGGGGCAAAGGGATGTGGGGATGAGGGAAGAAACCGGACAAAAATCGTACTCCTGTGGATGAGGACAGTGGTGGCTGGTGGGAACTGGGTGAAGGGGGGCTATGGGGGAAAAAAGAGGAACACTTGTAATAATCTGGACAATAAAGATTTATCAAATTAAAAATAAAATGAAGAAACACGTCACAAATTAAAGAATGGACATTTCCTAAAAGAGAATTAAATAAAATGGAAGCAAGCAAACTACTGGATACAGAGTTCAAAACAATGGTTGATCAAGGATCTTAACGAGAGCTTCTAGTGACTCAGAGAGAGTTTCAGTGGACTTAGTGATATTTTCAAAGAACTTAGTGAGAATTCCAAAGACATGAAAAGGACTAATCAGAAATTAAGCATACACTAACTGAAATAAAGAATAATTTAAAGGGATTCAACAGTAGAGGATTTTGAGAATCAAATCAACAATTTGGAACATGAGGAAACAAAAAACACCCAATTGGAAGAGAAAAAAGAATCCAAAAATATGAAGACAGTATAAGGAGCCTCTGGGACAACTTCCAGTATACCAACATTCACATTATGGGGATGCCAGAAGAGAAGAGAGGGAGTAAGATACTGAAAACCTATTTACAGAAATAATGACAGAATACTTCTACCTTATGAAAGAAATAGACTTACAAGTCCAGGAAGCACAGACAGTCCCAAGCAAGAGGGAGCCAAAAGAGGCCCACAGCAAGGCACATTGTAATTAAAGCTAGGGGCCTGGTACACTAAATTTATGCTCTGGGGATAGGAGGATCCCTTCACACATACTGGGAGCCCTCAGGGGATATCCTACTGACCCCTCTCACATGCTGTGAGCCCTCAGGGGACGTTGTAAGCCACAGTCTGGCCTCCCTTTGTGGGAGGCAACTGGGCTGATCAGGGAAGGGCACCAGCCCCAGAACCCCACTGCTGCAGCCACTGCCAGTCACTGCAGCCACAAAGATGTTTTCATCAACCTGGACTCCAGACGCTTCACCATGAAAAATGATAACTTCCTTTAGGCATTGTCAAGATGTGTCTTTCATAGGATATGACATTTTTTTTATCCTCACCTGAGGATATGTTTCCATTGATTTTTAGAGAGTGTGGAAGAGAAAGGGAAAGCCAGAGAGAAACATCAAAGTGAGAGATACACTTTGAATGGTTGCCTCCTGCATGAGCCCTGAACTGGGCCCTAGCCAGGGAGAAGCCTGCAATCTTAAGTACATGCCCTTGATCAGAACCCAACCCAGAC